>JARHVA010001313.1:1740000-2415000 GCA_037957365.1 Torreya grandis
ATATCATTAGACTATTCATGTATAATATCACTTATACAATATTTTTAAGGAAACACCAATGACCAAATTTATATTGGTATCTACCAATTAGTGTTTCAATCTTGTCTCACACACATAGATATTCATATTACTCATGTTCTACTTTGATACACATATTAAATAAAAACCAAATCATACGTTAGTAGCACTCAAGACTCATACATCACCTTAGAAACAATAAATTTATAAGTTATAATAGTAGAGTATAAAATTCTTTACATTACTTAAAGGCCTTCCAATGCACTACATAGTAAATAATTTCATTGATTTGGTTCATAGATCCCATATTTTGAATATCACCCTTTACCATAAACTAGTTTTGGATAATGAAATCTAGTTCTAGATTTAAGAGATTCTTGATCAAGGTAAGATCAACCTAGTTTTTCACCTTGTGGGATTCCAATAGTCCTCTCACCCAAGAAGGGTGGGTGTTGTTGAATATTTATAGACTATTATGCACTCAATAAAATCATGTTAAATAATCAATATCTATTTACATACATTAACAGCCTTTTGGAATAGATTTGAGGCCAATAATACTTCACCAATATTGACTTGAAGTTAGTTTTGCATTGGGTTCCATTACATCTAGAAGATAACATTCAAGACTAAAGAAGGATTCTATGAATGGATGGCATGTCTTTCAACCTCACCAATGCACCACCCAATTTCATGCACTTGATGGATGATCTACTCATGCCATTCCTAAACTCCTTTATCATTGTATACTTTGATGGCATTCTCATATTCAACAAGACTTGAGAGGATCATATGGACCACATCTCATTCATTTTAGACCCTTTGTGCAAACACAAGTTACAATCTAACATTTTAAAGTGTAACTTTGGCATAACATATATACAATAAATAGGCTACAATGTTGATCACATTAACATAAGATTAGATCTAAAGAGGTTCAAAGTGAGCCAAGATTGGCTTATTCCATGCAATCTCATATAATTGAGGAGTTGTCTTGTAGATTCTAACTTCTACTATAGGTTTATCCTTGGTTTCTTGTGCAATTGTAGATTTATCTTGTACATGCTAGCTTATACTATAGGTTCATCCTTGGTTTCTTTGACATATCTTGGTATCTTATCAAACTCATACACACACAATCCAAGTTTAACTAGACTCATGCAAAATAGTTCACTTTTGAGTCACTCAAACAATGCCTCTATTCAATTTCTATTCTTGCAATGCTCTACATTATGTAAAACATTGAAATTCACACTAACGCATCTAACTATGCACTTGATGTAGTGATCATACAACATGAACATCTAGTCACATACCACTTAGAGACCTCTTATGACATTATATAAAGGTGCTCCACTTATGAAAATGAACTATGTGTTATTGTACAATCAATTAAGCAATGGTGATACTACATTCTCTATAAGGAAATAATTATTTATTTAGACCATAAACCACTTTAGTTCTTGATATCATGGAAAAATATATCAATTTTGTGCCATATAAAATGGATGAATTACCTATAGTAGTTCCATTTTATGATCAATCATAAGAAAATGAAGGATAACAAAGCCACATATTTCCTAAGCTAACCATAATTTCATGTGCCCATCACAATGTTGAACATGTGGGGCAAAAATTTCACTGATTAGGTTCCTCTCTTTTCATATAATCAAGAGTTCATACCAACTTAAGACAAAATCATGAAAGTTAAATAACTGTAAGAGTTCCACTTGTCTGACCATCTTATCTACAATATCAAAAATATATGTGTTCCCTTTGGTGAACCTCCCCAATGACTCATCTAGGAGGTACACTATGCAAATAACTTAGGACACTTCTATGTGACAAAGACTCTAAATGAATTACAATCACACTTAATAGATGAATATATTGTATAAATGTGGATTGCCACATCAAGTCTTACATTATGTGTTGTATGTCCAATCCCATGAATAGGAAGCTTAAAATTTCCAAATGTTTATTGATTTTATCCAGACTACGGAAAATATCAATATGGATTTCATGACCAAATTGCCTATGATGAGATGACAACATGATGCTATACTTTTTATAGTGGATTAATTTTCCAAGATGGCTATCATGGTAATATGTAAAAAATACATTGATGCAACTAGCATTATTTATACATTATTAACCATGTTTGGGTTCATTTTGGGCTACCAACATCGATCATATTTGAATATGATCTATGTTTTATAATCCAAGTTTGGCAAGAATTCTGGTATTTGATGGGTACACAGTTGGATTAGTTGATGATACTTTATGCTTAGATAGATCAACAAACTAAAGTGGTAAATTGTACACTTATTCATCTCCTAAGAATAGATAATTGTGTGCATTCTTGCACCTAGGATGATAATATGTTATACATTAAACACACCTATAATAGGGATATTCTAAATTTACTAGACATATTCCACTCTAGACATGTCTTAGGTTTTAACCTTTATCACCTCTAGATATCTCTTACCATGCTCCATCTATCCATGAGTCACATGAATAAGAATGGGAAGAAGATAAATTTGGGAAGTTTCTATGCCACATCCAGTCTATTCACCTATAAGTTCAATAGATTATCTCTTTCAATCAAGCTAAGTATAAGGATTTCCATTATTCCCATTACATACCTCATGTTTTTAGAGTAGGAGATAAAGTCTAGTTACAAATTTAAAATCAATATTTTAAAGGTTCACACTAAAACATCAAGCCTTTGCACTATGGTCCTTACACCATCTTGCACATAGTTAGTGAAAAATCCTTCATTATTGATGTTCCTCAATACTTGGGAATTCACAAATTTTTTAATGTGTAAGTTCTCTAGCCTTACCTTCCACCACATATTGAACAAGTAATGATACATCATCCTTATGATTTGGATCTTGAACACTTACATCCAATAGAGAAGGACAAGATCATTGAAGTGACAAACACATACACTTTCCATGGCATGCTTCAATGTTTATGAGTGTTCAAGGTTGGTAAATTTGTTGATCAATACAAGTGGTTCATTTTAAATTAACTTCAGGTGTAGTTTATGTAATTATGCACTAATGTGATGGAGACCATTACTCTTGAATAAAAGTAAAATGATCTATGTGTAATTCTCACATGGTTAAGATTACTCTTTATTATATATACTATGTTGGCAATGGACTTATCAACCAATCTTGTATATTCCTTACCTTAAGTTGGCTTCAAGTCATATGTATAGTCTCACACCAAATCATATACTAATATGCAATGACCCCTACACGCTCCACACCATCAATACACACTTCATAGATCATAGTTATCCATGTCACACAAGTCTTTCACTTGTTCACTAACTATTAATACCCTTGTGTATAGAGTATTGTGAACCTCATAGTTGTGAATTATAGCTCATAGCCTCACACACTTATAATTTTCATGTCATATCTTGTAGAACAACATACCTCACTAAATCATGCATTGCACAAGTTTCATGCAAGGTCACTAAATCTTGAGAACTATGTAGCTCTTAGACTTGTGTGTTTCATATTACCACACCATATCTCATAATCTCTCAAGACTCATCGACTTCTTTGATCCCAAAAGATATCCATGTGTCAACTTACCTTAGCCACATGCTCTTAAGGGTTCATTGTCTATAATTCATATTAGAATATAAACTAACACAATAATCTTCTTTTTAATTGATTGAAATTGTAACTACTCTTGTACTATATTATATAAATATGTAACATAAACATATTCATAACATAGATAAGATGATCTACACATATACTCTATAAAACATGCACTTTATCAGATTGTACTAGTTTTCCCTATTCTATGTTAATGAATAGAAGTTACATTTCCTACAAGAAAGATTTATGATTCATTGAAAGTGTTTAGTTATTTATTTCTAAATTCACTTTTCCCATTCACTCTACACAACCAAAACATAGTTTTCCCATGCACACTTGGTCTTAGGCTCTATGTTGCAGATCATAGAACCTATGTATTTTTTTGCAATGTAAATGGATCATTTTAGTAATGGATTTGCCTCCATTTCCTTAGGTGTGGATGCAACTACATGCACATTCACCTATCATTATTTTGGTATAATATACAATAAAATTTTAATGAAATTATTTTAACATTGGTAAAATAATGTAGAGTGTGCCTAAACTTGAGTATCGTTAACATTAGCATATATAATTCCTTGATACTTCACTTTGAAATTAATATAGATGATTTTGTATATATAAAAATATCAATATTTAATTAAAAAAATATTGGTGCACAAATTAACTATATAAAGAGCAAATAATTAACATAATTACACTGAGACATCAAAAATACAAAAATAAAAGTAGAACAGCCCATAAAAAGAAAGGGGAAAATTAGGTGGGATACCAACCAACTCATGGTATCTTCAATATTCATTAAATTCTTCCTAGTAGTACAAAGATCATAATATATAGGAGAAACATAGAAAACAATCCTACAAGCACAAAACAAGCTAAAAATATATATCGATAAGAGAAGACTATAAGATTTCACATAGATGAAAGAACATATAAAAATGTCAACAAGCCAATAATTTTAATCAATTATATATATATATATATATATATATATATATATATATATATATATATATATATATATATATATATATATATATATATATATATATATATATATATATATATATATATATATATATATATAATATGATATTATATCAATACCTATTTAGAATATATGATATAGGAATAGGGAATGCTATATTAATAAAAGGAAAAAAACAAAAAAGATAAAAAAATCATCCAACATAAGTATAAAAGATAAAATCAATCCAGGTGTAGACACTTAATTTTGGTACCAAGTCTTGTTATTTTGATGTTTTTAGTACAATTTCATGCATATTATAACACTACCTATTTATAATATATGATATAGGAATAGGGAATGCTAGGTTAATAAAAGAAAGAAAACAAAAAATATTAAAAAATCATCCAACATAAGTATAAAAGACAAAATCAATCCAAGTGTAGACACTTAATTTTGGTACAAGTCTTGTTATTTTGATGTTTTTAGTACAATGTCATGCATACATACATACATACATATATATATATATATATGAGAAAATAAATCTAGGTGTAGACACTTAACTTTGGTACAAGTCTTGTTATTTTGATGTTCTTAGTACAAATATATATATATATATATATGTATGTATATATATGTATATATATATATATATGTATATGTATATATATATATGTATATATATATATATATATATATATATATACATATACATACATACATACATACATACATACATATATATATATATATATATATATATATATATGACAAAATAAATCTAGGTGTAGACACTTAGTTTTGGTACAAGTCTTGTTATTTTGATGTTTTTAGTACAAATATATATATGTGTATATATGTATATATATGTATATATATGCATATATATATATATATATGTATGTATATCTATATGTATATATATGTATATGTATATATATATATTTATATACATATATATATATATATACATATATATATATATATATGTATGTATGTATGTATGTATGTATATATATATACATATATATATACATATATATACATATATATACATATATATATATATATTTGTACTAAAAAAATCAAAATAACAAGACTTGTACCAAAATTAAGTGTCTACATATATGTATGCATGTATATATATATATATATATATATATATATATACATATATATATATATATACATACATACATACATACATATATATATATGTGTGTGTATGTATGTATGTATCTATGTATGTATGTATCTATATATGTATATATATATGTATGTATATATATATATATGTATGTATATATATATATATGTATGTATATATATACATATATATGTATCTATATATATATATATGTATGTATATATATATATATATATATACATACATATATATATACATACATATATATATACATACATACATACATACATACACACATACATACATACACACACACACACACACACACACACACACACACACACACACACACACACACACACACACACACACACACACACATATATATATGCATGAAATTGTTCTAAAAACATCAAAATAACAAGACTTGTACCAAAATTAAGTGTCTACACCTAGATTGATTACACCTGGATTGATTTTGTCTTGTGTGTGTGTGTGTGTGTGTGTGTGTGTGTGTGTGTGTGTGTGTGTGTGTGTGTGTGTGTGTGTGTGTGCATGAAATTGTACTAAAAACATCAAAATAACAAGACTTGTACCAAAATTAAGTGTCTACACCTGGATTGATTTTGTCTTTTATACTTATGTTGGATGATTTTTTTAGCTTTTTTATTTTTTTATTTTTTTTATTAATAAAGCATTCCCTATTCCTATATCATATATTCTAAATAGGTAGTGTTAGAATATCCATTTACCATTATTTATGTATGCACTAGAAACTTACCTTTAAGTTATTGGCATTAAGTTGTCATCATTAAATTGTCCTTCAATCACCTTACCATTTTGACATATGTGCTTATAATATATGATGTAAATATTATATTTAATCTATTATATTTCCCTATTCTATTAGTTTTGTATATTATATATCAGTTTATAAATGATCTGCTCAATGACATGGATTGATACTATTTTTTCTTATTTTGGATTTAGTGATATGAACAAGTTAAAAATTGAAAATAATTTAGAATATACAATATATGTATAAATGGAGAAAATTTGAATACAAATAGTAGATTATAATTTATGTATTGTAATTATTATTTAGGAAATGATCTATAAGATATGATACTTAGATTGTTTTAATATAGTTGTGGTCTATGGTGGTGTGTAGTCATCATTAGTGATATATAATAGGTTTTTAGTGATTTATCTAAAAACTAATTATCTGAACATGTTGGGATGAGTTTAGTAACACTTGGACACCTATGGTAACTAGATATATTTTTAACATGTCACATTTGTCCCTATGAGATATTCTAAAATGTTTCATTATAGATCAGTGTGCCTACATTTAGATAGGTATTATGTGCAATATTAGTAGTTTAGATTGATTGTAGGTTTATATTCATATTTATTCAACTTTAAACCCTAGATACATTTTAAAACTTTTATTTCATACAAAAATGGGTTAGAAATAATGGGTTGATTTTACCTTAACCATCTCTCATTGAGTGGATAAGTGTTTCATACATTCTAATAGTCTAAAGAGAGCTATAATTCCACATAGTTATCCCACCTAACTATATGTTTAATAAATTAGTGTAATAATAGCATGTGGTGAAATATTATGTGTTCCTTTTGATACTAAAAACATGTGATTTTTATCTTGTAATGGTATTCATACATAGCTTAGAGCTATTCATCTTATAATTTTGTATATCTAGATGGGTAGTTCTTCAAGGATGCACAAATTTATTTCTAAATGTAATAGTGATTTTATATATGTGTTTAACCCAAAAATATAAATTGGGTAATATAATGTTATAGTGGTATAAATAGCATGGGGTGAAAGGGTTATAAATTATCTCTATATTAGACCAATTAATTTGCAAACTCAAATAGACATATATTGAATTTATTATGTTGAGATATGCCAAAAATAGAAAGTACATATATGATATAATTTGTAATGGTAATGAAAATAAGATACTTATCTAGTTCTAATGTTAATATAGATATGTATCATGGCATGAAGGAATCAGATTGGATGTGGCTTTTAGACTACTCATCAGATTCTAGATTACATAGTTATGTGACCTCAGACACTTGAATTGACCTTAGATGGTTGCATAGACAATTCTATCTAACATGAACATAAGTTTCATATCCATAATTACTTATGGATATAGATGTGGCCATTTAAAATATTATATTATTTTGTCACCTTTTCTATAGTGTGATCACATATGAATCATGTGTCATCACTCCTTGTCAAATGGCAAAACCCTAGTTCTTATTCTTCATAGTGGTTATGGGAAAAATGGGTTAGTGGGCACATAGTTTCTAGGTATGATGAAAGGTCTGATTCATCAAAATAAAATTGGTTAGACCAAGAGATAATAAATAGGCATAAAGATATAGTATATGTGAGCCTTTCAATAGCGAGATAGTCTATAAGTTAAAGGTACATCCTTGATATGTATTTTTCAAGTGTATAAGACTAAGGTGTTATATAATTCATAATTAGAGTATATATTTCCCCCTTTAATCTAGTACTGAAATTTATAGTTTAAAGGGAAATAAATTCATACTTAGGTATATATAATGCACCTTTCCTTTGTGTGAACCCAACTTGAGAGTTTTACTGGTTATTTCCCTACAACCAAGAGCATGTTACAATATATAACTAGTGCATAAAATATGAAATTGAAATAATTTCAAATGATGGAAATTAAAGAGAGAAGGTTTAGGATTAAACTTGTGTATTGATGAAACCACCTTACCTTTTGTCCATTTGATTTGGAAAATTAGTATCATTATGAATCATTAAATTTAAGATTAAGATAAATATATATCCATAAAGTGCATAAATATATGAATATTTAAGGACAAAACTTTCACCAAGCTTGGAGATAAATGTGGCATTCCAACTGATAGTTGAGATTAGCTCATTTATACAACCCAATCATTCTTATAACCTAGTGAGCATGAGTGAACCAAGTCAATCCATACTATAAATATAGTGAGGTTGGATGATGTAATCAAGGCTAACATATAAAATTGGAAATATTGAGTGATTTAATCACCTCAACCATACTAGAAATGAAAAAAAATATTATAGTAGGTTATCTCAATATAGTCCATAAAATTACAACATGGTGGGTGATGGTAGTATATATAATTGTTTTGAGACCTGAAATTTATTTTTATTTTTTAATTTACGTTCCCTTTACAAACTATATTAACCTCATATATTTTTAATGCTAAAACTTGGGTATAGTAATGGTTCCAATGTATAAAATTCTACCATAATTGTGTATGTGAAACATATAACTATGATATTTGGCAAATCTAAAAATTGTGTAAGCATGTAAAACATGTTTTGATAACATGCCCCCACTATATATCTAAAATTAAAACTGGTGTATGTGTGGAGAACATGATTAAAAAATATGACCCAATTATATATTTGAATCTACTAAAATGTGAAAATTTTGGAAGGCATGCCTCTATGGCATGCCCCCACTAATATACACCCCCACTCCCCCCTCACTTTGAGGTAAGGGAAGTATAATATGGTAGTCACCTTACCTTAAAATGACAAGATAAATTTATAATGTTTATGAACCATGCATCATATAAGAGGCACATTTCTAAGTAGATATATCATTGAAGCATGTAGAATGTAATCACACAACATCATAAGATGCATGGTTTGAATCATGACATTATATATAGTCACAATACAAGATTAACAATAAATCAACCACACATAGAAGAGAACTCAAAATCAAATCAAAATACAATGGTCTAAAGAGACCTTAAACAAGGGAAATGTTTAAATGCTTCACAATCGAAGGAACATGACTTTGTTAAATATCCATAGAATAAAAACGACATATTCAAATACCAACATACAACAAACCATGACATCTACAAATGTCAAATTAGGAAAACATTGGCATGATGGACATAATCAATGGATCATTTTAAAAATATCAAATAACTATTATGATGCATGAAAATAGAAATCAAGAAAAACACTCATGGAAGTGAAAAAAGGAAAAAATAGAAAATAAGTAACCAACATGGCATATCATACTATCCCATTACTAATATGTGCTAGTAAAAAATTTTAAGTACATAGCATATCAAGTACAATATAAAACATATAGGCATGGATAAAGGCACATGTAAGTACATAATCTCAAACATGAAAATGTAAAGTGATCATAAAATAATATACCATATATCTATTATGACAAAAGAAGTGGATTCCCCCAATGTCCACATAACATAAGTAGATATAAGGCCCAACAACTACAAGTTCATAGTTCATGTATCTATGTATGCCTAAATCACACTCAAAAGATGCATGAAACACGTGCATTTATAAATAAATTATATGATATATACTTGTTGACCATTTTTGACCCCCAAGTCAAAAGGGGTCAACCCATATAGTTTGAAACTTTTTATAAAGTTTTCCAAAGCTTGTAGATAGTCACTTTGGTCTTATAATAGTCTTCTAGTGGTTAATTAAATCCTTGCTTAGCATTCTTTAAGTTTTGGTCTCTCTATGTGCTTGTATGGTCTTTAAAGTTTATTCATGAGATAATGTTGTTTTTAACATGTGGGCAAGGTTATATCATTGTGATGAATCATTATATGAGGTTTAGTCATGTCTTAGAAGTCATATAGTCATGTATTAATATTTTACCATGTTAGTCATGCACCCTAAGGACTTTAAGTCACCATATAAGCTAATTTGACTAATGTTTTATACTTTTAAAAATGAAAAACATTCTAAGAGATATTATAACATGTATTGTGTCAAAAGGTGGTCACAATCAAATAAAATTACAATATAACATAAAAAGATAGAGAATAATTCAAGAGAAAGGAGTCTTAAGTCACTTATCAGCTAAGAGGATCCACCTTTAGGGATAAACTTGTATATGAGTGTCTTTTAAAAAAATTTGCATTGAAAATGAAAGTACACAGATCTTGAAAGGTCATTAAATGTAAAAAATTAGTTAGAATCCCAATTGAGCTCTTCATAAGCTCAAGAAGGGTAGAATTTTATGATTATTTCATGAACATACAAAGGATTTGGATTAAATTATCATAGGAATAGGAGATACCCATCATGGTATTAATATTCATGAAAATATTTCAAGGTGTAATGGGCTGAGCTATATGAACCATTGTTAACAAGATAGATAATCAAAAACACCTAGTAAAATCCACAGGCTCATGTTTTACATCAATCTCTTGTAGTTTAGATATTGTTAGATCATGATGAGTGTTTTAATAAGTATGTATAGCTATACACAACCATCTCAATTTTTTTCCAATAGGTCGGTAGGTGTGAACATCAGGTATTACAGAAGGAGCCTCCCATGAAGGATATGCCATAGATTTGCTTCTAAAGTTTTGGAGAATTTAATAGGTTCCATTACATAAAAAGTATGGTTATATTTTTTCACAATCCTCTTATCTCATCCAAATCTCTCCAACATAACTAGCTACTCCATACTAGTCCTCTATGTGGCATTCATGTTCTCATGCTTGAAGACTATATTTTAATGTTTCCTACAAAGATGGTTTTAAAAGGTTTTGTATAAAATTATCAGAGGTGTATGAGAGTCATGATCTCATAAAGAGAGGTAAGTATGCAATGATAAAATATGCCTATGGTTTAAAATATAAAAAAAATCCTCTTACAAGGCCTAAAACATGAAAAATATAGATCTGTAGGTTTGTAGACATGTAGGTCTATAGACTTGTAGGCCTGTATTTTATGATAAATTGTATTGAAATGTGAATTAGGATTGGGTTATGAAGACATAAATAATTAATTAAATATATTGTTTCTATACTTTGATATTTTCAATATTAATGGAGAAGGTTTGACCTTAAATACCAATGTTTAAGACACCTAATCACCACCTACAAGTAGAATGACAAGTTTGAGTAGTGTAAAGCCTTGAGTCAACATGGAGGATATCTAAATATGTAAAGTTGAAATATAGAGAATGAAGGATACATATTTATTTATAGTCTAAACTCCATATTTGTGTTATGTCATAACCAAATACATTAGGGAAATAAAACCTAAACAAACTTATAGGTGGAATATAGGCATAACATGCATGCTTGAGAAAATGAAAAGTGCCAAAAAACTACATAAGGATAAGTCAAATGTGAGGAATTATTCAATAAATTTAAATTAATATAAAATTATCAATAATATATGTGAATAAGTCTATATTTCAAATCTTAATATTCAAAACTCTGACGCAATCACCACTTATAGACATGTATTAAACATACATAAGAGAGAAAGGGTATGTAAGTGCGGATGTAAGGTCTTGGAAAACTTGAGAAGGTTAAAAAAATATAAGTAAATAAAAATATTGTGATAAGGACCATTGAATTTCTTAATGAATTTTACAAGATATATTAAACTTCAAATGTCGAGAAGATACCAAATGACTAACTACATGTTAGTTTGAGTGATTCAAGTGGGGTTTCAAACTTGAGAAGAGGATGTAATGCACAATAGTGGATTTGAGTTTTGGATGAACAATAAAATAAATGAAAGTCACTATAGATCAAAATTAAAACTAATTATAAATGTTAGAGAGGATGATCGAAACAAAACTCACTTCAACCCTACAATCATACAATCAGGTACTCGTAGAGGCTTGCCTTCCTACATGAACGGTACCTAATTGGTTTGAAAGAGAAGAGGTTTATATGAAGATTAAAATAACATGGAAGTGATATTATAATGTTATTATGACCTTTATATAGTCCTCAGAGTCAATGAATATCATGTTAAGTTTGATAGACCTATCTAGGCTATTAAGCCTAAGACCAAACACGTATGCTTGTAAGTATAGTAATGAAAATAATGGTTTTTTAAGGGTGAAATAGGAAATTGAGGGAATTTTTAAGTTTATAATGATTTATAGACCCTAAAAGGGCATCCATGAGTAGAGAAAGATAATAAAAGTGGAAACTTCGCCTATGAGACCTTCTTCAGCTCTTCTAGTACATGATTGTAGTTCAAGACCAAGATTCTCTAGATTTGTGTGAACCTAACCTTGTGCATTAGGTTGAATGGTTTTAATGGATGTTTAAGGAGTTAATATAATTTAATATTCCATCATCAAATGTTGGTTTAGGTCTTCGACCTTTAAGAACAGTAGTTAAGACTAAAAACCACTCTCTAATGGCATAATAGAGACTCGAACAACACATTTTCAAACTCAGATTTATACATACAAGTTACATGGGAGCATAATCACCTATACGTAGTTGAAGAAACTTGTGAAATTGAATTTTTTGGAATTTTTTAAGAATGTAAGGCCCTTGGATTTATGAACAATCATTTAGAACCTAAACCATTCTAAACCCTCCTAAAGCCCTAATAGGAACCTAATGAGAGAGATTGGATTAAAAGGTATTAAATTTTTTTTATTGATCTTGTAACCTATTAAACACAATTATTCACTCCATAAATAATATCATCATGACACTTATTTGTACCTGAACCTATATAAATACAATAAATGATATGTTTTAGTAAGGAGTTGAGCTCAAAATAGGGTATTTGACCTCATGAACATATGAAAACCATTAGGGAGGATTAATTTAGGTGAATTATACCTCTTGAGGTCCAAAAAACTATACATGTAACCATAAAAGTACTCTTATACATCTAATTATGGAAGGTAGTGTAAAAAATGATTGTGAAAGGCTAGGTTTTTTGGCCATTTTATGGTTCACCTATATACATAAAGCATAAACCCAGATTTGTCATGTATCATGGTAATAGGATATGGATAGTGAATAAAACACTTACTATAATTTTAACATGTGTGGGAGGTCTATAGAGAAAAATATTAGTTTCTAGGCCTATAGACATAATTAAGGACTAATTAGAAATAGATATCATGTGATTAAGTGCACTTACACTTAGATTTGGGTCATGAAATTTGGCATGGAGATGTAAAGGCATAATAGTTATTAAAAAATATGCTTAGTTTATAAATATCATTTGTAAATTCTTCCACAAAAGGAGTTTTGTGTGTTTTCAAGGCTATAAGGCATTGGGAGAAAATGCAAGCTTTGGGTGAAAATGAGATCTATGGGAGTGTTTGATGGATCTAAATGGGTTGATTTAGGTTTGATATTATTTATATAATTCTCCCATGGAGAGAGATTTTACTCATGAATATTAAGTAATGTTTTCAATATCTCAATCAAGGAGAGGCATAGAAGATAAATGGGCTTCAAGACACCTAAGAATTTGTGATGATTGCCACTGAAATGCCAATATAAAGGAGTTTTAAAATGCATTATAGGTGTTAAAGAGGAAGTTTGAAGATATTTCATGCTGATATAATGATAAAAAAACCCATTTATCACTCTTCACATGAAATGATGGGTAGTTTTGAATAAATGATGAACCTTTATACTCTCCTATGCCAACTTCATTGGAATTGATGATCAAGAAATGCAACACATGTCAAAGAGGAGTTTATATGACTATTATACAATTGATTTATTGTTTGTAACTAGATATTGTATGAGAAACACTTTTTAATTATCTTTCCCATACCTCTTACCTCTCTCTCTTTCCTCCTAATTATCTATATTTTTGACCTCTTTTCACATTGTAATATATCCACATACTATATGGAAAATCACTACTAAATTTAAGACTAATTTACCTTTGGAATAAAGAATCAAATTGGTTTTATCTTTATTAAGTCTTTCATAAGTGTATGAAGTAGTTTTGTTGATGAATGATAATTGATAGTTCTATTTCCTTACATTCATCTATCTCTTTTATGCTTTGTGTGATCAATCTACTTTATAGCATGTCATATGATGTGTATTTGTCATCTTAGTTTGATTTTAAGTTTAATTAGGATTGTTAGTGCCCATTATTAGGACTATTAGTCATCTTCCTTTAATACTACATTGAATTTTCCTTCATATTGAAGCATTTTGTTAGGAGGCCCTTGAGTTTTGAGATCAATTTTGTAGTTGTTTTCCATAGTGCATGTTCACGTCAGTTATGGATTCTATCTTGGTGTATCACCTCCATTATATTAGAGTTTAATCTCATTCTATCACTTTTCCTTAAAATTAATGTGGTTAATAATTATTTTTAGGTATTATACATGGGAGCTAGACCATAATCTAGAGATTCACCTCTTAAAATTGTTACCCACAACATATGAAGTGTTTCAATGTTATTCCAAATTTTAGGTGGATTGAGTATCCCTCCTTAGAGTGAACATCTAGGTTAAAACACTACCAACATGGAAATAACAACATATATTTAGGGGAGCTAATATAACATGTAAATGCTATAAAAAAAAATTGGATTTTTGAAGTTTTTTATTTTGTTTTTGTATTTTTTGAATATGTGAGACCTTTATGTCACCAAGTGAGATGTATAAATTATAAGATAGCCACTATAAAATATGTATTGTATCATCTTATTTAGGTCTAAATAATGGTCTGTGTTATTCCCATAAATTGTATGATATTGGAAATAATATGGTGTTCTATTGAGATGTTGTAAAGGTGGTAATGTGATAAATTTGTGTCAAATTAATACCCTTATAGTCTCACTTTGAATTCTATTAGCTTTTTGCATATTGTTTAAATTAGTTATAATAAATGTATTTTATTTAAACACTTGTTTTTTAAATTATCCTTGGTTACTATAAGATGCAAATGCGCTACTATCACATTTGAGTTTTGTATATGACAAAGTAGATTTTGTAGTGATGTGTGCTTTAAGTATAAATATTGGTTTAGTTTTTTAATGTATCTATAATATTTCTTATAGTGGTAACTTGATAGTTTATGGATTCACAATAATAAACCCTAGGTGATTTTTAATTCAACATTCATACATATACTATCTAGGAATTTACAAAGAGTTTATTATTTACCTTCTCTGTGTTCTATAGAATGAGCCACTTTACCCCTTAAATAATTGATAACATGGACCTAGTTAGAGGGATGGTATCTATAACCTTTTTTAGATTTATAAAAGGTAAGAGACTCCACTTTAAACTATTTGAAATTTTTTAAATATTGAAATGAGGACATGATAGGAGAGACACACAGATTCTATGGAATAATCCATTATGTTTGTGTACTCTTTATATTTTGAAACAACCTTATTTTTGAAATCAATTTAATCAATTTACAAATGAGAAATATTAGGAATATTCTAGAATGCCCTAGAATATTTTAAATTCATATATATCAAGTTATGCAAATGTTTTACCCTAAAATCTAAATTGGGGAATATAAGTTTGAAATGGTAGAGATAGCCTAGGGCACAAGGATGGTAGACTATCTCTAAAGCAATCCAATTAATTTATAAACTTAGATAGACATATACTAAATTTATTATTTTGAGATATGTCAAAAATATAAAGTATAACTATGTTAGATATTGTAATGATAATGAATACAAAATATTTTATTGGTTCTAATGTTAATACAAGTTTGGATAATGGAACATGAAATAATTAAACTATAAGTGGAGTCTAGATCAGACATTGGATTCTAGATTAAGAACTCATGTGACCTCAAAAACATGCATCAATCTCAAACAATTACGTTGATTCTTTTATCTAACCTATATATAGGTGTCTTATATGGAATACCTATTTGATATAGATGCAACCACTTATAATATTATGGATTCTATGTCACCTTCACTCTATTTTTCTTAGATCTAGATCATGGGTTGTTTCTCCTTATTAAATAGTAAAAATCTTCTTCTTCATGTTCATAGAGACCATGGAAAAAATGGGTTAGTGGGCACATGATGTTGAGTTTCCATAAATACTCCTCTATCAATGAATGTTGACCACATATCCAATACTCTAAGGAGGTCTAAAGACATATGTAATTCTCCCATACATGTTGGCCTATGTGTAGATAAAGATGCAATGTGTGATAAGAAAGTACATAGAGTGACCTCAATTGTAACTTGAAAAATATGGCTCATGGTATGATACTTTATTAATTTATACATATAGATGTGTTGTCCCTATGACTGATATGCGAATAAGGGAAATAGTGAAGATTTGATCACTTGAGTGTTTGATTGAATGCCTTTGGTAAGTTTCCTTGTTAGAGGTTATAAGTTTCTAGGTGAAAGATGAATGAAGATTTATCTTGTATATATAAAAATCCTTTTGAATAATATCTCACCTTAGCTTAATTAGGCCAACAATAGGAATATGTTTCATTTGTAAATTGGATGTATTTAGGGAACTGAAAAATTGCATTGAAATAGGAGACTAGTGTCAACATAGGTGTCTAACTAGGATGCAAGTGTATGGAAAGATGAAAATTAGTAATAGGTCTAAAAATTTCAAAGAAATAATATAGAAAGTTTTGTATAATTTTTGGTATGTTAAAATGTTTGAGTTATTAGAATAACATTGGTTAGATAAAGAGATAAGCAACAAACACAAATAGATAATGTATGTGAAATTTTTGCATAGGGAAGGTCTTAAAGCTAAAGTTACATCCATGATATGTATTTACCAAGTGCATAAGACTGAGGTTTGATATAATTCAAAACTAGTGTCCACAAAGTGAGTGCTAGATAAGAATAGTCTCAGGCTTGATATGCTTATATATTTGACTCTTTAGGTAGTTTTCTTATGAATCAACATGAAAAAAATGTGGTATGACCCAAAAAAGGATTTTAAATTATTAAAATATTTTTAAAATGGAATTCATATGAGTGTTGACAAGGTAAACTACTATAGTAACTGGATTTCTCTAACTATGGCTCATTTTATCTAGGAAATAGTAAATGGTGATAAGAGAAAAGGAGATAGTTTTAATAAGATAACAAAATATTTTGATAGAGATTAGAAAAATATAGTGTATGAGTAGAAAAAATGTAATTTTAGGCCCATAATTAAGTCTATAGATAGGAGAGAGTGTGATAAAGATTCAGTTATGTGAACTCAACTTGTGTATACTAAAGTTTATTAAAACCTAAATTTCTCAAATGTTTAATACCAAATTTGAGTGTCTACATAAAGTCCTATTTTATTATATTATTGAAATTGCCTTAGATTTATAAATTTGGTACCTGAGTGTAACTATTATGGGTGTCTTTACTTATTAGATAAGTGTTAATCTTGCTCCATGTAAAACCTATAATGAAGCATGTAGAAATTAGTGTCTATTTATGATAGAATATATAAATTAATAATTGATAATATTTGATATTATATAAGAAAAGAATGAATAAAATTTAAATTACATAATCCATGTCTCCTCTAGAGTCATTGGAGAATGGGGTTATTATGCCTGATGGAGATGCCGATGTCCAAACCATGGGTTGGTCTCAATATTCCCTAATCCTTATAAGAAATGGACAAGTTATTAGAATTAAAGTGATTTATAAACTTAAGATCACTACTAATTATTATTTTATAAGAATGGGACCTAATACTATTATAATAAATAAGAATAAAACCTAAGTATCTATACATACTAGTAATTTTTTGAATCATCCACTACAAATAAATCTTATGATTCAACCTAATTAATGCTTGAGTATAGATACGTAGAATTTCATTAAATAATCTAAATAAATAAGCATGCATATTGATTCTCATATGCCATGTATATTCCCCCACTCTAAAAACATGTGTAGTTTGAGTCATATAACCTATGCCAAAATATCATAATATATGTGAATTGTTTTTATATGTCCACATATGACCCCAATATAGAAACCTATGTAATGTGATTCATGTCATATGTGTAATAATATCATATAATATATAACCTCTCACTTATGAGACTATATAATATTTTACATATTCCCTCATTTTATGTTAAACTGGTATTATTATGTGTAAACCTATAATAATCTATGGAAAATTGTAATAATTTATGTAAATCTAAGCCAATCTAAAATAATTTTGTGTCCAAATTAAATTAATTTGTGCCCAAATTCCATATATATCTATGTGAAGGAGTTAATCTCTAAGGCAATCCCATAGTGTACTCTCCCCTTTTGGGTTGAGGGATGTAGTTTAAAAATTACTCAACTAAAAATAAAAATATATATACACATCATGTTATACATAAAAAGATGTAAGCATATACTAATATGATTAAATTATGCTACCATAAAAATATTAGATCATTTGAGCATATATTAATCATGTAACTTAATAAATGTAATTGTCATTTCAATATAAATATATAAATTAGACACATAATAGTTATACATCATAGTAACAGTCATAAAAAAATTTAGTAATAACTATGCATAAGATGAATGATATGCATCATGTCATTATATGAAACTAAAATAATACTTTATATGCATCAAAACATCACAAGATTAATGGTAATCCTAAATTTATCCACATGTATCACACATAGTCACATGCAATGTCATGACCATTGCACACACCATGTGATAACATACACTATCACATAGAGTAAGAGTCATGCATAAAATAAGTCAACCAAAGGAGGAGTCACAAAATGAGCACCTAATATAACATAGGTTCATAGATAAAATTCCTATAGAGTAAAATCACCAAATTTAATACACAATAAATTATCAAGACATGTGACATGTAATAATATCAATAAATAAAAGAAAGAGTAAGGCTAATCTACACATTCAATGTATGTCATAATCACACTTTAAGTTGTGTATGAAAGATAAATTCATGTGTAGTTTGTGTAAATATATCAATATGATAAGTGTAATGGTCATATAAATATGTATTCTATGTTAAATGTACCAAGATTCCCCCATTGAAATGATTCCCCCAATGTAGGAATGGTAGCCTCTAGGTGGAGGAATGTCCTACATCTGAATTCTTTTTAAAAAAAATATGAGTTATGTTGATGCTAACCAATGATCCCATTAATGGGATTCTATGATTTAGGTTTTGGAAAATCACTAAAAATATTACCCACCATATGAAAATAGTGACACATGTAGCTATATATTAATATGATAAGTGATATGATGTTATAACATATCTATCACTGTCATTATAAATCATACAATCTTGCATACATTGTGTAACTCTAGTAACCATAGTATTCTATAGATATTATTGTATTGTATGAGAGTATTCCTATGTTCACTATGGAATAAATAGATCAAGCTATATAATTGGATTAGGACATGAATGGAGAGGTAATTCATGTTGAAATAGGATAAAACTCTTATGTAATTGATGTTAAAATATTTGTCTTATAGGAAGATCTATTACCTTTATCTGAAATAGCTACATAAAATTAATATATATATATAGGTTATTAATGGGTTTTAATGTATCCTTCTGAGGAAATGTTTGTGGTTTAATAGGATACTCATATGGTATACCTAAAAATATGACTACTCTACTCTTATCCATATACTTCATGCATTGATGTACTAAATATGATAGTAAATAGATCTTAAATATCCAATGACATCTTAAAACCATATCAAATTCCCTTATGTAATCACCTAAATATGACACTTGAGTTCTAATAGTAATACTTGAGACCACTTATCCCTAGTTTAGCCCTAAACCTATCTTATGGCCTATTTTCACACTTATCCAATCTTTGTATAGGCCACATGCATCCCTAGTCATCCCTAAAGAAGTCCCAAACCTTCATTCTTGCATTATGTTCCTTCGTGCCTCATGTTATTCCACCTAGACACTAGTACCATAATAGGGATATTATCACCACATGACACTAGTGTCTTAATATTGGAACTATTGTCCTTTCCCTCCTTTTTCATGAAATAGATATCTTTCGAAATCTCAGACCTCCTAGGGTTAGCCTGGACCTCCTTTAGTACCCACACAAGCATCAAGATTGTATATATACATGAATTTTATCCTTAAAACCACTGGATGGGAAACATATGCAAATTACACATATAAAATCATAACAAGCTATGGAAAATTAATGTTATCAATCCTTATTGTGCCTTACTTCTGTATACTACCATCAACAACATTTATTATCTCAAATTACTTAAATTTATAGTCACAAGCACATTCAAAGCACTCAGGTCTATAATCATACTATCTTCACTTTCAATTGAACCAATAGTTAGGTGGGGAGAACAATATAAGGCTTGATCCCTCTTCAGAGTATTGGTATGTAGGTAACCCTCAACACAAAGAGTTGTTGAGGATGTCCATCCTACCACACTAATAAACACACTTTAATGCTTGTATCAATAAGATGCCATGGTAACATGGAAGATTAGGTTTTTCTCATAAAGAGAATAAAAATAGGTCATCTGCATGGTTTCATAGCTAATGCATGCATGAACAGGCTTGATAGACCCAAATATAGGTGCACCTATAAGCTCAAATTAGTCCTACATAAAGGAAATTGCTAATAAAAATATGACACTAGCACCACATGGTGTTAATATCTAATTAGGATTTTACTATCTAATATGGGTTTTAACACTTAGATCTTATTTGTGACATTCAAACCAACCTTTTCCTTAGTTTTTAGCCTTCAGATCATTTTCTTAGTCATTTTATAAGTAATTTCTCATTTACGTTATTTATTTCTTTTTTTGTAAAGTTCAAATTTATTCAATTATATAAAAAATTAGTGGATGTATTTATTCCATTTTTATACTTAGATTTATTATTCTTAGCTCTTTAAAAACATAAGATTTATATTCACTAAGTCATAAAATGTTAAAACATTTGGTGAACCTGACTTACTTTCTACAAAATCCCTAACCCTAGATAAATGTAGGGTTTATGTTTCTAGCCTTATAAGACCGTCAACTATATTTATATTTCATATAATCATGGTAATAATGAAAAATTAAGTTAATTAATTTTTTATTCAAAGTTTTTTAGCTTTTATTTCATGCTTGTTTCATTTCATTTGGAATGAATTCAAAAATTACATAAATACATATGTACATGATGCTTCAAATAATTTCAGATATATGTCATGTTTCATAGCATATTATCATTAACAAGCAAACCCTTACACGCATAGTGGATTTAGTATATAAGCTAACAACTATGTTTCAAGTTTGAATGCCATACCTTATGCACAAGAAAGAATATCCATCTCATCCTCATCTACATGAGGGTTATAAGTAGTTTTAATCTAACTAGGTCCATGTTATCACTCTCCCATGAGATTAATTGACATATAATATTATTCCTAATGCCCATACTCAGCCTATCCACACCTCTCTCTCATAGGGTGTATGCATACATGTTCAATCAAAAGTAACTAGGGTTTACACTTTTGAGACTCTAGAGGATCAAATTATCAATATAAATAAGCTAATATCATGATTAAAGGAATCAAAATTAGTTATTAAGTGCACAAGTCACATTATTAACAAATCAAATTACATGTACAAAATTATCAAAATATGTTGTTATTCATCATCTACACCTAGCAAAGTGGTGCCCAACACTTTTTTATATCCAAACCATAAAGTACAACATAATTCATCTATTATAAGTGATTCAAAAATCTTAAAAGGTTCCCATAATATTTCAAGTGGGATACTAAGGGAAATTATCAAATCTAAGTTGATCAACCTACCTCCTCTACACCTAGTGAGGAGATTCAAATATTATTGTGCATATTATAAAATGCATGAACACCACACCGATTATTTTTTAGCATTTGAAAGGAAAATACAATAGGTAATGGATACATATGACTCAAATAGTGACACATCATCAAAAAAGATACAATATCACATCTATAAATTCAAAAATGGTAAAATTTAGAAATAATACAGAAATGGTTACCAAAGCATAACTAAAAAGAACAAAAGGTTCACAAATCACAATCAAAGTAAGAAATAATACAATAGGAATATGTAAATCAAGTAAAATATGAAAACATACCTCTCCAAAATGAGGCTCAAGTTTTAAATCACTATGGGTTTGGTCAAAAATATCTATAATAATTGGATTATCATGGTTAAGGCTTAGACAAGCAAGCCCAAGGCATCACTAATCATATTCTAGTAGTTGATAATGTTGTTAAACAAGGTTTGGGATTTATTAAATGTTATAAATAAAATCATTCATCGATATAGTTTATCAAGGTACCAAGTCCAAATACATAGGAAATTTTTCAAAAATAGCAAGAGCTTAAGTTGCAAATTCAAACTCAAGATAAGCCAACAAACATTCTTATAAGAGGATTCTATAAAAAGAGACTCTAAAGAACCATATGCCTACAATAAGTACATTTTCAAAGGGAAAAATTGTAATCAATATTACAAAGCACAATTCAGAGAGGTCAAATCCATTGTATGATATAATTCATAATGTTCATCTAGATACAATAAAAGTCAACACCAACATATTAGGATATTATGACTATTATGATTTTAATGATGAACAATACTTAGATTCATACTTCAACACTATTCAACTACAACATAAAAAATCACATTGCATGAGATATTACCATTCCTATTTTTGATATAGGCCACATTGATAGTGAGTCTCTCATGAGACTCATCAATTAGTATTGCTCCTCCCTTCTTGTACATACTTTTTGTATTTCTTGATCATTGTATATAGTTTCATTTTTATGTTGTTTATACACAAACTATATCCAAAAAATAGAAAAATAATATAATCTATTAGAAAACACAAAAACTTTCAAATATTTACCCAAAAAACATAAAATTATAGATTGTATGTATTGTTATGTTTACACTTCTTATATTTTATGGACACTACATATGTTAGCTATCTTCGTATACTCAGTTTTTATCGTACATACATGCTTCACTTGATTTTTTTATATTAGATAAATTAGGTCCACTACACTAATCCAAATTTAATATTATCTACCCACTGGGGCATATACATGGATACATGAGTTCTTCATTTGACATATTAACCCATTTGGGGGCATTTTATACATAGTTTTATTTACCAGGATACATACTTTTATAATCTACATCATAGCTTTAGCATTGTTATATCTTGATATTGATCACACTATACTTAATCAATTTGTTTTCTATCTACGACTACTTTAGACTCAGTAAATGTAGATTTTATCTTCTAAATAAATTTGTATTACATGTTATTGCATAATTTCATTTCTAGATTTTTTAGTTTATACTTGATTGTGTCTTTATTCTTATTTTATTTGAGATCATTTAGATATGCCATTGTTCTTTGGGTATACATAGCTTATTTTCATAGTATGTATGATTTGGACATGTTCTCATTTCCTTTTAGGTGACTTCTTGATTATGTATGGGGGTATTTAAACATGTAATTCTATGTGTCTCTAATCCAACTTGTGTGTTTTTTGCATACAAAACATTTGAACATGTCCATGTATGTCCTACTTCCTCAAATTTAGTGACATGTTCCCTTGTCCCTTGTATTATGACCCTTTGGCCTACTTTACATACCTCATGTGTGTTGTATGTAGGATTTCTTATATGCATAATGGCCATGAAACTTGTCTCTTGCTTGTTACACACTCTAATTTTAGATTCTATGAGGGACCTCATGCATCTCCCCATCCTACTTGGGCATTGTGATATACATCATGCCCCATCCTCTAGGTATCTACTTAGTTATTACTCAGATTTATTATTACATACATTATTATATCTATCTTGCTAGCCTTGTGAATGTTAGACATAACATACATCACACATTACAAACTTATGCTCAGACTATCTTACATTCCAATGTTATGTATGTACATTATATTGGATTATTATGTATATATCATATATGCTCTAGTTAACACACATTTTATAGAGATTTATATTTTGAGGATAGTTCTTACCTAGGTTTAAAAATTCCCTTCAAAAGATGGTGCATTCACAAGGGTTTGTCACAGAGATCAGGCTATTAAAATGTACTCAAAGTAAAATTTTCAGCACACAAGCTCATATTATAGAAATTAGACTTAAGAAAACACTGTGGGAAATAGTAACATATATATAAGTTAAATTTACATTAATATCATAATAGTAAAAAAATTGGCACCCAAATTGATACACTAGCATCACATGGTAATACCATATAAGATATGACACTACTATATATTAGCCTTAATTTAAAAAAAATACATATTGGATACAAAAGTATAATAGGTACAGTCTAGGTTTGCACAACTTTAGTTACAAATTTACTAGTTTTTACTTAGTTTAGCTCAGATTCATACCAGTTTGCTTAGATTTGGGGCATCATGACTAACATGACCATTCTCATTTTTAGTTTAGATACTTTCATATGGATTATTACAACTCAAACTAGAATCCATATGCTAAGATATCATATTTAGGGGCATGTGTATGGTAAATTATTTACATATGATCACTTACAAACTGATTGATCAAATGGAATGAAAACTTCCATGTCATTCTCTACAATGTATACCTTAGACATAATATTCCATGTTTCACACTAATTTCATGCTTTACTCCATATGTAGTAATTAGCATTCTTGAGTTGCATAATGCTACCTAATGTACACAAGCAGTTATAGACTTGATATCTCTTATTAGATATCCATAGTTAAAATTTTATAGTTGCATCATGCATTTTTAGTTTCAAATGCATCTACTACACATGGGTAGGAAATTATGGATTCATAGTCTACTTGAGTTCTTGAGCTACCTACATGACAGGGTTGGGTAGACCATCAGTCAAATCTAATATATTCATGGTCATAATCCATAAATTAGGGTTGAGTAATAATGGAGTCAAAATTAGATTTAATTATTGATGCATCCACACACAAGGATTGATAAAACCATCATCTAATTCCCATTTATTCATTTATTGATCACTATCTATATGCACACATAGGTTATCACTAGGTTTATGCATTAGTTTACATACCTAATGAGGGGTATTTTTTCCATTCCTATCTCTTATCCCTTTACACATGTTTACTCAATTTTTTTATTTAATCATGTTTGTATTTGATTTTATATCTATAAATTAAGGATTGATTTATGCATGTTTCACTTGAAGGAAATGAAATGGAGCATGCTTTACATACTCATATCTATACTGATAGGCTTCGCCACTTAGGTAAGTCTATGTATACTAATTTTTCCTTTATCCTAGTAATTTCACTTTATTTCATTTATAAAATATGGTGGGGGGATATAATCAGCTAAAAATTACATTTGAAGGCTAAGAGTGTTAATTTAGACCACCTATCCGTAGCTTACCCTTAGATCTATCCTAGGTCTTATTTTCACAATTATCTAGCCTTTATATGGGCCATAGGCATCCCTAGTCATCACTAAAGTAATACAAACCCTAAATATTACATCTTTTCCCTTTATACTTTAGGTTATACCACTTGGATAGTAGTGCCATGATAGGGATAGTAACATCACATGGTGATAGTTTCCCAATATTGGAATTCTTATACTTTACTTCCTCTTTCCACAAATGGATATCTTTACAAAACTTAAACCTCATAGGGTCAGCCTAGACCTATTTTTACACTTTAAAAAGAAATAGAATAGTATATATACATGAATTTTATCCCTATAACCATTAGATGGAAATCAGTTTCACATTACACATACAAAATCAAAACAAGTTATGGACATTTAAGGTTATCAATCTCTTTTCTTCCCTACTTCTACATACTACCATCTACAACATTCCTAGCTCAGATTACTCATATTTCTAATCCCAAGCACATTCAAATCCATAATGTATACAACCATACTATATTCACTTGTAATTGTACTAGCACTTAGGTGGGGACAACTACATCAATATTGATCCCTCTTCAGAGTATTGATATGTAGACAAATCTCATCACACTAGGGTGTTGAGGATGTTTAGCCTACCCCACTAACAAACACATTTTACATGTATAGAAAAATTCCCTTAAAACATAGAATATTAGGGTTTCATCATAAAATTAGTCAAAAAAAGTCATATATAAGGTTTTAAAACATGTTCATAGAGGAACAATCTTTATAGACCTAGACATAGGTACACCTAGAAGCTTGAAACAGTCTTGCACAAAGGACATTACTGCCAAAATAGGGACATTAGTTCCATATAGTGCTAATTTCCAATTAGATATTTACTATTGGGAGGGTTTTTGACACATATATTCTATTTTTAACACTTAGACCAACTTCTATCTTAGCTTCTATCCTTCTTTTCATGTCTTAGTCATTTTCTATCTAATTTCTCATTTACATTATTTATTGTTATTTTTAGAAAGGTTAAATTTAGTTGATTCTATAGAAAATCAATGGCTATAATTTTTGTATATTTATACCATAATTTACTATTATTATCTCTTTAAAAACATAAGATTTACATTCAAGGTAAGTGGACAATATTGGGGGACAAAAAAGGGCCTACTCATGGACATGATTTTCCTAAAATTTTATAAATCTAAACTTCTATAGATAATTTGAGATATCTATGCTCCCAATTTGAAGATGGTGTAAGAGCATGAAATGTAATATGTTGAGTTTAGTTTATAAAACACTATTTTAGAAAAAAAAAATAGTTAAGTATAAATAGGTCAAACATCTAAAATTTCAAGAGTAACTCATGTATATATGTATGTATATATATATATATATATATGTATATATATATTTATATATATATGTATATATGTATGTATATATATATATATATGTATATATATATATTTATATATATATATATATGTATATATATATATATATATATATATATATATACATATATATACATATATATATATATACATATATATATATATATACATATATATATATATACATATATATATATATACATATATATATATACATACATATATACATATATATATACATACATATATATACATATACATATATATATATATGTGTGTGTGTGTGTGTGTGTGTATATATGTGTGTATATATATATATTTATATGTATGTATATATATATATGTATATGTATGTATATATATATGTATATATATGTATGTGTGTGTGTGTGTGTGTGTGTGTGTGTAAGTTGATAGATGGTCATGCAGCGTACCATTTTTAGTAGCGTTTATATTATTTGAAATCCTTTTAGGAAAATTTACATAATATATTATAGTTTGTGACATATTTTTTCAATGAATAATTTTTTATGATTTTTTCAAGTACTAAATCTATAAAATTGATAAAAACATGAATAGTTATCTGTGCGGTGCACTTAACTACGACAAAAAAATGTGTGTAGAATTAGGCCTAGTTTTTGACCATATAACTTATTTTATACTTGGATCAATGAAAAAAATACATGAACAAGTATAGGCATGTATATTTGTGGCATGTAGTAACCTAAAAAATGTATAGTTAGAAATAAACATAGTTTGAAGCCCTAAATTTGTTGAGCTACAGTTCATATGGATCAGCTTGGAATCAAACCTAGGACCTTCCATTTTCTACTAGTGTGCTCTACCAACTGAGCTACTATCCCCTCTATGGCCAAGCCATCATCAACCTAGATGTGGATTATTTCCAACACCCTCCCTCAATCCCTATTGTAGGTGTTTGGGGCTACTACCCTAGCTTTGATACCACATGTTGAGTTATAGCTCATATAGACCAGCTAGGGCTCAAACCTAGGACCTTTCATTTATTGCTAGAGTTCTCTACCAATTGAGCTACTGGCCCCTCTATGTCCAACCCATCATTGGTCAAGTGTGGCTTATTTTCAAAAATATTATTCAAAATTTTGTAAAAAACATATTTTTGGAAAAAGGAGAGTATGCTCATCATGATGGTATTATATTTTTGAATTTTACAATTGAAATTAATAGTTTATTTGATGATTAAATTTAAATTTTGTTGTTTTTTATCATAACATTCAAACTCAATTAAATATTGATAGGTCCAAGCCCTTGGCTTGGGAATCCAAGCCATTCTCAAGTAAAAAGACTTGGTGTTTAAATTTAAATTAAAATATCACGATCGAATTAATAACATGATCATGTTAATGGGTAATGTGATTCTGTTAGTAAAATGACTGCATTGGTAGATGACACAATCACATTATTATAAGTATAAGTTTACATTTACCTTTAAATTTATTTTAGTAAATATAATAAATTAGGGTCACTCTACATCTGATAGAGTTGGTCTCATATATGCATGCCTTATGATGTGAAAAATAATTTTTTGAAATCTAATCTAGTTAGTACTTAGGAATTTTTAGGGTCTAACTATTAAACCTAGGGATTTCAGTACATAAATTTTACAATTGATATCCTTTTTTTGGTAAACATAGTAATTTTTAAGGTTTTTGTGCCTTCTAAATTCATTCCTCATATTTTTAGGAGTCCTAGGTTTGTTAAAATTGATGTTTGAAAACTAATCACTTTAAACTTGATCTAAATTGGTGTGATTGGGATAGTTTTAGGTCACATTGATGTCCTAGACACATCAAATGACCAATTTGTGTTAATTTCACTTGTTCATCATCCCTCCCTCATCCCTGATCACTTCTTACTCATCCCTCATCACCCCTAATCACTCTCTCATCATTACTCACAATCCCTAATCACTCCCTTATTGGCCCTCACTATCCTTAGACATCTCTAATCACTCTCTTAGAATCCATATTCACTCCTCTATTGACCCTCACTATCTCTAATCACTCAATCCTCATCCATAATCATCCTTAATCACTCCCTCATTAACCCTCACCATCCCTCATCAAATTTAATCACTCCTTAATCATGCCTAATCACTCCCTCATTAGATCTCAATTAGGAATATGATTGCAATATTACTTTTATAATAACATTATTAGGTTATCTATTAACCAATATTTACTCGATGTACATGTTCACATGAATTAATGTGAAAAATAACAAGAATGTGATCACATTATTTCTTTTATAATAAAATAATTGCATTATGTATTAAAGATATTATGTTATGGCTTAGTAATTACTAATCCATAATTTAAATAACACAATCACATTATGTAAATAATTCAATCACATTATTTTATAATTAAATTATGCTACAGTAAATGTCTACAAAATTTTCCCCCAACTCCATGCACATACCCTTCACTAAGTCCTAAAAGGTTAAAATAACATGTACTGAGCAGGACTAAGAATAAATTAGAATATGTTGCAAGACCCAGCTTATGTGGTATCATAATACTACCATGTGTTTTTTTCATTTCCATTGAATATTTTAGATATATTTATTGTATTCATAATTTTTTTATGTATACATATAAGTTTTTTATGGTGAAACCTTTAAGGAAAAACTGATGATGATGTGAGGACCTTAAATTAAAAATAACATACTTAGACCCATTTTCCTACTCACTTTACCCTTTTGTTTCTTTTCATACCTTCCCTAAGTTTAAAATTTTATAAAGATATACTTTAATCTTTCTAAACTCAAAATTTCAAGGTGCACAAAAAAATTGTCACAGTAGTTTTATTGACACCACCCTACTTAATGTGGCAGTTTCATCACCTTTTTTATGGCTATACATATAACTCAAAGAACATGTGTTTTGTAAAAATCATATTTCCACTCCACTTATAATTACTCTTCACCTAGATAGATCCCAATCGATTTATCTAACTCCCAATCAATATTAGCTAACTGCGAATCAATATTAGCTAACTCCCAATCAATCATAATGAACTCATGATAAATCTTAGTTGACTAATAATTTCCCAATTAGATCATTCCTTATAATTAAACTATTTACAATGAAATTTGGATTGGAATATTCATTGCATTGGATAATTAGCATTATCATTTTTGAATAATTCAATTTTTTTTAGTAAGCCACACTCTACACCTTATTTTTTGCTTGAAGATCAATCATATCCTTGTTGTAATTTCCTTTCACCACCACTATTACAATTTGGAGAGGAAACTCCATGAATGATTATCTTACACTCTACCATTTGTGTGAACTAGACAAAACATTATTGTATTTACCCTTCACTTTGCTCTTTTATTTTCATCATACTACACCTCTCTTGTTGGACAATATCCTTAGATGAATACTACAAAAAGTCAATAAATTAGAAACCTGAAAATTCAAATATCCATAACCAATAATACACTTCCAATTTTCCATTTGTATTTGATAAGTTTGGTGGGTTTATTTATTTATTTTATTTTCATGTATTTTTACAGATTATATTTATTTATTAAATTTTTATAGTAAATGAAAACATGGAAAAAATTCCTTAGTTACATTATAGTTTTAACATTCAAATTAATTGTTAGCCTGCATCCATCAAAATCTAAAAATGAAAAAGACATTCTTAGCAATTAGCTAGCATTCAATCACTTGCATATCAATTCCATATTTATCCATGCATATTAATTATTATATTATTTTAGTTTTTCATCTTCATATTGAGAAAAAGTATAGGACGAATCCATTGTTTTCATTTTAAATTCATTTGGCTAGTTTTCAGATCTACATTTTTCATCAATCTAGCTAGCATTTTAGTTGTGCATTTTATCCATCATTTTACTTTCAACCAATTCATTATTTTAAAAACCATAAAAATGTAAAAATATTTCAATTTCTTATTCACTCCAACAATGAAGTCATTAAAATATAATGTAATTTTTTAGTTAAAAAATATGTAAAAAAATAATTCATAGTTTTAACCAGAATTTTGTATTTTATTTTAATGGATGTGTAAATTATATTTCTTTTATCTAAATAATTCTTATCTTGCATGCATTCACATCTCTAAATACCTACAAAATGTAAAAAAGATCATTCAAATAGTTTTTTTTTTTTTTTTTTTTGCATTTATATTTTCAAAACATAAAATAAGTGAAGATTAGTTTAATTATTGATTTTCGCTCTTTTTTTAGCATGCATGCATACATAAATATAGAATAGAATATAAAAATTAGATTCATTAATTTAATTTTTAATTTTACATATTGTAATTGAAAAGGCCAAAGAGAGAGAGATCAATTTATGATTTTCATTTTTAGATTTAGATCTTTCATGGATAAGACAAGGTGATTAATTTAGCTTTCATATCCAAAATCACATTTTTATCTCAATAGATCTATTTGAGAAACATTAGTTAGTAAAACCATATAAAAATTTAGGAAAGTAAAAATTTAATTTAGGATTTTAAAAAAATTAATAATCTCATTATAGCACCATTACATGAATTTTAAAAAACAAGTGCATCCAAACATGATAGAAACATTCCCACATGTAATTGCTCTCATACAAATGATGAATATTCAAATCGACATAGACTATGATATTTGATTGGAAGAATTTAAATCAACACCATTTTTTCTAATAATTAGTCATATTGAGGCTTAATATTAACAAACAAAACTATCAATAGCATAATTAGCAAGGGAAATCCATTTACCAGCCCTAAAATAATCCAACCTCTAAATTTGACTTGAATCATTGTCCTCGTGTCTAGCCTCATCCAATTATATTTTGTTTTTATATGGCATTACTTGAAAGATAACAATTTTATCCAACCAGTCAAATACCAAAAGTTATTCCAAACTATTTATGCCCATTTAGGGATAGAAATACTAATCCAAAACTATATGATTTATTTGTCTTGAAATTAGGATATTCTAGATCCCTTATTGCTAGGAAATTTGTCATCCTAAATGAACACTTTAAAATAGATGAATAATATTGGTACAAACAAGCTCACCCATTGAGACAAATAATTCATAATCTTACTATGGTAGCTCAAACAAAAAACCCAACTAATCCCATTTAATGATATTAGGTTAATCAACTAGATCACTAGTTTTGATTGCCCCATCTTTCCTTTGGTTATCATATACCAACCTTAGTAAGTCAAGTATTGAAATTTATCCCATCAATTTTTATGTGTGTATATCTAATGAAATAAAATTTAATGGATCATATTTTTGTGTTTTTCCATTTTATTTTATTATTTCATCCATTTATCTCCTTTTCCATTTATTCTATGAGTTTCCATACAACCCTTGAATATGTCTAGTGAATAGTTTGAAAAACCAATAGGTATGAATAGCTTTACAAATAATTTTCAAGCACAAGATGGACCTTAATTTTTTAATTATTATTTTTATAATAGGATAACCAAATAATAAAAATATCATCTCTCTCTCTCATACTTCACTCCATTCACATCACTTACAAATCCACATGTAGTGTCATAATATTTATGAGAGTCCTTAAACACTTTAAAAAATTATAATGATTCAAATGATAAGACTTTGAATAGTGGGGGATACTTGCACCCACATATATAAAATAAGCCTGATGTTATCTTAAAAATACTTGATGTAGATTGAATTATAAGATTCAATTGGTATAACTAAATTATTTACACTATAAAATATGGGTTTGATATAATTAAATTACCCTCCCTACCCCATAATGTAAACCAATATATTCTAACATACTCTAAGAAAACTAGAATGAATCATCTTGGATGTCCAATTGAAAGTTAATTCATATCTAGTTACCATCCTCTTCCTTTAAAACATATTACAAGGGAGACATCCAAAACAACTAATACTCCCAATTAAAATGATCTCATCTCCTTGGTGGGATACATTAGAGACTTGGATAAAAATCAAGATCTATCTAAAATAGGTCCCTTAAATTAAGGAATGGCCCTAAAGTTTTATATCCAAAATAATTCCTCTTATATTCCATCTTTGTTTTCCCTATATGAGTCTCTTCAAAATCAAAGCAATCCCTTACCAAGTATTCCTCTATATTATAATTTCTTTTGAGATTTAATATCTTAAAAACCTATTGGTAGTATGGCCATAAACATTACTTCACTTTTTGGTCAAATTTTACCTTCCTTGGCATATATTAAATATATATTTATTGGTGTGACACCATCATATGTTCCACCTCCCCACATGTGGGTTGGTGGTATCCCTCCCTACCTTATGCCTATCCATGAACTAACTAACATGGTTCCTTTCAACTATTTGAAAATATATTACCAAATATTTTATAAATCCACATATCTTAATATATGTTGTTTGATCTTGTTATCCTCCACCAACTCTAGGAAATAACATTAGCCCCTAGTGGCTTTGTTATTAGTCTGGATTACACCCTTGGGGAAAAGGATTTTTATACCTAACTCATCTATCCAATAAAATTTAATCACTTTTAGGTGTGTGTGGCCTAATGGGTGAGGTGAGTCTCTAGTTTTAGGGTTATCTCCCTTGATGTATCAACTAAACTCAGTGCCTAAACCTACTAATTTTTCCAATGAAAAGGGATAGAATAAAGCATGAAATCAAACCTAAGATATGGTAATTTATGCACCAATATGTTTTTTATCCTCTAATTTATCCTTTAATAACACTTATGGACCCAAAAAAAAATTTCTAAGACACTCTCTCCAAAAGACTTCTACACATAAGTGCTTCACATGGAGTTTATGATAAATGACTATGGTATGAGGATTATGAATGAGAGGTCTAGTTCAAGACACTATAAATTATATATCATTATAAACATAATATTTATCACCTTTACAAACCATGTAACATGAATAATAGTATTCCACTATCATTTAAGTGAAAATAAGGACCTATAAAAGGAGAAAGACTAAACCACTTATACAAATAAGACAAACATGTTCACACTAGAAACCAATATGAAGAAAACTACATCAATCCTTATATTAAATTGAATTTTAAAGGTATAAATTATAATTAGTTTATTATACCCATTAGAGGGATCCTTACAATGGATTTCTAACCCCAATCTATAGAACATGAGAGATAAATAGAGGGAGAGTATGGTATAGGGATGCAGTGAAGAGGCCTTAATGACGATTAGTCATCCAAAAATATTTTAAAAAATTCATGAGAGTAATTAAAATGGATTAATAACCCTCCCCATGTGTTGACTTAGTGGCATAATAGCCTTCATACAAAGTGTCCTAGTGGTTTAATGAGGAGTTACAAGGTCATCTCTCAAAGAGCAATTACAAGGAAATTCCTTTGACATCTTGACTTTCATGAAACCCCCATGCTTCATCATGATCCATTACCTATTTACTATGTATCATCTAATGCTTCATGCCATTGATGACTCCATGAAACTCCACTCAACCTTACTCAATCCAATTTTTAAGGGAAACCTCCTAAAACTACCTTTTTTAGGCCTATAGTAGTCGCTCTTAAACCTAATCATTACAACCTATAACTCACACATGTGAGATATTAGATTTTTTTGGTTTCCATGAGACCTTTAAATATCATCTTGATATTTCCTTAGACAAAAAATTCCACTTAAAGTCAATTAGCTCATCATTTCTTCCATTAAGTCATTATGGAGGCTTTAGGAAGGTTCAAACATACATAGTATCTTAACAAATTTCATAGCCCTAAGGGCATGGATTGAAAAAATAATACCAATATATTCAATTATAAAACCTCCATAAACTTTACCTATCAAATAATAACTCAAAGAAAATTCTCCCTACCATTCCAATGTGAGGATGACACCTCTTGGACTAGAAAACATGCAATTATGGGGTCTAGAGAGGACCATTGAGTGTCTAGGGTGTGAAAATGAATGAGTTTTGATTCAAAAACCTATGTGAGATATTTAAACCTCTCCTAAAACATTATTATGGTTTACCTTATTTTCCAACTCCCCAAAGTGTTTGTATATCTCTCATACACAAGGTTAGGGTTTTTAAGAAAATAGGCTAATTTGACCCTAGATGTCAAGTTCTTGGGATTATCTCTCGATTCCCTGAGTTTAGATTCATGAAAAAACCATGGAACAAAGTCAACCATTTTAATTTATCTTCAAATCCTATAAATACTCCCAATAATTCAATTTTTCTTCTAATTTAATGCTTAGGCCTATGACTACCTATTTAGGAATACTAGGCCTAATTAGACTATTAAGACTCTTCATTTTGATTTAAAATGCCAAAAAAATATCAATGAATCCTATGAAAATTAAGTATAAAAGTTAAAATACCTATTTTTAACTCTTTTATCTTTCATCCATGCATATCTCAATCACTTCTTATTCTTCTTCATGACACTACTTATAGGAGACCTAGAAACTTTTCCTAGACAGTGAGTGTAGAGATCTTAATTTTGTTTGAAAATTGAGGTTTACCTGAGTGATGGAACATATTAATCAAGGTCATGTTACTTTTATGTATTTTTTTATATATTTCTTATAACTCATCCACCACTTAGTACCTTACTTTCTCATGACGGCCTGTAGGTGGAAATTGAGTTCTTGATTGTGTGTAAGAGGTGGGTTTCCTTCTTGATGAATTTCTCATATATCCTCAACATTTATCATTATAAATGTGAATTTTTAAACCTAAAATAACTTTATAAACCTTCAATTCACCCTAAAATGTTTCTTTTTTTTCATATTATTCTCCTCATATGGTTAGTCTAGAAGATGGCAATTCTAAGTTTTTAAATATTTTATACCTATGTTTCATCCTCCATATATATCCCAACCTCTTAAGTGACTCCAAACTCATATTTGACACTCTTATATTCTGTTTTATAGACATGAGTTACAAGAATGGAGAGTTGGTCAAATCTCATTGCATATGTGCTAACACCCTGTAACCTTCTCACACACTTGTGAAATGGAATTCACCATCAGAATAATATCCTACCTCCATTATGACATTTTAACTTTAACACCAAGGAATTTGAAATATTTCTAATACAATTAAAAATTATCATACTTCTCAATAGGATTGGGAGTCCTCCAAATTTTGTCATATAACCTTATTTAGAGTACTTAGAGCACTCCCAGACCTTTTATGACCCTATAAACCATGTCCCAAGAAATAATATGCTTCTATAAAAATTAAAATGCAAGGTAACCATTTAGAATTTGTCTTTTATTTGTATATCTATGCATAATTCATAGTTTTCTACTTTGACATAAAACTTGACTTGGCAGTGTTAGGGTGTATGGATGATCTCATAGCTAGTTGTCCTTTCATTCTAGTATGGAACACTTTTCAGACAAATCTCACACTATCCAAAAACCTTATATGATTTATTTTAAGTATATGGTTGACTTGGCTATTTTGTCTTAAAGTCACCTTCCATGGGTATGACTTATTAATCCAATGGTAGTGCATGCAAGAAAAGGAGGTTCTATGCTTAGTTTTAGGTTTTACCCTCAAGGAACCCTCTCTAAAACACTATATTTTTTATGTATCAAAACTATAGTTGGTATTTAAAGACCAAAAATCATTTGAATTTGTCAATTCAAGATCTCATAGACTTGTATTCAGGCTTAATGGGTCTTAGAGGATAGAATGGAGATTATTGAGGCTTGATCAAGGTCATTTATATGATGAAGAGCACCTTAATATGTATGAAAACCCTACGCCCATATACATCGGCATGTAACCTATTCTCTAATCTTGTAAATATCTCAAATCCATTGAAAAATGAGGCTTAATGATCATGAACCATTCACATACTCAAAAAATCCTTCTTTTTTGATTGAAACCTCTACAAATCCTAGAGTTTATCATATTTGTACAAGTGAATGTATCACTAAAATGTATTTATAGATCCTCCATGGAGTGTGTAATATAAATCAAGTGTATACATGGTGACTTGATGCATTATATATCCATTTACTTTTCTTTTACACCCATTGAGTTGATGCTAGGGTTTAATAAAGGTTTAAGAGTGACTAGGGCTCTTAATGTTTGTTCATAGAGGTTAACCCCTATATCTAGAAATAAATGACACTATGAACAAGTGAACGCATCCAATTGACATCGATAAGGAGTATTTTCTCCTATGAATCTTGTTTTTACACTTATGAGCAAATGAAGATGCCATGTTTTCTACTTATAGACTGTATGAGAACCTAAGAGGAGTTTGAAAGCATTTATTGACTTGAAATAACCTGAAATACCTTGACATAAACCAAGATGGTTTTTATGGGGTTGTATGAATTAGGTGTGGTTATTTATGACCAAATTACAACTATTTTTCATGTTTTTAGGACCTTATGTAGGAAAAACTACCTAATAGACAAGTGTAATTCAATGTATTTACCATATATTTGACCTCATATTGACTTCACAAGCTCAAGATCATGTTAGTCTTGAAATATCCCTTTTAACACCTTTAATTCAATGTAAATCCCAATACACACCTTATTCAAAGGCTTATATTATATAATTTTAACTTATATGACATGTTTAAGGGCATTTGATGACCTTAGGGGTTTATGGAGATTGAAACATGCTTGACAAATGGACTATAGAAGATGACCCTAGATATACCACTACACCTCCTGTAAAGACTCAAAATAAGACTTAGATATCCCCTAAATCATTATAACAAAGTCTCTCCCATAAGAAGTAGTTAAGGTAAGTAAGAATATAATGGGAATAAGAAACCTTAATTTATCGAATACCTTAATTTTTTCTAAAATACCTTAACTTTATCAAACAAGGTATAAGTGACTTTTATGCTCTAAAGGACACTTGATATCCTTCCCCTCATCCAAGGACAACATATGAAAACTTAATACATCATGAAATGACTCATAACATGCTCACATGATGGTTTCTTAAGTAACTCCAAGTGCATAAAATGAAACCTTAAACAATGTTAATAATGTTTTTAAAAGACAATTTTGAATAAGAAACCTTAATTTATCGAAATACCTTAATTTTTGCTAAAATACCTTAACTTTATCAAACAAGGTATAGGTGACTTCTAGGCTCTAAAGGACACTTGATATCCTTCCCCTCATCTAAGGACAACATATGAAAACTTAATACATCATGAAATGACTCATAACATGCTCACATGATGGTTTCTTAAGTAACCCCAAGTGCATAAAATGAAACCTTAAACAATGTTAATAATGTTTTTAAAAGACAATTTTGAAGAAAATGACAATATTTAGGTAACCTTATAAAATATTGGAGGGATATCAATAGAAATATTAGAAATATAAGGGTTTATATTTGGCTTATGAGGCTAAATTATCAACATTTTTGGAAACTTAGAAGGGTTGACCTCTCCTTTGATCAAGAGAGCCAGTTATCTCATCATTTGGGCAAAGACTCACACATGACAATGATGACTTGAGATTACCACTTTTCTTGGACTATAAAAAACACTTATCACCTTAAAAACTTTCAAGTAATGCAACAATATTACCAATTATAGATCAAGGACAACCCACACAAAGCAAGAAATAAACACACCACACTTGTGCTGACAAACATTTATTGGGAACAAACAAAAATAACCTGCTACAAATAACTAACTGGAACATGTATTCTCCCTCTTGGGTTAAAGGGGAAGTTTCTTGGATCCTTTACTCCATAATGTGAAGAATTAATTGATTCAAGTTGCCTCTTTGACCTTGGTCTCATTGCATTAATCCTGTCATTGAATGCCACTCCTCTTGTCATGTTCTCAAGTGAGGTGATAGTTGTAAACCAACATCCTATGAAGATATATTCTTCTTTTACTTCAATATTATTCTCATATTATTTGTCAAATGTAACCTTAACAAATGGTACTTCATCTAAGCATGATTTTTGAGTATTTATATTATCTTAGGTGACCTCATGTTTCTTACCAGTTATTACAAGTTGATCAATATCTTTTAGGAGCTTTGAAAACTCACTCAAATCTACATCATTATCCCTAATAAGTGTGTCTTGACCAACCTCTTCATATTCATGATCTTCAATAGGAAGTGGGTATTTTCACTGAGATTCAAACTCTTGAAGTAGCTCAATATATTTATGTTAATCATCCTTTAACTTTTATTTTTTATCAATATGAATTGGGCCAAGCTAAATAACATCTTCCTCTTCCTCCTTAAGGGCTATAACACTATCAAGAGTCTCTAAACTTTTTATGTAGTCATTATGTGATTGTAATTAGCTTCTCCAATTTTAGTTGCTTTCTCATTTATAACCATGCCAACATCACTCATAACCTTAGCTTACTTTATTAGATATCCTTCAGCCCTAATACCAATTATAGCCTCATTATCAAGCTTATCTCTAGGCTCAATAAGTCTTTATTCATTTCCTAAACTAACCATCTTGATATTTTAAGTGACCTCAATTAAATGAATGTCTATTATAAGTTGATCAGTCATATCTTCTTCATATTACTTAGGATTCACATATTGCTCCTTAAGAAGAAGAAAAGTATCAATAACATTCTCAATCTACCCACTAGTATCTTTAGGCTTGTTTTGATATTCTAGGTCATCAAAGATAATAGGCTCTTCTTTTTGCAAAGTTTTCATACATAGATATTCAATCTCTTGCATAAAAACATGGTATATTTTTTCCAAACATTATCAATTTTATTTTTCTCACCAATAACTCCCATTTCAATCACTACTATAGGTTCTTCTTGGACTTCTTCAAACTCACAATTTACAAGTTAACCAATTTATTACTCTATGAAACAAGAAAGCTCCATAAGGTATGAAACCATATAGAATTATTTAATAAAATCATGGTGGCTCTGAGTAGCCTCTTCTCTTCAAGACTTGGTTTATGAGACTGAATTTCTTCATGTTGATAATCATTTGGAATGAGATGAGGGGGTTCTTTTAGGGTAATCAACTCATCTTAGCGACTATAATCATATTCAAGACCGTCTAATTGTATATACACTATATCTATCATTTTGACACCATTGTAAACCTATTAAGGTAAATTTGTGACTTCTACTAGACCTTACTTGAAATAAACTACCATTTCACCAAATTTATCCCTTATAAGTCTTGTCCTTCCACCTAAATGGCATAAAGATCTAGTATTTTATAACTAGGCTATTTGTCCCAAGAAGTTTTTCATGTGTCCATGCCTTCATCACCCTCTCTTGAGAATAATTTATCTTCACTTGAATTTTCCTCATATCCTCTCCATAAAATAGGTCCTTCAAAGAGGGAGATGGTGGGAGGGAAAGAATGTTCAAATGGTGGAGTAGGAACATAAGGCTTTGTGAGTTGATTTTTAATGAGTTTAGGGGGTGAAGAGGAACTCTTAAAACTTGATAACTTCCTTGGATTGGTATTTAAAATCTTTTTCTCTCTTTACATATCTTGACTTCCATGGATAATTTGATCTTAAGGAAGATGTGAGGATCTTTAAAAGGTTGGGAATTTTATTAGTTTAACCTCTGCAATCTTCCTCTCTTCTTGGATTGGATTTGACATGAGAGGAATGGTATAATAAGGTTTAATTGGGATAGTATGAAGCTTATAAGACTAATTACATTGATTTTTTTGCTCCAAATCCAACAACTCACTACGAATAATTAGATTCATGTTTTTTATCTCATTCAACTTATTAAAAGAATTGGGTACAGCTTGAAAAGGTGGTTGGGAAGGGAAGGAGGTATATTTATCCTTAAAATAAGGCTTATAAGGAGGCTAGTAGTAGGGTTTATCATTTGGATAACTGAATTCATGTAGAGAGTAAGAATAATAATTGTAGGGTGGATATAACTCATCATAGGGCTGGTATGGGTAATGATACTACTGATAAGGAGGCATAGAATATAAATTTCCTTTATATCCAACAATTAAATATCATGAGGCAAAAAAAAAAAGGTGAAATATCAACATAAGTTATTATTACCCTTGGATTGAGACTTTATGATGCCATTTTGAATGAAACTTAGATGTTAATCTACCACTAGAATGTTTGGATCACCTTGAGGTCATAGAATGCTAAGATTAAGTGTTTCAAATCCATTGAATTTTGGTCCCATGGGGTGTACCATAAACTATTATTAGTATATATTTCACCCTTGAAGAAAAGGATTCTAGACTTGCCTTATCTATTTGATACAATGAAATCACCTAAAGGTGTGGGTGGCCTAATGGGTGAGGTGAGTCTCTAGTTTTGGGGATAGAACCCATGATGCATCATCTAAACTCGATCCCTAAAACTACTTATTTTGCCCATGACAAGGGATATAAAAAATCATTAAATCAAACATACGATATGAGAGGTGATTCACCAATATGTTATGTCTCCTCTACTTGATCCTTTAATAACATTTATGGACCAAAATAAAGACTAATTACTAAGACACTCTATCCAAAAGAATCCTATACATTAGTTATTCACATGGAGGTTATGTTAAATGAATATAATCTAAATATGATGAATAAAAGGTATTGTTTAAGAAACTATCAATTAATTTTCAATGAAAACACAATTATTAGCACCTTCACACACCATGAAACTTGCATAAAAATAGTCCAATATCATCTAGGTTAAAATAAGGACATGCAAAGGGAGAAAGACTCAACCTCTTATAAAAATCAGACAAGCATGAAGACATTATAAACTAGTATGAAAAAGGACACATTAGTCCTTATATTATCTCCAGGTTGCAAGATAAAAGTGAGCATAAATTTATCATACCCAATAGAGGGATAGTTACAATGTCTTTCTAATCCCAATTTATAGAACATGAGAGATAAAGAGTGGGATAGTATGGCATAGGGATGGAGTGGGGAGACCTTAATGACCATTATTAATCTAAAATAGTTCAAAACATTCATGAGAGTAAGGAAAACAGATTCATAACCCTCCTCATGCATTGACTCAGTGGCATAGTGGCCTTCATACAAGGTGGTCTAGTGGTTGAATGATGAGTTATAAGGTCATCTCTCAAAGAGCAATTACAAGGACATTCCTTTGACATCTTAGCTTTTGTGTTACCTCCATGATTCATTATGTTGTATTAACACTTTAATATTTAGTATCCCATGTTTCATTCAATTAATGAATCTATGAGACTCCACTAGGCCTTACTTAATCCAATTTTAAGGGAAACCTCTTGAAATTACCTTTTGTACTCTTATAGCAATCACTCCTAGGCCTAATCTATACAACTTATACCTTACATGTGTGAAATAGTATATTGTTTTGATTTCCATGAGATATATAAACATAATCCTAATATTTATTCAGACAATCAATTCCATTTGAAATCAATTGACTCATCATCTCTTCCATCAAGTCATTATGGAGGCTTTAGGTAGGCTTGAATAATCATAGTCTCTTAACAATTATTCATAGCCCTAAGGGACTAGGTTATATTATAATACAAATAACTTCAAGTGTAAAACCTCCATTAAATTCTCTTATAATATAAAAATCCCATGCACCTTCTCCTTGATGTTCACATGTGAGGATGACACCTCTTAGACTAGAAAACATGCAATTCTGGTATCTAGAGAGGAACATTAAGTGTGCAAGGTGTAAGAATGCATGAGTTTGCTTTCAAAAACCTATGTGATACATATGAACCTATATTAACACATTATTATGGTTTAAATTATTTTTCAACTCCCTAAAGTGTTTATATATATCTCACATACATGCTTAGGGGTTTTAAGCCAATAGGCTAGTTTTACCCTAAATGTAAGGTTATTTATATTTCCTCTTGATTCCTTGAGTTAAAATTAATGGAAAAACCTTATAAAATCATCACTAACTTCCTTTTATCCTTAAATACTTTAAATATTTAAATAATTCAATTTATCTTCTAATTTCATGCTCAAGCCTATGACTGGCTATGTAGGCCTACTAGGCCTAATTATCTTATTAAGGCTCTTCATTTTGTTTTAAGAGACAAAAATATATTTTAAGCATATAAAACCTTATTATACAATTAAATATACCTATTTATCACTCTTTTACCTTTTGTCGATGCATATTTCAATCATTTCCTATTCTTCTTCATGACCCTTCTTATAGGAGACCTAGTGAATTTACTTAGACTGTGAGTGTTTACATCCTAATTTTTTTTTTTAAATTTAGGTTTCCTTTAGTTATTGAAAATATTTATTATGGTAATATTACTCTTATATACCTTTTTAATCTATTTTATAACTCATCCACCATTCAGTACCTTACTTTCTCAAGCTGGCCTATAGGTGGTAGTTTCATTCTTGACTGTGTGTAAGAGGTGGATCTCCTTCTTAATGAATTTATCATATATTATCAATATTTATCATTATTTTTTTTTAATTTTACAACCTTAATTCACTTTATAAACCTTAAAATTTTATTATTTTTCTCAAATTCTTCTCACCCTACTATCAAGCTTGAAGATGACATTTCTAAGTTTTTTAATAATAGTGTAAGAAATGCATTCCTTATTGAGTCATTATTAAATTATATTTTGAATGTTTATATCATCCTTAATTATTATACACTATTATTCTCCACACCTCCATACCTCCTAGACTCATCACATAGTTAGTGTCTCTTCAATTTACAGTCATATTCATGTGTGCTCAATAGGTGTTTTGACTGAGTTTCTCATCTTTGAGTGGTCTAATCTTATTGATATTTATCTCTCAATTATTTTAACCCTTATTTTATCAACTATTTTTGATACTAGGATGAGATATAATTTGGAAAAAATTCTATGACTTAGTCACCCTAAAATTTGGTTCGGATTTAATAATGGAAGCCTCAAGGTTTAGGGTGTGATTTAGAAACATGCATTGCTTTATCTTAGTAAAATACCATGAAATTATTTAGGGATTCATATGTTTTCCCACACCTTAAATTTTCACCTTCATATCTCTATATGAAACTATGCATGATCACAACTTCCTTGACTCACCTTGTAGCTTGTACTCTACCAAAACAAAAGAAGATAGTCTCTTTAACCATATAGGGGGTTTTAAGGCTCACTAAACCTTTAATATTGTTTCTCCCATTATTTAATATGATTACGTATCCATTTTTTATTTATTTAAATTTTTTATACCTATGTTTCATACTCATCCATCTCCTAACCTCTTGGGTGAGTCAAGACTCATATTTGACACTATTAAATTATGTTTTTACTTAATTTATAGGCATGGAAACTCAAAGAACTCTAATACAATATGTGTTAATTAACTATAAAATTATCACACACCTATGTAATGGAATTCACCATCCTAATATTATGTTACCTCCATGAAATCCCTACAACTTTAGCACCAAGGACTTTGACATCTTTCCATTATAACTCAAAATTAGCATGCTTCTTAATATGACAGGGAGTCCTGTAACATTTTTCAATAAAACTCATTTGGAGGAATTATAGAATTCATAGACATTTTATGACCCTATACACCATGTCTCAAGCAAGAAGATACTTCTAAAATCATGGAAATATAATGTAACCCTTTGAAATATATCTTTTCTTTGTAGATATGTGCATACTTCATATTTTTCTCCTCTGACATGGAACTTGACTTGGTGGGGTTAGGGTGAATGGATGATATAATATATGTTTTTCCCTTAATTCTAGTATGGAACACTTTCTATATATATATCACACTATCAACAAATCTTATAGGATTCCTTATAAGTATACGGTTGCCTTGGCTATTTTTTATTGAAGTCACCTTTCATGGGTATGCCTTATTAATCCAATGGTAGTGAGGGAAATAAAAGGATGTTTTATTCTCATTTTGAGGTTATAGTCTCAAGTTACCCTCTATAAAACACTATCTTTACTATGTAACAAAATTATAATTGGGGTCTCAAGACCAAAACTTTTTTAAATTTGTCAATTCAAGATCTTATAGACTTGTATTTAGGCTTAAGGGGTATTAGAGGATAGAAAGGAGATTATTGAGGCTTGATCAAGACAATTTATATTATAAAGATAACCTCAAGATTCATTAAATTAATACCCCAAAATATGCATGCCTATACCCTATTCTCCAAGCATATAACCATCTCAAATCCCTTGAAAAATGAGGCTCAATTATCATGAACCATTCACATACTCAAAAACATTATTCTTGAAACCTTTGTAAATCATAATTTTTCTCATGTATATATAGGTGACCATACCACAAAAATTTATGCATAAATCCTCAATTAATTATGGATCATGACTCAATTATCTCAATGGTGACTTGATGCGTTTTGGATCCATTTCCTTCACTTTTACACCCATTGAGTTGATGATAGGGTTTAAGAGTGATCAGGGATCTTAACATTTATTCATATAGGTTAGCCCCTATACTTGGAAATAAATGACACTATCATATGGTGAACACATCCCATTGACATATCTAAAGGTGATTTTCCACCATGCATCATATCCATACACTTATGAGAAAATGAAGATGCCATTTTTCTGTTTGCAGACTATATGAGAACCCAAGAGGAGTTTGAAATAATTTATTAACTTGAAATGACATGCACTAACTTGAATTCAAACATTATGGAATTGAGTGGGTTGTATGAATTTTGTGTGGTTATTTATGACCACCTTATACCTATTTTTAATGTTTTTGAGTCCTTATGTAGGAAAACCTACATAATAGACAACTGTAATTCAACATATTTACCATCTATTTGACTTCATATAGACTTAAAAAGCTCAAGATAACATTAGTCCTATAATATCATTTTATAAACCTTCACTTAAATGTGAATCACAAGATAGGCCTTCTTCAAAGGCTTATGGTATACAATGTTAACATATGTCACATGTTAGATGGCATTTGATAACCTTAGGGGTTCATGGAGCTTCAAAATTGCTTGACAAATGGACTATAGAAGATCACCCTAGATGTACCACTAGACCTATTGTCAAGACTAATAAAAATACATAGATATCCCCTACATCATGGTAATAAAGTCTCACTAACAATAATTAGCTAGGGTAAGTAGGTACACAAAGGGAACAAGAAACCTTAATCTATCCCATACCTTATTTTCTTCTAAAATACCCTAACTTTATAAAACAAGATATAGGACACTTTTAAGCTCCAAATAATAGTTTTTACCCTTCCCCTCATTTAAGGACAAGCTATGAAAACCTTATACATCATCCAATGACTCATAACATCTTCACATAATGGTTTCTCAATCAAACCCTATTTCATAAAATGAAACCTTAAATAGAGATAATAAGGTTTTTAAAATACCGTTTTGAAGACGATTAAAAGATTTAGGGAACCTTATATAAGCATTGAATGGTCTCATGAGAAAGTTTAGAAATATATTAGTTGATATTTGGCCTAGGAGGCCAAATTATCAATAGGCTTTACTTCAAATTCATACCTAACTCTCTCTCCCATAAGATATCTAGACATTTATTTATTAGACTTTTGTGTAATGTGAATCTACCATAAATAATTAAATAAACCCCTAGAGCACATCATTTGAGGTTTTTTATTATCTCTTTCATTTCCTAAACTTACCACCTATAATGGAAAGGGAGACCTGAATTCCCCTATTAAGGACTATGCTATAGAAATCATAGAGTTAATTCCATAAGATGTAGTAGTTGTGAAACATTTACAAATTTTTTTCAAATTAATTACTCTATATTGGTACCATTTCCTTCTTGAGGCTTCTATTTTCTCATTCACACAACTCATAGATCAATTCATTAAGTTTTTTTGAATAATTTACTTCACACTAGAATACAATAATCCTTTCACAACACAAGATCATGATGAGTCTTCTACCCACTTCATTATGAGGTGGAAAAAAATACACTATTACTCTCCTAGTGTACCCAACATAGATCAAAGATAACTATTTTATCTCTTTATCCTTTCATTAAATAATGAAATAATTGGATATGTTTAAAAATTCCCCTACAATTCATACAAATAATTAGTAGATAGAGTTGTAATCAGGGAATAAATGGCCATATCTAATGGTGGTATAACTTATGAGTCCAATGGAAATGTTGTCATGCTCAACCAAAATAGTGGGGGATATTAAATTAATAAAAAATGAATGTAATCAAGGTCTAAACATATTAAACCACAATTATATTTCCACTATGGATGGTTTTATATAACAAATTAGTTATAACACTATCATTAACAATAAGCAAACTTAAAGAAATAATGCTAATAACAATAACAACAATGAGATATAGAATCAAAGAAATCCTAACCCCATGCATAGTATATATACCATATATTTTAATTTGACACAACTTCATGAAAAATAGTATCAAAACGAAAACTAAAACTGAAATTTGTAGTACTAAGATCAATGACAATTATTCATCAACATGTTCTTTGGAAACCCCATAGGAATCTCTTAGCCTTCAAAAACTAGCCTCGTAGTACCACAAATTCAAATCTTCACATTTGCTAGAACCCATTTCCAAACCACTAATGGAAAACTAATATAAATATTATTTAGGACCATTACACTATCTAGCCCATTTTTGGCTAGATCTCATAATGTAGAAGCTTCAACTTCTACTTCTACAAATCCTAATGGAATCCCTTATCTTGGACCATAGGAAAAAAAATACTAATATGATTAGTGTAATTAGAAACTCATGAAGAAGTGAAAATTTTAACTCACATCAAGGAGTACCAAACACAAACTCCCCATCTAAAAAACAACCTGGAGGTTGGCATTAGAGGAATGACAAAACTTATTGGGAGATAAAACCCTATTTTAAACGTAAATAAAAACATTTTTTTCACATATCTTTAATGGAATTACTAAATAACTCTCTATACCATCACCTAAAACTTAGCCATGCTTAGATATTAGGTATTTGGCCAGTGTTACCCCATCTCTAGAGGAAAATATCAATCACAATGATCTATATTTATACCACCATGTATAATTTCAAGTATTCTAGGTATTTATTATATCTTAGATGGTTTCCTTCCAATGATGACATGTAAATAAAATAGGATCTCTATTTTTACTTATAGATGTGGATTTATAATGAATATGTTAAAACATCCATGGTTGAACATGGGTTTATGGTTAACATATTCACCTTCTCTTTCCTTCAATAGTTTGGCTATGACAAGATAATTTTTTTAACAACTAGAAATGCCCTTCAAGACTAAAACAACATCAAATAATCTTCTACAAGGACTACATTACTACTTGTTTCTTTGTGACCAAAAATAGTGCTAACTAAATTCTATGTCATAGAAAAAGACATTAATTTCAATATGATCTTATGAATTTCATGGATTCATAAGATGAAGGGCATCCCCTCAAACATTTCATCTCGAAAAGTGTTTTAACCCAATATGATCTTATGCCTTTTGATGTCCATTAATAAATGTCAATAAATAGACTATGATTTACATTGACTAACATTTTCCAAATAACCAAACTTTATATGTGTACCAAGGAGATAAATATTGATATGGTAACCAAGTGGGTCCCAAAATCAAGTTATAAAAATGTTTTTACCTAACTAGGTGACAATCTTGATGAAAACAATATTGAAACTATAAAAAACGTGATATAAAAAGAATAAAAAGACCACAAACATAGTGTAGATCTCAAAAAAATATATAGCTAAAATCATAAATATTTTTGAATATGATAAACCCATCACACTCCCATTTGAACTAAATGGGTTCAGAACCTATAGTCCCAACAAACCTCTGAGATTGGAATAATTTGAAAGAGTAGATAAAATTATTTACATTTATATGGTTTAAATCCCTAAAAACTAAGAAACATTCTTTGGATGCCATCATGTATTCCTCTTCAAGTAATCAATGGATTCTCCATTACAATGTGGAAAATTTTCATTTGGGCACATGGGAATGATTAATTCTAACCTCTCATGAAGGAAAGATCATGCCATTTAAATTTAGTTTGGATTTATAATGCACTAATAATGATGATATATATGAATCCTTACTATTGTTAATGTTTATTTCTAGGATATTATGTGTTTAAAACCTCATGATCCTAAAGGATTCATAGCTAAGTGGTAATTAGGACTCTGAAGTCTATTAAACTAAAGCTAAACACACTCAACTCTACAAGAAGGCTATGATTGAAATCAATAAGGATTTTAACTTGGTTTCTATAAAATGTATACCCAAGGAGGATAATAAACAATTTTATTTAATAGCCTCCTCTTATCATCAGTTTTGCCCTCACTAAGAGATTATGGAATTTGAATTTTTCATGTCCATAAGGCCTAAACCATTGGTATGAAAGATGCCAATAAACTATATTATTTACCAAATGAAAGATAAGAGTTAATATCTTCCATGTATTTCATTAAAAATAATGAACCAATCCTATAATTTTTATGAACCTACAATGACCTTATAAGAATACATCATAAAAATGACCTAAATAAAAGGCACTATGGATGAAGGCAAGCAAGAGGGCATAATAGGGCAGGGCACAATAGGACAGAAAGCAAGGTGCAGCTACCTAGAAGTGCTTGGACTATAGTAGTCATCCCAGGGAGTGAGCAGAAGTGGGAAGGCTCCACTTTTACATGGTTTAGGATCTTTTGCTACTCTCGAGCAACCAAGTATGTGTATTCCCAAAGTCAACGGCTATTTGGAAAGATGCAAGGAGAGGTCCAAGTTGGCCATAACTATGGAAATGATTACTGAAGACATTGAATAATATTCCAATCACTCCTTGTACTACAAGTTTTTGGGTCTTAGGACATCGCTGTTATTCTTAGAAGCTTGGGTTCAGAGGATGTGGGCACCAGAAGGAGACATGGATATTACACTGCTGGCCAATAGCTATTTCATGATCACTTTTACCTGTATAATAGATTGTCAATGAGTTTTTGCTAGAGGTCCTTACTTCCATAATCAAGTGGGTTTGTTTATCAAGCCCTGGCATGCTGGTTTCATACCTTCAGAGGAATTACCAAATGGTGTCCCGGTGTGGATGCGTCTACCCCACTTTCTAGTGGAATGCTACCGTGAAGACACCCTCCATTTGCTTGCATCCTTGCTAGGAAGGCCAATAGGATCCTCAATGTCACTCCTAGGGAAAAAGGTAATGACTTATGCTCGTATTTGTGTGGAAATAGATCTTAGTAAGCCATTACCAGATGCTATTGAAATGAGCGCAGGCCCTTTCACATGGGTACAATAGCTGGATTATGAAACCCTCCCTTTCCACTATTGTCTATGTCATGCTTATGGACATTTTTAGTGATGGTGCCCAACTTCAAAATCTTCTGCATCTCAACCAACTCAATCTATTAGCACTCTTTCTGGTATTGACAAGGAAAGGGTTCCGACTCTAGGTGAGAAACCTGATACTGATGGTTTTGTGCTAGTTAATGGCCGATATAGAAATAGAGGCAAAAAATGGCCCCCAAAGGAAAGATAATTCGATGACTCACTCAATAGATTTGAAATATTGGATGACCTTAACCAGTAGGAGGTGAACCCTGGGTTGACAATTTTTGACCAGGGGATTGAGGGACCAGCTATGGAGACCAATGCTTCAAGGGCCTTAACTAAAACATAAGATGTTAGAGATTGTCATATGGATATGGACCAGCAGTTGATAATTTTAGAAGGAATGACTTCCTCAGTTGCTCCCCCCAATGAAGATGAAAATATACCCCTTACTAGGAAAACTGGGGATCCAGGGGTAGCAAGAAGCAACAAATCTTTTCCTCATCTTGGAATTCAGCACAAAGACCTTAAGAAAGGAGGGGGAGAGAAATTTGGTAAGCCTAGTAGAAAAAAGGACCAAGAAAATATCAAGCTAATGGGAGAGACTTTGGTGGAGTCAGGGTCAGTAAAGACTATGAATGCACACTTTTTGAGCTCTCTAAAATGATTATAATATCTTGGAATGTAAGGGGTTTGAAAAACAACCCTAGACAAAATGTTGTTCACAACTTGATTAAATGTCATAGGCCAGATGTCCTTTTCTTGTAAGAGACTAAGCTTTCAGTTGAAGACATGTCCAGACTTACACCCAAGTTGTGATGTCAAGGAGAATGTCAATGTATTGGTGCCACTGGATACTCAGGAGGACTAGCTTGTCTATGGAACCCACGTAAGTTTGGCCTCATAGGCTGGATGACTTCTAAGTACTTTATGACTATGATTGCTTCCGGCATTGAGATGGGGGAAGTCATTCTCTTCTCCAACATCAATGCTCCCAACAATTGGTGGGGTAAAAGCTCTTTATGGGACCACATAAGTTTTGTCCGTAGCCTGGCCCCCTTCCACCCTTAGATAATGGCAGGTGACTCAATGCTACTCTTGATTTGACTGAAAAGAGTGGTGGCACAGCAAGGCTAGACCCATCTACTTTGCTTATGTGCAACTTCATTGAAACCTTAAATTTAGTTGACGTTAGGCCCAATAATGGTCAGTTCACCTATAACAACTGCAGGAGTGGGGAATTTTGCATTGCTGAGAGACTTGACCATTTTTTGGTTTTAGCTTTTTGGGTTGGTGGAATGTGGACTACGAGGTCTAAAATTTTAGACTAGAGAGGATCGAACCATTGGCCCATCAAGCTTACTAGTGTCTAACAGCATCATTCGTGCTCTCCTTCCTTCAGATTTCAACTCATGTGGCTATGGGATCAATCTCTCCATGAGTGTGTTGCCAATTGGTGGCATTGGGGTAGGTCGGCCCATGGTACAATGATGTACATTTTTGCCAAAACATTACAATATGTGAAGTACAAGATCAAGTGATCGAATCACCAAAGTTTTGGGAACATTTTCCATGCTAAGGCTACTACGCAAACCAAGCTTGATGGTATCATGAGAATTATAAGAGAAGAAGGACTGACTGAAGACTTATTGCAAGAAGAAACTCAGGCTATGAAAGACCTAGAGGAATGTGAGCTATGAGAGGAAACTTTTTGGAAGAAAAAAGCTCAGATCGAATGGCTCAAAGAGGGGGACAGAAATACATCCTTTTTCTTCAATTCATCCAAATCCAGGAGACATGGCAATTTCATTTCGGCCTTCGTCAATGAAAGAGTTGAGTGGCTTAACTCCTTTTCAGCAATTTTAGATGAGGTTGTGCAGTTCTTTTCTACTCTCTTCAGGGAAGATGCTAACGGGGAATCTCTGGAAGAACCTCAGGTTCTCTACTGCATTCTGTCATTGTTGATGCATGAAATGAATGAAAATTTAATGAAACCAATCACACTTGGAGAGCTTGAGGAAACCATTGTTTAGATGAAAAAAGGGAAAGTGGCTGGACCTGACGGCTTCCCAGTTGAATTCTATCAAGATTTTTGGGATATCATCAAACTCAACCTTTTAGCTATTGTCCAAGAATCTCAGTGGAATAAGCAATTGCTTAAGGCTAAAAATGTGACTTATCTTTCTCTCATATCCAAATGTGAAGGTGTTGATAGGCTAACCCAATTCTACCTTATTTCCCTTTGTAATGTGGTTTACAAAATTATTTCTAAAATCATTGTAGATAGGTTAAAAAGAGGGTTGAGTGATGTGATCTCTAAAGAGCAGAGTGGTTTTGTGGAAGGTAGGCAAATCTTGGATGGTATTGTTATTGCTGTTGAGTCCATTCACTCCATGGCCAGCTCTAAAGATAAGGTGATGTTCATTAAATTTGACATGGCCAAAGCCTTTGATAGGGTCAGATGGTCTTTCCTATAGAAGGTTCTTCATGCTTTTGGCTTTGCAGATGAATGGACTCAATGGGTCATGAGCTACATTTCCTCAACTTCCTTCTTAGTGCTTATCAATGGAGAACACACAGAGCTTTTTGGTGCTACTAAAGGGCTGCAACAAGGTGATCCTCTATCTCCATGCCTTTTTCTTCTCCTTGCTGAAGGTTTGGGGTGGTTGATCAGCAGGAACAGAGAGGAAGGTCATCTCCAAGGATGGCATTGGGGAGGGGATTTGCTAGCTCAATCTCACCTACAATTTGTTGATGACACTGCCCTTATGGGCCTGGCCATAATGATCGAAGCTACTAATTTACGTAGGGTGTTAGATGTTTATCTCATGGGCTTGGGACAAAAGATAAATGAAGATAAGTCATCCATCTACTTCTTCAATACTCTGGGCCCTATTTACCATTGGATCACAAGGTCTCTTCATTTTCAGATTGGGACCCCCCCTTGATTTACTTGGGTATCCCTATCTCGGATGGCCATACTTCCAAAGAATCTTGGCAAACTATTTTGCTGAAATTTTGGGTGAAAGTGAATCATTGGACACACAGGTGGTTATCCTTTATGGGCCAGGTTCAACTTATCCAATCTATGGTGCAGGCATTACCCATTTATAGGTGTATGCTCCAAGTTACTCTGATGGGATTTGTTAAGGAGCTTGATTCAGTTACCAGACAATTCTTATGGGATGGTAGTCTGAATTCCACTAAATGGAGCCTTATTAGATGGGAGATTATCTATAGCCCCAAACAATATGGTGGGCTCCATCTGAGGTAGATGGACTTAAATGGTATTGCTCTAATGGCCAAACTTTATTGGTGATGGTGCACCAAACAAGACAAAGCTTGGGCCAAAATTCTCTCACATAAATACTATTCTAGAACCATTCAGAGGGACATCCCTCGCTATCCGCTCATTGGGAAAGGTTTGGCAATATGGGGTACTCTCAAAAAAGGGGTTGTTCTCATCAAGAATGACTTATTCTAGATTTATAAATAGGGATCCAAGGCTCTCTTTTGGTCTGACTCTAGGGATGGATATCCTCCCATCATTTCTCAGTTTCCAAATTTGTTGAACCTTTGTCAAAGATTCCTTGATGCTGGCTGGTCTCAAGGGAGTGACTTTAAAACCTATATTACTCAAGGACAGGTTGAGGTTGCTCGTTGGAAAGCTTTCGAAACTTAGCCTATTAATGGGATGCAGGAAGAGAATGAGGAGCTATTGTGCATCCTTTCTAGGCTTTGCTATTGTCCTCTTCAAGAGGAGGATGAGCTAGCTTGGTCTCCCAATCCCAAGGGAATGTACATAGTTTCTTCTAGTTATCAGGCTTTACTTTTTTAGAGATTGGGTAGGGGGAATTGTAGTGGTGGAGATAGGTCTGGAATAACTTCACATGGCCTAAATGCAACTATTTTTCTTGGATGCTAGCTTGAAACAGGTGCTTGATCTGGGAAAATCTCTGAAAGAGAGGTTTCCAAGGCCCTTCTATATGTGTTATGTGCGAAGCAGCCGAGCAAGATTCTACTCACCTTTTTTTGCGTTGCCCCTTTGCCTTTCAACTCTGGCATTATTGGTGGGATGTTTGGTAGCACCCATGTCTTCATGCTCAATTTGTGGTCAATTTTTGGAATGGCTTGGGAGATCCCCCTTCAAGGACACCCTTCCTGCAGGACATATGGCTAGGCAGCCCCATTTTTCTATTTTGGCAGATCTAGCTTGAGGAAAATAGGCAAATTTTCTGGGGGTGAGAGTCATGGTGTAGCAAGTTTGGTAGAAAGTGTTGGGGATGATCTGGGAAACCATCCAAGCTAAGTGTGTGATCTGCTTTCCTTTGACCAAACAAGACGCTCAGGTGGTGGCGTGACTTGGATTCCAGTAGTTATCTGGTAAGTCTGTGTGTGTCAGGAGGAGCAAGCAGGTCAAGGATCAGATTCTCAGGACTGGTCAGCGGCAATGCCCCCTAGTGGGATTCTTAAGATAAATACAGATGGTTCCTCTAGAGGTAATCTGGGTCCCAGTGGTACTGGAGGGATAGGAAGGGATTTTGAAGGTACGGTGATTTTCCTTTTTGCAGTTCCTAAGGGGCTACAAACCATTAACATGATGGAAGGCTAAGCCATTCTTTATGCCCTTGAGAAGGCCCAAGCATTAGGTTGGCATAGGATTATCTATGAATTAGACTCTTAAGTATTGATTAATTTGCTCATCAAGAGGAAAGTGGTGGATGTCAATTGGCAGCTATCTCTGATTATGCCATAAATTTTGTGGATTTGCTCGCTTATGGATAGCGTTACTTTTACTCATATTCCACATGAATGGAATAGGGAAATGGATTTTTTGGAAAAATGGGAATCTAACCATTTGGATGGTGGCAACATTGAGGACTGGGGGTCTCTCCCCCTACCGTTGCATTCTGATTTGGATAGAATTCTAGAGGCTGATAGGGAGGTTCATAATATTGTTTAGTTGGGTGACTACCTAGTTTTTTTTGTTTTTGTTGTTTTCTTCTGGGGGTTTCTACCCCTCGTTCTTCTTGTAATTCTCTTTTATTATTAATATTATTTTTACCCCCTTTTATTTTTTTTAAAAAAAAGAATACATCATAAAAATTGGTTCTCCCAATCTGCATCTTTCATCCTCTCTCAAATTTGAATATTATGACTCTTATTATATATTTTAGGGAAAAACATTTCCCAAGGAATATTATGAAGTATTTGAAGTATATGATGATAGTTTTGATCTCCCATTACTCCCTAATAATTTCAATTATGATAATTATATCTCATATAGGACATCACATACATAAACATTAGCATGGAGTAGCAACCTAAGATCCTAAATATTAGATCTTATCTCTCTCTTTTAAATATATAAAAGACCATAAAAAACCATTCATTATGCTTTTGAAATCCTTTTCCTTTTCATAGTTAGGCATTATAGGTATTGATTTTGAATTTGTGATCTAAAAACTATTAATGAAACCCTTAGCCAAGACCACCAATAGACCTTTAAAGACAAAAATCATTTCGATGGTGAAATAAGAAGTAATAAATCTCCTCAATTTAGACTTGACTAATCATATGGACTACACTATGTGTTTTCCAATATTGTCCCTATCCTTGAGAAAACATGTAAGATAAAGACATGTAAATTTTAGAGACATCAATAAGGCATTTCCTAAAGATGAATTTTCTCTCCCATACATAGACATTATTGTAGATGCAATAACTAGGTATGATTTATTACCTCTCATGGATGGTTTTTCAAGCTATAACCAAATTCATATTTCCAAATAAGACCAAAACTAAACCCCCTTCACCGTGTTGTCAAGAAATTTTTATTTTGATGTCATGCCCTTTTATGTCATCAATGGTAATGAAAATTATTAAAAATACATGACTCACATTTTTCATGACCTCATCCACAAAACGGTGAAGATTTATGTAGATAATATCCTAAAAATAGAAAATAGAGACAATCATATCAAAGTTTGACATGTCATTATTACCCATTTTATCAAATATGGTGTTGTAATAAAACTAGATAAATATATCTTCAGTGTTATGGTTTGAAATATTAAAGGACATTATTTCCAAAAAAGAGATTGACAGTGATTTCACCAAATCCACATCATTCTTTAAATGTATATCCCCATAGATGAATTAGGGAAAATGTAATTCATTGGAAAGAAGAGGGTTAATTGTAAGGTTTATCCTTGAAATGTCATATTCATTCTATTCTGTAAACAAACTACTCAAAAATAAGAGTTGTATAACTTTGGCCCAAGATTGTGAAAATGCATTTAAGTCTATAATTTTTTTATTCAGTCCACTAACTCTTATGCCACCTAATAAAAATCAAACCTTAATTTTATACATAATATAAAATTAAATGTCTCTAGATTACATGTTAATCAAGGATGCTGATGATGGAACATATAGATCCATCTAATTTATTACTAGAGTCTTTATTGATTGTGAAACTAGGTATAATCAAGTGGAAGAGGAATATTTGGGTGTAGTCTTCAATATAAAATTATTCAAATATTATCTACTCAATCAAGAGACTAAGATAATTATAAGATATCATTCCATACAAGATTTTATAACCCATCTAGATCTATCCAATAAGGTTGGAAATTCATTCACACTATTGATCAAATATAAATTAATGTATGACAACCAAATTTCCATTAAGGAAAAATCATTACCGATTGGTTGGCTAATTCCCATTTGGATTATAGTGTAATTTTTGACACTAAATTCCCCAATTAACTCATATAGTAAATTATTATACCCAAGGTCACTTCCTCCCCATGGTAAGCATAAATAAAAAGGTATTTGACTAATCATACATATCTAGAAGGTGTCAATTCTCAGCAAAGGAAACACCTTCTAATTATCATAGCCAAGTATGTCATTGTTAACATGGTCCTACATTATATATATTTATATGGGATACTTATCATATTTGTATTATGTCATGTCCCCTTTTTGGTTGACATCTTCAGACATGATGATTATCCTATTATGCGACCCTCATAGGGTGATAGGATGGATAAAGAGTCATGATGGAGCTTGGTTTGGCTTCAATTAGCATAATTTCTATAGTTGGTTTTCATTTGGGCTCTTTTAGACACGTTTTCGTGAGCTCCTATATATTAGGGACTTCTGACATGCAGCAGAGCACCTTTATTTTGGTATGGTCATGTGCAGAATTACTCCCTAGTTCACCAGCTTTAGATGGTTCAAGGAACAGACATATATTGAGGGAGATATTAATATTTGATTGATTTAATTAAATATTAATTATTTAGCATATTCTAATTATGAAACCCTAATTAGGGAAAGCACACCTTTTTGAGGATATAAGGGTTTCTTATTGGAGAGAGGCAATATGATTATGAAAATTATGATTATTGATTATTGCTAAGAATTCTTCTAAGAAGACAGAGCCAAGGGTTCAAGGATTCCTTTACATTGGAGAACATCCACTCTTCAGTGTGTGTGATTTAGAGGTTGTGAGATATTAGCTGATCTATTTCCAGTTCGAGGGATAACTTCATACAGAAGTTGTCATATAGATTTATAGGTATTTCTTTCATTAGGTTTTTGATTCAAAAATTTCCTAGATATAGATCTTTCGTATTAGCACCATATTTCTATAGATCAGGGGTCTAGCATATAGGCCATTCTATATTGTATTTTTCCACTGTATAGAATCTGTACAGATTTGTTTTAGGTCATACCAGCCAAATTATAGATTAAAGAAGGGTGCTATTAGCAGTTTTAGGCTGTAGGGAAGTGCAGAGACTGACATCGACATCCCAGATATCGACATCAGCCTACTGAAGACCAATGTTGGCAGAGTAGCTGACTGATAGAGATTGACATCAGTAGTATATCGACCGATGATGGTAGCATAATTGACATCGGTGACTGTGTGTCGACACAGCAACCTGAGTAGTCCAGATTTAGAGTTATTTTCTAGTTTGCTAGAACAATCAAGTTTTGTTGAAGAATATTTCATATTATTTTATATACATGATAGAGACTCAATTTTGTAATCGTCTAAAAGAATAATAAGATCATTGATTACTCAGTTGATAGATTATACTGTGGTTTATTTATTATTTGGAATTATTTTGCAAAACTCACAATTTTTTTCTTATTTCATGCATAAAACACAAAAAAATCAGAATACACAAAAAAGCAATTCAAAATATTTAGTTTCAGAGATCAAGGGAAACAGGGGATATTACAGTGGTATCAGAGCTTTGGTCCTGCCATCTTGTTGGGTAGTTGGGTAGATTGGTCATTGAAATAGCTAATTAATCATGGTTATTCCACATACTCAGACACAGTGGGACAAGGATATGGAGATGTTTAAGCAAGGTTTGAACAAGTTGGTTGAACACAAGAGGAGAATAAATGAATTTCTTTCAGACCCTACAATAGAAGCCAAATTAGTACGGTGTATGACATCCATTTTGAGAGGGTCCACATCACAACACAAAAAGATGGAGAAACAAGAGGTCTCTACAAGTGAAGTTAATCATTTACTTAGTGGAGCAGCCACTAGTGTTGTGACTACACATGATGGAGACATTTTAAAACCGTAAGATATCGTTACTAATTTGTTTGAGGATAGTAGCATGTCCCATGATTCTTACGAGATAGTTTTAGCTGCAGCTTCTTCAAAGTTAGATGAGGATGAGTCTGATGCTTGCATTCAAAGTGTGGAGGTGTACTCAAATGTTAGTACACTAAGTGTTGGTGGTCTTGAGGAGAGTCCAGTTCAAGAGTTAGCACATGTCACAGTGACTCAGCGTTATTTTATAGTCAAGTCACATTTTGTTGATGATCTCTCAGATATGGCATAGTCTATAGAAGACTCCCAGGATCTGACTATTACAGATGACACCTAGGTAGATGAAGTGGATAGTTTTGAGGCTTAGTTTCCTCCACAATTTCTTTCAGTACAAAGGAGTTGGACAATGGTGCTACAATTTTTGATACTCTATATGTTGATATGAGCTTTGGAGTTGATTTGCAGAGCATGGATGGTAGTACTCTAGAGATCAATGATTTTGAGTCTACTCTTTTGGATAGTGCATCAGAGGAGGATTATAGGAGACAATCTATCCAATGCCATCATGTGTCTAGTTAGTTGAGAGTTAGTGAGTGAGACATTGCTATCGCTTGCCAGCATTTCGATGCTGCTCGTCAGTTGTTAGTAGTTTATGGATGGGGTTCTCCTACTAGTGATGAGTGGGGAGGTAGTTATTTTTTCTTGACAGAGATCCACTATTTATGGGAGGCTATCCAGATTCTGAGACATGATTATATGCGGTTGGTAGTAGACAAAGATTATCTTAGGGAGTGGGGTAGTACAACATATGATGCATTATTGGTCAAGGAAGATAAGGTGAGTGAGCTTACTTAGTAGCTCGAGGTGACTTTTGAGATTCTTGAGAGTACGTAGCTGGCTTTCGAGGAGTCACAGTTTCATTTGGCTGAGGTGACCATGGAGTTAGAGTGACTTCAGTCTTTACCAACATTGATACAGTCATAGGGTGTGGTATTTGGGGACACGAGGGTGCCCATGGTTGAGATTGTTAGAGATAGTGGGGATGAGCATATATCTATCCTCAATGCTAGTATTGGTTCATTTCTACTAAATTTACATTCAATTGAGTTGGGTGCTATAGTCGAGCATGGTAGTCAGCCTGATATGGTGATAGGTGTTGAGGTTGACAGTTTGTCAATGCATGGCTTAGAGCAAGTGTTGATGACAAGCAAATTTGGTTTGTGCTATTGTTGTCTAGCATGTGATGTCTCTTCATTATCAGCGATGCATAGGAGTTTGGGTGATGAGACTGTGGTTGGTGATTTGTAGAGATATGTTGATCACAGTAGAGGTATAGTGTGTGGATTCTCCATATTTGGCTTAGTTCTATTTGAGAGTTTTTGTAGAGTTGGAGTGTGCCTTCCGCATATCATGGTCAAATGTGTAAGTTGTATTTGTGATTTTAGAGATTGGTTGAGTTGCATTCACCGATTTGATTATGGATTCCTCTTTGTTCTATTTCAGAGGATATTATAGGAGCTTGTATTGATCAACAGCAGTGCATATCATAACTACATATGGGATCCTAGTGGATTGATTGGTTTGTTGTTCTGAGATTGCTTGGGGACAAGCAATTTTAGGAGGGGCAGATTGTCATGTCACCTTTTTGGTTGACATCTTCAAACGTGATGACTAGCCTATTATGCAACCCTCGCAGGCTAATAAGATGGATAGAGGGTCATGATGGAGCTTGCTTTGGCTTTGATTAGTAGAATTTATATAATTGGTTTTCATTTGGGCTCTTTTAGACACGTTTGCCTGAGCTCCTATTATTTAGGGACTTCTGACATGTAGCGGAGCACCCTTATTTTGGTATGGTCATATGCAGAATTACTCCCTGGTTCACCAGCTTCAGACGGTTTGAGGATCAAACATATATTGAGGGAGATATTAATATTTGAAAAAAAATAGAATACACAAAAAAGCAATTCAAAATATTCAATTTCAGAGATCAAGGGAAACAAGGGATATTACAGTGGTATCGGAGCTTTGGTCCTGCCATCTTGTTGGGTAGTTGGGTAGATTGGTCATTAAATTAGCTAATTAATCATGGTTATTCCACATACTCAGACACAGTGGGACAAGGATATGGAGATGTTTAAACAAGGTTTGAACAAGTTGGTTTAACACTAGAGGAGAATGAATGAATTTCTTTCAGACCCTACAATAGAAGACAAATAGTATGGTGTATGACATCCATTTTGAGAGGGTCCACACCAAAACACAAAAAGATGGAGAAACAAGAGGTCTCTACAGGTGAATTTAATCATTTACTTAGTGGAGCAACCACTAGTGTTGTGACTACACATGATGGAGACATTTTACAACCACAGGATATCATTACTGATTTGTTTGAGGACAGTAGCATGTCTCATGATTCTTATGAGATAGTTTCAGCCACAGCTTCTTCAGAGTTAGATGAGAATGAGTCTAATGCTTGCATTCAGAGTGTGGAGGTGTACTCAGATGTTAGTACACTGAGTGTTGGTGGTCTTGAGGAGAGTCTAGTTTAGGAGTTAGCACATGTCGTAATGACTCAGCATTCTTTTATAGTCAGGTCACATTTTGTTGATGATCTCTCAGATATGGTAGAGTCTATAAAAGATTCCTAGGATCTAACTATTGCAGATGACACCCAGGTGGATGCAGTGGACAGTTTTGAGGACTTAGTTTCCTTAGCAATTTCTTTTGGTATGGAGGAGTTGGATAGTGATGCTACAGTTTTTGATACTCTATATGTTGATATGAGCTTTGGAGTTGATTTGCAGAGTATGGATGGTAGTACTCTAGAGATCAGTGATTTTGAGTCTACTCTTTTTGACAGTACATCAGAGGAGGATTATAGGAGACAATCTAGCTAATGCCATCATGTGTCTAGTCAGTTGAGAGTTAGTGAGCGAGACATTGCTATCGCTTGCAAGCATTTCGATGCTGCTCGTCAGTTGTTAGCAGTTTATGGATGGGGTTCTCCTACTAGTGATGAGTGGGGAGGTAGTTATTTTTCCTTCATAGAGATCCACTCTTTATGGGAGGCTATCCAAATTCTGAGACATGATTATATGTGATTGGTAGTAGATAGAGATTATCTTAGGGAGTGGGGTAGTACAACATACGATGCATTATTAGTCAAGGAAGATAAGCTAAGTGAGCTTACTCAGTAGCTCAAGGTGACTTTTGAGATTCTTGAGAGTACACAGTTGGCTTTCGAGGAGTCACAGTTTCATTTGGCTGAGGTGACCATGGAGTTAGAGTGACTTCAGTCTTTACCAGTGTTGGTATAGTCACAGGGTTTGGTATTTGGGGACACGAGGGTGCCCATGGTCGAGATTGTTAGAGATAGTGGGGATGAGCATATATCTATCCTCGATGCTAGTATTGGTTAATTTCTACTAAAGTTACATTTAGTTGAGTTGGGTGCTATAGTCGAGCATGGTAGTCAGCCTGATATGGTGATAGGTGCTGAGGTTGAAAGTTTGTCAGTGCATGGCTTAGAGCAGGTGTTGATGCCAAGCAAATTTGGTTTGTGTTATTGTGTCTAGCATGTGATGTCTCTTCATTATCAGTGATGCATAGGAGTTTGGGTGATGAGATCGTGATTGGTGATTTGCAGAGATATGTTGGTCACAACAGAGGTATAGTGTGTGGATTCTCCACACTTGGCTTAGTTCCATTTAGGAGTTGTAGAGTTGGAGTGTGCCTTCTGCATAGCATGGTGGAATGTGTATATCATATTTGTGATTTTAGTTATTGGTTGAGTTGCATTCACCAATTTGATTATGGATTCCTCTTTGTTCTATTTCAGAGGATATTGCAGGAGCTTGCATTGATCAACAGCAGTGTAGATCATAACTACATATGGGATCCAGGTGGATTGATTGGTTTGTTGTTCTGAGATTGCTGGGGACAAGTAATTTTAGGAGGGGTAGATTGTCATGTCCCCTTTTTGGTTGACATCTCCAGATGTGATGATTAGCCTATTATGTGACCCTCGTAGGCTGATAGGATGGATAGAGGGTCATGATGGAGCTTGGTTTGGCTTCAATTAGCAGAATTTCTACAGTTGGTTTTCATTTGAGCTCTTTTAGACATGTTTGCCTGAGCTCCTATTATTTAGGGACTTATGACACATAGCAGAGCACCCTTATTTTTGTATGGGCATGTGCAGAATTACTCCCTGGTTCACCAGCTTCAGATGGTTCAAGGATCGGACATATATTGAGGGAGATATTAATATTTGTTTTATTTAATTAAATATTAATTATTTAGCATATTTTAATTATGAAACCCTAATTAGGGCAAGCACACCTTTTTGAGGATATAAGGGTTTCTTATTGTAGAGAGGCAATATGATTATGAAAATTATGATTATTTTTTATTGCTAAGAATTCTTTTAAGAAGACTGAGCCAAGGTTTTAAGGATTCCTTTGCATTGGAGAACATCCACTCTTCAATGTGTGTGATTCAGAGGTTGTGAGATATTAGCTGATCTATTGCCAGTTCAAGGGATAGCTTCATACAGAAGTTGTCTTAGAGATTTATAGGTATTTCTTTCATTAGGTTTTTGATTCAGAGATTTCCTAGATATAGATCTTTCGTATTAGCACCATATTTCTACAAATCAAGGGTTTAGCATACAAGCTATTCTATATTGTATTTCACCACTGTACAAAATTCGTACAGATCTATACTAGGCCATACCAGCCAAATTATAGATTAAAAAAGGGTGATGTTAGCAGTTGCAGGCTGTAGGGAAGTGCAAAGACTGACATCGGCATCCCAGATACCGACATCAGCCGATTGAAGACCGACATCAGTAGAGTAGCTGACTGATAGAGATCGACATCGGTAGTATATCAACTAATGATGGTAGCATAATCGATGTTGGTGACTGTGTGTCGACACAGCAACCCGAGTAGTCCAGATTTAGAGTTATTTTCTAGTTTGCTAGAACAATCAGGTTTTGTTGAAGAATATTTCATATTATTTTATATGCATGATAGAGACTCAATTTTGTAATCATCTAGAAGAACAATAAGATCATTTATTACTTAGTTGAAAGATTATACTATGGTTTATTTATTTATTTATTTGGAATTATTTTGCAAAACTTGCATTTTTTTTCTTATTTCATGCATAAAACACAAAAAAATCAGAATACACAGAAAAGCAATTCAAAATATTCAGTTTCAGAGATGAAGGGAAATAAGGGATATTACATATTACTAATAAGGGTATTAATATTATTTTTATAATTTCATAGTAGCATTTGTGGTGATTACTTTGGTGGTCACAAAATTGCTAAAAACATGCACATGATGAGTTACCTCTAACCCACACTTAAGCATGGTATTTTGGAATATGTTATAAAATGTCCAAAATTTTAAGATTATCCTAATAAAATCATGATACCACTCAATCACTTCAAACCATCATTATACCTTCACCCTTCACCTATTTTTGGTAAATTTAACTAGCAAACTCTCAACAACCTATTCTAATGACCATCATTCATCATCATAACCACCAAGTATTTTAACCAATGGCTAAAGATTATACATGATCATTGAATCTATCACTAAATTCATTATGGTCTATATAATATAAAAATTTAGGGTTCTAAAATTCATCATTTAATACAAGAGTTCCCCCTTTAAAAATCTTGAGGTATGTGAGTTATGTAATAAATTTTCCATATCTCACCATGCTGCCTCCTTATACTACCCATAAACCAACATTCAAACTAAGGTAACTAATAAAACATTAAATTTAATATTTATTAATACTTTAAAATATAGTAATATGGATTGAAACTTTAATATTTATCCCACTTTATGGGCATATATAATGAGTATTTTCAAGTTATATGTGTTACCCCTATTATTTTGTACTTAGCACAAAGGTTGTCTTACCCTTAGAGGTATAACTTTGCAGCCTCAAAATTTATCTCTAGGTATTATTAGACAAATAAAAATATACATATGTTTGTCTAAATCAATTTTAAATATTAAATAAGAACTTTATTAAGACCTCCAAAATCATAAAGCTTATATGAGCTACATGTGTAGGTAATATTATAATAAAATGTAAGAACACCCTATCATCATTGGAGACTTAGTATTGAGACTTGATAATATATTTATAAGAAAAAGAGAAAGAATCATAAATTTAGGACTAATTGGTTAGGCCCTTATCTAGTAACTAAATATTTCACAAATTGATCCTTTCACTTATGCACGCTTGATGGTATTAAGCTTGATGAATTCATCAAATTGTTACACTTAAAATTTTCCCATATATAATTACACATCCTACATTTCCCTCACTAAATTTTTAGTCTCATGTTATCATTTATGTTTTTTTTTTATTAATTTCAATTATTTTGATTGGGTGATTATTTATATATAAATTAACATGGCAATCCCATCTTTCAATAAATCCTCCCACATGTTCATCAATACTCACTACCCTTTACCCATTTTAATTATTTTTTTCAAAATCAACATGGATTTTCAGAATATTATTAGTCTTTATGGGTCTTATATTCCCAATTTCCCATAATTTCATTGAATCTTATATGCTATAGTCTACAATATAATCTATAAACTTCCTTGTGGCATGTTTACCCCTGATCCTCATTATGTTGAGCTCTATCATGTTTCACCTAGGTTACCCTCTTCACCTACTTTGGCTTAGATGATGATCCCTTATTCTCACTAGTTGCATGAGACCAAAGGCTAGGATGAGGGGCATTCCTTCTGGAATAAAAAAATAAAAATAATGACATAATGTAAATCCAAGCTAAGCTGAGCCTAAAATAATATAATAAAAATACTACATCTCTCACCTTTTACTAATCATGGGTGATGATCCATCACATTCTACTATTTAAATGGGGTTACCATTATGGGGATACTTACTTACACAACCATGTTTACCCTTTGGTGATAAGATATTGCTTCCTCTAAGTTGTAAAAGGTTAAACTTAAGGGGTCACATTAAAAATTAAATTAAAGCAAAAGTGTCCTAATTAAAAAACCCAAAATTCCATGCTATGAATAGGACCTCCTTTTAAAAATTATACCATGGTTAGCCATTTATTAATATAATTCCACATAAATTGAATAAATTTATTATTTTTTGAGATCATAGTGAAATAAAATCATCCCATAGCTTTTTCAAACAAAGAATTTTTTCCCTACTATTATATTTCTCTGACTTTATTTTCAATTTTCACTATTTAATACATCATGTCTCCCTACTTCAAAATGAGTGATGTCAGACATATTAATAATGTATCTCATTTGTTACCTATAAAATAATTATTAATGAATTTAAATTTTGTAAATCATCAAATTTAACATTTGTATACATTTTGTTAGATATAATAAATATAATAATTTTCATATCATTTATCAAAATCATATTCAATAACATTTCATTTATTCTTAGCCATCTAAAGTGCATAAGCTGAAATGGAAAACATTATATAAATTAATATATGCTATAAAAAACTAAAATCAAATGGATCATATATATATATATATATATATATATATATATATATATATATATATATATATATATATATATATAGACACACACATTCATATACAGACATCTATTTTTTTTACGTTTTCATAATAATGAAATAGGATGTGTGGTCAAAATTTTTAAATATAAAATTAATTTATAGTACTAACATCTATGTATAAAATAATCCTAACTATCATCTTCATGAGTTCCTCGAGGGTAGAATGTCATGGGATCCAACACTACCTCCTAATATCTAATGTCAAAGGATCCTTCTTTGGATTTGGTGTGTTCTTCACTTGGTCCCATGATGTCAGCAATGTGTGGAAGTGGATACCTATTTGTTATTATTATATTATTTAGTTATTTGAAGTCAATACAAAATCTTCAAAAACCATCCTTATTAAGAACTAGAAAAATAGGAGAAACACAAGGAGAAGTACTTGGTTTTATAAAACCTTTGTATAATAATTAATATATTTATTTATTGGTTTCATCACTCTATAACAATGGTTGATGTTAAAATGGATCATTAATAATAGGTGTTGTATTAATAATAGCAATCAAATGATTGATTGATTGATTTATTAAGAGGTAAACTCTTTAAATCTTCAAACACATTTTTGTGACTACATCATTTTTTCAAGACTTGTGTTCTATTGGGAATGGATAAATTTTGCATTAGAACTATATTTTTGTAGACTTATAAATATTATATTAAATTTATTAACATTATTATTTTATTTTCTTGCTTTTTTACAACTTATATTAAAATTTTGATTTACATTTTTAGATTTTACACATCGTATTAGGTATGTTCTAACATCTTATTGTAGGGTGTATTTTTTGTTGAATGCATCATAATGAGTGTTTTATCCTAATTTGGATTAATGGGTAATATTATTATAATAAATATACAAATTTTAAACTTGATTCAAGTCAATAGATATGTTATTTAATAATGCATATGAATGTAAAAGATTGAGATTGATTCTTATGATTTGATAAGTGGCATATGCTAAATATATAAAGTAGTAAAGATATCACAATACTTATATATTTTATTTGAATTTATAACTGAGACTATATTCTTGAATTCAAAATTATTGATAAGCACACTTTTTTTCATTTGGTTTTATAACTATTTTTTCATCTATGTTGGGTTCATTTTATAAGGTCAGATCAATATCATCAGTCATTATTGACCTGCATAGAAGTAAGGCATAATGATTATACGATCACCTATGAATATATTTTATTGTTTTTTGGTTTTTATTATGAACCTTAATGATACACAAAGTTATAAAAATTATTCTCATTTTCCTTAAATCCTTAGGTGTTCTTGTGAGGGCTATAAAACTAAAAATATGGGGAAACTATATTGGGATGAGTTAACCACAATCACCCTTGTTTGATGACTGGCCTCTACCTACATATCTAATACTCTTTAGACACATAAATATTATCACTAGTAATTGACAATTATAATTATTTAAATATCCAAAACCATATGAATTGGACACAAATACATTACTCTTATTCACCATTCCTCTAAGGCATTTTTATATATGTGGGATCAACCCTTTATTTATCATATTACTATAAAAAAATTAATGTCAAATTATCAAGATATCTAAAATCACCTTCACACTATCCCCTATAGAGGAAAATTATCTTCGATATTCTTGATCATGTTCATTCTAAGTAGATAGAGATGTTGTGCACTCTTGTCCACTTATAATGACTAGTTACTTAAATTCAAAACATCTATATGGGTCTTTATATAATTTTCACATGGTCAAATAAAGGAAATTATAAAAATATTTATATATAAATAAATATAAAGTTTCATTAATTATTCCCAAATTATATTCACTTGGTAAAATCATCTACACTTCTACACATTTAGAAACTTTTTCCTATTTTACCCAAATTATGAATCATTCACAAGGAACAACCATAAGCCAAGTCAAGATCCCTCTAAAGAAAGTAAAGATATTATTATAAATTATCTAATCCATCTTATAACTACATAAATATATTCAAAATAACATAATTTCAAATTAACTCGAGGTTTAATAATTACATGGGATTTATTTCCTTCCTAAGAGTATTAGATATATAGGCATCAATCGATCATCAAGGGGTGACTAAGATCAACTCAACCTAATAAAATATCAAATTTTTCTTATACATTTTCAAACTATAAAATATATATAATGTATTTTATTCTAATATAATTAAAATATATATTTATTTATTACCAAACCCTTGTTAAAATATATTATATTACTCTACATCCACAAGAGCAACAGGTGTTGCAATAAATTTTTATGTATAGTCAACTTGAAAAAGTCCATGGTTAACAGACTTGTGTATACTGCACCACTATACTATTAAGCTAGACCTATCCAAAAAAATATTTTACTTTTAACATTGATCTTTTAGTTATATATTATTTCTTTCACTATCTTTTCTTATCAGTAATTTGTCACAATCATCTAAGACAAGTCTACAGTCAATGGATTGGAATGCACTACATAATCATCCACTAGTAGTAGACTGAGCTATAATATTTTATAATTTATTTCATGATAATAATATTTCACAATCACATTTTATTATGATTTTAAAATTCAAATAATCATAAAATTAAATGAATATCATTGTGTAAGCTAAGTATGTATCTTCTTGTTGTTTTCCAAAATTAATTTTTTTTATATATTTAGCAATTTTTGAAATTATAATATTCAAATGGATACAATTGAAAATTAAATATATGTGGGATAAGTATTTGGTATTTATTTTTCACCTTAGATTATTTTATATGTAGTCATTGCTCAATCATATAAGGGATGATTGAGGTCAACTCGCTCGATTACACTCTAGTATTTTTCTTGCAGGTTTTCAAGCTATCAAAGTCACCTTAGGTTTTAAAGATAAGAGAAGGAAAACAATTATGTGGCCAAAACCTAATTTTAATATATAACATTACTCAACATATATATGTTCAATAATAGGTGCAATCTATTTTTATTCACAATCAATTGTGGTAAGTCCATGTCAATGGACTCACGTACATTGCACTGCTATTATGCTACAATGAACCTATGTAGAAACAACTTATACTTTCTACCTATAAAATATCATTTACATATTCCTAATTTATCTCTCTTTTGATTTTAGGATACAAAATATTCCTTCATAACTTTACTTGTACAGTATGATTATGATCATAAATAACATGACATTCGTTATATCAGTTGTATAATAGTATATTGTGAGAAAAATCACAACGTAATAGAAAAAATGTTTAGATCTTGTGTTTTTGGAAAAACAAATACAACATTATATTGTTAATAAGGAAATAAAATTGATCATAAATATGATCCCATTCAATTTCTTCATATATCCAAGTCACATTTATCAGGACACATCACCAAATGGGCATTGTTACTTATAGAATTCTATTTAAAATTGGTATCCAAGAAAGTATTACATGGGAAAATTATTGCATATCATCTAGAGTGGATCCATTATTTTATACATCAGCAATTCCTAATGATTTACATGATGAATTGATTATATATTACATAAATAATGATACATGGATCATATACTTTAATGGATGAAAAGGTTCCACTAGTGCAAGAGTAGAAATAGTCTTCATTACTCCTTAGGGTAAATCATATCAATTTTTATTTCTCTTGGGATTTTCATTCAAAAATAATATATTATAACATGAGCTTTAAATTTGGTTTATATACTACCCAAGTGTTATAAATAGAATCTCTAAAAGCATATGGAAAATACCAACTGGTGGATACCCAGGTTTCAAATATTTATGAAACTAAAGAGGAAAATTTAAACCCATATAAATAAATGGTACAATATATAATAAGGGACATTAAAAAAATTTCAACCATAAGCATACCACTTAAGGACAATAGGCATGTCAATGAAATGGATAATGTAACTTCAATGGTCTATATTAACATTAAGATGAGTAGACAATTTTTAATATTCATCAACTCATGTGTTTGTCAATTACTACAACAAATTTTTATACTTTATTAGTCATGTAAATAACTTTTAATGTCGTAAATTCTGAATGGTATATTAATTTGTTGAACTTATTATATCAGGATGTTATTCCCAAAATTTCCACATGTAATGATAAACATTAATTGCAATTTAAGGCAGTGCCTTTTTTTATAATCAAATGATATTTATTCAAATATCACTTGATGGGAAGATACTTTTAAGCTTAAATCATGAAGAATATAAAATCACCATGTTGTAAATACATGATAGTGAATGTGGAGGTCATTTTGTGTCAAAGCCATACCTCACAAATTATTATAAAAATGTTATTATTGACCTACAATTAAACATGAATGTCATGAATATGCAAAACATTTTTCAAAAATATAAAAGCATATCAACCTAAATCATGTTCCATCATACAAATTGTAACACATTATTTCACCATGACCATTTTCCCTCTAGGGTTTTGATTTGATTGAAAAGATAAATATAGTATTTTTAGATGGTCACAAGTTAATTATTACAACCACATAATATTTAATATAATATTCAACATAATTATAATCAACTATGGGAGAGGATATTTTTACCTTCTTAATTCTATTTCACAATTTTCATTACCATCAAATATTGTTATATATAATGGATCATCTTTTAAAAATAAAATAGTTAAGTGTTTTTGTGAAAAATTTAAAATTGATCATAATTTATCTACTACATATTACCTAAAAGGCAATGGATAAGTAGAAATGAAAAATAATACATTATTAAAAATCCCAAGGAATTGTTTTATAAAACATAATGTAGATTAACACAATCATATTATCTACACACTATGGGCATATTGCAAAATCATGCATACAATAACAAAGGATACACCATATTCTATTGTTTGTGGAACAAAATTAATACTACTAGTAGAGTTGAAAAATTCATTTTTAAGAGTCTCTATAAAATATATCATCAAATATAATGATTATCATGGAAAATAACTGTATAAATTAAAATTCCTTATTAGCAAGTGTATTTAAGATATTGAACACATTAAAGCTTATCAATATTGCATTAAATGTGCATATGGAAATAAGGTTAATAATCATGAATTTCATATTGGGAATTCTTGAGATTTTTTATCCCAAAAATCTCATTAAATCTAACACCCTAAGGGATACCCCCTTTTTTTTAAGGAAAAACCTTAAATCCTTAAAAAAAAACCCATCTTTCCCTTCACCTTGTGAAATCCAAAACTCTAGATGTAATTTTCACCTATACAAATTGCTTAATGGGTTTTAGATCCTACAAAACACCAAAATATAAAACCATAGAATCTGAAACTCACCATGCACTTTACACATTATCAAACATGCAAAATTCATGGTGGGCTCTAGATCCCACCATGCACCCAAGATGGCAAAATTTGAAACTTAGAGTTTACTTTGCATGTTATCACAATGTGTAAAATACATGATAGGCTCCACATCCTACAAAAAATTTAATACCCCCTTCTATAGAACCTAAATCTTAGGTCCACCTTTCACATTGTAAATGTGCAAAGTGCACATTAGTCTCCACATTCTACCAAGAACTTACCAATTATTCACTATAGGACCCATAACCTCGAGTGCACTTTGTATGTTCCAAATGTGCAAAGTGACCCATGGGTTCTACCTCCCACCAAAGCTAATCACCCCATCGGTGGAGAGTGGGTATGTTCCAAGTAGGTCTAACCATCACCAACCCACCAAATCATTTCCCATGGAATGTAAGACCTGATGGACACATTGCACATTTTCAATGTACAAAGTGAACATTAAGTCTTGCTTCCTACCAAGTCTAATATTCTCATAGAGGGTGGAGATGCTTCAAGTAGATCTAAAATCCACCACCAACCACCCAAGCTTGCATTAATTGAAGTATTTTTCCTATATAATAAAAACTATTTGCATAAAGTGTTATCATTTATTAATTGTTAAGTGCATTTTGAGCTTAAGCTATTCATGCCCTCACCACCAAACCTCAATCCATGTGTAAATATAGACCTCTACTTTGAGCCATGACTATAAAAATTTAATCCATATCACTTGTGCCTATAAAATGGTACTCTCCTCATGTTTTCCTACCATTATATTTTATTTTGAAGATTATCCTAGTCATTTTACATTTCTTGTGATTTTTTTATATTGAGGTTATATTAGGGTTACTAGTTAGGGATTTGATTTGAATGGGTCATTTTGTGTTAAAATAATGTGTCTAGGGTTGGTATGAGTTTCTAGGGTTTCTTATGGCTTTCACATTTCCATATCTTGCAAATATCATTATCTAAGAAAAACCCTCATTCCCCTCAAAGATTTATGTATTCAAAACCATGGCTTCCTCAAGTGAATATTCTAGAGCATATACCATTAATTCAAAAATAGTGAATATTCCTTCTAAATATTTCCATAACATCCCCATGGACATTGGATGTACCTCATTTACTTAAGAATCATGCAAGCCTCTAAGCCTTCATAGAGAGTCGATGTGCTTTGAGCACCTTCCACCTCTATTGGATATCTAACATGCCTCAAGCACCTTTGAACCCAACTAAATTCTAATGCACTATGGAAGGTGAAACTATCTCAAACACCTCCCACTTCCATTAAGGATCTCATATCCCTCAATAACTATAAACACTGGACATGCTTTGAGCACATCTAATGTCCATCATAGAATACAAGTGCTCTAAACACTTATAGGTTTTGCCAACTTTCACAATTGGTTTCTTGTAAGCAATAACTTTAGTTTCCATGCCTCCCAATGAAATTAATTTAAAATCTAAGGGCCCTAGAGTGACTTCTTATTTGGAGTCCAATATGGTAGAAATAATAGATATAGATTTAGGTCACATTAACCTACAATATTTTTAGGCTAGGGTAGGTGAGGATTTAAAAAGTGACTAGATCCAGAGTATTTATAACTCTAGTTTACCTAAAGCTATAGCATTACCTCTATCTATTCAAAGCCTTGAGTTAATCCTAAGAATGGTGAAACATTATGACCCTAATAGAAGATAAGCCTTTAGTGAGAAATGGGAGAAGGTTCTAGATCTTGACCTTGACTTCATTGACACAATGTTTACAATTATTGAGTTTGAGAGTTATCTAGATATAACTTCATAAACATCAGCAAAGTTATATGAGGAGAAAAAAGATGGATGCCAAAAGATAATTAACAAGAAATGTCTCAAGACTTTGAAGCATTCTTCTACTAGAAAACATAAGACTATGTATAGATTAGATTTCCTAGAGGAGGTGGGAGATATTATAACACTGCTATATAGAGTCATTAGAAATCTTGATGCCAAGTATTATCAGGACTAGATGTATCAATATATCTAGATCATTAGAGAAAATAAACAATAGAACCACTAAGCTTAATTAATAAGTGATTCCCTCCATAACCAGTTGATGGAGGTGTAAATGACAAATAATTTGTATACGGCATCATACATTTTTTATATCTTAACCTAGGGAAGATTGTTCTTAAGCCTCAATATATTTACTAAAGAAATAACTAGAGTCTATAACTACTACCTTGATCTCACATTATAGTCTAGTAGACAATAGTTTAGGAGAGTTAATAATGGTTGCATCTACAATATCATCATCATGTTTGATCAAGAGCTTGGGAAAACAAAGTTATCCTAAGCTAGTAGAAGTTGAGATTACCGAATGGGGATATTTGTTCATACAATTACCCACCTACTCCTATATCAGGGCATCTAGATTCACTGGTTACCCCTACACACTTCCCTGGTATGTAAGTGGTATATGGGCATTATTGGAATTTTTTAGGCAACTTATGGATATGCACAAACTCCTTTTAGATAGACATAAGGGAGGGATACATTTCCATATTTATATTGTACATTACAAATGCCAATATTTGTTGAAGGCCATAATTGTAGATGTCAAGATGTGCTAAATAACACTACGGACCTTGGAGTCTAGATCTTACTTTGATCCATATGGTAAGGTCAGTACTACACTAGATTTGGAAACATATGAATATGTGCCATATTATGAGGATTTTTGGGAAGAATATGATGATGAAGAGATAGTCAAGATGAGGGACTATTCTTGGACAAATAAAAAACTATGATTTGGCACCAGTTCTTGATGACTTGGTGGATGAAAAATCTAGACTAGATCCAATCTACCTCACGTAGATCATCACTAGACCTTTACCATCGATGAGGTGATCAATTCTTGAATCCTTCTCTCTATTCTATAGATCAACCCATGTTATAAACATACCTTCCAACTAGCTAAGAAGCAAGGGTGTGTGAATTGTAAGAGAGATAATAGGGGCTAAGGAGAAGATTTCAAACATCAAAGTAGAATGTATTGATACATTAGAAGAGGGATAGGGTGAAACTTTAAAATAACCTAAGAAGAAGAAAACAAAGATAAAGATAAGAAAATGGTAATGAAGTAGACAAGGAGGAGATGCAATGGAACCAATTGATATTAAAATAGAGGACATAGTAGCAGCAACATAGGGATCCATAGTTTCAAATCGCATATCCTTAACTCCTATTTTTACTAATCTAATTTCTCCTACTCCTATTGTACAAATTTTTTCAACACCTCTACCAGCTATATCCACCCATCAAGTATCTCAGGTCACTATTATTCCATAAGTTTTAGCTCCTCCACCTCCAGTGTCAACCCTTCCATTCATCTCCACTTCACCTACCATTCTACTCACACCAATAATTCAAGTGTAATCAGCATAAATAAGTGAATTGAACACTTAGGGTCCCCCTATAATGGAATTTCAAGTTTCCACTCCACTTTCCCTCCCTCCCATTTTACCTTCCCTATTTGTTCCATTATTACTTTCCATTCCATTTACAATTCCTTCCATTTCTTCACCATTAATTCCCAACACCACTTGATAGTAAATTTCATTAGAATTAGTTATCTTGACTATAATTCCATAGGGAACCCAGACCCCTAGGACAAGTATTTTTTCCCCTTCATCTCAACCCACTATTTTCACATCACCAACCCTAAGTGGTCTTACACACTTAATTGACACATTCAGTGCTTTGGCTTCCACCCTTCCACAAATTCCCAAATTCATAACTCCTATGTATATTTTATCCTCCACTCCCCCAACATGCATAACTACTTCTAATGCATTCACTCCTCCTATTTACACTATATCATCAGTAGAAGTTGGAGTGACCTAGACACTTAGTGCAAATATTAATTTAGAAACCACTAATAATAGTGGATTCTCATAGGCACCTCCTAAGAAACTAATGACAACATCTTCCCAAAAGTCCCCAATGGTCACAGTGTCAACTGGTGTAGCTACATCAGCTAAATATTCTTTGGTGATAATGTCAGATCAGTAGAAGGCTACCCCTAATTGGTTAGCACAATAATTCATTAAGAAGTAAAAAATAATGAATGATCCCAACACTTTGGACTTTTTCATGTTATAAGTCAAGAAGAAATAAAAACCCACTCTAATGACCCTATCAAGGACATTCAATGTTGATAATGAAGATATATATGTTGAAATTATAGTTCCCTAACCAGGTAGATGAAAAGAGGATCTTGTGGTGGAATATTATCATTTTTTTCATATACACATTGGTCAACAAATAAGAGAGGGACTCAAGCATGATGTGTAGATAGGTATCAACTCTCTCTTCTAGATAATTGATCATGATAAAGCCACCAAGGATGAGCTGAAAAGAAAGGTAGATCAGTTGATCGATGCACTAAACCAATTCATAAAGCTTGGTGAAACATCACAAAAACCATAAGTAATGTAGCCAATCAGTCTAAATCAAGCTAAAATTGACTCTATATGATAGATTACTCATATGGTAAGGACTAAAAAATAATGTTCTAACGAATTGATCAAAAAAGTTAATAGAATTATTGTAGCTATGATAGAACATCATGGATTCATCATGGAGAGGAAAGAAATTTTGAAGGAATAGATTAACAACTATGAAAGAGAGATTCAAACTTGAAATCTATATTATCCGAAATTAACATCCATAAAATAAATGTATATAAATACCTTAGTTGCTAAGAAAATATTGAAGGATGATGCAAGGCACAAAGAATTACATAGGGTTACTAAATTTTGGATAAGATTATTGATAAAATCTATTGAGGGAGCCAGAGAGGCTAATGGCAAGGCAATTAATGTGTTACATGAGATTGATGGCATGATGAACTTAATGTAATACTAACCAATATAGTATGTCAAAAATATCCTTCAAGTAGAATACATTCAGAATAATTTCAAATCATTATTTAAGGAGTCTGTAAAGGACATAGTCTTCATCCTTAGTTTCATCCATAGGTTCATCAAGTATGAGAAAGTGATTGATCTGATAAGAACTGAAATGCAAGGCATAATAAATTTTGAAATAGAATTGTTTGATGTACATGCATATTTTTCAACCTCCAACATCTATTATTACGGGTTATATGTATATTGAGTTCAATAAATATTCAAGGCCTTTGATGCATATATAGAGAAGCTATAGGCTATGAAGAACAAGAAAGTTGAAGAAGTTATAAAAATTGACTAAGTTTCCCTCTATTTGAATATTTTCAAATGTTATTATCATTTTTATTATCATTTCCAAAGCTTTTGAATTTGTAATATCCTTGCAAAAGTATAGCTATACTTTTTATAACACTTTTTAAGAAAGAGAAAGACATATTTTTTACACTTTAAATTTGTTCATAAAGTGAAAGTTGTTAAAATCACAAGTGCTACACTTTATTTTAACAAATGTGAATTATTAAAGAGGTGAAAAATCATGAAGTGTAAATCACATGTTTCCTGATGGCAAAAGTGATAAAGACTTATAAAGTTGTAAAATTATCACTTTAAGTTTTACACACTAGGGTTTGCATGAAAATAAAATTTGGAATTAATTTTCAATGCTATCTTTTATTTAGAAGGGCCAAGTTATATTTTGGGTGATAATTTTTTTTATGAAGAGCTATTTCCAATCACTACAAGATGAAAAAGCTTTACATGGAGATCTTCAGTTCCATCCATGCCATGATATGCCAAATATCGGACGTAACTCTTTCAAGGAATGTTTTAGCTATGTCATAATTCCAAGATGCTAGAAATAGAGGAACTCACCTCTTTTTTCATGAGGGTTTTCAAATCTACATGATTTTCTAAACTACGTATTCAAGTTTCAATAACTACATGTCTTCTATGAATATTTTGTATAAATATGGGTAGACCCCATCACATAATATATATATTTTTAGTTAGTAATATTTTATGCATTTCAAATGTACTTATTAAAAGTTTTAAACTTTGGAAAGAAATAGAGTTGGATATTTACCTTTCTTGTCTTAATAGACCTTTGTGTGTGTGCAAGTTATTTGATTATTTGTGGAAGCTCTGTATTTTATTCCAGTCACAATAAAATTCATCTATGGTATTTTACCATCTTGATAATATTGTTTGGAATAAAGATCATTTTCCTTTTGTGAAAAATAGCTAAAATATTGCCTCTGATTTCTAATTATAAGAGTTTGTGCTGAAATAAATTCAACCTATTTTGTTTTCTATTGTGTCTATCAAAAAAGCAATAAGACCTACTATATAATATTTGGTGCAATCACCATATTTTTTAGTTTTCTACAAATTTCAATTCTTTAACCCTTTTCCCTATCAAATCCATAATTTAGGATTCAAAAGCATTAAAGATCAAGATTTGCAAAAAATTGGTATTTTATCAGTTTGGATCATATTTAGTGTAAGGAAGATGGCCTTCTCTAGAGATTAAACTCAAATTTCCAAGGTCCATTAGATTTAGAGGTTTTTCCATTATATCGTTAGGCACTTTCAAAATAATCTGCAAGATCAAGATAGGTACAAGACTATATGATAATATTTTTTGGCATGCTTAGTGGGACCCAAAAATTACGTAGAGATTGGTGCTATTCTCAATGAGCATTGTACAATTTGTGTACAAATATCAAAGCATCTAGTGAAACCATTGACCTATGATTTCATAATTTCAAGGTGACATATGGTAAGAAAACAAACAAGATCATATACTAAAGGTAAGAGGGATGATTTTTTTATAAATGTCATTTTTATTTAAAAAGATATTAAAAGTAGCCACTAATCAGACTAATTTATATCCTATAGTTTTATTTCCATCCCATTTGGTAACTTGTATCTATGTTATACCTCATAAAATAGATAGAAATCAAAATTTTATAGATTTCAATACAATAAATCTACTCATTTTATACCAACATGATGATATACCAGTCTCAGCCTTAAAAAGCCTACCATATTTTACTGGTGAAACCTCTACCACTACTTTATAATACAAACAAGATATTGCTAACCTCTATTCAATCCATAACATGGTCTAAGATAATGTTTTAATTAGAATTGTATTCTTCTCTTTTAAGGGGAAAGATTTAAAATGGTATAAAGGGCTTACTCTCACCTCAATACAAGTTTGGGAAGAGCTAGGCAATGTGATGTGCACTCATTTTGAGGACAAGAGAAACCACCTTTCCTTGGTTAAACTATTAATTACTATTCATTGAGATCTACATGATCACATGATTAAATTTAATTATCATTTCCAAAATACTTTTAATATAATCCCAATCTTTGTTAAACCCATTATAAATAATGCATTCTTGTATTACCTGAGAGACCTCATTAGTGATATAGTTTTATGATTTAGTTAATGGGTGGCACCACACTTCTTATAGCTTATGATATTGTAATAAGGGTGGAAAATTGTTTAATATAAGCTAGGAATATTACACCAAGGCCACCAATGCCTCTATTTACATAAATATCCCATATTCCCCTACCTATAATTTTTCTAATTCACACTATAAGTAAGGAGCCTGCTTTGACTCCTACATCTTCAGATGATCTATATGAGGTAAAGTCAATACTTAAGAGTTTTGGAAATGAGTTAATGATGATAAAAAGGTAGCACGACCAAAATTATATACCTTTTCATACATCTAACCTTTTAAATTAAGGGAATAGAGTAGCCATATCAAGATAAAAACTAGTAATAAGGACATAATTCACAACCAAGACCCCTGAACACCCATGCTTTATTATCACTGAGAGCTTCCAAAGCCAATGTCCCTGTTCAAAATAATTTGGATCAAGAATATGAGTGGTGTTATCCTTGTAATAAGCCCAATAATCTAAAAAATTACCTCTATAGTGTGATTAGTCAAGCCTTGATGGTGAAAGGCATAAAAAGCACATAAGGATAACAAGGATAATATACTTCCCGACAAGTAGACACATAATAACCTACTCAAAGTGAAAAAATTCTTCTAAACTAGCAAGAGGATGATTTTGGTGAGATAAGCTAAGATGAAACATTTATTAATGGTGGAGATATTATAGATACTAATACACATTCCAATAAAAGAGAAATAAAATATTATCAGCCCCCAAAGGTAGAGCAAGCTTCAACTTCTAAAGCTATAATGGAACTAGCAAAGAGCAACGTAGTGTAAAGGCCACCCTTTTTACCTAAAAATCAATTAAAGCAAAGGTACCCACCACAAATCATGTAAAAGAAGATGTAGCCCTTACAAAATCACTAGAAAACATTGGTAATATCCCTTTTAGGATAGTTTATCAAATGAGTAATACTAATCTAAATGTCACTATATGGGAAGTACTATCTATACCAACACAAAGGAACTTATTACATGAGGCTCTGAAGAATTTCCATATATCAAAAAAGGTTCTAGAGAAGGGGCCTACACCTATAATAAATCTATGTCAACCTTAAGCTAATAATAAAATAGGGAAAAATGGTAAGCCTCCCCCTTTCTACCTTTTACTTATAATAGGGAAGCATCTAGTACACAATTGCATGGTAGATTTAGGGGCTAGTATTTTAGTAATGCCCAAGAAAATAGTTGATTATTTGGGAGTAAAATACACACCTATTAATAAGGGAGTGGTGTAATTAGATGGGACTACTATTCAAATAGTAGGAACCATAAAGGGACTGAATCTTACGATTCATGCTTGTACAAGCCTATCAATTACTCAAGATATTTCAATCATAGATCTTTGTACCTACTTTGCCATTTGTATTTTAAGATATTTCACTACAAATATGGGAGGATATCTATCTACAGATTGGTCTCACATGCTACTTATAATGAGATATGGAACTAGAGTAATAATAAGAGGTGAGTCAATTGAAAAAGTTCATATAGAGCCATGCAATCCTCTTACTCTCATAGAAATGAATTATACATTACAGGATCAAGAAGAGGAGGAAATAGATCAAGAGAATGCAACACCTATAGAATAAATTCTAGACACTCATTTGGATGATTGGGGATTATCCCTACAATTTTATCATTATGGCTATGTATAAGAAATAAGGTTAGAGACATATTGCATTCATGGGAAAGATTTAATTATCCCAAATTTATTCAAACTAGTCAAAGGTCTTCAAGGGATGTGGAAATTATGTTTCAATGGCTCAAGAAGTAGAAATGATGTAGGTGTGGGAAATGTATTGATCTCCCCATAGAAGGAGAGCTACTTCTACTCATTTAGACTTTAATTCAATTGTACCAATAATGTAGATGAATATGAATCCTTGATTTGAAGCCTCTAGTTGGCTAAAGATATAGGAATGGAGATTTTGTAAATATTTGGTGATAGTGAGCTCATCCTTCACCAATTTAGATCAAAAAGTGTAACCAAAAAAATTTCCTAAGGCCTAAAAATTATAGGATTTAGGACCCATTAGTGGATTTCATCACTTTGAATATTCAAGTAGTACTAAAGGCAAAAAAATAAAGATGTTGATCATATGGCCTCAATGGGATCCCAGTATAACCTTCCAATCAAAATAAAGAAGAACAACCAACATGTGAGGCTAATCATAAGGCCTTCTATCCCTAATAATTCAATTAATTGGCATGTCTTCGATAGTGACAAGTAGATTGTAAATTTTTGAAGAGAAGAGGCCAAGATTTTAGAAAGGAATCAACCAAAGCTATAAGACCACTATGGTGATAAAATTACTTAGCTAAAAATGAACAAGCTACCTATGGGTCTCATTATATTATAAAACATATTCAATTTAAATGACTAGCTAAAAGGTGAAAATAAGAACATTACAGTTAATGAAGAATATTTTGAACACATCATCATCTCAGAAGGCAAGTCTCTTAAGATAGGCAAGGTATAAAATATTTTAGAGAAGCATGATTTTGTTAAATTATGTCTAGAGATAAATGATAACTTTACATGGAGTCATCATGAAATTAAAGGATTTGATCCAAGTTTATCACAACACACTATAGTATTAGATCCAAATACAAGACTTGTCAAGCAGAAAAAGAGACCCATCAACCCCAAGATAGAACCCTTGATGAAAAATGAACTCTCTAAGTTTATAGAGGCTAATATAATTTTTTTGATCAAACACTCATTTTGGGTGGTAATTGTAGTCCCTATTAGAATGAAAAATGGTGAAATCTAGTTGTGCATGGACATTAGAGCTTTGAATAATGCATCATTAAAATATCACTAACCTCTTCCCCCTATGGATCAAATTCTATAGATAGTATCAATATCTAAAATATTCTCTCTTCTAGATGGTTATTCAGGTTATAACAAAATCCTAGTAAGGAATTAGATCAATTTAAAACCACTATCACCACAAAATGTGGCATGTATGCATATAGGAAGGTGCTATTTGGTTTGACAAACATAAGCATTAATTTTTAGAGAGCCATGGATATGACATTCAAGGGTCTAATAAATGATATAATCCTAATATATATAGATGATATTATAGTCTACTCAATGCATTCAAATGCACACCTATACCACTAGAGAAAGATTTTTAAAAGCTATATAGAATTTGGGGTTTCCCTTAACCTAAAGAAGTGTGTGTTCTCAATACATGAGGGGATGTTATTAGGACACATAGTGTCAAAATAATGTCTTACAATAGAGCTTGAATAAGTTAGATATATGTGTACATTAACACTATCATGTCACAAAAAGGGCCTATAAAGCTTCCTCAAGAAGTCAACATTGTGAGAAGATTTGTACCAAATTTAACCATTTAGAAAAACCCTTTATTGTAATTCTAAATAAGGGAACTCTTTTTAGCTAGATGCAAGAGGGAAAAGAAAGATTCAAAGCCATCAAATAGGCCATCTCTCAATCCCCTACCCTGATTAACCCAAACAATGAGAAGGATTTTATCCTCTATGCATTTTGAGGGGAAGGAATTATCTCAACAATTCTAACTCAACACAATCAAGAAGATTTTGATCAACCCATTATTTTATTTAGCCAATCTTTGAAAGGTTATGAATAGAAATATATTTTTATAGAGAAGTAGGTATATGAAATAATCAAATCACTTAACACATTTAGGCATATTCTATCCAAAAATAAGATACACATGATGGTGAGTCATCAGAGCATCAAATAAATTCTATTGAGTAGGGAGATAAATGAAAAATGAGCAGGATAGATTACCAAAGTCATGGATTATGATATGGATATCACAATCATGAGTTTGGTAAGAGGAAAAGGACTATGTGAACAACTAGATACTAACATCAATACTATTGAACTAGTATCTGACATAGTGTATGCCTAAACTACACTTGAGCTAGATAATCCACCTTCTTTCAACAACTAGATTCAAGACATGATTCATTTAATGCACACTAGTGAATACATCTATGACTTCCAATAGTTAAATAAAATTTGTTTTAGACTCCAATCAATTCCCTATATTATTATTAATGGAATTTTGTTTTAGAATGACATGAATGGAGTCTTATCAAGATGTATTGAGAATGAACAAGTTCCCAAAGTTCTAGAGTAATTGTATGATGTACCATTAAAAGGACATTTTTATGCAAGGAATAAGGACATCAATACAATGAGAGGAGGATAATATTGTCCTAAGTTATTCAAGGATGCCCATCAATGGGTAGGAAATTGTGAAATGTATGCTTACTTCATTGGTAATCAAAGACTAGCTGAACTTCTTCTCGGACCAATTCAAGCAAATTAATAACTTGCCCAACGGGGGTTATATTTCATCAGCATGATCAAACCACCATCAATCATGGGTCATAAATGTTTTATCACAACACTTAATTATTTTACATGATGGACTTAAGTGGTTGCTCTAAAAGATGTCATTGAAACATCTATTCTTAACTTTATGGACAATATAGTTTCAAGGTTTGATCTTACTCACAACATAATATCATATAATGCTAAGGAATTTTCATGTACTCAAATCAATGAATGGGATGTCAATAATAATATGTGCTTGAGAACTTATTCAAGTTATTACCCCTGGGGTAATGTCCTAGCTGAGTCAACGAAGAAGAAAATTATTCAAATTATCAATTGAACAATGGAGAACAACTAGAGGATGTGGCATATGAAACTAAAATCAACATTGTGGGATGATATAATTACACCAAAAAGAGCCATTAGTAATTCACCTTTCATGTTAATATATGGAAAATAAGAATGAGTACCACTATGATGAAATGATGGTGAGACTTTTTGAGCTCATGGAGCTTGAATAAATTAGGCATCAATCAATGAAGGTCTTGGAAAAAAATCAGGCACAAACTAAAAGAACTTTAAAAAAAAAGGTAACTATAAGAATATTTAATTAAGGAGACATGGTCCTCAAATGGGATGTCGATAAAGCAAAACTAAGCAAGCACACCAGATTTGATGTAATATGGAGTGGTACATATATCATTACTCAGTGTAAAGGAGCCAATGCATTCCATATCTTCAAAATTTATGGAGCAAAACCACCAGTCCTAGTTAATGGGATATACCTCAAATCTTGATTTTAATGTAAGGAAATTATTCCAAAAATATTAAATTTTGTAAATAATAGGGTTAGTTGTGTTTTTCAATAAGTGCTTCTGTGTAGGTTAGAATCATTAGGATTTGTTTCCTTAGGTTGTGTTATTTTTTCTTATTTTGTTTATCTATTTTTTCTACTTTATTCATGTCTAGGAAAATCCAAATTTGTTCTTGCCTAGGTTAGAGTTTTTTCAAAGTAAGTTTGAATCCATGACCAATTTAAAATAAATATATTAGATTAAAAATGATTAGCATGCAATCATCCCATAGAGGTGGCTAAAAACATTGATATATTTTGTCCCAAAAATATCATTACATCTAACACCCTAAGGGAGACCCCAATTTTTTAAGGAAAACCCATCTTTCCCTTCACCTTATGTTATCCAAAACTCTAGATGTAATGTATACCTATGCAAATTACTTCATGGGTTTTAGATCTTGTAAAGCACCAAAATACCAAACTATGGAATCCAGAACTCACCATGTACTTTGCATATTCTCAAATGTGCAAAATACATGGTGGGATCCAATTCCTACCATGCACCCAAGATGGTGGAATATAGAAATTGGCATGAAATTTACACATTTCATAACGTGTAAAATTCATGATAGGCTCTAAATCTAACCAAACCTCTAATACCCGCTTTTACAAAACTTGGAACCTTAGGTACACATTGCATGTTGCAAATGTGCAAAGTGCACCTCAGTTTTCATGTTCCACCAAGCACTTACCACTATTCAATATGGGACCCAAAACCTCAAGTGCACTTTTCACATTCTAAATATGTAAAGTGCCCCATAGGTTTGAACTCCCGATAAAGCTAATTATCCCATTGGTGGAGAGTGTACCTATTCTAAGTAGGTCTAACCTCTACCAACCCATCAAATCTTTTCCCATGGAATGTGGGACTCGAAGTGCACATTTCAAGTTCTTAACATGTAAAGTGAACATCAAGTCCCACTTCTCATTAATCCCAGTCTTCCCATAGAGAGTGGACCTAATTCAATCAAGTCCAACCCATGCCACCAACCACCCAAGATCACATTAATTACAAGATTTTTCCTACAAAAACTAATTTATTTGCATAAAGTGTTATCATTTATTAATTTCTAAATGCATTTTTAGCTCTAACTATTCATGCCCTTGCTATCAAACCTTGAGCCATGTGCAAATATGAACTTGTACTTCAAGCCACAACTACAAAACTTCAATCCATGTCACATGTGCTTGTAAAATTATACTTTCCTCATTTTTTTGACCATTATCTTTTATTTTTAAGATTTTCTTAGTAATTTTACATTTTTCGTAAGTCATTTAGATTGAGGTTTCCTTAGGTTTACTAGCTAGGGATTTGATTTGAAAGGGTTGTTTTGTTTTAAAATAATGTGTATATGGTCTATATAAGTTTTTAGGGTTTCTTAGGGATTTCTCATTTATATATGTTATAAATATCATTATCTAAGAAAAACCCTCATTTCTCCTTAGATATTTTCACATTCAAAACTAGGGCTTCCTCAAGCTAATATTCCTGAGCATATACCTTTAATTTTAAAAAAATTATTATTCCTTCCAATGATTTCCTTAGCATCCCTAAGGACACTAGACCTACCTCAGGCACTTAATAATATTGCAAGCCTCTAATCCTTCATAGATAGTGGACATGTTGTGAGCACCTTTCACCTTTGTTGGAGATCTAACATGCCTCAAGCACCTTTCAACCCCACCAACTTATATTACACCATGGAAGGTGGACCTATCTTAAACACCTACCACTTCTACTAAATATTTCATAGCCCTCAATCACCATGAATAATGGATGTGCTTTGAGTACCTCTAAGGTCGATTGTAGGATACGAGTGCTCTAGACACCTGTAGGTTTTGCCAACTTTCATAATTGGTTTCTCAAAAGCAATAACTTTAGTTTCCATACCTCTTAAGGAAATGAAGTTCAAATCTAAGGTACCTAGAGTGAATTCTTGTTTGGAGTCCAATATGGTAGAAATAATAGATACATATTTAGGTCATATTTCAAAAGTGATTGGATCCAGAGTATCTATGACTATAGTTTACCTAAATATGTAGCCTTTTTCTTTATCTATTCAAATCCTCAAGTTGATCGTAACAATGTCCCACCATTATGACCCTGATAGTAAGATAAGTCTTCAGTGAGAAAGTGGAGAAGGTTATAGATCTTGACCCTAATTTCATTAACACAATATTTGCAATTCCTAAGTTTGAGAGTTATTTAAATATAACTCCATAAACATCAATAGAGTTTTATGAGGAGAAAAAATATGGATTCCAAAAGATAATTAACAAACAATGGCTAAAGATTCATAGGCATTCCTCCACTCGATTTCCTAAGACTATGTATAGGTCATATTTCATAGAGGAGGTGGGAGATATTATAAAATTGTTACACATAGTCATTAACAATCCTGATTCTAAGTGTTATCAAGATTAGATATACCAATATATATGGATCATTAGAGAAAATAAACAATAGATCCATGGGGCCCAATTATTATGGGATTCCCTCCATAACCAGATGATGGAGGTGCAAATGACAAATAATTTCTATGTGACATCATACATTATTTATATCTTGACCAAGGGAAGATTATTCCCAAGCCTCAATATAGTTCCTGAGGAAATAACCATAGTCTATAACTATTTCCCTGATTTTAAATTATAAGCTAGTAAATAGCATTTTAAGAGAGTTAATGATGCTTTCATCTAAAACATCATCATGTTTGATTAGGAGCTTGGGAAAACAAGGTTCTTCTAAGTAATAAAATATTAGATTATCGAATGAGGTTCCTTATTCATACAGTTCCCCACCTACTCCTACATCAGGGTAGTTATATTTAGTGGTTGCCTCTACACACTTCCTTGGTACATAAGTGATAGATGTGCATTTTTGGATTTGGTTGGATAACTTATGGATAAACACAAAATCCTTTCAAATAAATTTCCCTATTTCTATTGGCCATTACACATGATAATCTCTCTTGAAGGATATAACTCCAAAAGTAGAGATGTACCAAGTAACACTAAGGACCTTGAATTTTAGACCTTACTTTCATCCATACGGTAAGGTCACTACTATGCTAGAATTGGAAACATACAAGCATGTGACATATTATGAGGATTTTTGGGAAGACTATGATGATGAAGAGATGGTAAAGATGAAGGACTATTCTAGGATGTCCCTGAAAAAAAAATACTATGATATAACATCAGTCCCTAATGACTTAGTGGATGAAAACTCTAGAGTAGATCTAATCTACCTCACATAGATCATTACTAGACCTATACCACTAGTGAGGTGCTCAGTTCATAAATCCTTCTCTATATTTGATAGAACATCCCCTATTAATAATAGAACTATCAATTGTCTAAGATTCAAGTGTGGTTAAATCATAGGAGAGAAAATGGGGGTTAAGGAGAAGATTTTGAAGCTCAAAGTAGAAGATATTGATTTATTATAAGAGTGCCCTAGTGAACCTTATGAGGAACCTAAGAGGAAGAAGAAAACAAAGAAAAAGGAAATAAAATGGGAATAAAGTATAAAAGGAAGAGCTATAAAATAACCAATTGATCTTTCATCATAGGATATAGTTTTAGCACCATAGGGGTCCATAGTTGTAGATCCCATATCCTTAACTCTAATTTTTACTACTCTAGCTTCTCTTACTCCCACTATATAAGAGGTTTCAACACCTCTACTAGATATCTCCACTCCTCAAGTATCTTAGCTCCTCATTATTCCATAAGTTTCAACTCCTCCACCTTTAGTGTTGACCCCTACACCTATCTCCACTTCACCTACCATTCTCCTCACACCAATAAGCCAAGTGAAATCAGCACAAATGAGTCAAGTGGACACTTACGGTCCCCCTATAGTGGAATTTTGATTATTCACTCCAATTTCCATTCCTCCTAGTTCACCTTCCCCATTTGATCCATTCCCTCTTTTCATTATATTTACAATTCCTTCCATTTCATCACCATTAATTACAAACACCACCCAACAGTACATTTCCATAGAATTAGTCATCTTGACTACAATTTTGTAGGCCACCCTAACCCTTAGGATAAGTAATATTTCCCCTTCACCTCAACCCACTATTTTCACATCACCATCCCTAATTGGTCCTACACACTTAGTTGACACATTCAGTACTTTGGCTTCCACCCTTACACTAATTCCTAAATTCATAACTCATGTGCCCATTCCATCCTTCACTCCCCCAATTGGCACAGCTACTTCTATTGCCTCTACTCCCCCCATTTCCACTATTTCCAATATACCATCAGTAGAGGTTGGAGTGACCCAAACACTTAGTGAAAATATTTATTTATAAACCACTGATAAGAGTGGATCCTCACATCCACCTCCTGAGAAACCAATGGTATCATCTTCCAAAGAGTCCCCAATATTCATAGTATCAACTAGTGTAACTACATCAACTACATATTCTTTGGTGATAATGTCGAATTAGCAGAAGGCTACCCTTAGTTGGTTAGCAAAATTAGTGAGTAAGAAATGAAAAATAATGATGTATCCCAAGACTTTAGACTTTGACATGTTAGAAGTCAAGAAGAAATCAAAACCCACTCCTATGACCGTCTCAAGGACATTGAATGATGATAAGGGAAAGAGATCTGTTGAAATTATAGTTCCCCTACTATGAAAATGAAAAGAGTATCTTGTGGTAGAAGATTATCAAGTTTATCATATATACCTTGGTCAATAAATAAGAGAGGTACTAAAGCATGATGTGTAGATAGGTATAAACTCTCTCTTATAGAGAATTGATCATGATAAAGCCACTAAGGATGAGTGAAAAATAAAGGTAGATCAGTTGATTGAAGTAATATACTAGTTCATAAATCTTGGTGAAACATCATAACAATTGCAAGTAGTGTATCCAATCAGTCTAGATCAAGATACAATTGATTTTGTACAAGAGATTGATCACATGCGAAGGGATATAAAAGAATGGTGTAAGGAATTGATCACAAAAGGTAATATAATTCTTGAAGGTATGATGGAACATTATGGAGTCATCATGGAGAGGAAATAAATTTTGAAGGAACAAATTAATAGCTATGAAAGAGAGATTCAAAATTTGAATTTGTATTATCCCAAATCAACATACATAAAGTTAGTTGATATGAATACCCTAATTCTTGAGAAAATATTAAAGGATGATGTTTACCATGAGGAATTACATAGGTCTATTCAATTTTAGATAAGAGCACTGACAGAGTCTATTGAGCAAGCCAAGAAGGCTCATGATAAGGCAATTAATGTGTTATACATTATTGATGGAATGATGAAATTAATGTCATGCTGACTAGTAGATGATGCCAATAATCTCTTTTAGGTAGAAGAAGTTTAGAATAATTTAAAAGCATTAGTTAGGTAAGATTCTACAAAGGACACAATATTTGTCCTAAGTTCCATCCATAGGTTCATCAATTATGAGAAAGTAATTGATCAGATGAGAACTAAAATCAAGGCATAAGAAATTTTAGAAGAGAATTGTTTAATGTCTAAGTAGATTGTGTATCCTCCAACATCTATTCTTATAGGCTGAATGCATAGAAAATTTAGGAAATATTCAAGCCCTTTGATGCATATATAGAGAATTTTTAGGTCGCGAGGGATAAAAAAGATGAAGAAGTTCTAAAAAACATTTAAAAAATTGATTAATTTTCCCTCTCTTTGAATATTTTCAAACGTTATTATCATTTGTAATCTCCTTGTAGAAGTATAAATGTACTTTTTATAAATATTTATAAGAAAGAGAAAGACATTATTTAAAATTTATATTTTTTTAGAAAGTTAAAGTTTCAAAAAGCACAGTGCAAATTTCAATTTATTTTGATAAGTGTGAATTGTTAAAAAGGTGCAAAATCATTAAGTGTAAATTACATGGTTGCTTATGGCAAAAGTGATAAATACTTAAAAAAATTTTAAAGTCTTACTTTATGTTTTGCACACTAAGGTTTTCATGAAAAGAAATCTTGGAATTAATTTTCAATGTTATCTTTTATTTATAAATTCCAAATTATATTTTAGGCACTACTTTTTTCACATGAAGAACTATTTTCAGTCACTACAAGATGAAAAAGCTTTACATGGAGATATTCAATTCCAACCATGCCATTTTATGACCAGGATCACACCCAACTCATGCATGTCATGTTCCAGCCATTATACAAGTCCAAGATGCCAAAAATAGAGGAACTCACCTTTTTTTGCATGAGGGTTTTAAAATCTACATGATTTTTTGAACTGAGCATTCAAGTTTCAATAACTACATGTCTTCTATGACGTATTTTGTATAAATATGGGAATACCCCATGGCCCAATATATCTATTTTCTATTAGTGATATTTTTTTAATTTTGAATGTATTTACTACAATCTATAACCTTTGAAGAGAAATAAAGTTGGATATTTGCCTTTTTTTCTTAAGAGACCTCTCTATGTGTGCAAGTTATTTGATTATTTGTGAAAGATTTGTCTTTTATTTTAGTCATAATAAAATTAATCTTTGGTGTTTTACCCTCTTGATAATATTGTTTGGAATAAATATCCTTTTCTATTTCATGAAAAAAAGATAAAATACTAACTCTAATTTCCATTTGTATGAGTTTGTGCTAAAATAAATTCAACCAATTTTCTTCTCTATTGTGTTTATCAAGAAATCAATAAGAAACACTATAAAATATTTGGTGTAATCACCATACTTTTAGTTTTTTTTTAAATTTAAATTCTTCAACCCTTTTCCCCATCAAAACCCTAGTTTAGGATTCAAAATCACTAAAGAGCGAGATTTACACAAAATTTGTATTTTATCACTTTGCATCAGGTTTAGTGAAAGGAAGCTAGTCTTCTCTAGAGATTAACCTCAAATTTCCAAGGCCCCACAGCTTTGGAGGTTTTTCCATTTTATCATTAGGCACTTACACAACAAGCTATAGGATCAAGATAAGCGAAATCCTATGTGATAACAAGAATCTAGTATTAAAGGAAAATAACAAAACAACTATTCGAAAAAAGAAACTAAAGATGAGCTCTAACTCAATTGGTTGGGCCCATCCATAGCTCCTAAAACATTAGGTACATGATCTTACTAACTAGATACACTTTAAGGTAAACATGTGAATAAAATTATGAGCATAATTCACTTATGTTGATAACATACAAAAGTGCAAAAATATCAAAAACATGAAATAATTTTCAAAAATACAAAAACATTTTAAAAAAAACTTAAGACCTAAGCATGACTTGAGATGCTAATTTACTTATTTACATATATTAATTACATATATGTTGGTTGATAACATAGAATTTCCTATATTTACATGCATTTCATGAGGTATTTGAGTGTGATGAAATATATACATTACATATGCATTCTTAGATGTTGGATTATTTTCTACCCAATGGCCATGCCTATGCTAGGGACATCTAAAACTATAGGTCACACTATCATAGGTTATATCTATCAATGACATCAAATGTAGTTTTGAGTTACGTATCTTACAAGTGTCTTGAAAACCACTCATATATTACTTTGTGACAAGTAAATATGTTACTTTTCTTAAAAATACCTCATTGATACATGTGTATGGAATATACTAGTTTTCACTTCTTCTATGATCCTTATATTTTTTCTTTCACATAATAGGATTAAAATTAATTTCTCATTATGTGTGGTCCTTGGGTATGGTGTGAATTTTTTTTTAGTATATCTATGAGATCATATTTATATATATGTGACATTTGAACATTTTCATCATTTTTGGATTTTGGACTTATGTGTGAAATATTTACTTATGAGACATTTAAACATGTCCTTTATATGCATCCCTTGGCCTTAGTGAAATATATTACGTGTCATTATTGAATTTTATGCTTGTGTTTTTTATTAAATTGATTAGAGGTTCAATGATTCCTATCATGTACTCCTAGGGAAATGTCTACTTATAAAATGCTTACCTTACTATGTAAGTCATTACTAAATCTATCTATACATTATATTTTGTATGTCTTGAATTCCATATGTTACATGATTCAATGAAAATTACAATTCTATGATTACATACTCTATAATATGTTGACATAGTGTTATATGGTCATATATTTATTACATGTTATAATTAAATCTTATTTTAATATGAGTGACTTGCAAGCTACATCCCTCATCTAAAAAGTGGCTCATCGCATTGGTGTTTGCTTAGAGATCAAAACCTCCTTGAATGTATTTTTGATAGTATACATAATAAAATATACATAATATAGGTTGAAAAAATTGAGGGTACATGTCTCCAAAGATTTGAACTAATACAATAATTGAGAGTCTACAATAAAGTATAGGTTTTAAGAAATTCAATTTCATTTAGAAATAAAACATATGACATAATTTGGCACCTTAATACATGTTATGGGGGAATATGACATGTATATGAACTCAAATTTCAAAGACTCAAATTAAAAAATTATACACACTTGAGTGCATATCCATGGTAATGTGGAAAATAGTTACAAAATCAAAGTTATATGTTTCAAAAAAAAATGAAATTGAGCATATAGATGCATAACATTCTATATCATTGGCACATATTAAAATGGGGAATGATATTCATTTATACTCATGCTTATTAAAAGATAAAATTAAAAATGAAAAAAAATCAATATCTTTCAAAGTATGAAAATACAAAGTTTCAAAGTTAAAATTTAATAAAGGGAAAATGTAGTTTTCAAAATAAAATCTATGAGCAATACAATAATGATAGGGGCATGAATACTCTTTATTTATTTTTTACCATGGAAGTTAGAATCTACAACCATATGTATTAGTGTGGTTTGAATATGTGCAGGTCATGTACATTTGAGTCTAGTGGCATAATGACATTAGTATCCCTTATATAGAACCAACATGGTTCCACCATTTCTAGTTATTGAATTGGGTACTATTTAATCATGAGATTTAGGATAATGCATATTCATAAATCAATATCTTTATTACATATTCACATTGTAAATTGAACAATATAAATTCTATATTTATTCATTGTCCAAATCCTTTAGTAAGGGAGCATGGTTCTATATCATCAATTATAGGCTACATGAAAATATGGTCTCACCTACATATAGGGATACTCCTCCCTTCCTCTCTTTTTAAATTTTAAAAGATAGGATTTTTAAAATTTAAAATGAACAAAATGATTTCCTTATGTATTTTTTTAGGGTTTCCAAAATTTGAGTTCCCTACAGCACAAGTGAAGTATCTACTCAATGAAAAATTATGTTTTACACACTCATGTTCAACTCTTTATCCTTTAATCTAGTAATTTAATTTCTAGAATCAGGGGGAGGGAGAGTGAGGGGGAACATAGACACATAAATATGGTCTCAGGAACTTAATAATTATATTATTGACACATCCTAGACCACATTACTTGTGAACAAATACATGAATATTATTTACCACTCCTTTAAATGATTTTTTTATATGTGGGATTGACCCCTTGTTTTCTATTACTATTATACATAAGTTTCAATGGAAAATTTATAATTTATCTAAAAACACCTTTAGATTATCCCTAATATAGGAAATTTATCTATTATATCTATGGATAGCTCTTCACTAAGAAAAAAGAGGTGCAATGTGTCCTTGTCCTCTTATAATGACTATGTCCTACATGAAATAATCACCAATTTACAAAATTTTAAAAATAATTTTGGGTCTCCCTAGATGTTTCACATGGTCAACTAAAGAAAAATTTGAAAATAATTTCATGTAAATACATATCAAGAGTGATTCATTATGCTCACTTGTTATTCACTTGGTACAAGCATATACACTTATGCACATTAATATTTTTTTTCCATTTTATCCAAATGGTGAACCATTTACAAGAAGCAATGATAAAGCAAGTCCAAAGACCTATAAATCAAGTCAAGATATATCATTTTAAATTATAAAATACATATTTATATGTATACACATATTTACAGGAACATAATTACACACTCAATCTAGGTGGTATAATTACATGGGATCGATTTACCTCCTTGGGGTACTGGATACATAGGCAATGGCCAATCATCAAGGGGGAGTTTGAGGTTATCACAACCCATTACACTCTCCTCTTTTTTAATAGTTTTTTTAAGTTATCAAAGTGACCTAAGTGTTTAAAATAAAAGATAAAGAAATTAAAGATTTCTACATGGCCAAACCCTAGTTGTCATATATCAGATTACTCAACATCCATAGGTGCAACAGGGACTATAATCACTTTTTACATAGTCAAATAGGATATGTCCTTAGTTAATAAACATAGGGTAAATACATTTCTATCCTACTATAATACACATGTTTAGAAACATATTTTCTACATATGACATGTCATTTCTAGATTTATTTTCTTATTAGCAACCTATCATAACCAATTGAGACAAGTCAATAGTAAACATATTAGAACACATTGTAATGCCATTAACTTATGATGGACTTGTCTTGATTATTTTTTAATTCTATGATTAATATTAAACATGCCAAGTGATAAATTATTCTAATTTTCATAGTCAAATAACTGAAATAGTCAACAATGATCATTGTGCAAGCTAGGTATATTTTTTCTTAGTATTTTGTCAAAATAGTAATTTTATACATTTATAAATTTGTTAAAATAATAATACATAAATATTTTAAACCTTTATGATTATAATAGTTCTAGTTTTAAACCTATATGTTAGAGGTATAATCACTGAGAGGGGTAGTGAATTAGGGAGCCCTGATATTTCAATTACAATTGCATTCCTTTCAAAGTATTAAAAAATTATCATATATCAACTTGATCAAGCAAAATTAACAATATATCTCATTCATTCAATGCATATGCAGGATCAAATACATAACATATAGTTATTATAGGAAACTCTCATGGGGAATAAAACCTGCTCTCAAGCTTAAAACATATGGACTATTATCCTATAATAAATTACAAACAAGGGACTAATCAAGTCCTTTAGACCAACAAACCTTGATCATGTCCTCCTAACTAAAGGCCTTTAGTGAAACACTTATTTCACAAGGAGAAACTGCCCCTAAAGAATATCATGTCCTTTAGACCATCCTTAAAGATAACACCTCCACCTTAGAACTAATGTACTCAACACTTGATGATGGATCTATGTTTTTCTAACTTCTACACAAATTGTCTTTATCTCATATAGTCTTCTCACATAGTCATGTCACAATCTCTCTCCTTCACTCATATTTTACTCATATGCATACTCAAACCTATTCACATATCATTAAACTATAAGAAACTTTTTTTGACATCAGAAATATGACGTATAGTTTATACATATAGTCATAAATATTATCTACTCACTAATTCATCAAATGGGAATTCTACCTCTCTTTCACTCCACAACTCTCACATACACCTTGCAATTGTCTCTCTTGAGACTTCCACAAGTCTAGAAACTAACACATTTGGTTTCACCATTTATAGAGAAATTATGAATTAACAAGAACACAATAAATATTTATTATCCATAATACACACCTTCATCCTTAATTCATCTCACATGGGTCACATTTAACCACAATCCACTTTTAAATAGGCCTAAGTCACTTATAGGTCCTTTGGAGATGCATTCAACTCTTTGACACTTCTCCAAGAAAACTAAGAACATATGATAAATTTAAAAATGAATGGAACCATTATAAATTATCTATAGGTTCTCATTAAGTTCCAATAATCATCATTTTACCCTTCTACTTAAGCATATTTCACTCAAATAACATTCTATGCACATAGTCACCATGAGTGTATACGTAGTCACCTTCTAAACCTTTTGTCTTGATGCATATAATTGGTGAAACCTTAATAATTAACATAGATTAGCCTTATGGATTATAAAATATTATCCAATATATAATTAATCATTAAACATAGAAACATCAACACAAGATTAAACTTCTTTCTCAGGTCCCTTGCAAAACATTATTGAACACATAGTCAAATTTAGATATTCATAAATTTGACTATACACACTTTAAAAAATTAAAATTTATATTTATATATGCAACTTGGAGTTATATAATAAATTTCTTTTTATACCATGGTCAAATTTTTCATAGATCTAAATATATATCACAAAAATTAGACATGAGTTTTTCCTTTGTTAAATTCAAATATTTAAATTCAAACGGTCACAGTTAAACCTTGAAAATCATGATATAATATCATGTCCTCACTACTTGGATTAATTAAAAATCATCAATATATTCCAAAATTTAACTCATAGTGAACTAAATCCAAAATTTTAAACTTTGACCAGTTGATCTTATCTTGTGCAATCTTACAATCTTGACTCAATATGCACCGGCAATCTCTATGGATCAACAAGGTATTTATCATGCAGTGCACACCATTTGATAAATATATAAAAACACATAATAAACTTTGGATATACTTATCATATACCTTTTCTCATAATTAAAACTCAAATACTTCATACCATCTTGCTCAATATGCACTGTTAGACCATTCTAGTATGGCCGCCTACACACTATTGGATCTTCATTTGTTCTTGATCTTTAACTATTTTAACCAATGAACACTTTGACCTATTGAAATTACACACACACACACACACACACACACACACACACACACACACACACACACACACACACACACACACACACACACATGTATGTATGTATGTATGTATTAAATCCTATTAACCTTTGGATATCTATTTTTTTTCCTTAACTTTAACTTTGTGTAAGAAATACTAATTATGGGGACCATTGCTTATGTGCCTAGAAGAGAAACTTTACACCTTCATATATTTGATTCACTCACGCACATGTTCTAAAATTTAGACCATATGATATCCTTACATAGGATATTAAAACCATGTGTAAATTTTATCTAGTAACCCTAACACATGTGATACATAACAACATTAAAATTCCTCCTTATATTTACCCATCACAGAACCAACTATGCCAAGAACTGTCTGGAATGCCCAACTTTGCATATGTATATATTTTATTGCACTTCATCAAAAGACATAAAATTTATTGAATATAAACTAGGAATGAAAATAATTAAACCCATATTATCAAATTACCTTGAAACATCCACATTTGTGAGATATTCCATCACAAAAGTGGTTACTTAACTTTTTCTTACCTCATGTAAATTTGGCTAAGTATGGGAAAAGACTATCAAAATTCCTAAGAGACCAAATTTTCACCCCCATATATTTGAATTCACTTCATTTCATGAATTAATAATTATTACATAATAACTAGGGACTAATGTGATGACAACCATATGATGAACTCCCCTTAACTCATCCACACATGGAAATAATGATATCAATAAAATGCCTATTCAGATTTTCTACCACTATACCCAAAATGTCTAGATGAAAATAATAGACTAATATATTAATTTAACTCATTCACATAATAACTCAAATAATTATTGACTTATTATATGACCCTTTTAACATTCTTAAAACACCATACTCATCCTTTAACATTTCTGACCAAGCCAAAACTGAAGATCAACCAAGCACACTTTGAAAGCACATTGTACACTTTGTCATTATTATTTAGGATACAAAATCACTTAATATACTCACAAGGACACCTCCATGAAATCACCATTACATCATTTAAAACTATCCAATAATATCCCCCTCTTTATTGATGTCAATAAACATCATTCAACTTACGTTCTCTCTCTTCAAGCACTCTCATAATAAGAACTTTATTCTCCTTTAACACAAGGAAAAATTAGGCACCAAATGATCCTAAGGACATGAAAATATTACCAAATTTATTATATCATCTTATAAATATATTAAAAAATTCCCCTTACCTTGATCCTTCCTCTTCTTACCTTGACAAATTCTTCTTGCTCCATTCCAAAACTCTCTTCAACCAAAATCTATAACCAATGAATAAAGAACATGAAAAACACTAAAACTAATATAAATAACCAATAAAAATCTAAGAGGGAATCCCCCTATGATTTATAATCAATTTCATCTCATGATCATATTTAGATCTCCATACACCATAAAGAACCACCATATAGGCTTACTAGCCTCTTCTCTTAAGCTACTTGGGCAACCACCAAAAAGACTTCATGTTACTTACCAAATAAGACACATGATCTAAGTTAACTTTAGAAATATCCTATAAAAATACATACCTTTATATTTTATAGAAACTAAACAAAAGAAACTCATTTTCTCACTAGGCCTGTCTAGTCTTCTTGTAGCCCTACCTGGAAATTGTAGAGGCAACAATTTTTTGTAGACACACCATCAAGACATAAAAATTCATATCTGGAGCACTCTCATATTCCCCCTTAATCACAAAATTTTTAAAAATATAGTTCATACTTTGTAATATAGTTCCTCCACAACCAACTTGTCAATTAGGCCTCCATCTTGACAAAAACATGAATAATTTGTAAACCATAAACCTTCAAATCTATGTGAAGATTGATTTGAAAACCCATTTGGCCCATTAAATATGTTAATAATAATTTCATCTCAAATCATAAGGTAGACCACATTTCTATCAAATCTCAAAACCTTAGAATCTTAAAAAAAATAAGGTCAACACAACACCTTCCAGTCAATGCACACACCTAAAACTTATTGCACATCTAGATACAACCATTACACACTTCTAGACCAAGATTTGAGAATCCACATATTTATGAACCTTGACTCCTTATAACCCATTTTATGGCATTCATAGTCTTAAGCACAAATTGGGAAACTTGAAAGAGAAAAAATATCAAATTTGACTTCAACATACCTCCAGACCACAATAGCACCTAGATCATGCTAAAATAAGGTAAAAAGACCTATCTATGAAAAAATATCATATTTAAAAATATATAACCTCTTTTTCCACTTTAAAACCTTCAATCTAACTCTACAAACTGATCATATACAACTATAACATCATTATGACATCGCCACATCATCTCTTCCACTTAGACATACCTACTCTAACTAAAAACACTCATCTCTAGCCTTCTAGGACCATCTGAAAAACATCACAACAACAATTTCTTCTCCACTTAAATTATTCTCTTAAGAAGCATTAAAAAATATATCCTTTGCACCATAATTCTCTAAAATAAAGTGAATCCAGGAGTGGCCCACAACTCCTCAATAACCACAAGAATCCTCTTATAGTTATAAGACTTATTTTTATTTTTCTCCTTCTTTTTCGTTTGATCTATGAAAAAAAGTTCCTTTTCTATATGACTCTCCTCTTCTAAGATATAATTGACAACAAATGGAGTAACTATGGAATCTTGACATACATTTTCATTTGAAGAATCAAACTTACAGTTTTGAATCTCATCACTAGGCATTGACAATTGATGTTATTTACATGAAGCTTACTCAACAATAGTAGGATGTTCACTTGGATCCATATTTACCTAAGAACTAGACTCAGCCATTACCTTGGTCTTATCCATGTGATTGGTCTCTTCATTCACAACATGATCAAGTAATGAGAACCCTTGACACTTTTCAACTTCTGAAGCATTCTCCACCATAGCAAACCATACTCCATGGAAAATTAGCTCGTCTTACCTTGTTAAAATTTTCTTTTTCAAAGTGTCCCAAATCATGATAGTTGAAACACTCAACATTTCTCATAAATTTTGACTAATCACCCCCATCATAGTTCCATGAAAATTCATTTTTAACAGCTCTCTTGCATTTTCTATCTCTATGCCCAAATTGATTACAAGTATAAAAGTAGCCATTGAAATTCACATACCTCATGGCATTTGGTTGCCTAATCTAATTTGTCTTTATTTTTATATCACCTTCATTCCCTATTTGATGATTTGTATTTAAATATTGGTCCACTTATCTCTCATTAACATTTATGTCAATTTGAGAAGTAAATTTGGGATCTTCATTAAAACCCAATCCAGATTTGTCACTAGCTGACTTTTGAATCTTTATGAGATAATTCAGATCATTAGAACTTTTATCAAACATGAAAAATGATTTCATTGTACTTGTATGCTTCTTTAACTCATCTTTCAAAAACACAATCTCAGAATCATAACTTGAACATTCTTCTTAATTAGTTCTTAGACTTGTAGACATAGATTCTAACATAGAATTAAGAAATATTACAGCACCTTCATGCTCTCTAGATTATTGAAATAATCTTTCCTCAAACAAACTAAATTTCTCCTCATAGTCCTTGATTTTATATTTCATATTATTATTATTAATCTTCTTCTCAATCTTCTGTTCCTTAAGATAATTTGTTCATGCACACTCATAGTCCACCTCATCTTCATCATCATCTAAATCACTACAAGTAGACTCATTTTGATGTAATAAAATACCTTTCTCAACCATGAATAGGGTTACATCTTCAATAGGAACATCATCTTCATGATCATACTCTGAGGCACTGACTTCACTCTCATATGATGAGCTACAATATTCTTTGGTGTAGAGACTCCTCTTGTCCTTGAAGTAATTTTTCTTTTTCTCAAACCTTTTAAATCACTTTTTCCCTTTATCAAACCTGAATGATCTCTTGACATCATCATGACCTTGCTCATACTATTCATCATCATCCTTATTATACTTATGATGGCACTTATTATTAAATTTTCCCATCTCACCAGAATTGAAGCATTTGAGGGGTAGTTTATTTTTATACTTGCCTAAACCTATTCTCAATTTCCTTGAAATTAAATCAAATAGTTCATACTCATCTATATCAAAAATATCATTTTATTTGGGTTTCTTACCTTGGAACTTCTTCTTTTAGCTTCATCTTTGTCTCGAATGATTCTTCCTTCTTTGGTATTTTATCATCATTCTTCATCATCTTATAGGTCGTAAGTGTGACATGTAATCGATCCATCTTCAATTGAGTAAGATCATGACTTCCTTATATGGTTGATAAATTTTAATAAAAATTTGGGGATAGAGACCTTAATAACTTTTGAATAATATTAGCCTCTCTAAGGTTCTCTCCAAGACCTTTGATGATGTTATAATCTCATGAACTCTCTATAGAAAGGATGCGATAGAGTCTTCTTCATTCATCTTGAGACTTTCATATTGCCTTATATGAGTCTACAACTTAACAAGATTGGCCTCTGAATCTTCTTCATAAATGATCTAAATTTTGTCCCATATCTCTTTAGTATATTTAAAATGTATTTCCTTGGTGTATTCAGTCTTTAAAAGACCACAACTGATAGCATTTATTAACTTGGAAATGTCCTCAAACAACATTTTGTCTACAACACTAGATGGAATAGTAGGAACAACTTAACCATCCACAACAAATTTCCATACATCAAATCCTATAGACATAATGTATTTCCTCATTCTTGCACTCTAAAAATAATAATTGGATCCTTTGAATATCAGTGTTTACTTATTAGAGAAACATCCTTGATGACTACCCATATTATATCTTGGATCACCATCAAGTTGTCAAGACTCTACCAAAGGACCTTCTCTGATACCAATTGTTAGAAGTATAATCACTGAGAGGGGGGGTAAATTAGTGAGACCATATATTTAAATTAAAATTAAATTACCTTCAAAGTATTAAACAATAAGAATATATCAACTTAATCAAGAAACATTAACAAGAGAGTTCATTCATTTAATGCATACATAAGATCAAATGCATAATACATTGTTCATATGTAAAACCCTCATGGGGAATAAAAATCACTCTCAAGCCTAAAACATATGGACTAATATCCTATAAAAAATTACAAACAAGAGACTGGTCAAGTCCTTTAGACTAGCAAACCTTGATCATGTCTTTATGACCAAAAGTCTTCAGTGAAACACCTATTTCACAAGGAGAAACTACCCCTAAGGAAGATCAAGTCCTTTAGACCCTCCTTGATGTGTAAAATTACACCTTAAAACTAATGTATTCAACACTTGATGATGGATATATATTTATCTAACCCATAAGCAAACTCTCTCTCTATCTCATAGAGGGCTCTCACATAGGCATGTCATAATCTCTCTCCTTCACTCAAACTATCCTCATATGCATACTCAGACCTCTTCACATATAATTAAACTAGAAGATAAATTTTTTGAAATTATAAATATGACCTATAGGTCATACGCATAGTCATAAATCTACTCTACTATCAATTCATCAATTGGGCACTCTACCTCTCCTTCACTCCACAACTCTCACATATACCTTGCACTTGTCTCTCTCTCAAGTCTTCCAAAAGTCTAAAAACCAACAAATTTTGTTTCATAATTTGTATAAAAATAATGAATTAAAAATATCATAATCTTTCCTTTTTATCCATAATACATGCCTTCATCCTTAAGGAATCTCACATGGGTCACACTTAAGCATAATCCACTTTCAAATAGCCTAAGTCACTTTTAGGTCTTATGGAGACCCATTCAGCTCTTTGACACTTCTCTAAGAAAACTAAGAACATATGATCACTTTATAAATTCAAGGAACCATTTATAATGATCTATATGTCCTCTTTAATTTCCAATAATCATCATAGTACCCTTTTGGTTAATCATAATTTGCTCAAACAACATTTTTTGAATGCAGTCACCATGAATGAATACATAGTCACCTTCTAAACCTTTGTTCATAGTGCATACAAATGGTAAAAAATTCATAATGTACACATATCATCCTTATGTATTTTACAATATTCTCTAATATATAATTCATCATTAAACATCAAAACAACATCAACATAAGCTTGAACATCCTTCTCAAGTCACTTGTAGAATATAGTCAAACACATAGTCAGATTTGGACCTTCATAAATTTAATTTTACACAATTTCATAGCCTCAAATTTTTATTTATAGATTCATCTTTCATTACTATAAATTTTTTATTTTTACACCATTGTCAAATTCTTTATAGATCGGAAGATATAGCATAAAAACTAGACACTAGTTTTTCCTTTATTTAATTCAAATGGTCACAATTACACCTCAAACACCATGCTATCATCTCAAGTCATAAATTCTTAGATTAATCATGAAACATCAATATATTTCTAACTTTAACTCATATTTCACCAAATCCCAAATGTTAAACTTTTAATAGTTGATCTTATCTCATGCAATCTTGCAATCTTAACTTAATGTGCTTCATCGATCTCTACAGATTGACCATGTCTTTAGCATATAGCATGCACGATTTGATGAATATATATGAATACATAATTAAAATTATATCCTTATACTATAAATTTTATTATTTTTAAACCTTTAAAACTTCCTACCATCTCTCTCAATACATACCGTTAAATCATTCTAGTACGATTGCCCATGCACTGTTGGATCTTCATTTGGTCCTAATATTTAACTCTACTAACCAATGAACACTTTGAGCTTTGAGCTCTTTGAGTTGACACACACACACACACACAATATGTGTGTGTGTGTGTGTGTGTGTGTGTGTGTGTGTGTGTGTGTGTGTGTGTGTGTGTGTGTGTGTATGTATATATATATATATGTATATATATATATATATATATATATATATATATGTATATATGTATATATATGTATATGTATATATGTATATATATGTATATGTATATATATATATATATGTATCTATATGTATATGTATATATATATATATATATATACATATACACACACACACACACACACACACACACACACACACACACACACACACACATACATATATATATATATACATACATGTGTGTGTGTGTGTGTGTGTGTGTGTGTGTGTGTGTGTGTGTGTGTGTATAAACTCCCAAAAACCATTGGGTCTCCATTTTTCTTAAAATTTAATTTTGTGTAGAAAAGACTAAGTATGGGGACCATTGCTTATCTACTTGGAAGGCTAATTTTGCACCTCCATATCTTTTTCTTTACTCAAGTGCATGTTCTAAAATTTGGACCATATGATCTCCTTACATAATATAATCCAAATTTTTTAAAGTATTATCGTATAAACCTCACACATATGAGATATAATCACATTAAAATGCCTCCTTAGATTTATCTGTCATAGAGCCAACTATGCTAAGAACTGTTTGGAAAGGCCAAATTTGCACATGCATATATTTTGTTGTGCTTCAATGAATGACAAAAATTTTAGCACATATAAACTAGGCACAAAAATAAAAAAATACATATGGTCAAATTCTCTTTAAACATCCACACGTGTAAAATATTCCATCATAAAAATACTTATCTCTTTTTTGCCTCATGCAAATTTGTCTAAGTATAGGAAAACACTATCAAAATTCCTGATAGCCCAAATTTTTACCCACATATATTTGACTATGCTTCATCACATGAATTTATACTTACACATAGAAACTACCAACTAATTTTATCCCAACCATATGACCAACTCCCCCTGACTCATCCACATGTGGAAATAATGACATCAACAAAATGCCTATTCAGATTTTCTACCACCAGACCCAAAATGTCTAGATGAAAACTATGGACTAACAGATGAATTCCACTCATGCACACAAACACTCAAAGAATTTTTGACTTCTAATAGGACCTTTTTATCATGATAAAATCACCATACTCATCCTTGAACATCTATAACCAATCCAAAATTGAAGATCAACCAAGTCAACTTCAAGCACACTTCGAAAAGCACATTGCACACTTTGTCATTGTTACTTAGGCTATCAAAGCACTTCATCAACTCACCAAGACACGTCCATGACATCACCATGACATCATTAACAACTCTCTAACACTATATAATTAGTATATAAAATATATTTATTCTATCAAAAATAGGTTAAACATATTCCAAGAAAGTAAGTTAATCCACATATATTTATCTTCCCTAGTGTGATTATGAAATTGTGATCCTTCATTAAATTTATGTAGCTAATTATGTGGATTTGAGACTTTAAAATTATTAATTTGACTTGACTTTTTATTTCATAAAAATTCAATTATGATTACTCCTAGTGATAGTTTTTCATTTTAGGAATAATACAACATATTTTCTCAGACTTCATTACTATATAAATGTATATCAGATAAGTGTCATGTCCCTTTTGAATAACACCATGTTTTATTTATAAATATACTAATTTAATAACTTCTCACACCACCAACATGATAGTTTTATGGACCAAACCTAAAGATAGTTTTGATTTTATAAAATAGTCATTTTGGGAGTGGTTTAACACCAATCAGAGCAAGTCAATATCTACAAGTAATATTGGTTAAATTTGGCTTAACAAAACTATGTAGAGGAAGATTGAACTTATAGTCTAGAGATGTTTACGCAAGATATCTAATAGGTTTTAAATAAATAGTGAGGTTATTATATGTGTGTAAGAACATAAAAAAAGGTTTTAATCATAAGATAGCATCTAGGTGTGAGAGAATGGTATATTAGGACCTTATTTAAGTGCTTAATTCACAAATGTGAATTATGTGTCAATTTTATCATTGTCTAGTGACAATGAAACTATTTTATTATATGAAAATTCCTCCTTTTATTATAGAAATTAAATCTTTAGTGTAAAAGGATAAAGTATGCCTAAGTGTGTATAACATACTTTTTCTCCAAAATTAAGTAATATTTTTTTAAGTCAATCAATAGTACAACCTATACTTATGTGTATTCAAAGTGCATAGATTAACTATTTTAAACTAAAACTAATTTTTTGAAAATTTGGAATAAAAAGGATTAGAGTACACTTACATGTTGTCAAAAACCATGTTTCCATTGTAACTTATTAGATATGATGTTTCCTTTAAGGATTGGAGAGATTTTTATTCCTTGATAAAGAACATGGAGAGCTGGGGTGATCATGCTTCTAATTTATGTAATTATGAAGTATCTTGGGTTTGGAAAGTTACAGAATGTACTAACCCAAATAATATGTAGTTAAAAGAGATAATAATTAGTCTAAGTTAACTCAAAGAAATAACTATGAAATTAAATGATAAAACCATCAAGACATGTTCACTGAAAGAGAATTAATCAATGACTACAAATGGATTATAGATTCAAATGTAATGATTCACTAAACATCATTCTATGTAAAATGAAATGCATGTTATAAAGGAATGAATCATGTTCATGGCTCAATCATGAACATAGGTTTGATTTTTTATTTTCACTCAATGTAGAATATAAAGAATGATCAAAATATAATGGACAATGTCCATGCCCCCACCATGACTGTAGATCTAATAAATGTGAAGTGGAATGATAAAAAAATTTCATTCAACTCTAAAATATGGTTTTATGTATGTGAATGAATCAATATCAATGCCCCTACATATGAACCAAATAATATATAATGATGTGCATTTATATGCTAAATTTGAGAACTTATATAATAAATGTATATGTATGTGAAACCCTAAAATCTTGTTAATGTAAACTATTATGCATATGACCATGCACATGGATCCAAGCGTGTATGAATATGTGCTCAAATGTATATAAATTTAAATCATATACATGGCATATACACATTTAATATGATTTAATGTGTCTTATCATTCATGTATTTAAACCAATATAATATCTAAACCATTTCAATAATTCAAATTTGTACTATGATCTAATTATTTACTCATGGAGGCTTATGAATATATGATAATCCCACTATGATGCCCCTATTTTGAGACCAAGGAAGTATCCTATAAATCACTATGTATAAATAAAACATCACGTAATAAAGATAATATCATGGAATATCATTTGATCATGTGGACAATAAGAAATGATAGTAATGTATATATCGATCAAGGTATCCATTTAACTTATCAAATGCAGGGTGTATAAGTGACATGTCGAGATAGATGTATCAATAAATCATACATTAAAACTATAATGAAATAAGGCTATGTAATAATTGTATTCATGGACTAGGGTGACCTGAAACTATCCTCTTTCTCTAAATAGACTAGGACTTAAATAAGGTATATAAAAAATAGTCTGTGATACTTAGATGATCTAGTAAGGACTTATGAATTCCATAGATATAATAGAGGATAATAAATAGATCAAATGTCAAAAAGAAATGGATCAAAAGATTAAGCATGTGACACAAGGATTTATCTCTCACTAGACTTCAAAAAAACTAAATAGTTGTAAAATATAGTTGTAAAGGGGTATAAACTAAAATAAAGGATGGGTTAGAATGGTTTTAAATAGGGTAAGATATAATGGTAAAAAAATGGTGTCATATGAAACCTAAAGTGATTTATAGTAGGTCTAATAAATCCTATAGCTACACCAGATTATTTGGTATAGAGAAAACCTAAATAAGGATACACATACAATCATTCACAATACAATAAACATAGAAATATATAGTCTACAAATTAAATAAATTAAAGTGTGTAGGGATAGAAATACTTACATTTGAGTGGACCCATTGAAACTTTGATCTCCCCCTTAACTCAAGTGAAGATTTAAAAAATAATGTTGTAGGTTGAATAACACAAATAGTTGGATTAATACTTAGATATCCTCAATTAAAAATTCTCAAAAACTCATATTGAGCTTCAATGTCACCACAAGACAAGACTCCTCAAGATAAGGTTTTAATCCACTAACTCTTCCAATATTCCTTAGGATATAAATGTGAGTGAAATCAAATTGAATGAGTTTGATATTAAATGACATGAATGAAATGTGACACATATATAGTGTTCCAATACCCAAAACCAACCCTAAACTCCAAGCTAATGGTATAGGCCTAATCAATATAGTTATAATATGTTATCTGATATAGTATGATATTAAATAAGAAGATATAGTAAGAATGTTAGAAAATGCACTCATAATTGTATTGGTCTAGTTGATATAGTACATAAAGATAAAGGTTAAAAGTATATGGTATTGACTAGGTTGGTACCATAGGATGAAAGAAAGATATAAAATCTAGAGAGGAAGTAAATAGAATGGATAGATGGATAAACACTTAGAGGAGGTCATATTGATAGTAGTAATGGTGTAATCAGGGTATACTATGAACATGTCTCAAGAATCACTATGAGCCTGTCCCACCCCATTTGTGTTGCACCCTATAAGGTATGCATTCAAAGGGATTACTGTGTCGACAATATATTGAAAGGGAAAGAATCAATAAAATATAAATTTAAAAATAATTTGTATAAATTTTCCCTACCTTAATCTCATCACATGCAATATTTTAATATGGGATTTTTTTTTTTTGAAAATAAACAAAAAAATATAAAACCATAAATGAAAATAAATGTTGAAAAATTAATAATTGAAAGTATCATATACATACCTTGACTTAAATTTTTTGTTGAATGGTTGATTGAAAACATCATAATCTCAATCATAGATGGCACATAAACTACATTTTAAAAACCCTAGGGATACAAGGCAAAAAATAGATAAATGTAAAGTGATAAAAAATAGGATAGTCAAATATATGGATGAATAATTAGAGCACTTGTAAAATTGGCAATCTAGAGTCATGAAGGCTAGGTTAGATAAAAAAATATAATTAAAAAAATAAAAACAAATTAAAATTGATAATCTAAAAATTGAATCCTACTTACAACCAAACAATTCCAAAAATGCATCTAGCTTAAGTTAAGTAACAATCCAAATCAAATAAGGCACACATAAAACTAATTTATTATTTAAAACATCAATTCAATAGAACTATAAAAACAAACCTAAACATAGATGATAACATTAAAAATGATGAAAATGGGACCAAATGGCCCATAAAAAGGCAAATAGAAAATCATGGTCTTAAATATAGCTATTAGGGCTATGCACCTAGGGGTATAATATATTAATGTATATGGATTTATGAAGATAGTGACATGTGGTAGACATTCCCCTTAGTTATTTATATATTGGGACAAATGAGTAACTTGTGGAAATAGTACATTGATTAATGAGTCAGCCTATATTGTGATTAAAGATTTATCAATCCATTATTAGTAGTAGAGGTCTATATATAGAAGATCAATATTATTTTAAAGAAAATTCAAGTAATTTTTAGTCTTATTTTTTTATAAGGATATTTGAGGTGTCCCCCTTGAAGTGTAATTGTAGTTTAATTCCTTCCTTAAGGAATATTATATAGTGTTGCTCTACCATAAGGATATTATTTTATTTACAAATATTTTGCAAATTTAGGAATCTTGGCCCATTAATATCCCATATGTTTTGATGATGTACATTATATTGTGCATAATTCAAATATTATAGGTGTTGATCATACCAAGTGGTATCATATCTTTGATTCTATCTATTATGTGGGAAAAACCCTAATTTTTGAGAATCACCTATATCTTGAAATCCATTACAAACTTTTATACAAATTTTATTGGATTTAGAGAATGATTCAATGACATAATAGTAAAAAAATTAAGGTGTGATGATAATTTTGGAACACACAATTTATATCTTAGGGTTTGTTATAATTTCACCATATCCATGACAATTTTTATAATTTTACTATAATATTATTACATAAGTTTAATCATAATTTAATAAATCCATAGTAAAAAATAGTATTATTTTTTATCATATTGGAGTAAGTTATTACTATTTTATGATTTTCCATAAATTTTTTCTCCACTAAAATTTTAGGATTTTTTCTAAATTTTTTTAGTGAGGTTTTATACTCACTCTGGAAAGCTACAATAAAACTTTTGGGGTTTTATGACTATTATGGAGTGAGTTATTGAAATTGTAGGATTATTTTTTTAACTTTAGTTTTTATGAATAATGTATGAATAAGAAAGAATAAAGTTTTTTATACATATAAAAAATAATTTTAAATATTCTAGGAATGATGTATGGAGAATAAAAAATAAAATGTTTAAGAATCAGGAGGCAAAAATGAGAATGAGGTGGAAGAAGAGGGGGAGAAAAATTATGATGATGAATAAGACAAACATGAGTAACACCAGGATGATGATGAAGAGACTATAAATTATGTAGAAAGAGAGGTAGATAATCATTACAAGGAAGATGGAGAGAACAAGGATAAGGGTTCAAACAATTTAGCTACAAAATAGATGCTTTGATATTTATTTTTTGTGGTACATTCAAAGGAATAAAGTTAAAGTTTCCATAAACTCTTGTAGAATGTATAACTTTATCAATATGGTTTTGACTCAGTATCTAAAAATTCAAGCAAATAATATTAATCAAGCTCAAGTGATGATAAGAATATTTGATTTTTTAAATATACGAGTCTCACTATGGAAAAATCTATTTTACATTAATATGTGTATTCTTTAGATATGGATGATTTGGATATATTTTTGGGGTACCTTTAGTTAGAGATTTTGGGAATAATAAATATTAATGTGCCAAAGATGTTCATGAATATTTAGTATAAGAGGAATAATCTCACTTTTTAGGATATCACACATACTAAAGAATAAATACATTTAAATTTAGAGCATGAGGACTAAGTTGAAGATGGTGAATGATAGCATAGGGAAGATTCGAATGATTTTTTTAATTACATAGTAAAACTAGGTAAAAATGCTTCATATACTAAAGAGATAAAGGTAAGACCAAATGAAATGGTATAATAGGTAGAATAAAATGATGATAAGGTTAAAGTATAAAAAATTATAGTAATGTTGGGGTATATAGACATCCACATCATCATGAGAGGTAAAACTCATAGATACATCTAACAAATCATCATAGCAACAATCACTTTGGCTATATAAATAATAATAATAGCAATCATTATGGGTACAATTTAAAGCCAAAATATAGCTATGACTATCATGCATGGAATTATAATAGTTCACCTAAATATGGAACATGGAATCAATTCATAAATATTTATGGCTATGTATGGGATATAAATAATAACTATTATGGTCATGCATGAAATTATAATAGCGTAATAGAATATGAAACCTACAATCAAAGGAGGAATAATTTAACTTGGACATGAAGGAGGTATAGATATGATATGAATGGATTTAGATTAGCATAATGGAATTTTGAAAAAATGTTGGCAAGTTATGACCTATCAATATCAGATTGTAGGTGTTTGGTTGATTGATCATAGATACAAGTGTGGAATGATTTGAATCAAACTTCGTACTTGGTTTCTTATCATGTTTTGAGGATGAAACAAGTCAAGGAGGTATGGCATGATATACACCAATGTATATAATATAAATGTATATGGTTTTATGGAGATACTAACATGTGTCACACATCTCCTTAGTTATATGGGTATAATATATTGTGACAAATGAGTAACTTGGGGAATTAGTACATTGGGTAGTGAGTTGGCCTACATCTGGATTAGGAATCTACTCATCCATTATTAGTAATATAGTTATGTATGTAAGATATGCATATTATTTTAAATGATATAAAGTAAGTGTTGAGTCTTCAATTTATAATTAGGATATTAGAGGTGTCCCCCATGAAATGTAATTGTGGATTTATTCCTTAATGAGTATTGTATGGTTTAACCATACCATAAGGGTATTATTCTATTTATGAATATATTATGCATAGTTCAAATATTATAAGTGTGGATCATAAAAAATAATAATCCTAGAAAGATAAGGAAATGACAAAGAGAAAATGTTTCACAAAAAATCAAGGATTCATCTTGTATTCTAAATATGGAAAAGTTAAAACTAGCATATTAATACCATGTCTAAAATAGATTGATAATAAGAAGTCAAGAAAATGGAAAATATTTTTTTTTTAAAACTACTTGTTAGGGGAATATATGGAAGGAAAAATGGGGCATCACCAAGGAAAAAACATGACCTTTATTAGACACTCAAATCAAGTTGGTAAGACTATGAGTTTTCAATATCAATGGCCCTAGAGAAGCATACGTATAAAATGTAAGTAGGGGATAACTAGTGACTTATAAACATCATCCCATATTGTTTATTATGTGTGAAAAATAAGTTTATCATACCTCCCTATAATGTGTTCTCTATTCCTCAGGACCCCTTATAGGGTCATTGGCCTATTATGAGTATTGGGTACTTGTGTGAGAAAGTAGGTGACACTAGAATGTGGGAATATGTGAGAACTAAATAAGACCTCCTACCTAAGTATACTAGATTACAACACCTAAATAGACTTGGAATCTAACATTGGGCCAACTCAACTAGAATAGGATATGTGTTAGACAAATATCGTGTCTTTTGGTGTGATATAATTTTTATGATATAAGTTTCCTTCTATAATTTCCTTTTATTATGATATGTATTTTAAATCTTTTGTGTTTTTCTATTTTCCTCATCCATATGTATTTACAAAAATCAAACATGGGTGCTAAAGTTGACTATCACAATAGAGCTTACACTTATACACTAGAGAGGATGTAAAGACCACAGTGTCTAATAACTCCCAATTTTCTACCTTATAAAGAGTGCAATGTCAAAAATAACCTTGGAAAGATCAAAATTAATTATCATAAAATGATTGGGTTAGCCTGATCATAAAAAATGGTGCAAGGGAAGATGATACAATGACATGTAGGTATGAAATATGAGCATAATAATATGGTAAAATGTAGATGCAAGATATTAATATAGATTACTATAGTTTCAAAAAACTATAATATTATTGATTATAAGTGAGTAAAAACACTACTATCAACCATTATGTTATCTTTCTAACAAGACACCTAGCTAGGGTTAGAAGAAAAACAAATCTATGGAATATAATGATGGATATTGGTGAGGAGGTCTTGATTGATTCCCAAAGTCTTACCTTGTATCTGAATAAATAAAAAACAAAGAGTCATAAGTAAGGTATAAAAATGATGGTAAATACCTAAAGGGTGTACTTAATAACCAACTAAACACAAAGAAAATAATGATTTACTAATAACTGATGAGAGTTTATGAGGAATGTCTAGTTGTATTCCCTAGGTGTTACAAATAAATCCACAAACTAAAAAACCAAGTGGTGTAAAAAGGATGAAAGTCTAAAATAAAAAATTTAGGTAATAGGGATAATGTAGAAGAATAACTATAGGTGTGAAAACAGATGAATTTCAAATTTTATGAAGAGAGTTGAAGTAGGAATTTCAATAAATTTTAGCTCAATGGAATATATAAAACTAATAATAAGCATGAATATAACACATGCATAACTGGAAAAATACATATAAAATAAAACTAGGAAGAATATAAATTAAGAAAATTATTTCTTCAAAAAAATTAGCATTGGTCAGTTCTTATAAAAAATGTCTTCATTTTTCTCAATATATACGTATTAGGTCCAAGGATGTATTTACCTAAGTATGAACCTCACCACTTTGGGTGTAATTTTAATCTTTTTCATGGATGTAATATAAATTTATAACTAGGTCTCCAACATCAAAACTATGGACTTTGTCTTTCTTGTTATGTTTTTTAGCTATACATTTTTATAGAGATGATTGTATTGTAAGCCACTCATATGTCACTCATCGAGTATATCTAAGGCATGAAGACATGATTCATGAATATATTCATAAATAATGATGTTGTGAAGATATATACATATATATATATATATATATATATATATATATATATATATATATATTAATATTATATATATATATATATATATATATATATATATAAGGATTTTATCTACATATATAGTGGTATGATAGACTTTAAGCCATAAACTAAAGAGAATGGAGTTTCCCCAATTGTAGTAAGGATGTTAGTACAATAAGCATAGGGTACAAGGTATAGTTTGAGATTCTAATCCAAATGAGCATACCTAATAGTAGTTTTAAATATTTTAATAAGGATATTTTTTAATTAATTATACTTATTGATTAAACCAAGGGTGATAGGGTGTCAATAATTTGTGTAATTTTTAATTTTACACATAATTATTTTTTGTCTTTATTTTTGAAATTCCCACCATTTTTAGATGTGATGGTGTGAGTATTTAAAATGTGACACATGATTTGATTGATAATTATTTTTAATATATTTTTTATAGTAAAATTAAAAAATGTAATAACTCATATCCTTTTGGTAAACTATTTTATGGTTGTAATAGTATCTCATTCATAGTTTTTTTTTGAGTTGTATCATGTCTTCTAAAATGGTCATCATAAATTCCTCCATGTGCTTGATAAATAAGATAAGGACATTATTATTTAGTGATACATTATATTAAGTTATCTTATGTGTTACAATAATGTAGGATTATATGCAAAGGGATAAATTTCAAATATTTCTTGTAGATTCTAATATTTTTATGAGATTCAGCCTCAGGAGGATAAATATGATGTTTAATAAATTAGGTTATATATTTGTACCATGATATTTGTTGAGTAATGACTCTAATTTTGAAAATAATAGAATTATTATTGGTTTTTAAGGGACATTTTTATTTCATCATGTGGATGACAAAATTCATATCATGAAGTTCTTATTGAGGATGCAAAAAGGAGGGTGAGGAAGTGAAAGAGTCTGTGATAGCATTTTGATCACCTAGAATTATTATAATTATGAAAGATGCAAAATATTAAAAAAGAGTAGAGGAAATATGATGATATGAAATAATATTATCACTTTTTCATTAATATGTGCCATTTATTTTTAGATATATAATATGTGAATATCCTAGTGCATGCAAATAAAAAAATATCTAGATCTATGGATGCTTGCATCTTGAGGATGATAGATTTGTATTCATCCATGTTTTTAATAACATCAATGTTCAATTGAAAGGATATAAAAATATTTTTTTTAGAAGTGTTATCCAAAACACATCCTAATCTAACACATTGAAGACACTAGGATCCAATAAAATGGAGTGTCATCATGTCTACATTTAAATCAATGGTAACTTAGGTCAATTCTTATATATTAACTTTGGTAGATGATTTAGGTTTTTAGATCACTATTTTTGGATCTTAAAGGACTTATTACTCAAGATCATCTATGAAATTTTTAAATTATCCTTTGAGATAAATGGCTTAGTCAACACCATTATTTAAGAAGACATACTCATCTAGAATAGTATCTTGAAGGTGTTGCATATGTAGGATAGGAGTTATGACAAGTTGATTAGTTATTAATTAGACTCTAATTAATTATTGGTAAATAATTCTTAGGTGAAAATCCATTATTATTACCATCCATTTTCTAATTCAATCTCTAGTCATGACACCCTTAGAGAAAAAATAATGAAGAGGTTAGAAATGGTAAATAACATAAGTGGTATAATAAAACATATGATGCCAAATATTTTTCATGGTAAATTATACTATAAGACATTAACACTATAATTTAATGTATCAAATATCATAATATATCAAGGCTTGATTAATATAGTACATTCCTTAGTATTTTCCCAAATTATATTGTTGATAAAGCATTTTCCCAAATGAAATAAGGGTGAACGACATGTATAAATTAAAGGGTGATTATTTGAAATAATTATTAAAGTATGAGGATGGAGTATGATTTATTCATTTTATCAAAGTATTTATGACATTAATTAATCTTTTCAAGTGAGACACATTTATTTAAGATAGATTTTACCAAATATATGTGGTAAGCCATCTCAGAGATGAATCTTCAGATTTCCCCAAGATTTCTAAAGTCAGTATGAATGTAGAGAATAAAATAAGGTATAAATTTTTTTATATTTACATTAAACTTAATAATATCCATGTTAATCCATTATAAGGAGACTAAAAATACTAAGATCTTTTTGGAGGTAACATTTAAAACACATTTCTAAGTATTGAGCATAACTTTGTATTTGATAAGATAGTCAAATATGATGGAAAGGTCATAAAAATGGTTCTCATGGTGCTTTGATTTGGATATAAGATCATCCACATAAGATTAACTATTTTATGGATGATATTGTGAAATATTTTGATCATTACACATTGATAATTTTTTCCAACATTTTAAGTCTGAAAAGCATCTTAACATAGCAATAGGCTCCCCACTCAGTACTAAAAATGGTTTTGTGATGATTATTTATGATGATATGAATTTGGTTATAATCAAAGAAACCATAAATGAGGGATAACATCTCATATTCAACAATAGAATCAATAATTCCATTAATTGATGGTAAAGGAAAGTTTTCCTTAGTATAAGCTAAGTTGAAATTATGAAATTTTATGTAGATGAAAATAATCATGGTGTCATATTTGTGAATATGTAATCTATTAGATACCCATTTCAAATAATCTATAGGTTTTATCAACTTAACATCTAATATATTTATAATTTTTTTATTACATAAAGTGGAAACCTCGGGGAGAACATTCCTTATTTTTGGCACATGGATTTCACATCTAGATATGTCACTATGTTATGGACAAATATGCTAGGATTTATGTTAGGAATATCTTCATATTAAAATTAAAATACTTCATGATACTCACCAAAAAATAGGCTATTGTTATCTTTAGTTTTAGAACAAATTTTCTTAAAGATAATAAAACATTTAGGATTAAAAATTATATTGAAGTTGACTACTTAAGTTTCTTTAATAAACATAATATTTTAAATTTTAAAATTATATGAATTCAAAGGAAACTTGGAGATTAGATATATTTTTGGATCAACGCTAATGAAAAAATTATTGAAATAAGGATATTTTTTCTTTGAATTTCCAGGCTTATGATGTTGGTAAAGAAGTTGGGGCTTTCTAGCATGAATTAATTTCTATGATAGTTTCATCACTAGAAATACTAGGTAATGGTCTATAATATTAAATGTCTACTTCAAGATATATAATCTTATTACCTTGATTTTGAAACTCAAAATTATTTGTATTATAATAATGTCTTTAGAATCTAAGGTAATGTTGGGATTATGAGTCATAGTTAATGATTTTATTATATGGTATTGGATTGGCTGATATAGTAGAACTAGGCTAAATTATATTAGAATGTATGGTATAGGTAACACTAATGGGATTGAATTTTATTGTATCATCCTAACTAGTATATTTGGTTGGAGTTGAGTATGATAAAGAAACTGTATCGGCTCCTAGTTTTTTCTCGATAGTGTATGAACTAAACTTTGGATTATATTAGTCTGGCCAATATAATTAAAATTTTGAGAGATATCCTTAACAATAACAGGCTGGTAGATAATGTTAATATTAGTGTAAATATTCTAAATGGTATTAGGTTTGATGATTTTATTTTTTATTTTGGGAAAATTTTAGATCCATTAGATCACCCATGCAATTTTTTCCAATGGAAGATTGACAAGAGGGACATAACCTTGAGGTTTTGAATCATATTTATCATCACTAGAATCAAAAGAGATATGGACCAAATGAACATCTTAGTGAAAATAATAAATTTTATCTATAGTTTTGTGATAATGAATGACATCCAAATTCTATGATTGGACTTTGTGAATTGTGTATTCACCACCATATGAAGGAGATATATTACATGCATGAATATTTTGTTGAGAAATTTTAGTGGGAGTACCCTATAAAGGTGAAATGGGATAAATATAAATTATGTTGAAATAATGTGTCAACCTTATATTCATTTCATACAAAATCATATTCTTTGTAGGAAGCTACATTGGCATTGGGGGAGGAATTTCAATATCATCATTGATTAAAATAATGATTCAATCTCATGGTAAAAGAGAAGGGTGAGATAATTCCTGTATGTAAGGTGGTAGTTTTTTTGTATTCCAAATAGTTTTAAACTCATTTGGTTAATCACCAACTTACTTTGCAAGGGTTTATTGGAGATTGGGATGTATGTTGACAAACTTGTTAAGAGGTGGACTATTGACATGAGAAATGGTGGGAATGTAATACTATGTTTAATGATTTGGTAGATTGAGATCCCATAGGTTTGGATATACTTGAATTTTAAAATACTTACCACCATGATTTAAATTGATGCATTGGCTACCAAGAGATGTAATAGATCTCATTTAATTCATCCAAGGATGTATTAAAACTAGATTATAGGAGAGTGTAAGACATAAAGCCATCATCTTGGTGTATAATATTTTTGGGCTAATAATGAGAAGGATCCAAATACAACCAAGATGGTTTTTATTGGTTTTATTAATTATATGGTAGGTGAGTCATGTTTGATTAAGGTCATCATTGGAATATCAAAGATTTTAGATTGACTAAAATGAAGTTACATAAATTCCAAATCCTTCATCCAATAATAAGTTTCCTACTAGGGTATTGTTCATCGCAATATTAATGAATATGGGTGGGTAATCAATTAAAAATAGGATTTCATCATCAATCATGTCTTATTAGGTACACTCTTTAAAGAGTTTACTAGAGGAATAAGGTTGAGAAATGATCTCAATAACATGAAACTACATAGATGAAGAGAATTTAAAAGGCTAGGTAGGTGTTTTTATTACCTAAATTTTCACCCTAAGAATCTTTTTCAAGCCTTCCAAATTTTAGGTAACATGGAGACAATCCTAGGCCATGGGTGGCCTAATAGGTGGGTTGAATCTCTATATTATAGTTTTAGCTCCTCTTCATATATCAATTAGGCTCACAACTCTACACTACTACTTTCAATGGAAAATGGATAAGGAGAACATGTAATAAACATAACTAAAGAGGTGATACACCAAAACTAATTGACCACTACCAACTAGTTTCATGTACACATCAATCATGAGACTAACTTGAACATACACAACTCTTAATCTACATCTCCTACATAGGCACTTCATGTGAAGGGTGTGAAACGTGTTTTAGGATATGAAGAATAGATAATAGGTCAAAAATGACACTAATGAATATAAAAAATCACTTAAACCTTTCACTTCACTTGAATAATTCACATGACCTATAAAAGAAACTTTCAAACTTCATATAGGTGTTGGAATATGACAATATGTCAATGAAAGACTAAGGAAATCAATTAATAAGATCAAATATCCATGCATACATGCTAATTATAATCATATAAGGAGGTAAAATAAGTATTATTAATTGATCAAAGTCATACAAATGAGAAGGTATTCACCACACATAGGTGGAGGATTCATACAAAAACAAACAAGGCTGTATTTTAGAAAATGAGAGTAAAAGAGAGAGAAAGGGCATAGAAGAGAGCAATGCAAAGTATAAATAAAGAGTTATAATAAATAAATGGGGTAAAATACAACTTCATAAGATATTAAAAACATGTGTTTATTCCTTGATGTTGTTTCTTCTTCCAAATGGCATAGGGGCTTCTCTAGTTACTTGACACCTTTGTCTTCTTCAAACTGCGCTTCTCTTGGCTTAAAAAGTGATAAGTGACACTCATTGGTCATAAAATGACCTTAAAATATCCCTTTATTTCCTCTTTAACATGTTTATTTTTATGAGTATTCTTATACTTACATTTCAATGATGATCATAACTCTTTAGGTGTCTTTAGACCCATTAGTTCTATTATGCCTCTCCATAATCAAAAGCCTCAAATATTGATTTCATATTCATGAATACAACTTATCTCCATGAAATTACTCTATATAATTTTTAAAACTTTAATTAATCCCTTTTTAATCATTAAACACTCTCAAATAATTCATCTCCACCTAAATCCCATGCTTGCTCTTCATTCCTTGTAACCTTTAAAACACACAAAGATCCTTATGTAGAATAATATATAGATGATATTGGGAAAATAGGAATAGTTTTAACTACCCAATATTCCCTTACTTATATTTCAAAAATTTAATGAGAATCCATTAAGTTCAAGTACACTTATTGACCTATTTTCTCTCTCTAATTAGCCCTAAATAAAGCCTCTAGCCTAGAAATTGAATTTTGGATAAAATTTATTCCCAAACATGTGAAACTCAAAATAAACATTTGATTCACTTTATGGAACTCCTAACCATGCTCCATGTCATATTTGAGGACTTGAGACACTATATAAATGTGTGAACCATGAAATGGCTAAAACCTTAGCCTAGGTGCTTGTACATGCTCAAGAGGCAATTAAAGCTTTTTCTCAAGAATTTTTCAGGTTATAATTCTTTAAAATGGTTTTTTGAGGCATATAATATCATCAGAAAATATTATATAATAAAAATCCCCAAGAATACTCTCAGGATTGTAGATAGACTTCTTTATTAGCAAAATAGTGCATTTCTCCCTTTTTGTCCCCACTTGATAGATTAGATGTCTTATATATCACCTTAAGAGACATATGAATGTGTTTAGATGATAGTTTAACCTTTTAAATATCTTAATAAGATTATATATTTGATTTAAATCTTGTCATAATGATACACATTGACTATTAATCGCATAACCATGTATTTAGAGTCAATTCCATACATTCTACACTTGGAATGTGGTAACCAATAAAATGTTCAGGTGATCATAATAAATATGAATTTTATCCTAGTAATTAAAAATATAAACCAATCCATTATAGTCCATTTTATCTAACTTCTCTCTCATCATGTCATTAAAAGGTTTCTTGGCAGCTTGAGACCAGTTTGTAATCTTTCTAATGGTTCATAAAGACCAAAGAGTTTTTCTCTCTCCTAATGAAAAAATAATGCATTATGGAAACCGATAAAACATATCTAAATTCAATTTCATCCCATGAAAAATTTCAATGTATAAATGAGCAAAATAAATATCTTCTCAGGCTAGGCAAATACTATTTAGTTGGGTTGAGAGAGAAATTGAAGATTGATCAACTATCTTGGAGTTTAGTTTTAGTTTAGAAACACCTCATGGAGGTCTAAATTATCCATAATGACATATTCAAATGATATTATTACCATTATTATTAACTAAACCTTCTTAAACTTCCATTTGTTCATACTTAGGGTTTATAGCTAGCTTTGAAATAAAGACCCTATAAGCCTATTTGAGTCATTTAACTCAAATATAGGTATTATCATCACTTATATGACATTAAACACGACATTTAATTTCTTATAAATCATATGAACTTGATTTTCCATGTAGGATTGCATATGGACACTCACATTTGAGTACAAACATATCACTTTCATGTTAGGAATGTATGTGCATGAAGCTGTGTGAATGTAGGTTTTAAGTTGAATTTATTTTCATAAAAATTTATGATATTATTATAGGTCCCATTTGATATATATTGATTAAATATAACATAATTAATCATTAAAATTACAACACCACTTCACACATTGCATATTTATCCTCATATATGTCCAAGACATGACTATTTGTACAAAACATCTTTTGGTTGTAGTTGTACATTCAGTATTTTGACTGCAATTTTAAAATAGAAATATATTCAAAAAAGTATTCTATTAGTTTTTATTATATAAAAAACTATTTAAATTATCCTCATTTAGGTCTCTAGAGCCTCTATGCTTACATTTACTCCCAAGGAACAAAACTTCTTCACAAGTTTACACATAGGTATGTGTGTGTAGGTTAAGGCCTAACATGCCTAAATAGACTTCTCCAACCTTGGAACTTGATTCCAATAACCATAAATATCATATGAGCATCATGACACATCTTAAAATTATATTTAGGCATTATATCCACTTTTAATACTTCATGACTTCATGTATCATTCATACCAATTTTTGAATTCATCCAAATATGTTTGTAGGTCTATGTTGACTCCTTGATTATAGGGGTTTGAGATTTTATTGTTGGATTTGACATTTTAAATACTTTATGAGGGGTAAAATCCTTATATTTTATTTTTCTAACCTATACCACTCTCTTACCCCTTCATGTTCACCCCACACGTGTACCTTTCCCAACTCTATTTACTAACAAACATGTAGGTTGAGGTTTAGGTTTCCTTGACTATGTTTGAGAGTTTAGGGATTATCTTACATGTATATAAAAATTTAAATGGAAAGTTTTATAATTTTTAGAGTTTATTTAATATTCCTATTGACATTTATATAATTTTTCCCACCACTTCCAATTACCACAAGGGTCTCTTTTCTCTATTAGTCTCATGACAAGCTTGCTAGTTTCATTAGGATTAGGTTTCATCAATCAAAATTCAATGAATTAATTCATAATTATATGAAATTATAAATTAATTATTTCATGAAATATTTAATGAGTTCATGAAACTCATATTACACTGATAATGCAACATTTAGACCTTTAAACTCACATTTGTGCTTGGAATCATATACACAGTCCAAAAAGTAAGACTATTACATGATACTTGGATAAGGTAGTGTTGGTGTGGGAGATTTGGTCATTAATAAACATGTAATTAAATTTAATAGAGTTAAAATATGGTAAGAGGCCTTCATTCACATTCTCTTAACTATTGAAAACCTTAAAACAATCAAGATACCATGACATCTAGCTTGCAAACTATACACAAATGGAGATTTCTTATCCACTTGAGCTCACATGTGTCAAGTGGGAATTTTATAAACATTTTATATTTCTATACAATCCATATACATCCTCTCCAATTTCACCTATACCTCTAAAAAGTCTTGAACTATCTTTTCAATGAGAGAAATGATCATATGGTGTTTATGAAGGGATTAAGACCACCTCCTAGTCTTATCAATTGTTCTTAAAATAGGTAAAATCAATATGAAAAATATGGATATGTATTTAAATTCCATTATGATCTGCTCATCAGGTAAAAGTCTTAAGTCTCAACTTTAACTGTATTTTATAGACCAAGCATGTAAAGCTAGTCCTTATGAGCCTTCCAAGGGAGTGATAGAGGAAAGGAAGCATTTTATACCTTGAGTGGACATGTACCTACATTACAAGAATATATTTGACCTATGTAATATGAAGAGACACTCTTCAACTATGTTCACCTAAAAATAATCCTTCTTAATCTATACAAATGGATGACAAGCCTCTTTTAAGTGTTGATTCAATTGTAATTGTGTTTCTTCATTTGAAACTAACTTATCATCATTTCCTACCAACCTTAAAATTATATAATTATTCACAAGTCATTTTAAAATACCTTTCTACATGATTTTCCCCCTTTTAGGTCTTAAGGTGATTTTTGACCATTTTACACATGTCAGTGACATGTAGAAGAGTTTGAAATGTGACTTATTAACCTTGAGCATAACATGAAACCAATTTTGGAACTTATACAGAATAGAGGGGTGTGACATGACCCTATCAGATGACATATTATTTGATAAGAAATCATAAACCTTTATCACCTCTTGAATCATCTTGAAACATGACATGGAGTGGTTAGACAAACATAGGACTAGAATAGGCCATTACCTTAATTTTGTCAAAATAACCTTAAATTTTGATAATAAGACCTCAATAATACTGAGATGATATCAAAAAATTCAATAAGACATGACAAGTCAAGTATCAAATTATAGGGGTTGACCTCTTTAACCTGGGGATCAGAATGGTCAACAAACTGGTGATTCATAGGGGTAACATGCCTAAAATGCTTATTATATCAATGGCCTTATCCTTCCATTGAGAAATGGAGTCACTTGTACTCTACTATAGACCTAATATGAGACTTTTACCTTGGATACAAAACCCTTGAAAAATATAAGATAACTGATTTATCCTCTCAAACACACAAAGACATAGAATAACACACAAAACAAAACTAAAACAAGAAAAAACACATGTGCTAGCTAAGAACTTAAGGAGAAAACACACAGCATAAACAACTAGTATACACAACTAACCTAAACATATATTCTTATTCCTGGATCAAAGGGGAGGTTTCTAAGATCTTTTGCTCCATGAGTGGGAAATGGTATAAAGCAAGTTGTCTCTTGGACCTTGATCTTGTTGGCTTCATAACCCTCATAATTAACAATGTTCTTGGTATATTCTCAAGGGAATCCATAGTAGTAAATAAGTCACCTACAAATAAAACATCATCATATGCTTCAAAACTTAACTTATGTTATTCCTTGATCTTGAAGAGAGCCTTATCATTGATCAAAATTTGAATTATAGGTTGCAACCTCATCTAATGATGTTCCATCTAGGCATTGTTCTTGGGCCTCTATAACATCACGAGTGACATCATTTTGATTATCAACTATTATAAGTTCATCAATATCTTCAAAGATTTTAGCATACTCATTCCAAGTTGCATCATGGTCTTCAATGGATATGTCTTGATCAACCTTCTCATGAGCATGATTTCCAATAGGAAATTTAATTTTTCAAAGGACTTAAATATCTTGAATGCAATCAATTTACTACTAGGACTTAATTTTTATTTGGTAAATTTGAATGAGGCAAACTTTAATAGCATCTTTATCTCTCTCTTTAAGAGCTATAAGGCTGTCAAGAATATTGATCCCCTATATATAGTCATGATGTGATTGGGAATCAACCTCTTCAAATTCAATATTTTGCCTTATATTAACCACTTCAACTTCATTTAGGATCTCTTTAGGAGCCATATGATTTTCAATAACTTCAAACTCATCCATGTAATTATGTTGTAGATGCAAATCTACTCTCCCAAACTATGGTTTTTTCTTATTGAGATCCATTTCAATTTCATTCAAGACCTCATCTTGTTGGCTTAGGGAACCTTTAACATCAAGATCAGATGCAACCTTAATAAGATTACATGCAATTGGGACACCCTCTTAAATAATTCTATCAAGGATATCTTCTAGTAATTCATCCACTAATACAATTTCATGTTCAAATTTTCTTCTATGTTTTAGTAGTTATTCACTTATAAGCATTATGACTACAATGACATGAACATCTTAAGGAGTACCTAAAATACACTGATCTTGGTCTTTTTTTAGCTTCTTAAAGTCAACTAAGGATCCATACATCCTCATTACTTTCTACATCAACATGAAGACTAGAATCTTGTTTACTTTGAGGAAGATCACCTTCTTTTTCACATTTGTAGACTCAATTGTGTTTCTCTTCACCAAGAGGTGTCTTAATGATAATTTATTCATCAATTTCACTTGAATTATCTTAATCATCTACAACTACAACGTAATCTTATTCATTTTCGTCCAATAATACAAATTTATTCTCAAAGAAGTGTCAAGTTATGTTATTTTTGTTGGTGTTAAGGAATTGTTTTTGTCATTGATGATAAAGTCAACATATATGCCATTAATGTCAAGGTTAGAACTGAGGCCATGCATGTGAAATGGTATGTGACAAATAAGTCTTATGACAAGAGAAAATTTGAAGGAAAAATTGTATCTCTCTATTGGGAGAGAATTTGAAGGTAGCTTGGTAAGTCTTCTAAGGTTGATTACATGTCATGGCCATGTTTAAGGTACAAGGGAAGCATATTGATTGAGCACTAGTTCTGAGGAGTATATAAGGTAATCATACATGGTTTAATAATCTCTAAGTTATGTATGAGGTCTTGGCATAATTTTGTGATGTGATAATTTCAAAAAATTGTTAAGAGTAGCCTTATCCTAATAGAATCATGTTTAAATAATGTTTTTGGGTGACATCATTGATAACTAGCTTGTTTGAGTCCAAAACTTTGAGAACTAGGTTTCTTAAGAAGCCTAGCCTAGCCTTGAGAGAAGGTGTATGCATGAAGCATAGTTAATATTGGTGAATTATGTTAGTACACACATGAGACAATGTATAAAGGCATGTAAACATGAGCAAGAGTCAAATAATCCTTCAAATGAATTCCAAGGTCAAGTTTGAATCTTAGTCTTTACATGAAGAGACCTTGTGAGAAAGCACGAGCTTGGTAGCATGATGAGTTGAGAAATATGAGACTTGTGTGAAGAAGGATGGATATGTGTGATCAATATATGAGGTTTTATGACATAAGGATGAGGTATTGAAAATAGTACAAGATGTTTTAATGTGTCATCAAGGTCTAAATATGACTAATAATTCAAGGCCTAGTATGTAAAGAGACCTAATGTGACCCAATGAGGGGTCAAGTTTATTTTTGAGAGGATCCTCTTATAAAAAATTGATAAAAATGCACAAAATAACATATTTATAAAATTAACAGAAGCACTAAAATGATTATATTGTAGGCCACTTCAAGAGGGCAACTTCATTTGAGTAAGCTCAATATAATAAATTTGTGGATGCCTTCATTGACCTCAACACTTACTTATATACTAAGTATAATCTAAGAAATTACTACTTCCCATTAATGTGGGATAAAATAAAATGTTCACGAGATGACTTAATAATAATATGCATCTATAACAACTATTACACTAAAAAAATAAAGAGAAATGGTAGCATGGGTTCCTAATATCTCCTCCCTCTTTAAAAAATCTTTGTCCTCAAAGCTTTAGATGTGGGAATTGATGTTGAATCTGAAATAGTGATTCCCATGTTCCATTCTCTAGTTACATTATATGATACTAAATTAAAACCTCTGTGACGGAGTGAGAGTGAAGTTGGCATGTGTGCCTATCTAGGATTTCCTCTATCTAGAGAAAGATGGATCCTTGATTATCAAGTTTTGGTAAAAGAGTCTGCATGTTAATGTTTTTGCAAGAACTTTCTTTAGATAAGAGACATGAAATACTAGGTGAACTCAGGAAGAAGGTGGGAGCTCCAAATTATAACCAACCAACATAATCTTATGGAGAACCTTATAGGTCCCATAGAACTTAGGATATAACATATGATTCCCTTTAAGTTCTAGGGAGGATTAATTTTATGGCTATAGGTGAAGAAAAACCATATCATCTACTTGAAAAGTGTTCTCAAAATGGTGTTGATCACCTTTTTGTTTCATTTTATTTTATGCCATATGAATATTTTCCTTCAAGGTGTTAAGGATTTGATCTTGGGTTTGAAGAATCATGTTGATCACTTAAACTAATAAACTACTAGGGGAGTATAGAAGGAGCACTAGTGGTGCTTGACCATAGACTACTTCATATGGAGTCATTTTTTTGATGTGTGGTATGAGTTATTGTACCACCATTCAATGAGTGGAATCCACTTTGCCCATTAATGTTTCTATTCTGAGGTGAAACAACAAAGGAAAGTCTCAAAGCATTTGTTGAGAATTTTAGTTTACCCATCCATTTGGGGATGATACCTAGAACTCATATTTAGTTGAGGACTAGTGTGGAAAAATAGTTATATCCATAAATGGCTGGTGAAGGTTTCATCATGATATGAAACAATGGATGAAGTAAAGCCATGAAGATAGAAAATCTGGTCTAAGAAAATTTGTGCAATTGTGGAGGCAGTATAGGGATAACTAAGGGCATAAAAATGACTATATTTGAAGAGGCAATCAACCATAACCAAGATCACTATTTTCCATCTAGATTTATGGATCCCATTAATGAAATTGATACAAATATCACTCTAAATCCTAGTAAGGATGGGCAAGGGTTCAAGTAACCTAGGGATGAGTGTTCTTTCACCCTTATTGCTTTGGTAGGTATCACATTCAACCACCATATGTTGAATTATATTTTTCATTCCCTTATAAAATAAGTTATGTCATGCTCATTTATAAGTTTTGAGAAACCCAGAGTGCCCTATAGATGGAAAAACATAGAGTTCATAGAATATAGCCTACTAAAGATCTTTGCTTTGGGGAAGCACCAAATAACCCTTGTATCATAAAAAGGCACCATCCCAAGAATAATGTGGTATAATAGATGGATTAGTGACTAACTATTGAATGATTTAAGATAATGAGGAGTCATTGGCATACCCTTGTTGTAAAATGCCCAACCAATTTAGAATAGGCATAGAAATAGTTAAAAGGGAAGCTTGGTCCATAAATGTGTGAGATAGAGTATCAACCAATATATTATCATTACCCTTCTTATAAGTGATCTTGTAGTCATAACCCATTTTTATTGTGATGGAAAAGAAACCCATTATTATATGAGATATTTTAGACTCTGGTGATCAAATTTTGATGCAAAAATGATTCCCCAGTAGATATGGTCACCAATTTTATACTACATGCAAAATGACCATCATTGCCTTGTCATACATAGAGAGTAATAAATTATTACTATAAATGGGTTTTTTGGTTAATTAAATGTGGTATCCTTCTTATATGATAACATCACCAAGTCCATTACCACAAAGCTCTCAATAGTGAAGGTCTTGGAAAAATCTAGCATAGCTAGAACATATGTAGTTCACATAGCTTTTTTCAACTTTTTAAATGCATATTCAGTAGCCTATGTCCATGTAAATTCATCCTTTTTCAACATAGATATCAATAGAGATACAATATTCCCATAATCCTTGAGAAACTTCTGATAGTATCTAGTCAACCCCAAAAACCCATAGAGGCTCTTGAGTGTCTGAGCATGAGGCCAATTTGTCATGGCAACTATTTTTTCAAGATCTACCCAAACCCCTTAGGATGAAATAATATGCTCGAGATACTCCAATTCATCCTAGCCAAAAAAAAATTAGACTATTTTCCATAAAGATGATGTTTAAAGGGGAGTTGTAGTTTGAGCTCTAGATGTTGGAGATGCTCAAACCACATTTTATATATGAGGATATCATTGAAGAAGATTGGAATGAATTTATATAGGTAGGGATGGAATATTTTATTCATCAATACATGGAATGTTGAAGGAGTATTAGTGAGGCCAAAGGGCATGAGAATAAACTCATAGTGTCCATCAAGCGTGTAAAAATTTGTCTTAGGGATATCATCCTCATGAATCCAAATCTGGTGATATCTAGAGCAAAGATCCAACTTGGAGAAAAATGAGCACTGTGAAGCTCATCAAGAAGCTCATAAATAATAGGTATCAGAAACTCATCTTTGATTATGATGTGATTCATATAATGGAAATCAATGCAGAAGTGTCATGACCCATATTTTTTTAAGGAGAACTGGGGAAGAATATGGGCTGCTATTGGGGTGAATAATGCCTTGCTTTAGTAAGTATCGAATGAGCATCTCAATCTCAATATTTTGTTGAAATGGGTAGAAATAAGGATTGATGTTTGGAGGAATGATTCCATGAAGAAGATAAATACACTGGTTCTTTGGTTGTGAAGGTGGAAATCCCATTGGTTTTGAAAATACACATGCTTACCTCTATAGAATGGTTTGTAGATCAAAAGGAGTAGTGGAAACCATTGATGATTGCATTTCAATGGAATGGAGTTGGTCAATGATGCCATGTGAATTATTATTAAGAATATTTTCCATGTAATGTGAACTTATGATGTTGAGAGACCCTGATTGTAAGCCTTTCAATGTGTATTTTTTCCCATTGTTTGAAAACCTCATCTAGATTTTATCAAAATCCCATAAGATGGGTCCAAGTGTGCATAACCCTTAGGATCCTAAAATAAAATCACATACACCTAAAGGAAAGGAAAACATATGAAGTTATACTTTATTATCTCTAATAAAGATACACACATTGTGACACCTCCCTTTACAAGGTAATGTGTCCCTATTGGCAATCATGACTTCAAATTTATAGCAACGCTAGATAAAACAATCAGCCTATTTGGCAATCTAAGGATCAATGAAGTTATGATTGATACTTGAATAAATTATTATGGTGAGATGGATCTTATTGAAGTAACCCCTAACTTTCATGGTTTATGTGGTGGTGAATCCTATTAAGGCATGGAGAGATATCTCTAGTTGATCTTCTAAAGAAGCAGGTTCCACAATTGGTGAATCTTCTTTCGAATCATCTACATATCTTGAGCATATTTTAAAAAATTAATTTTGAGTAGAGAATCCACATCTAATAGGTAGAGATTTTTCTCTACATATCAATGTCCATGAGTGAATTTGTCATCATAATTATAACATAGTCCTTTTTCTCTATAGTCTCACATCTCTACTTTAATCGAATGCTTGATAGGAGTGATTCTAGGGGATAGCATTGTTTGAGATCATTATGGAGTTGTATTTCTAAATGGACCAAAATTAGATTTGAATCATTATTGATTTGTGATCTTGTCCTCTACCAACTTAGCCAACCTCAGGGATTGTATCATTGTGTTGGGCCAAAACATTTTGAGCTTTTATCAAATTACATCCTTTATTCCACTAATAAATTAACTCATAAAGAATTCATCAAATAATCCCTCTATGTGATTAGCTAGTTTTTAATATTCTATTTGATATACTCTCATGGTTCCTATTTAGTTAATTTTAGTGAGTGCTCCAGTGAAGTCATCAAAATCACTATGGCCAAACCATTGCAAAATGAGGGTGCAAAAATTAGTCTATATGTGATCATCATGAGCTTTGGTATACCAATGATACCATTGAACAGATTCATGTTCCAAGTGAAAGGATGCAAGTGGGACTTTGTTGGCATCAAAAGTATTATGTAGACTAAAATATTGTTCTACTTGATAGATCCATCTAGTGGGATCTACACCATTGAATTGAGGAAAATTAAACTTTGGCCCATTGAAATTAACAGAAGAAGAAAACTTGATGTTTGAAGGACTCTGGATGACTTCTATTGTTCATGGTGGTATGTTGAAGAATCAGGCCAAGAATTTTTTCATCAATATTTTTGATGTGGGTCTTGAGGGTTGCAAGTTCATCCTCCATGTTTTTAGCTCCTGTTTGGGTTCCTACCATGACCAAAATAAGATATTTTTTTTGGAATGGATGGGAAAATTAGAGTTGAGACACATTTATTAAGGGGTTTTTTTAATTTGGGAAAAATAAGAATAGGTAAAGGTAGTTTTACAAAAAAAAATTTACATAGTGGGAGTATGATTGATGAAGGTGATGACAATTTTAGGACTAAAAAGGAAAAAACTGTAAAATTTATCAAAGAGGGTCAAAGGAGTAGAAAAGGGAGATGAACATTGTGGAAATTTTTTGAGGCAAATAGACAAAAATAGAAGTTATGGAAAAACACAAAAAAAGGAAAATTGAGAATTTTGGGAATTATGAGTGGAATCAAGATATGGGACCTCAAGAAAGAAAATATGGGAAATAGAATTTTAGGTGTTTGGATAAAGTTTGAGAATCAATGGAGCTACATATGGAGAGATATGGTAAAAAATGAAAATTTTTACTTTTTTTTTCTAATTTCTAATTTCTATCTATTTGTAAGTCCTTTGAGAGTCTTCTGATACTCTGTGCATAGTTTTCTAAAATTGATAGAATGGAGATTTCTTGAATTCTAATTTCTATCAAATATCTAGCTACAAGTCTTCTGATAGTCTATATATACTCTATTGATTAAGTTTTTGGATAGTCTACTAGAAATATTTTGAAATTGATATAAATGGTCCCTAAGTGTCAATGGCTACATAAGGATTTAACTCTGGCCACCAATGTCATCAAAGTGAGTACCACTCTCCAAAAAAATTCTAGCCATGGATTTACCTGTAAGTGGCAACTCTTGATTTTCTTCACGGATGATAAACACTCAATTGGGAAGGGGTCATTTCATAATTCATTGGCATGTCCTCTCAATGGGCCAGCTAATTTGGGGTTCTTATGGTACTCCTCACAATGAGTTTTAGGAATTTCACCCAAACACTTCCCATAGTTATGCGATCAACTTTTTACCCTGATCCAAAATAGATTATTGTGATATAATTTTTTTTAAATGAATTATACCATAGAATAGAGTTAAGATTTTATGAAAATACTAAAATGGATTATGTAATAAAATAGAGTTAACACTTTTTGATAGAAAAAAATGGCCCTAGAAAGTGTTATGATACCAGATGAGACGATCTTCCTATAAAAAATTAATAAAAAAACATGAAATAATAGATTTATAAACTTAGTAGAAGCACTAAAATTATTATATTGATCATAGGCCATTTCAAGGGAGAAACCTCCTTTGAGAAATTTTAATACAATCAATTTTTCTATGCCTTCATTGGCCTCAACACTTATATACTAAGGTCTAATCTAAGCAACTACTATTGTCTCCAAATATTATACCCTAAAAGAGAGTGTTCAATCCTCTCCCAGATTTGGGCAATGTTGGAACATTTTCAAGCCTATGGGTATGCCTATGGAGGAAATGGAACTCTAAATTGAAAGGGATAACTCCCTATACATGTCTCTATAAGACAATCTCTGATAAACTAGCTTGTTTAAAAGGGAAAGAGTTAGAAAATTGTAGGAAAGTAAATCTATTTTTAAGGATAGTGCTACACCAAAACTATTTTTCCACATGAATGTTAGATTATAGTGCACAATACAGTAAAATCACAAACCATTCCTAATATCTAAAGACTCTAACAATAGTATTTTGACACAAAGGTGAGATGTGCAAAACAACATAAGGTAAATGAGCTGAAAGGGAAACTTTTCACATTCAAGAGTAATATACATGCAAAAATTCAATACACTTGGGTACACACTGTGTGAATAGTTATACCAAGAACTCTTGTTCAGAAATGAAGGATAAAGGGGCAAGAGGATGAAAAATCATCAAATGATACCACTATACATATCTTGCACACTCAGACAATTTTCTAGAAAACTTGAAAAGAAAGGACTATACTAGTGCTGAAAGGTAAAATATAACATCAATCTAGTAGGTATTTTCCATACTCTATGTGGTCATCATTTACACTAGCTAAGGGGTTGTATATATAGCTAGAAGGAAGAGAGAGGGAAAACCTTTTGCACTAAGTAGAGGAATCTATTTGTTTCCTATCAATGTCTTCAATTGTAACCATTTTCACAAAGGATGCTTGCTCAAGCTATTTGATTACTCCATGTCATCATGAGTTGTTATGCATCTAGATTGCTATCTCAAATTTGTGCCAATAGAAAAAGGATATTTTCATCTAAGTCACAACATCAAAATGGTTACACACCTATTGCAAATTTGTCTCATTACATTCTATTTGGCTTTGGCCTTCTTCTCTAATTGGTTATCATGAAATGCAATAGATCCTAGTTGATTAATGGTGGAGTGGCCCTCTGGTATGCTTATTCAGATGGAGAATGTGAGCCCTTGGATGCCTAGGATTCTTCTTATTTTAACACCAATGGCTAGTCCATGATGCTGATTTTGACATCCCTTAGCCGATCACTTCATTGGCATAATTCCTTCAGGAATATTTCTTTTGGCCTTTTCACAATCTCTATTCATGTGAGCACATTCCATCAGACATTTCTCCTAAAGTAATTCCTTTAGACAATTTGTCTAAAGTAATTCTTTCAAACTTTTTTCCACCACATTTCTTTGCCTATTTCCTTTGGGCATCCTTCTTTGGTGATTTTTTATGGGCATTTTTTCTGAAAGAATTCTTTTGGATAAATTATCTTAAGGAATTCCTTCAGACAATTTCCCCAAAAGAATTCTTGTGTCCCTTTTTGGGCCTTTATCTCATGTCTTGGAAAGTGACCCTTCAAAAAAAAATTGAAGGGAATTTTTGGAAGGAGGTGACCCTTGAGAAAAATTCCAAAGGGAACTTTCAAAGGAAAGTGCCCCTTCAAAATTTTTTGGAGGGTACTTTGAAGGGAAGTGGCCCTTTAGAACTTTTCTAAATGGTAACTCAGAGGCAAAGTGGCCCTTCATAACTTTTTTAAAGGGCACTTGGAAGAAAAGTGACCCTTCAAAAAAAATTTGAAGGGCACTTGGACACAAAAGTAGCCCTTCAAAACTTTGTTAAAGGGCACTTGGAAGAAAAGTGACCCTTCAACACTTTTTTGAAGGGCACTTGGATGAAAAAGTGACCCTTTGAAACTTTTTTGAATGACACTTGGAAGAAAAGTGACCCTTCAAAAAAGTTTTGAAGGGAACTTGGAAGAAGAAAGTGACCCTTCATAAAATTATGAAGGGCACTTTAAAGAAAAAGTAACCCTTCGAAACTTTTTTGAAGGGAAATTTGGAGAGAGAAAAGACCCTTCAAAAAAATTTTGAAGGGCAATTTTGAATAGAGAAAGACTCTTCAAAAAATTTCCAAAGGGAATACCTTGAAGGGAAAAGACAAAGGAAGAGAAAGACCTTTCTAAAAGAGATAACACTTATCCAAAAAAAAGTGGAAAACACACTTACACAAGGTTGTGTCAGGATTAGGAGCACAATTGATTACCTTGTATAAGCAACTAAACACGAAATTAAACCAGAAGTAACAAGTAACTAGAAATCAAAAACAACACAGAATTTGAGAGACAATATAATCTTGTATTCAACTCACCCAAAAGGAAATACAATGAAGAGATTACACTCTTCCCACACCTCTTGGGCATACTAGTAACTCTCCCTCAAGAGTTCTTTCTCTCACAACCAATTACAACCACAACTCAAACACAGAGTTGTACCCTCCACCAGTCAGTGACAAACAACCTTGCCCTGCCAGTCAACCAAGTACTCAAAGTACTCCAAGTAGATCTCCCTGATCTTGCAAAAACCTAAAAATCAAATGATCTTACTTACCATGTAGATATTCTACCTGATCTTTCAACAACCTACAGATCAACCTGATCTTACAATTGGAAGGATCTCTTCCTTGTCCTTTATTACAATACAGCCCCATGAGTCTATTATATAGATCCCATCCAAACAATAATTAGACTTCTAATTAAAATAATTATAAACATAGACTCAAGACTAAAATTAGTCTTTTACATGCAAACAAATTGTCTATCTAAAATAAGACCAGTTCTAAAAGCGCATGCAAACTCATGCACACACAGGCTACCGATGTTGGTGCCTGTATGACCGATGTCAACCGACCCATAACCAATGTCAGTTATTGTGAACACTAAAGATGACCAACATCGATTATGCTGCCAATGTCAATTTCTCTATATCTCAGCAACCTCCTCCATATTTGCATCAATGAAGCTTTTAGCTCCACAACCTAACAATCTCCCACTTGGAGATAAACAACTGCACCTATACCTGTACCTATACATCATCTAATTTTTTTTCATGGCTTGTATCCCTGTTTAAGTTTAATCTTGAAGACTAACCACCACACATCCTATGGTGCTACACCTATCATCCAAGTCCCCTGCCACATCTAAATCTACATACCCATGTAGAAAAGTGCTTGACCCTGCATCACATGTTAACCTACTGTTGGTCCCTCTTAGATACCTGAGAATCCACTAAACTACTTTCTAGTGCTTCTTTCCTAAATTGGCCACAAACTTGCTGACAACACCCATTGCTTGGGTAATATCAGGTCTAGTACATACCATGCACTTAACCTCATTATGTGATTTGGGACACTATTTTGTGAACTATCCATCCATAGGTGTGCTAACTGATTCTGCATCCTACATCTTGAACCTTGCCACTACCTTATTCACAAAATCATCTTGAGACAACATCAACCTGTGATCTTCCCTGTCTCTAGGAATACTCATGCCAAAGAATTTTGTTGCTTCCAAATTCTTCATGACACACCTCTAAACTAACTTTACCTTTAGCTCAGCAACTCCCTACATGTGTGACCCTGCAACAAGCATACACACAACATACAATAAAAAGATAATGTAGCTAATATTATCCAACCTGGTAAAAGAAACACAATGGTTACATTGACATTGACTAAAGCCATGCTTTGTCATACACCTATCAAACCTCCATTGTCCTGCAGCTTGCTCAAGACCATATAACATGGCCTTCCATCTCACGTGTCCATTCTCTCTCTTATTTAACTTGAGAATCCATTCATATTTCAGTGCTTTCTTTCTAGCTGGCAACTCTACCAAATCTCCCATTTGGTTCTCATCCAAGGAATCAACTTCCTCATTCATGCCACGCTCCCACTATTTCTTAGATTTTACCTACTTTGCTTCTTTAAAACTTTCTGGTTCTTGACCATCAATGAGCAACAAGTAGTCTAAAGAAGGGGAATAATGAATTTGAGGCTTACCCTTTTAGTCCTCCTCATGGGTGTTTGAGACTCCTTGACAGCTTGTTGTCTGCCCAAAATTTGTTTTGACAGTGACCGACCTCGGTCACCTCTCAGTCTGCATCCGACTGACGTCAGTTCCATGTGACTAATCCGACTACTGACATTGGTTCCCTGATCGATGTTGGTGTCTACCTAATCACCAAAGCCAGTTCCTTGACTGATATTAGTGTCCACTTACCTAACACCACTGACTCTGGTTTGCACATGATTAACATCGGTACTTGCTTGTTTGACATCAGTTCCACCTGACCGACATCGATAAATATGTTTTCCTATGAGTGATGACTTTTTACCTACGATCTCACTTTGAATCATTCCCTTATCCAAACTACCCTACTCAAAATTATTCAGCCCTTTGAGCTGATCTATAACCATCATCTTCTCCTTGAAAACCAAGGCTTTCTTATTCTTGTCAAAAACATCAGATTTCCTCTTTATGCAATAAACCTGATCTGTTCTTGTAGCATGTGTTTCAAAAAACCTCACTTTTTCTGTTGCTTATAGAAATCTTGATCTATGCTTTCTGAATCTAAACTCTTACCTTTTGACTCAAGAACATGCATCCCCTTCTTACTCATGTGACCAAGCCTACAGAGCTAGATCTTTGTATCTACATCTGAAGTAGATAAACTAAAAGGAGAATCAATAATACAAGTAGATAGATAAAGAGTGCCTACTTTCTTACCTCCCGATAAAACAAGTGCACCCTTGGAAACCTTCCAAGATTATGCTGTAAGAGTTACTGTGCATCCCTCATCACCCAACTTTCTTACAAAAATCAAATTCTGCTTCAGGACTGGGACATGCATGACCTCCTTCAACACCCATGTGTTGCCCATCTGCAATTTCAGCTACACTTTCCCTTTGCCAACCATTTGACAAGGCTTACCATCCCCTAAATAAATCTTTCCAAAGTCTCCCTAGACATAATCATGGAAAAATTCTCTATTTGGGGTTGCATGAAAAGAGGCACCAAAATCTAAAACCCAAGATTCCACTTTATCCAAGGGAGATACCAGAGCATCATGTGCAACAATACCTACAACATCTGCTTCTTCATTTCCTTCATGCTGATCTTCTACCAACCAATAATCTTTCTTTACATGCCCTTACTTTCCACAATTCTAGTAGATTTTCGTGCCATGACTAGATCTAGATCTCCTGCCTATCTTTGACCTTGATTTCCCTTGCTCGATCTTCTCTCTTTGCCTTTCCCTGCTTTCAAAACTTAAAGCATTACTTGATGATTCCCCTATGCTTTTCCTGTGAATTTCTTCATTCAAGATTACACTAACAACATCATCAACTTTCAAGATATTTGAAGCAGACGCAGTATTACTAACTACCATTACCAAACAATCCCAACTTTAAGGTAATGAGCATAAGATTAAGAGAGCCTTAATTTCATCATCAAAAATAATATTGACTGAAATTAATTGATTTACTAATCCATGGAAATCACTAAGATGACTATGTACCGATCCACCTTCTTGCATTGGCAAATTAAATAATTGCTTCATAAGAAATACATTATTCAAAGTGAAGGGTTTTTCATATAAATTTGCCAAAGATTACATTAACTCTACCATTGTCTTAGCCTGTGATAAGCTAGAAATCATAGATGATGCCACGCTCAACCTTATAGATCCCAAAGCCTTCCGATCAAGAACCTTCCATTCTTCATCTTTCATATCTATGGACTTACATGCAAACCCACCCAATAGTAAGTATAGATATTTTTGATACAAATAATCTTCTATCTGCATCCTCCATAACTGATAATTCTTGCCATTGAATTTCTCCATTCTTAGCTTACTTTCTTCTGCCATTGTTATACTCCCACTCGAATAAAAACCCCTGTGAGTGACTTGTAATCAACTAACACTAACCTGCTCTGAACTAGGCTCTGATACCACTTTGTCAAGATTAGGAGCACAATTGATTACCTTTTATAAGCAACTAAACACATAATTAAACTAGAAGTAACAAGTAACTAAAAATTAAAAACAACACAGAATTTGAGAGATAATACAATCTTGTATTCAACTCATCTAGAAGGAAATACAATGAAGAGATTACACTCTTCCCACACCTCTTGGGCATACCAGTAACTCTCCCTCAATATTTCTTTCTCTCATAACCAATTACAACCACAACTCAAACACAGAGTTGTACCCTCCACCAGTCAGTGACAAACAACCTTGCCCTACCATTCAACCAAGTACTCAAAGTACTCCAAGTAGATCTCCCTGATCTTGAAATAACCTACAAATCAAATGATCTTAATTACCATGTAGATCTTCTACCTGATCTTGTAACAACCTGTAGATCAACCTGATCTTACAATTGGAAGGATCTCTTCCTTGTCCTTGATTACAATACAGCCCCATGAGTATATTATATAGATCCCATGCAAACAATAATTAGACTTCTAATTAAAATAGTTATAAATGTAGACTCAAGACTAAAATTAGTCTTTTACATGCAAACAAACTATCCTTCTAAAATAAGACCAAATCTGGAAGCACATGCAAATGCATGCACACACAAGATGCCGACATCGGTGCCTATCTGACCGATGTCAGTCGACCCATAACCGATGTTGATTACTTTGAACACTAAAGATGACTAATGTTGGTTGTGCTTCTGACATTGGTTTCTCTGTAACTCAATAACCTCCTCCATGTTTGCATCAATGAAGCTTTTAGCTCCAGAACCTAACAGGTTGAAATAAAGCTTTCGAAGAAGAGAAAACAACTAATTTATTCAAGAGTCCTTCATTATTGAATCAAGAACAAATAAGAGATGTTAAACTTAGCCAAAGGAAAATTCAAAACAAGGGAAAAAACTTGGATAACATTCTTAGTGATTCTTAGGGGAGGCATGCCTGCTATGCCAAAGACTAGTCACCTAAATCCTTCCATTGGGCATGGAATCACTTATAAGGGACTCAAAATAATTAAATAAGCTTTGGCTCAAAAAAAACACTAGATATGTTGATCACACACACAAGGTAGAGATGCATACAAAACAAAAGGAAGGAAAACACACCTGTGTTATAAAGCACTTAGGAAACACAACCATGAACAAAAGGAAACACACACATCTAAAATAGTATTTAAAAGAAGGATGAAAAAGGTCTAAAGGTAGATTTATAAATGTATCTTGTTCATAAAGATACATAATTATTCTCCATTCATTTTTGGCCAACTGGCAAGAGTTGTTCTACTTGCACTTGCTGGTGATGTAGAGTCCACTCCACACAATGTCAAACTTTATATGCCTACCTAATTTTACTCTATCTTCATCCCATTTCAAAACCAAGTCACCTTATTTGAACACTCTTGCACTTGTAATTTTGTTAAAGGATCTCTTCATGAGAATTTGATCATGTTCCATGGCTTTGTGGGCATCATCCCTTGCCTCTCATAGTTGCATTAGTTATATCAACCTAGCTTCCATTAGAGTGTTTTCAAGTAATTCTAACTATTATACAAGTTCTAGGGTAGGAAATTCTTGGGATATGGACAACTTGGCTTCTCTCCCATAAACAATTACAAAGGGAGAGTTATCAATTGATTTCTTAGGAGTAATTGTATCTGCCCATAAAGCTATCTTCAGCGTGTTGTGTCATTCCCTTTGATTAGTATCCAACATCCTCTTGATTATCTTGATTAGGTTCTTATTGGTATACTCAATCAATCCATTAACTTGAGGGTAATAATTGGATGAGGTACTCAAGTGAACTCCATTCCTTGTTTCCTAATTAGAAGTTTTAAAACATATGAAAACAAGTGCATTATCAAAAATAATGACATGGGGAACTCCAAACCTTGTCACAATGTTGTCATAAAACTCTAAGATAGCATTTTCACTTGCATCCTTCAATGCAACAACCTCTACCCACCTTGTAAAGTATCAATGGTAGGAAATATCCATTTGTGTCTATTACTTTATGGAAGGTTGATCATGCCAATGAAATTGAGACCCTATTACATGAAAGGCTAGACCACTTGGATAGGTTTTAATGGAAGGGCTGAAAGTTTTTATTTGCCTATAAATAAGGCACATTGAGGAAACATTCTAACCCATTGGTAATAGTCCTTAAAAAGACTAGGCCAATAGTAACTAACCCTCATTATTTTTGTAGCTATCATCTTAGGAGAGAAATGACCTCCATCTGCACTATTTTGGAACTTCTCTGACAACATATCAAATTTATCATTGTTAACACATATTAGTAGCATACTATTCACATCCTTTATAAAAATAACACCATCCATAAGATAGTAAGGAATGGTCTGTAGTCACAAACATCTCCTTTTAGACTTGTTCAAGCTATTAGGACACTCACCATTTTGAATTAAAAAAATGATGTCTTGTGTCCAACTTTGAGCTTGCATTTGATTAGCTGGTTGGGGTTGAACTTGGTTAACTAAGGCTTTCTCTTTTGAATGTTGAATATCTAAATCTAAATGATCACACAACCCTCTTCCTCTTACTAGTCTTGTCACTTTAATGTCCACGTCATACTCCATCACCTTTGTAATCCATCTAGCTCTCTTTTCATTAAGGTCCTTGATTAGGAGAAACTATCTGGTGCTAAGATGAGAAACCATGACATGTATCTTATTGTTGGAGACCATGTGTCTAAATTTATTCAATCCTCTAATCAATTTTAGAGCCTACTTATCAAAAAAATAATACCTACCCTCATAATCCTCTAATCCTTGGTCAAATAATGCAATTGGCTACTCAACCTCTTCATCATCATTTGCATAAGCATAGCTGAGATTATATCAAGGTTAGCAAAGGTATAGAGTATGAAATACTTGGAAAATTTTGGGTTTAAGAGAGTAGGAGATTCTGAAATTGCTTGCTTGATTGCCTCAAAACTATTCTTACCTTCTTTTATCCAATCATAAGCTCGGTTCTTCTTGAGCATGGTTGTGATAGGCTTTACCATAGTTTCAAAGCCTAGAATAAAAATTATTAAAAAAATTATTTTCCCTAAAAATCTTTACATCCCTTTCTTATGTTGAGGTAAGGACAAGCCTAGAATACCCTCAATCCTCTTGGGGTTAATATACAAGCATTCTTTTGAAACAATACGACCCAAAAGCTTACCTTCATGGATAGAAAAGATGCACTTATTTGGATTAAGGGATATTCCATACTCCCTACATTTATTAAACACATACCTTAGGTGTCCCATGTGATCAATGGTATTTTTTGAAAATATGGTTATATCATCAAGATACACCAGTATAAACTTATTAATTAGACCTTTAAAAGTCATGTTCATTGCCCTTTAAAACATGGCTCTAGAATTTGATAAACCCAAAAGTCATCTTCTTATAGGAAAAGGTCCCCCATTTTTTAGGGAAGGTTGTCTTGAACTAATATTATTCATTGAACAATATCTGATTGTATCTTGAATAATCATCAAGAAGTGATAAATGTTGAGAACATAAAACAACTTGTAGAATTTGCTCCATGGAAAGTAGTGGATAATGATCCTTAATAAACACTCTATTAAGATATCAAAAATCCACACAAAGATTGATTTCTCCATTCTCTTTTTAGATACGTATAATATTAGCCTCCCAAGTCAAATTCTTGATAGAAAAGATAATCCTAAATGCAATCAGCTTGGTCAGCTCCTTCTTCATTAGTTCTTCTATCTTGGGATTGATAGGTCATTGCTTTTACCTAACAGGTTTAGCTCCAGGGTCTATCTCAATGGTGTGATGAGATAGACTTGGATCAAACCCTTTCAAATATTTGTATTCCTAAGAAAATATATCATGGAACTCTTTTCATAGTTTAACAAAGGCCTACCTTTCAAATAAAAACAAAGCTTACCAATATTTAGGAGCTTGTCCTTATAAGTCATGACTCTCTCATAATTCTCTTCTTTTGTTGACATGCTCACTCTTTCCTTATTCTTTTGATCATCTTCATTGAAGACGCTCTTTAAGGTAATCTACCCCTTGGGTATCTTGTTTGTCTTTAGTTTTATAATTTGTTCTTCATAATGATCATGTAATCTCTTTTAATTCCTTGAGGAGAAATTTTCTTCATTTTATAAGAAATTTTCAATGTGTTCATCACTTTAAAACACCTACCATGACAATTCATTATCTGGAATAGAGGGTCTCACAATGATCTTGATATGAGATTGATCTTTCTCTTGTCCCACATCAATATTTGTATGAAATTGTGCACCTATGGTATCCAATCTATCAACATGTTTATTGGAATCCCTTCGCATGGGATGTATGTTAAAGGCATAAAAGTTTTCAAGTAGATCCCATATCTTATGCTTTTAGGATTTAAGGGGTTCTTGGCTGCAACCTAATTTTTTACTTGGTGGATGACTAGCTCACTATCTCCATAAATCTTTAAATTATTGATCCCTCTCTTCTTTGCCCATTAGAGGCCATGAACTAGGCCTTCATACTCTACCACATTATAAGTGTAACTAAAGTGGAATATATAGGATGAGTAGTATTGATTATTTGATGGATAAAAAATCATGATGCTAGCTCCTACACCCACTTTGCTCCTTGAACCATAAAAAATAGTTCCCACATCCCTTCGAGCTCATGATATTCATTAGTGAGTGAAGGGTTTGGAGCATCCTTTTCATGCATATAGTAAATTCCCAAATTAGTCTCTTAGATGAAGGTGTGAGGATCAAATCCATGTGTCTCAGTGCTATATTTATTAAGGAAAATATTAGAGATACCTTTAATGGGAGGATGCTTCACCATTTATGATAGTTTCTTCTTCTTTTTTGATTAGACAATTATGATTTGAATTTGTCTCTATGTATGGCTCAATATAAAATATTGCTAAGGGATGAGTCCTTATAGTCACTTTGGTCCCATATCTTGTTTTCAAAGCTAAAAAATACTAGTCGGTAGAAAGTTATCCCCCTATCTTTATCATGAAGTCCCTTGAGAAGTAAATAGTAAAATGCATCGGAAGGTCTACCACGATAATGTCCTGAATGATGGGGAAACTTGGGAAACCATATAGAAATACTTTTAGACATTTGATCAATCCTACTATCTTGGTTGGAGTCTCATCAATTTTTAACATGCCTTTTCGATGTGGTTCATACTTCAATCCCAATTTTTCAACCACCACTTTAGGCATGACAGTGGTACTTGCTCCACTATCCATAATACAATTCTGGAAAAACTTGTCTCCCACAATGAGTGTGAGGTAGAAAGGTAGAAGATTTTTAGATTTGGTGGAGTGATCCATGATATGATTTGGATAATTGGTAGCTACCACAATATTATGTTTGGAAACTTGAAGGGCTACATGAATGTTTGCAATCTATTTTTGCAAGATCTCTTTTTGACTAGACATATGCAAGAATTCCCATAGAGATATGCTTTTCTTTGAATTCTTCAAATAATACACAATGTCTAGAGGAGAGGAATTCACCTTTTCTTATACCTTTTAAGGTAGATAAGAAGCCCTCCTTTGATAGAGTGATACCTTCTACTTTGAGCTTCAAATGCTTATCTTTAACTGCTATTGTCCCCCTTGTGACTTGCACTCCTTTAGTACTCAACCAATTAATTATTTTATTTATTATAGGGGTTGTTACATCAAACAAAGAGAAATACTCAAGAAATGACCACCTCACTAGTGGTAAGTGTCTAACAATGATCTATGTTAGGTAGAGTGGGTCTACTCTTAAGTCTGCATCCACCAAGTCATTAGGGACTAGTACCAAATCATAATATTTTATCTATTATAGGGACACCCTTAAATGGTCCCTCATCCTAGCCATATTTTCATCTCCACAATATTCCAAAAAATCCTCATAATAAAGCACATGTTCATATGTTATTAGGTCCAATGCATGGGTGATTTTTCCATATGGATCAAAATACAGTTTGGACTCTACAATCTTTAGTACCGTTTGGTAGATTTCAACCTCCACACTTCTGGATTTCAAGAGGGATTGGCATGTGTAATAAATAATGAAAATTTGGAAATCTATCCCTATCTTATGCCTATCTAATAGGAGTATATTAATCTCCACAAGTTTCTTGACTAACTCCAAAAAATTCCCATTTATCACTCATATATCGAGGAAGTATGTATGGATAGCCAATGAATCCAACTGCCTTGATGTAGGAGTGGGTGGGGAACCATATGAAGAATGAACCCTATTTGTTGATTTCATCCTTTGGTACTCTTGAGAATCTTTCCTTCCCAATTTATTTATTGAACATGATAATGATGTTGTAGATGAAGGTATCATTGACTCTCTTTAAATATTGTCTACTAGCCTATAGTGTGAGGTTAGGGAACTAGTTGTAAACTATAGTTATCTATTTAGGAACTATGTTAAGGCCTAGGAAAAATATTCCTTTCAATAGGATATAAAAGATATAAGATGTCATTTAGAACTTGACCATTATTTTTATCTCTATCAGTTGATTATGGAAGGAGTCAATTAGCAATTAGACCTAATGTATTTATTGTTTCTTTTCTCAGATGTTCCATATATATTGGTATATCCATTCTTGATATCACTTAGAATCATTATTACTAATGACCCTATGCAATAGTATTATAATATCCCCTACCTCATCTATGAAATTAGGGCTATACATGGTCGTAAAAAATATAGTGGAGGAATGCTTAGGGATTTTCAGCCATTGATTGTTGATTATATTCTAACATCCATCCTTTTTTTTTATAGAAATATTCATATGTCTATGGAGTTATATCCAAATAAATCTCAAATTATGGGATGGAAAACATTCTATTGATTAATTTAGGGTCAAGATCTAGAATCATTTCCCATTTATCATTATATACTTACCTCCTATCAAGATCATAGTTTTGGGCCATTATTAGGATGAATTCAAGGCTTTGAGTAGATAGAGCGAAGTTTGCATTTTGTGGAAGAACAGAGTCATAGATACTTTATATTTAGTAATTATTTAAATATACACCTATTCCAGCCCAAAAATCTCCTAGGTAAATATGACACTTGTAAAATTTGGTAGAATTTACAAGTGTCTAGAACACTTATACTCTCTGATGGAACTTGAAGGTGTCTCTAGAAGGTGACAGTTCCAATGAAACTTGGAGGAGATATAAACATGTCCCCTTCCCTCGGTGCTTGAAATATGTTGAATCACTACTGGAACTAAGAGGTGTAAAAAACACAACCACTTTCTATGAAGGCTTAATATCTTGTGGGATGCTCAGTTGTTCTTGGAAAGTTAAATTTTTGTAGGTAAGTTGGAAGGATTTTTTTAGGGAATATTCTCTAGTTTGAGAGGAAGTATATTCTTAAAAATATTCTACTGGTATGAAGTGGGGAAAACCTAAACTTAGTCTATGGAACCTCAGGAGGAAAACTAAAGGTTTTTCATGATGTTAAACTTTTAGAAATACAAACCCAAAGAACCCTAGACTAACTTAGACTACAATTTTTAGAAAAGTACAAAATTTGGATGTCCTAAATGATTTAAACAACCTTAAATAAAACCATAAATAGTCAACTCAAGAATTTTTCAACACTTAATTAACCTTTTAATAAACACAAATCACTTGGAATTATTCATAATTAAAGGTCAAAAATAAGAAAAGTACCATTACTTAGATATAAAAGTGAATGGTAGTAATTTTGGTAGACATGGCTTGAGGGTCATGACTTGGCATAGGTAAGAAGATCTCAAATATGTGGTTAGAAAATCACAAATGATATGAAAATCCTTAATCCACTTATTTTAAATAGTGAAAACCCTAGATTAAATATAGTTATGGTGGTTGGGAATGGATGATAGGTTCTAAGAGGGTAGAACCCATGGGGAACTTTTCACATTTCATAATGTGTACAATGCACTCAAGGATCCACATCCCATGATTTGTAGGTTTGGTAGAAGGCAAAGATTATCATGCACTTTACATGTTTCACAATGTGTAATGTACATTGAGGGTTTTAGGTTTCATGGAAATGGGGGTTATATGTTTTATTAGGATCTATAGCCTATTGTGCACTTTGCACATTATGAAACATGCAAAGTGCATGTTGAGTTCTAGATTCTACCAACTGGGTGCATGGTGGGATCTAGAGTCCATCAAGAATTTTTGACATTATGAAAACATGTAAACTAAATGGTGAGTTTTAGATTTTGATAGTTTTAGATGTTGGTTCTTTGTAGGATCCAAATCCCACCATGCATTTTATACGTTATGAAAACATGAAAAGTGCATGGTGGGTTACATATTCTAATGGTTTGGGTGTTGGGTGCTCCAAAAGATATGAAACCCATGAAGTAATTTGCATAAGTGCAAATTACATCTAGAATTATAGATTATACAAAGCATAAATGGAAAGATGGGTATTTTCAAGGTTTTAGGGTTTTTCCTACAAAATAAAGTGGGCCTCCCTTAGATTATTAGATGTAATAATATTTTTTGACAAAAATATTAACATTTACCTGAATAGCTTCCCAAATATGGAGAGGTATATTATCTCTAGCACCAATGTGGTACACATCACATTGATCATTACCACATCCTTTAGTAACATCTCAAGGATCACTTCATAATAATTCTTTGACCCACTACTCTTCCTACCACAAGTTACCCTTGCAAGAAAGCTCCCCCTTCTTCCCCCATGGCTCAACCTCCTATTTTTACATGTACACCTATGACTCCTTAGCTTTTGGACCTTCCCTCACCCATGGACCCCCCTCCAGCTATAATTCCTTCCTTGATGGCACATTCCCCACTATGATCCATTCATCTCCCACACAATACTTTCCCATGAATTATTTTGAGCATCCCCTGCATGATATCCCTCACCACTATGATCCTTCTGGAATTCCTACATTTTCTATCTAGGAGATTTGACGTGAAGTATTTTCTCAAATTTTCCTAAGAATCAATGAGATTTATCAGATATTATGGATAATGCGTGTGGATAAATATATCAATACATATGAGCACCAACATGTTGTTCTTACATTTATTTCTTCATTTGTATTAGATGTGTGCTCCAAATTTACAATTATCTATTTTATATCTTTTGACATGGTGTCAAAGTCTTATCTATATTACATGGTCACTTTTATTTTGCACTACATGTTGCTTATGATTTAATTATTCTTCTTATGTTCTCTTATGGATTATTTTTTATAAATTACATACTAGTTCTTTTTGAGTTCATTTCTTATGATTACCTTGTTATTTTTCATGATTATTTTCTATCTTATCCTTATAAACGTAGATACTTGATATTATGACTTGGCTATACAAACCTTGCTCCCTTTAGTCAATCCCCATATAGCATGTGATTAGTTAGGGAAAAAACTCATCTCATTACACTATCCTTTTACCAATCCACTTTGGATATCCCCTTCCTCCCATTTATTCCATTTCTCAAACTAAGCATACACATGGTTGAGACTTGAGATAACATGCTAATTCATATTTAATCCTAAGTGTTCTAGTCAATCAATCTTTAGATACCTAGTTTCCTTTATACTAAGCCTAAAGATCATTCATGTGTATCACTTTATCTCTCATGATTGGTTATTCCAATTTTGTGTGGAGGATTAATCTTAAAATACATAAAATATTTAAAATCCAAATCATTTAACAAAAGGCAATGATCTAAAAAGAAGCTTTCAAAATTTTCAAAAGTCAAATCACACAAAGACATGATTCTAAACACATCTCCTCTCTCTAATTAAAGATCAAACTCCATAGTTGTCCTCATGATATATCTAAGGTCTATTGGGGTGTGGTAGGGTAGTAGATTAGAAAAGGAAAATAAAAAAATCTTTTTAGTTCTACCAACTTTCTCATGTAAGTACCCAACCTTCATAGTAAACTGACGACTCTATAAGTGGTCCTAAGGAATGGGGAACACATTGTGATAAGGTAGGTCCATTTTAATTTTCTTATTTAAAATTACCAAAATGAGTTGATCTTAATACCACACTTATTTTCCTACATAAATTTGTATCTATAGTAAATACACACCGTTTGTATATTAATGGTCACTAGTCACTTAGTGTCTTTTCATATCCTTAGTGTGCTTCATGTCTTCTAAGGTATTCTCATAAGATACCTAAGTTATGCTTCTTAAATTCCCTTTTTCAATCCCTAAGATCCTAATATTTATCATTGATAAATATTGTTTTGTTCATTGATCACTCTTGTTGTGCCCAACATCCCACTTTTTTTTAAAGAAGAAATGGGGACCCACTTTTTTTTCTTTAGATTCTAGCCTTGTTGTGGAGCCTCTCTTCTATATGTTTGTGCAAATAATTGAAAATATTTACTATTATCCTTAACACTTTGAGGAATGGTCATGGTATTTAAGTAAATTTCATGAATTAACTTTATTAATACCTTTTAGGAGTTATGAATTATGCATATTTTTGGGACTTAAGCAATTCAGAGAAATTTAATTGAATATTTTACTTTGTCAAGATTTTATTTTTAGCATTTCATTTAGACATTTCATCCAACAGGTTTGGTTTTCAAGTTTTGTGTTTTGGGTATTTTGTCTAGTAAATATTTGATATTTATTTTTTTGGCATTTTTCCATTTAGACTTTTTTTCTTTAGAACTTTTATTCTGAATGAATTTGGTCTTTGGGGTTTTTGAGTGAAACATTTTCTTTGATATAATTTCCTCAAAATAATTCATCCTTATCAAAATTTTGTTTCAAACATTTTTTTGTGATGGACTATTGGTCTTTGGAATTTTATTATAAATATTTTTTGATAGGTCCTAAGAACCTTATATACATGTTGTGTGATTTTTATCACATACATTTTGTCTAATGGGAATTAGGTTGTTGGGATTTTTGTTATAAGTATTTTATAAAGATCATTGCCCAACACAAAAATTGAATACTTGACTATCAATAATGATAAAAAGACTTTTTATACTTAGCCAAATAAATTTAAAATATTTCCTAATAGTATGTTAAAGATGCATTCCAATGTGAACTAATGAAATTTGAAACTATATAGGAAGTATAAAATAAGTGAATGTTGGGCATTTAATATGACACAAGATGGTATTTAATGCAATAATCCATATACATGACATGCAATGATTAAATCCTTCATTTATTTCAAACAAAATTGAACTTGAAGTCTACTGATATCTTACGTGATGAAGAGCCCTAGATACTACTTGTGAGGAGACTATGAGTGAAACAATGATTAAGTGGGAGAAAAATTGATCATAAAACACACACAGTATGTAGAAGGACATTGTAAGCAACATAAAATGTGTATATAAAAATTACATCTTCATCTAGGGAATTTTGGGGAGAAAATACACCATCCCCCTACATAATCAAGGTTTCCTAGAGTTTATTGATACATTTTTTGATGCTTCCCTATTTGGTGATAGGTACAAAAATTATTTAGAGTTATGGGACATAGTGGATTTTATGGATTTATTTTCATTATATGATGCTATGTCTCTCTCTAATTGACTATTTGTCAAATATTTATTGGAATTGAAATGAAAAAGATTGAATTTTATTGATACTAAGCTAGAGGTGATTCCATGCATTGACCTCCTATGTGATTTTTTCTATAGGTAAGATAACACAAGATGCCTTCCTTCATCATATTGGAAATCAAATAGTCATCACTTGAATTTTAGGATTTGAATTCCAGAGATACCTATCTTTTTCCATACCTAATGCATACTTTGATAAACACAAATTATTATAACAGAATGTGTTTTCAATTACATTTTCACCCTCTAAGGATATGTGTCAACTTTCCTCATTCAAGTGTCACAATTGAAACACCTCTAGGCTATGGGTAAGCCTAATAATGAGGTGAATCACTAGATAGGGATAACTCCCTTGATGTACCACTTGTAGACCACTACTACACCTATTATTATGAGGGAAAAGGGAGAAAAAATTGATAGAAAACTATCCTAAAGGAGGTGATACACCAAATTAGTTGATGACTTCCAACCAATTACATGTTACACATGAAAACAAAAGACTAACCAAACATACACTTTTCCAATTTGAATATTCTCAAATCAATGTTTCATTATGAGGTTATAAATGAATGTTTATGTTACAAAGACTAGACAAGAGGTCTATAATGACACTATTGAATAGTCTAAATGACTTAACCCTGACACTTCCTAGAACACTTCACATTACCTGCAATAAGAAGTTACAAATAGGTGAGAGAATGAGACAACATGCTAAAGAAACCAAAGTTATCACTAAGAAAGATCCATAATTCAAGTAAACACACTATGAAAAATTATGGAAGATGTAAAAATTAGTAGTCTTATTGATCAAATGGTATGTAAATGAGCAATGATTTTCCATACTTAGGTGGAGTATAAATTATAAAGGCTAAAAGGCTAGTTGTTATAGAACTTAAGAGAGAGAGGAGAAGAGAGAAGTCCAAATGTCATAAGGACACTTACAAAGATACTAAAATGAGTTAATTTTTCATGTTAAGAGAGTGTGAAACTGATCATTCAAAGTTAGGAAGCACAAGTGTCACCTCAAGTCATGAAACTCTTGAAATGTGGTGTAGGAGTTCTCATTATAGCTTAGAAACTTGCATTCATGATTAAGCCCTATTTGAACATCCCAAAAAAAATTAGGGATAGGTTTGATGATTGGAATGAGGGGGAATATTTTCATACATGCCTCTCCATGCATTTTTTTAGTTTTTATCATTTAGAATCTTATGAAAATGAGCTATCACCATCTTTAGTCTAAATAAACTCCTCTTTCCCACAACTTGCACACTTGGCTCAAATTTGGATTAATTTTCCCATGAAAATACATAAAATTTAGTGGATGAAACTTTTCAATAGCATGTGTGGCCTTATAGTCACCATGCATACCTTAAAAAGACTCCCACTTGAAGTTTTCACCCTTCTCATTATCATGTTCACTATGCCAATTTTGACTATCTTAGATGAGGGATATTATTTGAAAATTTATGATTTTTATAGAAAATTAAATGGGCATATGGATTTATAATAAGTCTATATATTCCTCCTAAACTTTTTTTCATCTCTTTAAACCTTCTATAACTTTCACAATGCATAAAATAGTCAGGAGTACCCTATTTTGTACTCCATCCATACAATTATATATAGATAATCTTGATGGTAGGGAGCCTGACTAAGTATTTTAAAACATCCAATAATTTTCATGGTTAAAATATGATATTATAGAATCTTCCCATATTCATCTCATTCATTAAGTCATTATAAGGGTTTAGTAGGATTTTAGGCTCATTTTGATCTTAAGCTTTGTTCATGAAGCTCTAACATTGAAGTTTAAAAATAATTCCACTAATGTGATGTTGAGTAAATATATAAACCTCCAAAATCTCCATATATCCTCATGTATAACCCCCAATAATATGTGAGCACTTCAACTTAGCATATCAAGCTCTTCATTTGCTTTGCACAAGCCTAATGTTACTGTTAAGCCCAAAAATGACTTCCTTGTGTTTCCTTTGCGAGGTTAAAACTTAAAAAACTCTATAATTACCATATGAACATTTCTTGGTCTATTTAAACCCATTAATAATGTTGAGGGTGTCATTGGTCTACCATTTGGCTTTAGGTCAAAACCCTACCCAATGGGCTTGACTACAACCTTAGGTTTTTGAGCACCCTATTTAGTTTATCCCTTATGATAAAGGTATAACCTAGTTTCCTATGTGCTTTATAACTCCATATACCTCATATCAAGGTATACACATATTATGGATCACCTTATCATGTCCCTTATTCAAAACTTGTCACTTTGTCCATAAGGGGAGTGCCCTCTATCTGAGACAAAACAAAGGGCATAATCATATTTATTAAGACAATGGTGAATGTTGGAGAGGATATTGTATGTTTTAAATACACTATATAAAAATAATTGTCCCTTTTTAAAACCATATGTCCTTTTAAAATCACTCAAAACTAATAGAAACTGCTAGGCAAAAGATTGTGTGTAGGGTTGGTTATGTGAACTATGTGTTACTTATTTGAGGCTCTTTATTTTATTTTATTTTATTTTCAATGTTAATAACATCTTGATATAATTAATATAAATATGAATGTTTCCTTAGTTTTTTATCACTTAAAATTTCTACATATCCCTTCCCCTACCTTGAACTCTCAAGACTGTAAATGCCAATTCTTGATTGTATTTCTTTTTGGAGTGTACCTGTAGGTGACCTTGTATGTTTTAGTTTGATAAAAAAAAATTAAAAACCTCAAAAAATCCTCTTTGAATAATTTTTTAATTTTTTTAATTCATTATGTTCACCTTTTATAGTCTATACCTCATCAAAACACACTCCCTTTGCTCTTTGCCTCTCACAGTTAACTAAAGTTGACTATGAGAGGTCCTATAGGTGTTATTTCTTGTTCTAGGCCTTGTTTCATGGCTTTTTAATCCTATTTTAAATTATATACACCATATATAACTTCATTTGTTCCTTTTAGTCTTGTAATGAAGTCCATCACCAAGTTATCTAGCCTACTCTCTATGGTGACCCTACAACTAGCTTGTAAGTGTACATTTTGTGATGAAAGAGACCTGTAGGTGGTACTAGGTGATCTTATCTTTGATCCTAAATTTTATAGGTAACTATTTTAATCTCATTAAACTCATTCAAAATTTATGTCAAATTTTCATGAATTCATTCTTTATACTACCACCTTAGGAAGCAATGACACTCAATCATTCAAATCATGTAGATAACATTTAGGAAAATTAATGTTCAAATATCAACTTTGGGTCTCATAACGGTTGTCTTACATTAGTCATATTGAATCCATATCTTGTAGAGGTATTTTAATATTATATTGATAAAATATTTAGTCATAAATATTCCTCAAAATTCCTTATATCCCTATTGTATGCAATCTCCAAACCTCTATTTTCTTGTTTTAGGGAAAATGGTCCCTAAACTTATAGTCATTGTCTTTGGAAGTGATTTTCAACTCTATTTTAAAAAATATACCCTAAATTGGGTATTTAATGGTATAAAACACATTATTACATAAGAAATAAATTTCCATCACTTTTTTCCACACTTCAAAATGGCATTTCAGCTCTCTCCTAGCACCTAAAGGTAGGTGGACATTTTCAAGTTATAGGTAGTAAGTATGAGGATGGATAGTTTGTATTGTTTCTAAATTATCATGATTTATAGGCTTATCCCAATACCCTCAAATTAACTCTTCACATCTCAAATATTTTAAAACCACTACTAAATCTCTCATTCTTACATGACATCATCATAAAATACCTATATGTGCATCTTGACTAGTATGAATGTAATAAGCATGAATTGGAGCAATGTACCAAAGAATATGATTTTAGAGTCATTTTAACTCCTCTAATGATGTTTAGATGAAACATTAGGATGTTTAAAAACTCAATACAAACTTTCATAGTTCTTTTTTAATGTGACTTCCTCTATGAGAACACTTGTACATGATAGTTAGAGAGTAAGTTGACTATATGGTCCTTGTGATTATGTCCTCATGGATTATTGATTGGATAAATGGATTTTAAAGTAAAGGGGATGAAATTATAATCATTATGATGAAACTATTTATAACCCTTGGAATCATTGCCAAAACATGAGGATCCTGAAAATGGTGAAAAACTACCTATCATCCCAAATGAGACTAATCTACCAACCTAAGATGATTTTATCAAAAAAAACACCATGAAACATAAAAAATAATGGAGGGAACTTGAGAAAATATCCAACATCCTCTGAAGTCAACATCACCAAATGGTTTTTATAAATTTGTCCAAAATGGAGTAAAAACTATAGGGTATAGGAAATAGTGAGAATAAAATATAGTAAGATTATATATCATGGTTTATAAAGCAAAATTAACCAGTATTAGAAATATTATTATGGAAATATATCTCTTTGAGTTTAGTTTCACCTCCCAAAGGTATCTAACCTGAAACCTCTTCAACTATTTGTACCAAGCATAAACCTACTGACCACTTTTGTGTGTCTAGAAAGGCAAAGAAAGAGCAAAATAATTTTAGCTAAAAATGGCACTTATAGAGAATTTCAAGAGTGTAAATTAACCTTAGGAATATTAATACACATTCCATGGCCTTCTACCATGTGTCACCTTCCCACATGGGTCATAAAAGTACCAAACTCCCCTCCTTTACTTGATTACTTGGTCTTTAGCTAGATAACTTACAAATTTCAGATGAGACTAACATTATTGATAGCTAATATGACTTTATGGATGTTTTTTAGGAATTAAGGAAACATGAGAACCTTCAAAACTATTCCACTTTCATTTATGACCCCTAAAATCCTTCTAAATGACTCAAAGTGACATATAGATGAATTAGACCATGATCAAGGCTAATATAACATTAAATGGCATAAAAAAACGTATAATATACCCCATGAAAAAATAATAGACCCATAAAAACATATATAAATCAACTTTTTACCTATAGGGGTCACAATTTGACCTATAGGGTCAAATTTGGTCAACAAATTAGTGACTCATATGGGTGGCATGTATGTTATGCTAACTAGACTAGTAGCCTTATCAGTGCATTGAGATTGGGGAGTCATTTGGAGTTTAAAATAAAATAATGATACCTTTTAACATTTACTAAAATATCTTATCAAGATAAGCCTAGTTGAATACCTCAACCACACAAAATAAAAGACACATACAAAGAAAAATCAAACACACATGTGCTTTATGATCACTTATGGAACACACACACCAAACTAAACAAACTAACTCAAACACTAACTAACCTGAGATGAAAAATACCTCTTGGATCAAAGGGGAATCTTGAAATTTTTCTTGTTTCATGACATGAAGGAATGAATGAGACATATAGTCTTTTGATCCTTGACATTGATGCCTCCAACTTTTCCATGATGTTTTCCAACTTCATTGGCATGATGTTCAATGAGAACCAAGTAGTTCCAAATAGGTTGGCTATGTAAATTAAATATTTTAGCATCTAAATAGGCTCAAACTTCTCATATAGATCATCAATTACAACCTCTGATGGTGGTTCAATAAGGCATACCTTCTTGATTTCTATAGTGCTCTTAATAAGATTGGGTTTTTTCTTAGCTACAAGTTCTTCTAGTTCATCTAGGAGTTTTTCATATTCGACCAAATATTGGTCATTTTCCTCCATGGAAGACTCTTTCTTCACCTTGTCATGTACTTGACCTTCAACTTGGAAAAACTCTTCAAGCTTTTGAAAGAACTTCATTTTTAACTACCAATCATCTATGTCCTCTTTATCATCTAGAATCATGACCTACTAAATCTTCTCTTCTTGATATAATAGTTCATCAAGCTAGTGTTATTCAAGATCTAATGCAAATGAGGATGATTCAAAATTAGTCTGAGGTATTGAGTCATCCTAAAGAATTTTAACTTCTACCTTGGTCTGAAGAGATTTTTCTAGGACTGCAACCTCTTTGGGTATGACTTGAAATTGTTCTCCATACTTAATAGCACATTCATATTCATGCCTGAGATGATTATCCATAATTTTTTTATCAGATTTAGAGTCATCTTCAAGTACTTCCCTCTTCAAGTGTTTGTCACATTCCTCATAGATAGTTGTAACAGAGTCTTCAGCATGTTTATTTTCATACAAGAAGGTAGAATTATGCATGTCATCACCAAATGGAATCCCTATAATGATTTCCTCTTCTTCAACACTTATAACCTCTTGAGGGCTCTCAAGTTTTACTTCAACCATTTTAACCTTGCATTGCTTCTCAAGGACTGAAAAATCCTCCATCTCCTTCTCCAACCAATAGTTTTAAATTTTCCTCAACCAAATGCCCTATTTAGGTTCCTATACAATAGGTCCATAAAGGAAAAGGGTGATGATGTGGGGACAATATGAACTATTTGGTGGAGGTGGAACATAGAATTCAAAATTAGAATGAGATTGAAAAGTAGGGGATTATTTTGGAAGCTCTTAAGGAAGAGGATGCAAACCTTGGGCTAAAATAGCTTGATTTTCTTCCTTCCATTTGACAATCACTTCATTGACATATGATTTAGCTTGAGTAATCTCTTGTAGAAGGTTAGATGGGGTGTGTTTAGGCGTAAGATCTTCTTTGGGATCTAAACCTTTCATCATGCCTTGACTTAGCAATTTCATCCTTGACTCTAACTCTTCAATTTTCTTGGATAAGTTATATTGTAAAAGACTTTCTTGAATTTTATAGGAATCTCCATGAGGATGAGGAGTATGAGAGGTCTGACATGGAAAATAAGATGTCTCTTCAGGAAGGGTGGTAGGGACTTTCATAGGATCAAAATCTTTCTCAACCTCACACTCTTTATCTAGGCTTTTATCCTCGTTATTTCCCCATGATTCAATTACCTTTTTCTATCTTAGGATGTTAGTATTAGGAGTATATTCTTGAGTTATTGATACACTTTTATGAGTGGATGAAGTGTTCGAGAAACTTGGTATCTCCTTAGGCTTGGATTCTCCACCTTGTATCCATCTTGGAATCTCATGTCTAGAGGTCTCTTCTTGAATTGGGGATGTGATGGGAGAAGAAAATGAGGGCTTAAATTACACTTCCTTTCCTAATGATATGGATTTTTTCATCTATCTATTGGCCAACTCAATCTACCTATCAAGATTTTCTTAAAAAACCAAGTTTCTCTTTCCAACTCTGTCCTCCAACTAATTAGGGAAAATATGACTTTGATAAGCTTGATTGGGCTCATGAGTATGGGTCAAATAGGACTAATATCAATCTTGTGGAGGTGGATATGAGGTTTTATAGACTTGGTGAGGCTACTCCTCATGAGTTGTTATCCTATCTTTTAAAGATGCAATCAATCCACTCACATCTAACATCTCACTTATGAGCTTCTACCAATTGGTTCTCTCAATAGGTTCTCACTCTCTTTTGACCAGCTCTAATGCATCTCCTACCTTATGAATTAAATGACTAGGAATATCATGACCATTCCACTTTATTGTATCAGTATACAATATGTAATTCTCATATCCCTAGAGTATTTTCTTGAGACTTTCAATGGACTAATTAAAGGAGTGACTAGGTTGACTAGGGGAAGTAAGATATTGATGAGGTTGGCTATAGGACTAATAAAACTCATGATAAGACTGACAATGGTCATATTAGAGATGGTAAGAATCATAACAAGGCTGATAGGGAATGCCATAATCTTGATAAACCTCACCAACTTGTGTAAAATAATACTCAACACCAAAGTCAGCCATGAAACTTCATTCAGAAGTAATAACACAAGGAATGATTATAAAAAAAATGTCAAAAGGAGTACCTGGGCTAATTGACTAGCTGATGTAATCTTAGAGTCACCATTGATGTATAGATAGATGCCTACAAAGGCTAATGTGTTGAAAGACAACACCAAAAATATTTCAACTTCTTGGACTAATAATCCCATCAAACATTCCAAAAAATATTTTCACTTGGATTTTCACCCAATGAGGAGATTTCTTGTCTCTCCTCATCCAAGTGGCATAATTAAAACACCTTTAGGGTATGGGTAAGCCTAAGAATGAGGTGAATCTCTAAATAGGGATAACTCCCTTGATGTACCACTTGTAGACCACTATTACACTTATGATTATGAGGGAAAAGGGAGAGAGAAAACTAAAATAAAACTATCCTAAACGAGGTGATATAACAAATTAGTTGATGACTTCTAACCAACTGCATGTCACACATAAGAACAAATAACTAACAAAACATACACTTTTGTAGTTTGAATATTCTCACATCAATGTTTCCTTATGAGGTTATGGATGAATGTTTAGGCTAGGAAGAATAGAAAAGAGGTATAAAATGACACTATTGAATAGGTTAACTCACTTAACCTTGACACTTCCTAGAACACTTCACATGACCTGCAAGAGGAAACTACAAATTTGTAAGAGAATGAAACAACATGCTAATGAAACCATAGTTATCACTAAGAAAGATCCATAATTCAAGTAAACACACTATTAATAGTTATGTAAGAGGTAAAAATAAGTAGTATTATTGATCAAATAGTATGAAAATTAGTAGGACTTTATCATACTCAGGTGGAGTATAAGTTAAAAAGGCCAAAATGGCTAGTTCTTATAGAACTTGAGAGAAAGAGGATAAGAAATAAGTCTAAAGGTCAAAAGGATACTTGTAAAGATGATAAAATGAGTTTATTATGAATGGGAATATATTGTGAAACTGATGATGAAAATTTAGGAAGCACAAATGTCACCCCAAGCCATGAAACTCTTAAAATGTGGCATCAGATTTCTCATTCTGGCTCAAAAAATTGCCTTCATGATTTATCCCTATTTAAATGTCCCAAAACTAAGTATGGATAGGTATGATTTTTGTAATGATATTTAATGTCTATAGACATGCCTCTCCATGCATTTGTTGTAGTTTTGATCATCTAGAATCTTCCCAAGATGAGCTATCACCATCTGCAATCTAAGAATCTCCTCTTTCACACACCTTGCATAGTTCGCCTCAAATTAGGATTTATTTTCCCATGAAAATATGTAAAATTTAATGGATGAAACTTTTCAAGACCCTCTATGGCTTTAGAGGCATCAACAATACCTTAAAATTATTCCCACTTGAATTTTTCACCCTTCTCACTATCATGTTCACTATGTTAGTTTTGATTGGCTGAGATGAGAAATATTGTTTGAATACTTATGATTTTATATGTAACATTAAATGGTCATGGGTATCTATAATAATTCTATATCATCCTCCCCAACTTGTTTTCATCACTTAAAACCTCCTAAAACTTGCACAATGCACAAAATAGTCAAAAATACCTTATTTTTTACTCCATATATATAATTCTATACAACTAGTCCTTATGGTAGGGATCCTAACTTAGTATTATACAACAAAAAATCAATTTAATGCTCAAACTAAGCCATTATAACATCTTACCATCTTCATCTCCTTCATCAGGTCATTCTAAAGGTTTAACAAGTGTTTTAGGCTCATTCAGCTCTTAAGCTTTGTTCATGAAGATCTGACATTGAATTTGTAAAATAATTACACTAATGTGATTTATAATTCCTCATTAAATGTCCCAAAACTCCATATATCCTCATGCATAACCCATAATAATATGTGAGCACTTCAACTTAGCCTATAAAGTTCTTACTTTGCTTTGTACATACCTAATGCTGCCTTTGAGCCCAAAAATGACTTCATTGTTTTTCATATACAAGGTTAAAACTTGAAAACCTCTATAATTACCATATGAACATTCCCTAGTCCATTATAATCCATTAATAAATATTGGGGTGTCATTGGTCTACCATTTGGCTTTAGGTTAAAACCCTGCCCAATGGGCTTGACTACAACCTAAGGTTTTTTGAGCACCTTATTTAGTTTATCCATTATAATAAAGGTATATATTATTGTAATAGGTTTATTAAAACTAAATATACATCCTATAAATGTCTAAAAGTCTTATATCTTTCCTTATCACATCCCTTCTTCAAAACCTATCACATTGTGCATAATGTGAGTGCCATCTATCTAAGATAAAATAAAGGGCACTCCCCTATTTCATAAGACAATTGTGAATGTTTCAGAGTATATTATATTGTTAAAATAAACTCTCTACAAATTTTCATACCTTTGTAAAACCATATGACCTTTCAAAATCATTCAAAACTGATAGAGACTGCTAGGCAAAAGACTGTGTTCAGTGTTGGTTATATGAACTGTGTGTTACTTATTTGAGGTTGTTTCTTTGATTGTATTTTACATGTAAATATCCTCTTTATATCATGAATATAAATATTAATTTTCACTTATTTTTTATCACTTTAACATTTTGTATATCCCTTCCCCTACCTTGAACTCTCAAGATTGTATGTGTCAATTCTTGACTATATTTTTTATTTTGAAATGTACATGTACGTGACTTTGTATTTTTTAGTTTGAGAAAAAACTTATCAACATCCCCTAAGCCTCTTTAAATATTTTTTTAAATTTTTAAATTTTTTATTTTCACCTTGTATAGGCTATAACTCATCAAAACACACTGCTTTTGCTCTTTACCTCTCACAGTCAACTATAGCTGACTGTGAGAGGCCCTATAGGTGTTCTTGCCTATTCTAGGCCTTGTTTCGTCAATTTATCACCATGATTTAATTTATATACACCATATATAACTTAAATTTTTCCTTTTATTCTTGTAATTAATTCCATCACCAAGGTATCTAGCCTGCTCTCCATGGTGACCCTACAACCAGCGTATAGGTGTACATTTTGTGATGAAAGAGACCTGTAGGTGGTACTATGTGATTTTATCTTGCATATTGAATTTTGTAGGTAAAAATTTGAACCCAAATAAGGTATTATTTAACATTTATTTCAACCTATCATTAATTCATTATTTATACTACCACCTTGGGAAGGAATGACACTCGATCATTCAAATCTTGTAGATAATAGTGAGGAAAATTAGTGTTCAAATAACAACTTTGGGTCTCTTAACAGTTGTATTCCATTAGTCATCTTGACTCAATATATTTAAAATGTATTTTAATATTATATGGATACAATATTTATAAATAAATATGCCTCAAAATTCCTAATGTCCCTGTTATATGCTATCAACCACATGGCCTAGACCTCTATTTTATTGTTTTATGGAAAATGGTCCCTTAAACTATAGTCATTGTCTTTGGAAGTGATTTTTAACTCCATTTACCAACATATCCCTTAAAATGGGTCTAAAATTTTCTATAACACATTATTAATTCAAACAAAATTCCCATCACTTGTTTCCATACTTCAAAATGGCATTTCAATTCTTTGCTAGCACCTACAAGGAGATGGACATTTTTAAGGTAAAGACAATAAGTATGAGGATGGATAGTTTTTATTGTTTATAACTTATCATGAGCTATATAATTATCACAATACCTTTATATTCTACTATTCATATCTCAAATATTTTTAAACCACTACTAAATCTCTCATTCTTACATGACATCATCATGGAATACCTGTATGTGCATCTTGATTGGTATGTAGGTAGTAAGCATAAATTGGAGCAATATACCAAAGAATATTATTTTCATTAATTTTAACTCCTCAAATTATGTTTATATAAAACATAAATATGTTTAAAAACTCAATACAAACTATCACACTTCCTTTTTAACATGACTTCCTCCATGAGAGCACCTCTACATGACAGTTAGAGAGTAAGCTGACTATATGATCCTTGTGACCATATCCTCATGGATTATTGATTAAATAAATGTGTTTTAAGGTAAATTTTATAAATATTACATTATAAACATGATTATTAACTTATTTATACCCACTAAAATCACTGCCAAAACATGAGGATCTTGAAAATGGTGAAAAATTGCTTATCATCCTAAATGAGACTAATCTACCAACCTGAGATGATTTTCTCACCAAAACACCATGAAAACTAAAATAAATAATTTATGGAATTTTATAATAGATAAAACATTCTCTATATTCAACATCACCAATTGGTTTGTACTAACTTGTCCAAAATGGAGCGAAACCTATAGGGTGCAAGAAATAGTGTGAAAAAAAACATAGTCAAATTGTAAAGGATGGTTCATAAAGAAAAGTGGAGATATATTTAAAATATTTTTATTTAAATTTATATTTTTGAGTTTAATTTCACCTCCCAAAGTAATTTTACTTGAAACTTCTTCAACTATTTGTACCAAGCATAAACCTACTGACCATTTCTATGTGTCTAGAAAGCCAAACAAGGAGCATAATGGTTTTATCTCAAATATGGCACATACAGAGCATTTAAAGTGTGAAAATGAATCCAAAGAATATGAAGATACATTCCATGAACTTATCTCACGTGACACCTTCCCACATGGGTCATACAAGTGCCAAACTCCACTTTTTTAGTTGATTACTTGATCTTCAATTAGATAACCTGCAAGTTTTAGATAAGATTAAAATTATTGATAGGGAATATAAATTATTGGATGTATTATAGGATATAAATAAACTTGGTCACCTTGAAAAACATGCCACTTACATTTATAACCCCTAAAAGCCTTCTAAATGACTCAAAGTGACATATAGATGAATTAAGCCATGATCAAGGCTCATATAACATTAAATGACATCAAAAGACCTATAATATACCCAATGAAAAAAAATTTATACCCATAAAACATCTAAAAAATCATGTTTTTACTTGTAGGGGTCCTAGTTTGACCTGTAGGGTCAAATTTGGTCAACAAAATGCATAAAACACAATTGAGAAGGTGTTATCTTCATGTTTGCTCCCTAACCATACCATCAATTTAAAAGGGAATGAAAAAGGGGTTAATTCTATATAAAATATCAATATTGGATTAATAATTGGCATGGTGTTATTGACTATACTCTATGGTATACCGAGTATTCACTTTGTTAATTTAAATTGGGTGCCATTGGTGCACATGACACAAACAAATGATATTACACTCACACTAGGATAAATAATAAGTTTCCACTTGAGGGAATAGGTAATCCATAAGGACAAGTGGCCCATACCTATGATCCTTTTTTATAAGATGTCTTATTTATTAGACACTATTATGGGGACTTACTACAAAGTTCTTAGAGAACTGTGGTGTCTAACCACTGATTACATTATGAACAAGATTTTTGACCACTTTAATTTTATGCATGTCTATGCCTATACAAAGAAAATTTTCAAGATTTCATATAATGTATAACCTAAAGTTTTGAAGGCATTAAATAGTTCACCTATGCCCAAGATTAGATAAAATACTTTGAAGACACTTGCCACCAGAGGGGATTATTTCTTATAATTGAACTTCACTATCATAATGATTTGGGAAGTAAGGTTCACCCCATGTGTCTCTTAAAGTAAATTCTAGAAAATTTGGTAAAGTAAGAAATTGCTTTTCAACTATGGTATATTATAGAAGAAAACCTATCTAGATAGAATGAAAGTTCATATTTTGGCCACCACGTAGTCATTGGGAGAATGGTATACATAATGAGAGAACATTTGGGAGAAGTGGGAAACAAGAGGAGGAGTTATCACTTCCCCACACTTCCACACATGGATGGTGATCCCCATAGCTTTATCTAGAAGCATATACACATATTAATATCCATTATATCCACTAGCCTTATGCATATGATTTTTTGTTTCTAAATGCAAAATATGATGCTAAAGTGTTAAAAAGGGTTAGAATTGTGGGAATGAAAGAAGATCATTTGAGGATGATATAATATGACCCTTTAGTTTTTGTGTGGGAATTAGATAGTAATAATTCCCTTTATAAGGGGTGGGAACATTAAAAATTATGGAGAGGACAATATATGGAACATTAAAAGGACCAAGTACCTTCCTCATCTTAGGGACTTCTTGTAAAGTTAAAGCCAAAAGTTGTGAAGAAATAAATTAGGTTAGCTAAACCTAACCTCAATGGAGCATAGGAAGGAGAACCTATTAGTTTGGACTTTGATGAGGAGGAGCAAACACATGAATAAATAGCTACAAGCATGATTCCAATGGGAACATTAAAAATTATGGAGAGGACAATATATGGAACATTAAAAGGACCAAGTACCTTCCTCATCTTAGGGACTTCTTGTAAAGTTAAAGCCAAAAGTTGTGAAGAAATAAATTAGGTTAGCTAAACCTAACCTCAATGGAGCATAGGAAGGAGAACCTATTAGTTTGGACTTTGATGAGGAGGAGCAAACACATGAATAAATAGCTACAAGCATGATTCCAATGATTACTTCTATTCCCCAATCCTAGGTTACCACATTTGTAGGGGTAATATTAGTGGAGGTATCTGCATTAATCCAAGAGGTCTTCCCCACATAGCTAAAGACACCTATTGTTTATAAAAGGAATCCTAAGACTCCTATAGGTAGTCCTATAGTTGAATTATCTCAAGGCTTGCCTACTTCACCCAAACACTCATAAATGATAGAGGGAGAGGTTTTTGAAATTGAATATGTTGGAGATGAAGAGAACTGTAATGAAGAAACAAAGTTAGAAATATCGAAGGCCATGAGCCTTAGATTAGATAAGGATAAAGATCCATCCATGCAAGATTTCCTAGGTACCCATACTATTTAGATTATTCCTTTGTCTTTTATTACTATTCCCATATTTGGTAGTGTTTCTATTTCTTTTGTGTTAAGGACCACTAAGGTGGAAGTGCCTACTTCCACCTTTATTGAGTCATTTTATATAACCTAATTTAATTAATGTTCATTTCTCACCTTGAAGGTTGAGAAGGATGTTTCCATCCACCACCTCCATAGAATAAGCCATTATGTCAAGTTCCATCAAAGGTAGGAGGGCCAAGCCCCAAATTTTCATAGTCCATCCACTCTCTTAGATTGGAGGAGTGGATTGGTCTAAGATAATCTGGCTCTCCTTACACAATGTCCTTGTAAAAGCATAGAATAAGAAACCAATAGTTGAGTAGGCCAAGGAAGAGGTTGTAGTTACAACCTTAGAGGAAATAGATGTAACACAGTTGGACATTCCTCTTTGGGCTATGGATTTGAGAAGTAAGGCCTCATAGTTGCCAAGAATTAAGATAACTGAGCTTCCCTCCATCACCACTCTATTATATAAGCCATATGAAAGAATACAGAGGATGAAGAAGAAGAATATGGAGAATGACAAGGGTAGAGAATTTGTTTTTTAGGAGAGACAATAGGTATTCTCTCTCTTGAGAAGGCAAAATAGGTAGTTGGGAGAATCCATCTATGTTGAGAATTTTGTAGGCTTAGCTAAAGCACACAAAGAGGCTATGGTGGCCATCCATGAGGGTACATAAATGGTGAGGCAAGAGCTAGAGGCTGAGGTAGAGTAATTTATAGAACAAACTAAGACTATACATAGTCTAATAGGCATCAAGTTTGAGGTCAAGGAAGAAGCCTCTAGATGTTATAATTTCTTATAAGCATTGGATTTCATGAGGGTCAAATTGGCCTCACATATGAATAAAACTAATGAGTTATTCAATTATTTGAGGAATGATGGTAATAAATTAAAAATGCTATTTGCATACGTAGGTAATAAGGATTATATCCATTTAAACCTTATGACACCACTTGAGGAATCTAATGCCCTTAACTTAGTTGTCATCAAAACAAAAGAAGTTTAGGAATGGTTGTAGGTAGTTTGGGATCTACTCCCCAAATATCAAGAACATGAGGCCCAAATTATCCAAATTTTTAATGATCTAAATTTATCTAATTTGAAGGACACTGCATGTAAATTGATTAGCAATATCAATTTTGATTAGCTCATATAGGAGGTGACAGATAACTTCAAGCAGAGTCTACATGGCCTAACATTGGAAGAGATAGAAGCTAAATTGAGTACTACTAGGAAAAAGGTCACTGAGGTGGAAATTTTCAAGAATAAATTTTAGATGACTAAAGGAGAACATGTAAATCTCCTTGTCAAGTTAACAAGATACACTGGCCACTTCTACTAACTTTGGACATCATACAATAATAGCATGATGCCATAGACAAGTGTTTCCATGAGATTGAAGTGAAGAAGAAGCAATCTCAAGCTGTTACTTATAGCATCACATTGACATTTGTAGTTTCTATGTCCACCACCTCAGCCACTACACCAACTAAAGTGTATGCATATATTAAGATGACACAACCTTAAAAGGCTAAGATTTGTTCCATGGAAAATTTTGTAATGACATATATATATATATATATATATATATATATATATATATATATAGTCTTCTTATAATTAGAGCCATAATTATAGATTTAACTATGTCTTTTGTACACATGAACATGTTACATGGTTTTTTAAACGCTAACTTATGAATAATTAACAATTTTAAGTAAACTTTTACATGGTTTTGACTATAGCTAGAACTCATGTTCTAACTATCATATGTAATGACTTTACATGAATATGAAGGATGAGGTAACCCATTCCCCAAGCCTATTTAAATAATTTTAATCCATATTTTGGATTTGTTAGATAATTTTAAATATATAGGAGTGAATCAATTTAAATTTTCTACTCATGTCTTTGCATATTTTTTGATGCAGAGCATATACCAAGTTATCACTTCATTTGTCAAACTTTCTCACTCCTTTATCTTGTTCTTTTTGCAATTCTTGTCAATAAATCATAAGTTTACTTATCCATAGGGTTTAATTAATTCATTACTTGTTTTTATTCCTTAAAATCACCTTACACATACTCATCATAATCATCTAGCAACCTTTGTTCAAATATGCACCCTTTTCGAGCATCAATTCATCCTCATTCACAATTCTACCTTTGAGTACATAGTCCTACAAGACCTTTCATAGTCATTAATGATTAGTATAGAAAAATTACATATATTTAATAAAATTTAATGCTTAAATCTAGTTCAAATTATTAAATTTTGAAAACCAAACTCTTCTTCTAAGTACACTTTCTTTTCTTAGACCTACTCATTTAGATCTCCTCTTAGGCCTAATCCACCTTAGCTTCTTAAAATAATACTTATCAGTATATACACCTTATAAAACCTATTTATTAAATTAGGTCATATGATTTTTATTAGGATTACAATTTTTTGTCAAGTTTTGCTGGTTAGAACCTTAGTTATGGTTCAAAGCCTAGTTTAGTGTTTCTTGGAACTTGTCACAAGGTGAGAGCAAAAAATATCTCACTGTGAACATTAGGAATCATTTAAAAAATTAAAATTTGGTTTTATAGGTCTATGTTAACCTTTTACATGTTATTAAATCATCCAATATCCTTTCTTACTTGATTGATACATGTTTCCCAATCATAAACACTTGACTATGTGGACAAACTAAGACTCTGCAATTATGTGCTTCTACAGTAAGGAAAAAAATAATGTCATATAAAAAAATCTTTATGAAATATAATATCACATTATAAAATACCTTCTTTATCTTCCACTAGCATACCAATTCACTTTACTTTTGCTTAACTGACTATTTCCTTCAATGGATTACACATATAGTCCATTGTCTAGTTCTTGACACATGCAAGAAAGAAAATGGGTTATAAAACAAGTTTTCAATCAATGAGTTCCTTTTTGTTTATATAATTATAAGTATCCAAATCTATCTTAACCCATTCAATCACTATAGACACAAATCATAAGAACATATATTCATCAAAAAAAAATTTACATAATCTAAATAGAAAATAAGGGTCTATTTGAAATCTTTAAGTATAATTGTTTTTTATTATCTTAGAATAGTTTCTCAAAATGAAACATTATATATCTTTTTAAAAATAATTATAAAAAATTTACCAACATACTTATTTTCCAACAAAACACTTACAATTGCAAACAACTCTCCTGATCAACCCAATAGGAAACTGAGTGCTTAGTCTATAAAACATGGACTGTATTCTCTCAAGTATCTTTCTTCAAAAAACTAAACATTAGTATCCAATTATACTTTAATTAACCTTTAATATTACTTGAAATAAAATATTAATATCACTCTTTTATGAAAAAACACTTACAGTCAGGAATAAAACCAAATGATGTCAATAGGGTATGCATAATTTTCATCCAACAACAAAGTTTTACATAAAACATTCTTCTTCTCCTAATTCCAAAACATGTCATTACATCCTCCATTCCTCTACTTATAATGGATCCTCTATATATATATCTATAGCTAACTCCAAACTTCTAAAACATGAATCGTAACTGAATCTTGTTCTTTTCCTATGCAGAGGTGTTATTTTGATACATAACATAGTTCTTGATTTTGCATAATATGACATGTCTAAAACCATGACAATAGACTAAAGTACATATTATTAACCCTTTACCATGATAAAACCCCTAGACATATTTGTGTCATCTTGATACTCTCATACATGAATAAAAGTCTATTTATAAGACTTAATAATATTCACATTTTTAAAAAGGAACTTTTGGTAAGAAACTCTATACTTCATATTTTATGCCTCTTTGAACAACCTAGACTCCAAAAATATACCTCTAATGACCTGTATAAAATATATGATACCTAATATACTATCAAAATAAAAAAATAGATCCTTTTTGGGCTCCTCATTGGATGCCCCTTTAGGTAGAAATTTTTTGCCACAAGTGTTTGAATGTTGCACTTGGTATATGTTGCTCCTTGAATGCATTAAACCTCCTCATAGAAGGTATCCACTTACAATTACCTCTCATAGAGGTGAACATGCTCTTGGTCCCCACATGTAAGCCTTCTTTTCTTCATCTTCATATCTACACAAGAAATAAAAATGTTAAGAAACATATAGTTTTTTCCATCTTCAACTTACCTTTATGGTGTATACCAATCTTCCTCTTCTTTAATCTGATCCACCTTATCCTTATCTCCATATTAAACTATTTCTAAAAGTATGACCTCTTCTTCCTTTACCAATTCTTGTTATATTACCCATTCTATTTCATGCACAACTTATGCTTTATCCTTGCATACTTAATACTTGTGTACATGCTTAGTTTGTTGTTGTACATAGTCAACATCTTGACTACCCTCAATCTACTACATATGCATGAACTACATGTTCCCTTTCATTATCTCATCTCCTTGATCACTTAACTATCTCTCATAGGCTTGATGTATATGGTCCAATTCTTTGACATTCTCTTCTTGTTCAACTTTATTTTTCAAACATTCAACCATTCCTTCTTTGGATGCCTTACAAAATTTATGCTGTATATGATTATTTATCTTATCTTCTATCTGATCCTTACCTATACCTTCATTAAAAATCATCATATTAGAAACAATATTTGAAGCCTTCATGGATTTCTCATGGGCTTCCTTCCCATACATTTGAACCTCCAACTTCCTCTTCACTTGTTTACTGTTTATCCCAAACCACTACCCATCCATCTTGGTTATAATATCCATTACCATTTTGTTATCATCTTTCACACATGATTATCTTCCCTTCTTTCTCAGATTACCTTTTTCTTTGAGCACTCTTTTGGGTGTTATATCTTCTTTTCTTGAAAAACTTTTTACTTCCACCTTACACTTTTATTTATCTTCTCTCATGTCCATCTTTTTGGACATAATCAACTCAAGATAACTCACCTTATCTTATTTGAGTACTTTGACCAAACCCAAAATCTCATTTGTTTGAGTTCAATACTACCTTATCATCATCATCATCATCATCATCATCATCATCATCATCATCATCATCATCATCATCATCATCATCATCCTCTCATCTCTTCCATCTTCCTCACCTTTCAATGGAATAATTATATATGTTTGTCTATGTAACTTAATAGTATATGTGTAAGCTCAAACATCATGCATGGCATGATTATCAAACTAACATGGTCTCTCAAGTAATAAATGACACACATCTATAGATAAAATATCACATAATACTTGATCTTTATACCTTTCCATCTAAAAATCAACCCAACTCCATTCACTTACTAGTATTTGGTATCCTTTTTGAACTCATGCAACATTGTGTGGTTCTATATGTGGAATTATCTTCAATCCCAAATTATACACCATCTCTAAAGAAACTATATAATTAGTAATACATCCATCAATCACCAAATTACATACATTACCTCTTGTTTTGCATATAGTTTTGAACAAGCTTCTCCTTTGGGATAGTTATTTGCCTTATTTTTATTGCAATAAGACTCTCCTGATGAGTAATGACTCATTATTTTCATGTCTTCTATTCTCATTCTTTTCTCTATGTTGTTGCATACTACTATTCGCATTCCTTGAACACTCTTCTACCCTATGTTCCACTCTATGGAAATTCTATCATTGCCCCTAAAATATTTGTATTGGTCCATTACTCATTAGACCTTTTCCCCTTCTCATTATACCATCTACCAATGGTTTTATCTCTCTTTCATTGTGTTGTCCCATGCCTTCTTCAACTACTATTTCATGTCCTTGTGGTCTACCTTAAACAACCTCTCCATTTCCTCTCTCTACCATCTTTGATTGAAAAGGTACTACTTCACCTTGCTATCTATCATCACCTTCTCTCTATATCACTATCATTTATTATACCCCTTAATAAAATCCTCAATAGTCTCCATTTTCATAACCAATGGAGCAACTATCTAGGTCATCATCCTAACCAAACCATAATCTTCACTGCTAGCTCTCTCCATGGAGTACTATCTTTGATCACCTACCATGAATTTCACTTCAAAACACATATTGTCAAATCTCATTAACAATCCAAAAAAAAATAAAAATTATATCTCTAATACCAAAATGATCCAGATCATATACCAAGTTATCACTTCCTTTGTCAAACTTTCTCACTCCTTTATCTTGTTCTTGTTTTACTTCTTATTAATAACTCATAAGTTTTCTTTTCCAGAGAGTTAAATTAATTCATTACCTATTTTAATGATTTAAAATGACCTTACACATACTCATTATAATCATAAAACAACCTTTATTTAAATCTACACCCTTCCCAAGCATCAATTCATCCTCTTTCACAATTTTGCATTTTAGTACATAGTCCTAATAGCCCTTTCACAGTCATTAATGAATAGTATGGAAAAGTTACATATATTTATTAAAATATAATGCTTAAATATTATTAAAATTTTCAAAATACACAGGTTTTTAAATTTTGAAAACCTAACTCTTCTTCTAATAACACTTTCTTTCCTTAGACCTACTCAATTAGGTCTTTTACTAGGCCTAATCCACCTTAGCTTCTTAAAAATATAATTATAGGTATATACACTTTATAAACCTAGTTATTTATTTATTTAATATTATATTTATTATTATAAAAAAATTGTTTCAATTTTTGATGATTAGAACCTTAGTTATGCGTTAAACCCTAGTTTAGGGTTTCTTGGAGCCTATCACAGGCCACGAGCAAACAATATCTCATGATGAATGTTAGGAATCATTTAAAAACTTAAAATTTGGTTTTAAATGTTTATTTTAACCTTTAACATGTTATTAAATCATCCAATAACCTTTCTTTCTTGACTAATACACGTTTCCTAGTCAAAAGTAGTTGACTGTGTGGATAAACTAAGACTTTATAGTTTTATGCTTCTATAGTAAAGAAAAAAACAAAATGTCATATAAAACAATCTTAAAGAAATTTTTTATCACATTAAAAAATACCTTTTTTACTTCCAATATAATACTAATGCACTTTACCTTTGCTTAACTGACCATTTCCTTCAATGGAATACACAAAAAGTCCCTTGTCTATTTTTTGACGCATGCAAGAAAGCAACTGGGTTATTAAAAAAGTTTTAAATAAATGAGTTCCTTTTTATTTATATTAATATAATTATCCAAATCCATCCTAACCCACGCAATCACCATATATACAAGTCATAAGACATTATATGTATCAAAAGATTTGCTACATAGTCTAAACAAAAAAAGGGTCTATTAGAAATCTTTAACCATAATTATTTTTGCTTATGTATTAGAATAGTTTATCACAATTAAAAATTATCTATAATTTTAAACTCATTATAAAAAAATTACCAATGTATTTATCTTCCAAAAAAACACATATAATTGGAAACAACTCTCCTGATCAACCCAATAGGAAACTGAGTGCTTAGTATGCATAACAGAGATTATATTCTCTCAAGTCTCTTTTTAAAAATAATTAAATATTATCCTCCAATTATAATTGAATTAAACTTAAATATTACTTTAAATTAATTATTAATGTCATTATTTCATGAGTAAACACTTAAAGTTAGGAATAATAACAAATGACCTCAACAGGTTCTGCATACTTTCATCCAACAGCAAAGTTTAATAAAGACATTCTTCATCTCTTCATTCCAAAACTTATCATTACATCCTCCATTATTATACTTAGAATGTATCATATTTATATCTTTATAATTTAATCAAAACTTATATAAGATGAATCATAACTGAATCTTTCTCGTTTCCTATGTAGAGGTGTTGTTTTGATACATAACATAGTTCTTGATTTTGCATAATATGACATGTATAAAACCATGACAATAGACTAAAGTACATATTATGCAAACTTCACCATGATAAAACCCCTATAAATATTTGTGTCATCTTTCTACCCTCATACATGCATAAAATTCTATTGACAACACTAAATAATATTCAAATTTTTAGAAAGGAACTTTTGGTGTGAAAATCTATAATTTAAATTATATGCCTCGTTTAACAACCTAAACTCTAGAAATAGACCTCTAAAGACATATAGAAACTATATGACACTTAATAAAATATCAAAATACAAAAATGGATCCTTTTTTGGGTCCTCATTGGATGCCCCTACATCATTTCTTTCCATTATTTATGTAATTAAATGTTATTTTTTTTATATGTTTCAATAATCCCTACTATGCTAAAGCTGTGAATGGATTCTTGATTATATTGATTATTATATTAGTCTTATATGTGAAATTTTTTTTAAATGATTGGTAAATTACATTGGTTAAGATAGTTAAGAAAATTATATTCATAGTTTTGAGTGTGTATGAGAGCTTTCTTTTGATTTAATTTTATGTGTGTGTGTGTGTGCAATAGCTACCTAAGATACCTCACTAATCCTGAGCCATAATCTCTCAATTAAGAGTGTGAAAAAATTTCCTTAAAATTATCAACCTTTAATTAAGGCCCATGATTTTCCTATATCAACATATCCTTAGACTTCTTATCCATGTCTAATTGTGTGTGTGCAATAGCTGCTTACAATAGGCATTGGTTTTGAAAGTACTTGTCTACTTAAAACCTAGCTAGGGAAGTGATTCTTGAAAACCATAGAGATTTATTTTCTACCTTACCTTTCCCTCCTTTTAATTTTTGTTTTAATATCTACCCACTTTATATTAACACCCATCCACCTATCCAACTCATATAGATTCACACTTCCGTTTCAGAGACCAAACCTCCATCCAAAAAACCTTGTTAATAACCCACATACCCTACCATCTGTTCCATAAATAGGTTTTTTAAGACTACATACATAAAACTCATGCCCTAGAGTGGATTTCACCTCCATAAAGATCCTAAAACATTAGAGGCTACCTTATTATGATGTTGGTGTGGTTAAAACCCTCATCAACATACTCTAACTAGTGCTAGAAAGAGGGCTAGTAACTTTGATACAAGAGGTTAGTTTCTATATATATTTTCACTAGAGTCACCCAAGATGGTGAATAGATCTAAATCCTATGCTATTATTCTAGTCTCACCCTTGTCAAATCATAAGAGACCTAGAATTATACCCACCATTCTAATAATCCATCTCTTCCAATAGGGAAACCCTTACCCATAAGTAACTCTTTACCTATCAATTAACTAATGGATCAACAAACTATTTATTTGGATATGTTATTTCCATCCCAAGAGATGTACATGATTTACCCATAAATCTTGAAAATTACCTACCATCCTTTTCTCCTTTAAGAGCAAGGACAATAGAGGAACATATTAAATATTTTAATTCTACTTTGAGATTAATGAATGTTATCAATGAAGATGTTACATGTATGTTATTAAGTTTTACATTAATAGATGTTGGTTATGATTTGTATTTGAATTTAATTAAAAATTCCATCACTTCTTAGGTTTCATGTCCAACAACTTGTCTTGCACAAATTGGACAGGTTACAAGTCCTAGTTTGGTATATCAATGCTTCACCAGCATGAAGGTTTAGATGCTATTTGAATACACAGTAGTTGGAGAATTGACTAATGTCTATATTCAAGTATCATCTAAACTATAAATCTAGATGACCATTGATATCCTTGTATTGGGTATACTTCAAGGATATGGATTGTGGTTAAGTAAGGACTAGTCCAAAATGCTCAATGGATATATTTCTACAAACTTATCTCACATCTGGTTACCATGGAGAGGCATTAAAAATCAAATAAAAATCTATAGGGAACCAAGGATGAAATATCCCATTATAGATTACAAAATAAAAAAATAAGAGGTAAATTATGAGTCTCCCAACCTCAGTATTTACACTTTTACTATGTGAAATCAAGTACAAAAACTAGAACCTTAAGGTTCCAATCAGTTATGGACTTTACACTTTGATGATTTTAGATCAAAGCAAGGATCAAGTTTAGGAATAAATCTAATTGATCCATAGGGTAATAATGTCTTGGAATCATATAGATTATAGTTCCCATCTACTAACAACAAGGTTGAGTATTAGGCAATAGATCTAAGATTATAGTTTACACTCAAGAATAGTATGAAGTAGATACTAGTATTTAGTGACTTAGAGTTGGTAGTCAACCAAGTCCAAAATAAATACCAATGCAATTTGTCATGTTTAATAAGTTACACACATATATCATGGTACTTGATTGAAATCTTTGAATATTTCAACAAAGTAGCAATTAATAGAGAGAAAAATTAAGCTATAGATTCACTGGCTATTATGGTTGCTAATTTGCAACCTCTCCAAGAATCTAAGGTAAAAAGGTTATCCATTGAATTGGTGCCTTATCCATATCTTCCTAATAATTTATAAAACTTACAAGTCTTTGATGATGACCAACATATTATTTATTTTCTAACTAATTGAAGGGAGTTTGAGTCCTGAATCATTGATGACAAAGATTTTAATCACCTCTACCAAGAGGAATTGGACAAAAAAGATACTCTCTAACTTACAGAGAATCATATTCTAGCTGGGTTGGTATCCTTAGAAAGACAATTTGACATAGATCCTCAAACCTAAAACCTTAGGTGGCCTAAGGTCAATTAATCTAATTTTAAAGGGCAAAATTTAGGAGATGAACATAGCCCATGCTATGTTAATATTGGTCTCAGATATACCCTAGAAGAGAGACAATGAGATAAGGATCTAATCACTTGATATAGATACATCATTACATGGACATATGAATATTTTAAAGTTTATGACACTCAGGTTATTACTCATATGATTCCTCTTAAGATAGATCATAAACCATTTAGATGGAGGTAAAGACTAGTCAATCCTATTCTAGAGCCTCTCATTTAGAGAGAGGTGGAAAAGCTATTAAGTGCAAAAATCGTCTTCCCAATTAGACATTATACTTGGGTGGCGAATTTGGTCTTAGTGAGAAATAATAATGGTGAGATCAAATTATGCATGGATATTAAGAACTTACACAAAGCTTCTGAAAAGGACAATTATCCCCTACCTTCTCTGGATGAGGTAATATAGATAGTAAGTGGCTCTTAAATGATGTCCTTCTTGGATGGGTTTTTAGGCTATAATCATGTACCAGTATAATCTAAGGATAAAATGAAGATGGCATGTAATAAAAATTAGGGAACTTATGCATATAAGAGGATGCCATTTGGCCTGATAAACATAAGGATTACCTTTTAATGTGCCATGGATAATGCATTGAAGGGGTTGACAGGAAAATGCATAATCATCTACATGGATGATTTTACTATATTTTCAAAGAATAGGAAGGACCACATAAGTCACCTCCAGTCCATAAAGAAAGATGTAGAAGGTTTGGTATTTCATTAAATCTAAAGAAGAGCATATTTGGAGTAAATTAAGGTAAAATTTTGGGTCATATCATCACCAATGATGGAATAATCATTAATATAGATAGAATTAAGGGGATTTCAAAGATTGCACCACTAAAAAATAAAAAGGAGATCAAATCATTATTTGGAAAGATAAATTTCATAACAAATTTTATGTCAAGATTTGTAGAGATTATTATACCTCTAAATGACATGCTTAATTAGGATGCCAAAATAGAATGGACAACTGAAGCCAAAAAATCTTTCCAAGACATTAAGATGTAATATCATAGGACCTAGTACTAATTAGTCTAGATTTCATAAAATAATTATACTTTTACTCATTCACTTCAGAACATATGATTGTTGTTATTATAACATAGAACAAGGATGAGATTAAGCATCCAATTACATTTATGAGTACAAATCTAAAGGATACAAAACTTAGGTACTCCATTATCGATAAATAGATCTTTGACCTTATCAAAGTAGTGAAGAAATTTTGACATTATATCTTGGGGATTAAAACCATTTCCATGATGTCTGATCCTACTATTAATATCACCTTATCGTAAAATAAGATAGGAGAATGTTGAGGTATATGGATGATAAATCTACAAGAGTTTGACATAAAAATCAATCCTACAATGTTTTTTTAGGGTCAAGGCATCATTAAAATCATGAATGAACCTGATCCACATATCACCATTGAAGAGGTATGTAAATCTCAAGTATCTAAAGTAGAATTATATACTTACATCATAGAATACTTGCTTATAGGTACTTGTTCCCTAGAACTTAACAAATAGTGGAGGAGATCTTTAAAACTCAAAACTTCTCACTATATGATCAAGAAAGGAGTCCTCTATAAGAAAAACTATGAAGGAATTTATATTAGGTGTGTGTTTGTAGAGGAAGATAAAGAAATTATATAAAAATTGCATTAGAAAATAGGTAATGGTCATCCATCTAGAAATACCATAGCCCATAAGATCATAATAATAGGCTAATATTGGTAAATAGTTTTCAAATATGCTCACTCTCATGTAATAACATGTCACAAATGCCAATATTTAACTAAGAGGAAAGTACACACTACAATGCCTTTACATTCATTTATTGAATGAAGTTCATTTTCCCAATGGGTTTTAGACTTCATTAGTGTCATTAACCCAAAATCTTTAGTAGGCCATAATTTTGTTCTTATTGCTACAAACTAATGCACTAAATGGGATGAAGTTGTAGCTACAAAGTACTATAGAGCACAAGATGTGATTCACTTGTTAGAGTAACACATTACCACTATATTTTTAACTCATATTTCTTTCATTTGTGACAATAGGCTAGCTTTCATATCAATATAATTTACTGAGTGGGCATATGAAAACTAAATCACTATCAATTCATCCTCTAACTATTACCCCTAAGGAAATGGAATATAAGAATCAACACATAAGAACTTGATATATGTAATTAATAAATCAGTTTGGGACAAGCCCAAGTACTAGCACAATATAATAAAGTATGGTCTTTGTGCAGATCAAACAAGATACAAGCAAGCCCTTAAAGCTTCATCCTACCTACTGGTGTATGTATGTAGGCTATTATTCCCAACCATGCTAAAGCTATCTACTTGTTAGTTCATGAAAGATTACATGGAACCAAGTGATAAATATGAGTATCAACTCTTGGACATAATAGAAATGAAATATTCAATAAAGAAAGCCTTATAAATATTCAATAAACATTAGGACATAGTCAAGAGATGGTTTGATAAGATAGTAAAGGTCAAAACATTTAAGATTTTAGATTTGGTGCTACTTTGGAAAAAAATCTCATCAGAAGAAATGACAGCATGATAAGTCTACTGTATTATGGATTGGACTATATCTTATTTAAAATATCATGGTTAATAATACTTTTCATTTAAAGGACCTATAGGGTAATTAACTTACATAACCAATTGATGGGAAGTTTTTGAAGCACTACTTTATGGTTGTGCTACCTAAAGGTGCCAATAAAAAATAAAAGGACCTAGTAGAGGTAGCATTAGGTTAGTTTTGTTGCTTTCTTAGAGTAAATTTCTTACTTTCTTAGTTAGGTTAGATTAGAATTTAATGCTTTCTTGACTAGTTGTTTTTATTGCTTTCTATGGCAATCTATTTTCTATTTGTTCTAACATAGCTAAGCTAAAATGCAAACCAATTAAGATTATGCTTAAATAGACTTGTAGAAAAGGGGAAAATTAAAAAAAAATGGAAATTTGGGACCTATTGACAAATTGGTTATATTTTTATGTTTTTAATTCTTCAAGATGAAGGTAGGTAATCATGAACCATTCTGGATTGTGTCATAATTGAATAATTATACCAGGTATGTCAAAGTTACTCTCAAAGTACTTCATATAAATTTAGAAAGTTTTCTCATTTTATTGGATCAAGCACACTGATTACATTAAATTCTTGTTGGAAGTGATAATTCTTGGTATAAATGTGGTTGGAAAGGATGTTCAAGTAATGCTTTGTTTTATAACTATACTCATTCATTAGGGTTCTAGCTCTTCTCTTTTCATTCGAAAAAAAGATGAAAAAAGAAGAAAATAACCAATGAGTTCAAAAGAGAAAAAATTTAGCTAAACAAAATAAAAATTCTCATAAGATGAAATAAGTTCAATGTACCAAACATCATGATGAAAATAAAATAATGGAAGGAGAAGAGAGGGAGTCCAAGGTATCGCTATCATGGATATGAATGACTAGCTGGTAGCAGAACAATGCCTAAGCTTCCCTCATTTTTTAAAGTTTTAATAAACATTGGATTGAAACATACAGATTCATCAAGCCTTTGAAAAAATCTCACATCAAGGGTTAAAAGACATACATCTTTGACACACACAAATTAAATAATTAGAAGGCAAGTATATTGTGTGAATAAACATAGGAGTCTCTTTCATGGTTCTAATTTTGGTATTCTTATGTGACATATTTCATGATTGATTTCATAATTAATAACTAGAGTTTTGGGTTATTTAATATTCAAGAGTATTCCCTCTTTAATTCAAGAATTTTTTACCCAACATCCCTTTTTTGAAGAGGAAATGGGGACCCAATTTTTCTTTAGATTTTGACCTTGTTTTGGAGCCTCTCTTTTATATATTTGTGCCTATTATTAAAAAGATTGACTATTAGCCTTCATACAATGGGGAATGGGCATGGTATTTTTGTAAATTTCATGAGCTACCTTTATTAATACCATTTAAGAGATATGAACTATGCATATTTTTATGACTTAAGCAATTTGAATAAATTTATTCAAAGATTTTACTCATCAGGGTTTTTTTCAGGCATTATATTCAAACATTTTGTCTAGTAGGTTTGGTTTTTGGATTTTGTGTTTTGGGTATTTTGTATAGTAAATTTTTGGCATTTGTTCTTTTCAAAACTCTTCCATTCAAACTTTTTTTATTCAAAACTTTTGTTCTGAATTAATTTGATCTCTAAGGTTTTTGTGTAAGACATTTTGTCTGAAACAATTTCCCTGAAACAATTCATCTTTATGGGAATTTTTGTTTCAACATTTTTTTGATGGACTATTTGTCTTCAAAATTTTTGTTGTTTACATTTTTTTGATGGTTCTTAAGAGCCTTGTATATATGTTTCAATATTTTTTTGAACATTTTATCTGATGGGAATTAGGTCTTCGATATTTTTTTTGTGCATCTTTTACAAAGATAGACTCCTAACAAAAAATGCAAATACTTGACTATCGATATTGATGGAAGGACTTTCTATAATTATCTAAATAAAGTTAAAATGTTTCCTAATATTATTCTAAATACCCCCATCAATGTGAACTAATGAAATTTGAAATTATACAAAAAATTAAAAGAAGTGAACATTGGTCATTTAATATCATAGAAGGTATTCAATATGACAAGCCATACACATGATGTGCAACTATTGAAGCATTCATTATTTAAAACAAAATTGCTCTCAAATTATAATACTACCCTACATGATGAAGAGCCCTAGCTACTACCTATGAGGAGACTAAAAGTAAAATAATGATTAAGTGAGAGCATAATTGATCATACATCACACACATCACATAGAAGGAGATTGTAAGTAACATAGAATGTGTATACAGTAATATTATCTTCATCTAGGGCATTTTTGGGATCAAATACCCATCCTCTTACTCAATCAAGGATTTCATAGAGTTTACTGATATAATTTTTGATGCTAAACTATTTGGTAATAGGTACACATATTATTCAAAGTTGTGGGACATAGTGGATTCTATGGATGTATTTTGATTGGATGATGATATGTCTCTCTCTGATCAACTATTTTTCAAAGATTTGTTGGCCTTGAAATGACAAAGACTATGTTTTTCTACCTCCAAAGCAAACATGATGCCATGCATTGAACTCTTATGTGTTTTTTTAGGTAAGTTGACATAAGATGCCTTCATCATATTGGCAATCAAATAGTTGTTTCTTACATTTTAGGAGCTAATTTAAAAACATAACTATCTTTATCAATAGCCAATGTATACTTTGACAAACATAAATTGCTACAATAGAATGTAGAGAGCATAATTGAGAAGGTGTTATCCTCATGGTTTCTCATCGAGTAGACCATCATTTTAAAAGGGAAGAAAATAAAGGGGGTTAATTCCATAGACAAATTTATGATGTTAATATATATTGGCATGGCTCTATTGAATAGACTCTATGGTATGCCCAGCATTCACTTTGTTAACTTAGATTGGGTGTCATTATTGAACATGACATTGCATTTACACAAGGATAAATAATCAGTTTCCACTTAAGGGAGTAGGTAATCCAAAAGGACAACTAGACCACACCTACGGTCCATTTTTATATGATGTCCTATTCAAGAGATGTTATCATGTGGACTTACTACAATGTTCTTGATGAACTATGGAGTCTAGCCATTGATTGCATTAATAACATGATTTGTCAACACTTTCATTTTATGCATGTATATGCATAAAGAACATGATGAATATTGTGAAGGATGTCTATCCTCAAGTTTGGCAGGCTATCCATGATTCACGTATGCATAAGATCAGAGAAAATATTGTGAAGACACTTACCACCAAAGGTGATTATTTATTGTATCTAAAATTCACTGTCATAATGATCTAGGGAAATAAGGTTCACCCCTTGTGTCTCCATAAAGTATGTTCTAGAAAAGTTGTGGAGCAAGAAATTGCTTTTCAACTATGGTGGAGTATAGAATAAGACCTATCTAGATAGAAGAAAATTTCATATTTTGGCCACCACATAGTCATTAGGAGAATGGTATACACCATGAGAAAACATTTTGGAGAAGTGGGTGGAAAGAGGAAGATATATCACTTCCCCACACCTTCACATAGGGACTAGGATCCCCATGGCTTTATCCAGAAGCATATATAGGGATTTAATATCCCCTATAGCTAAAAACCTTATTCATATGATGTTTTGTTCCTAAACTCAAAAAATGATGATGAAGTGTTAGAAAGGGCCATGATTATGGGATTGAAATAAGATCATTTGAGGATGATCCAAGATGAGCCTACATTTTTATGAGGTAATTAGATATTAAGAAGGCCCTTTATAAAGGGTGGGAACATTTAGACTTTTGGAGAGGACAGTCTATGAAACAGTCAAAGGACCAGGTGGGTTCCTCATCTTAGGGACTCCCTCTAAAGTTGAAGATAAAAGCTATGAAAAAAGAACTTACGGTATTTGAATCTAACCTTAAGGAAGCATAGGTAGGATACCCTATCAATTTTGACTTTGATGAGGAAGAAACATAGGAAGAACCAACTTCAAGCATAATTTAATTGACTACATCTATTTTTAGGCCTAGGTTACCACATCTTTATGGGTAACAATAGAAGATGTAACTACATAAATCTAGAAAGGCTTCCCACATATCTAAATACACCTATTATTTATATAAGGAAGCATAGGATTACTACAATCAATCCCATAGTTGAATTGTCTTAAGGCTCACCTACTGCACCCAACACTCATAAGTGACAGAGGGAGAGGCTGTTGAAATTAAAGATGTTGGGGATGAAGAGAACTATGATGAAGACATAGTGTTGGAAATAAATAAGGCCTTGAGACTTAAAGTAGACTAGGATAAAGATAAAGTTGTGTAATATTTCCTAGATACCCAGTCTATTTATACTACTCATTTATATTATATTCCTATTCCCATATTTAGTAGTGTTTTTATTTCTTTTGTGTTAAAGACCCATAAGGTGGAAATGTCTACTTCCACCTTTATTGATCCATTTAATGAAAACTCATTGATTCAGTTCCCCCTTCTCACCCCAAAGATTGAGAAGTATGTTTCCATCCATCACCTCCATAAAATAAACCATTATGGCAAGTTCTATCAAAGGTAGGAGGGCCAAGCCCCAAATTATCATAGTCCATCCACTCCGTTAGTTTGGATAAGTGGATTGCTCTAAAATCATTTGGACATCCTTACCTAATATCTTTGTAAAATCATAGAAGTAATATCCAATAGTTGAGGATGTTGAAGAATATGCTTTAGTTATAACCTTAGAGGAAATAGATGTAACATAGTTTGATATTCCTCCTTAGGTGATGGATTTGAGAAGCAAGGTATACCAGTTGCCTAGCTTCAAGATAACTGAGATCCCTTCCATCACCATTCTATTTGATAAGGGATATGGAAGCATATAGAGGGTGAATAAGAGGAATATGGAGGATGGCAAGGGAAAATAATTAGTTTTTAAGGAGAGACAAGAGGTCTTCTCTCTCATGAAAAGGCAAAACAAGAAGCTAGGATAATATCCCTATGTTGAGAAATTCTAAAACCTGGCTATAACACATAAAGATGCCATGGTAGCCATCCATGAGATTACAAAAATTATGAGGCAAGAGTTAGATTCCAAGGTAGAGCAATTGAGATAACAATCTAAGATTGTACATATTCTAGTAGGCACTAAGGCAGAGGTCCATGAAGCAACCTCTAGATGCTCCAATTCCTTAGAAGCATTAAATTTCATGAGGGTTGAATTGGCCTCACATATCAATAAAAATAATGATTAATTAAATTATTTTAATAATGATGACAATAAATTGAAAATGATGGTTACATACATAGGTAATAAGGCTTACATCCATTTAGACCTTATGAAACCACTCAAGGCATCTAGTGCCCTTAATTTGGTTATCATCATAAGAGAAGAAGATCAATAATGATTGCAATTAGTTAGGGCTCTACTTCACAAATATCAAGCACATGAGGCCTATATTCTCTAAATTTTAAATGATCTAAAGTTATATAAGGTGAAGGACACTACAAGTAAATTGATTAACAAGATCAATTCTGATTAGCTCATACAGGAGGTGGTAGATAAATTCAAGTAGAGTTTTCAGGGCCTAACATTAGAAAAGATAGAAGTTTAATTAAGTGTTGCTAGGAAGAAGGTCACTGAGGTGAAGATTTTTAAGAACTACTTCCAGACAACTAAAGGAGAACATTTGAAGCTCCTTGCTCAAGTTAATAGGATACACCGATTACCTCTAGTAAATTTGGGCATCATATGATAGTAGCATGATGCCACAGATAAGTGTTATCATGAGATTGAAGTGAAGAAGAAGCAATCTCAAGTTGTTAATTCTAGTGCCACATTAACATATACATTTTTTACGTCTACCACCTCAGCCACTACATCGACCAAAGTGCATTTAGCTATTAAGATGATGTATCCTTAAAATGCTAAGATTTTATGCATGGATAGTTTTTAATATAATATATATGTTATATATATATTTAGTATTCTTATAATTTGATCTATAATTATAAATTTGCCTTTGTCTTTTGTGCATATGTACACATTACATACTTTTTTAAAGGATAACTTATGACTAATTGATAATTGTAAGTAAATATTTATATGGTTTTGACCATAGTTAGAACTAATGTTGTAACTATCACATGTAATGACTTTGCATGAACTTGGAGGATGAGGCGACCCCTTCCCCAAGCCTATTTAAATAATTTTAATATATAATTTGGATTTTTCAAAGAAATTTGAATATATAGGAGAAAATCAATTTGATTGTCTACTCATGTGTTTGCATATTTTATTTCCACTATTTGTGTAACTAGATGTTATTTCTTTGGTTATATGTTTCAATAATCCTTAGTGTGCAAAAGTTGGGAATGGATTCTTGATTGTCTGGATTAATATATAAGTCTTATATGTTTAATAGATATTGAATTATTGGTAAATTACATTATTTAAGATAGTTAAGTTAATTTAATTCATAATTTGGAGTGTGTATGAGTGATTTATTTTGATATAGTTTTATGTGTGTGCAATAGCTACCTCAGATACCTCAATAAGCCTAACACATAATCTCCTAATTAAGAGTGTGAAAAATCTACCCTAAAAAGGAGAAACCTTTAACTAAAGCCCATGAGTTTCCTATATCAACAAATCCTTAAAATTTCTAGCCTTATCTGACTATGTGTGCATAATAGCTGCTTACAATAGGCATTGGTTTTAAAAGTACTTGTCCACTTAAAACCTGTTAGGGAAGTGATTACTAAAACCAATAGAGGTTTATTTTTTGCCTTACCTTTCCATATTTTTAAATTTTGTTTTAATATATACCCATTTTATATTAATAACCAGCCATCCATCCAACTATATAGATTCACACTTCCTTTTCAGAGACCACACCTCCATCCAAAAAACCTTGTCCATAACCAGCATACCCTACCAACTATTACATAAATAGGTTGTTTAAGATTTCATACCTATAACTCATGACCTAGAGTGGAGTTCACTTCCATAGATAACCTAAAACTTTAGAGGCTCCCTTGTTATGAGATTTGTGTGGTTAAAATCCTCATCAATAACTCCCCTAGAGATTCCTTTTTGTGAGTTGTAGTGTAAGACCATGGATAGGACCTAGCCTTCCTCATAAATTACCAAAATATTCACATTACCAATACAAACATCCCCTTTTAACATATTCTCAATTTTTTTACACCTCATTAGTGTTCCCTTCGTGAGTTATAGTGTAATACAGTGGAGAAGACCTTGCCTTCCTTGCAAAAATTTCTAATATCTAATTCATAAAAAAATTACATGTACCAAATATGAGATAAGATGTGATTGATTATGAGTTACCTATCATTAACATGCTTCTCATCTTGATTTAGTATATTTTATGCTTACATCATTAATCTTTCACTTTTATCTTCTTATTTTTCTATTACATGTAAGAATCAAACCATTTTTCTTCAATTTTTAATACTTCCCAACTTGAATTAGTGTGATTAATTTAAGACTATTTAACCAATTTTGTTTATCTTTTATACTTCCCAACATGGTTTAGTATGATTGATTTACTTAATTTATTTTTTTTGGTACCATTGGTATTTCATGTGCTTTCCATTTATATTACATTATTTTCATACTTCCCGACATGATTTATTATGATTTTACTTGTTTTAATTTGGTGCCAATCTTTTTCATGGTTTAAAAATAATTTTTGCCTCTTGTTTACCACATTCTTGATTTATTATACTTATTCATATTTTGTTATTACATATTTAACACCATGATATAGTGTGTAGTGCATTTTTTTTAATTAATTATACATTTTCAAGTCTTTTTATCCTTTTCTTTTTAACCATGCATGCATACTATATAATGGTAGAAAATAAAAAACCACACATATATTTCCTATAGCATATACAACAAAAGTAAAATACATGTGTTATAAATAAATATATGCATGCATCCACAACCACAACCAAAATATAACCCATAAGATCAAATATCCAACTATCAAAATATACTATCTCTATATATATATCATGTGTTTTAAATATAAATAGTAAAAAAATACATCATTTTAACTCTATGGCTAGGACTCATCATGTCTATCTCATGGCCTATCCATGATACCCATACATGTCTTGAATTATCCCCTCTGAATAGTGTGATGTAATAAGGTTGTTCAAGATCTCAAACCTATTACCTGTACTTATAAGTTAGCCACTCGGGCCTGAACCTATCCTAAATAGATAATGGTATCCATATACATGGCTCTCTTCTTATTTGAGGAATTCCAATCCTATGCCTCTCTTGGTACCACCCTTGTTGGCGGCTATAATCCATCTCTACATCCCTATATCTACCTTACAACCTCCCCCACTAGTCTAAACTAGCCCATTTGAGCTAGGGAATATGGTATGACAAGATCATCTAGTGTGGTGGGGTCTATGATGTCATCACCCCATACAGAATATCACAATGCACTCCCATCACCAGGGATCCCCATATGACCTCCTCATCCATAAGATCTACAAAATTCAAACCAAATAGATATAAAATAACATATATATCTATAAATATATCTATCTACAAACATATACAACTAATATACTATCTTAAACATTAAAAATTACAACATTTATTACCTATTTTAGTGTCACCAATCACCATCTCTCTCTCTACTCATCTACTAAACATAGTTTCTCCATTAGCCCATCCCTCGATCACCTTGTCTATAATATGCCTCTTAATCAAAGCAAAACCTAGAGTTATCACCCATGCATGTCTAAGTCCTCTCCTTAGTGGTACATTTGTAGACCAACTCTTTTTTGGTCTAACTAATGGGTCACCCTAGATCACCACCCTCTTTGCTCGATCTCACCACTAACATCTCCCTCAATAGTGTGACTAAGGTGGTCACTTATACTCCTACTATGATGTTAAATATGGTACCCTTGCATCCACATATATTCCCTCTCTCCCTCCAACTATTGACTATCTTTCTTGACCAATCTATGGTCTCACACACCATGGTTTGATCTCTAATATCTCAACTAACATTCATCCTCCTCTTTTCCCCCTCATCTCTCTCAAATGTTATACCTAAAATATATGCACTGATATAGGATCCATAAGATGTGGGAGTCGAAACTATCCTCTCAAGTGTGTCACCATATGCATCTCCACCCACTAGGTATAATGGCCCATGATTTGCACTCATGGTAGACCTAGTGCCATAGTCACCTAATTCAGCCACATAGTCACAATGTGTACATAAGGCTTCCACACGATCTCTCCTCATGTGACCATGTATAGTAGTAGCACATGGGTCACATCCCATACCAACGTATCCTTCTTACACCTTATAACTTGAGGTAATTGATTATCAACCATATGGAGCAACCTAATTAGATAATACATCAATAATCTCTCATTTATCTAGGTACTTAGCAGTAGCATGGGTCCCATGGGCTTTTGTCATCTAGACAACATCTCATACTTATCATGCATGATATAAACCTAAATGATAGAACCCAAGTCATAGAGTGTTCCCTGATCCAATATGGACTAACACAAGGATTTCATATATAACGCTACCTTACCATATGACTTGTGACACAAAACTCATGATTTCATAATAACTATCACAACCTTTTGGATATCCCAAGTTTATGCAATATAAACATCAAACAAACTTTCCTTGATTCTTGAGTAAATCCTATTTGAGTATGGCATCTATCAGGCTAGTGTTTATCTCTCTTCCTGGTCATCTAATGTCTTTGGAATCAATTATGTCCCCCTATCAGTGGTCCAAAAAATGCGTGATTGTCCTCCAATTTAATACCAACCTATATGGTATCCCCATCTACCACCCATATAAATGTGTTATTCAAATGCACCCAAGATCTCAAGAACATGACCACAAGATTAGAATTCAATAAGATACACCATATCTCTATGATGCCTCCCAAGCCCAACATGACCAATCTAGTTCTATCCATGTCCATCAAGCACTCTAGTCAATCAAGTAGCCACTAAGCATCAACCAATCACCAAAATATCCAACATCCTTACAAAATATCAAATAACAAAGGATGTATTAGATCTTCATGTCACTCATAATCAAAATACATTCTTTAGAGTTTCACAAAACTAAACTAATTTGCCTTAATAAATTCATTTTTTACCAAATTGACCTATTTTAAAAACTAAATCATCCCTTCCATTACTAAGTTGGCCACCTTATGGCTTAATAGTGCTAGATCAGCCCCATCTTTCATTGCAATGCTATATCAGCCCCTTTATTACAAACTAAGTTGGCCATATAGTACTAAATCAGCCACCTCTAACATAACAAACTAAGTTGGCCTTATTTTCACTCAATAATAATATATTGACCACTTATTTACAAACTAAGTTAGTCATATTATAAAATGTAATTCCCCTTTCGAAATAAACTAAATCGGCCATGTACTATGAAGTCAACCAACTCAGTTTATTATCTTCTACAAACTAAGTCAACTTGGTTGACCTTGTTCTTTCATTACAATGATTTTTTGACCACCTATCATAAATGCCTTATGTATTCATTGCTCTAACTCCTTCCTACCTAATACCCCATTTGACCCCTAGTATCCCTTAAAATTTCCTATGGTTCATTACGATCTCTAGATTTTGTTTAAATGTCAAATTTATAAAAAACCACATAATTTTAAACAAAAATACTTGAAAATTTAATATTCTTAGTCACTTACCTATATTGCACTCGTTGTGGCCACTATGCATCCTCCATGTCTCAACTATTGTCTCCTCACCATCTTAGCTCTTTAAGCTCTGACTAAGTGTCTCAGATCTCTATTTTTCTCAAAATAGTAAATAAATAACAAATTAATTCTTTTTCACCCTATTAATATTTACTATTCAAAATTATTTACCCTTAAAATATTTACTATTAGATTCCTTGTTTTGATCATATCTTTGTTTCTACTAACTTTTTTTTTAAACCTTAAAATTTTCTATAATCCTAATATCATAGATAATATTTATAACTATTATATGCTTATGTTACAAAAAAATTGATTTTTTGCTCTTTTTCACTAGACTCTATAGGTTTGATGAATGTTATTCATATCAGACAACTTCACATTTCTTAAATATCCTTATTTATCTACAACACTAAGGTAAGTCAAGGTATGTGTTTTTCAATTATTTCATTTCATTTATCTTATTTTCTCCTTAATACAATTTATTCAACATTATGTATTTCTATGTTCTTTTCTTGAAGCACCATCCCATGTTAGACATATGTGGCATGTGATGAGCTTTAAGTGGGGAATATGTATACAAATAATATTTTCAAACTTTATAAATTACTAAGGCTTTTTATCTTGAAGGAACCTGTTGAGTCTCAATCTCTCTAAGTACATGCCTTAAGGGGTGTACGAAGAAAGGGGTGGATAGACCATTGGCGCTTCACAAGATTTTTGTTCCTTTTTCTACTCGTATCATAAAAAATATTCCCCTAAGCTTTACCTCATATTTTACACAATCCTCTAGTATTTTACCACCTTTATTATCCCTTTTAAAAACCTAAACACCTATTTGATACTTTACATGACTGTATCAACTACATCAACCTTAAATTCTTATTGATAAAACTTATTAAGGGTCTAGCTCAGCCCCTGGCCAACCTAATATGTGACCTAGTGAGTTTTTGTTAATCATGATACTAGGTCAACCATGTCAACTTTTTCAACCAAAAGTTTTAGAAGGGTTTAGGGTTATATCCACCTATATAAACACAATAATTTCACCATTTCTAAAAGAAGAGAAGAAAAAGTAACATATATTTTGAATTTGTTTGTCCACCATTCTACTTGAGGAACAAGCTTAGGGTTTCATACTTTCTTTAGAGATACAAATTTTATCTTGTAGATAATTCTTTTAGATACATTCATGGCTTGTGTAGCCTAGAGATGATTTATCCTTTTCATCCTTACATACCACACCAACCTATTTCAAATCACCTTGGCCAAGGGAGATATTGAGGCTCAGAAGATTCATCTTCAAAGGTAAGTATTCCTAAATTTATTCTTCATTTGTAAGAGTAGATAGATATGCATTTTCACTTATCTTCCATGTATTAGGATTTTATAGCAATTGATGTGAGTATATGTCTTCTATGCATGTTTTATTTTATTTTTTATTACCCCCACTTTGTGTCATAAGCTTTGGTGAGTACTAGATTAGATTTTTACTTTAATTATTATTAGTTTAGTGAATATGAAAAAATAGGACCTAGTTAGGGTTATTGCATAGTTTTCCTTGACTAAAGGATTTAGAAGCCTCCCTAGAGATATTATTGTAGGAAGAGATATCTTGGCTAGGTATAGTGGATCCATATTAGTCATGACCATGATTATTTAATGTATCCTCAATTGGAAACTGTGTAAGTATGATCTATCTTTTTTGAGCTAGGATTGATTTGTAGATATGTTACATTTCCCATTGCATATAGGGACCACACCAATGGTGTATTCTTAGCCAAGAAACTCCTTAGAACAAGTTACTATTGGTCTGAGATGGAAATAGATTCTTGTAATTACATCATGAAGTGTGTTTCTTGCCAATAACATGGTAATTTGATACATGCACCTTCCTTGCCATTCCAATCAATTAATACACCATGGCCATTCTCTACATGGGGCCTCAATCTCATTAGGAAAATAAACCCAACCTCTTCTAGTGGCCACAAATATATTCTAATTGCTATTGATTATTTTGTTAAGTGGATTGAGGCCATTCCTCTCACTTACATTATTGAGAATAAGATTCCACGTTTATCCATTACCATATCATCTATCGATATGGTATCCTAGCCTATATTATATCTGATAATGAAAGATAATTTGTAAAACAAGATGTTAATTATTTATTTTTTAAATTTAAAATCAAACACAATAAAAACACATCATATAACATGCAAAGAAATAGACAAGTTGAGGCATCTGACAAAACCATTATCATAATCCTTAAGAAGATTGTCAATAACATTGGTTATAATTAGCACTTGTAACTTTTTCCTGCCCTTTTGGCATATTTCACTAGGCACCGAACCCCCATAGGATACACTCCATAATCCCTTGTTTATATCACATAGCCTATTATCATGGTTGAGATTGAGTTGCCCTCAATATGGGTATCCTTGGAAAACATTGAAGATGATGAAGGTTATAGATTCTATAGGTTGCAAGAGCTCAAGCTCCTTAATGGCAAGTGTTTAGCTACCTTGGACAACTTGAAAGAATATCATATTAGATTGGATATAAGATATAACAAGCACATTCTCCATCAAGAGTTTTAAATTAGGGATTTGGTCTTATTTAAACCAAATTGGTTAGGCCTATATGTAGTCACATCAAATTATGGATCAGGAGAATATTTATTAGCTACTCTAGATAGTAAATAACTCCTAGAACACGTGAATATTGTACATCTCAAGAGATTCTATGATTGACATCCTTTTAAACAATTGTCTACAAGATCCCTTACTTGGGGCAACTTGTGCTAAATTCATTTTATCCCACTATTATAATCTTGACCATCCTATTCTCAACCATTTTTATTATAACTCATTTTATCGTGGACCATTCTAACATGAACCATATTTTTTCACTACCCTAAATCATTGTAACCATGGATTTTTGGAACTTTGGGTCATTTATATTCCATTGGACTCATTTTCATTCCATTTTAGACCATTGTAACCTAGAGTATTGTACCTAGAATAATATTATTTTAAAAACCCTAAACCATTATCACTTGGACTATTCTATTCCATAAACAATTATGATTCTGACTATGATTCATAAGCATTATGGACACACTCAGCTCTCATTCTACAAACTAGTTAAACTTGAATAGTATTTTCCATCTTCTTCTTATTAACAAGTTAATGAAGATGTAACAAGACATGGGTTTTGTCTATTGAAAGGTTTTTCAGATTCATTCAACACTCAATACTATTCTATTATTATTTTACTACTACTCTATAATAATTATTGTCTTGATATGACCACAAAGGCCATTGCATCTAGTCTTATCTATCAATGGAACTCATACTCTTGGATGCACATCTCCTTCATTAGTTAGTTCCTTATACCATTGTTTATATTTACAAATACCATTACAGTTAATTTAGATATGTTACTTACTTGTGGATGTGTAACTCCTTTGTTCAATAGCTTTATATTCCATTTTTTATATTCATAATCATGTTGCAGTCAATTTAACTATTATTTGAACTCTTACCTATGGATGTTTATCTCCTCAATTAGGTAGTTCCCTGAGCCTTTTGTTAATATTTTATTTCTATTGTTTATCATAAAAAACAAAAACATTAGAAACTAATAGACACAAAGAATAAAAGCATTGTCTTGAGACTTTATTTATGTTGATCCCATGCTCTCTCTCCATTTTTTGAGTTAAACCATTTAGTATCTCATAATCCTCAATCAAGTTGAGATGGTTTAAAAAATTCAAAAACATTTACCAAAGATCTTACACTTTTGTCATTTTGTGAGCCCATTCCTTATTCATCTACAACATCAATCATGTTTTCTTATCATCACTTTTCATCTATCCCATATATTGGGAGAACTACATTTGGCCTAAAGTTCATATTAGATCTTGCATCCATGGAACTATGTAAGCAACATCCACTTGTTTTATGTATCTAGAGTTAGCTCAGCCACCCCTTCCTTTTCTTCTATTTTATCCCATTTTTATGTGTTTTTTCCCTATCACTTAGGGGAAAATTTGTTTCCTTTGTTCTTATCTTCTTGTATGATTGTCATTATTTCATAGCTTAGGGATTAACCTATCGCAAAGCATAATGCCTCTATTAGACGTGCATGAACAATTTACTTTTGTTTTCACTAACATTATGATTAACCATAGTTTGTGTGTGTTTATTTGATATTTATTGTTTTTATTTTGTTGTGTTTTATTATCTCTTAATTTAATTTTGTTGTTGTTTTGTTGTTCATTCATTAGTTTCTATTTACATTTTATTGTGTTTTTATTTTGTTTGTTGGTGTTTCATTGTGTTTTCATTATTGTTTTGTTAAGTGGTTATTTTATATATTTTTATTTTTTATTCTTTCATTTTTATTAGTATTTTGTTATTTATTTCTTGGTGTTTATTGTGAATTTATTTGTCTTTTATTTTGCTATTTTGTCTTGTTTATTAGATTGTTTTTATTCTTTTGTATTTAAATTAACTTATATTATTATTTGTTTGTTTTCCATGTACACTTTATTAATGCACATGGATCTTTATTATTAAAATATTGAATTTAGGTTCTTTAATAATTTATTCTTCCTTTTATTTTTATACGTTATTATTCCTAATTAAATCTTGATTCTTTATATCTTGGTTTTAAGTAAGGTTACATTTTTGTATTGTTTTTTTTTGTTTAAATGTAAATAGTTATAACTTTGATTTTGGTAATTTATATCATTATCCTTAGTTATAATTATTTAGATTTGAATAGGACAATTGAAATACAAATACAATGTTATTATAAGCTACTCATACTTAGGATGCATAATTTCAAATTTGCTATAATAAACACCAAGTTCTATGAATCTAAATGTCATTGTGGCACCAAATATCATTTCTTAATACACCATACCCAAGGTGTAATAACATATATATCCTAAGCCAACTTTGTAAACAATAAAGACTCTATGAAATATGTACATCTCTTAATATACATTGTCAGTCTAATTGATTATTTATATGATTAGTTTGGGGTGTGCATATCCTAAACTATATTTTAGTATCTAGTTATACATGACAAAGAAAAAATACATCAAAATTCATATGCTAACTAAGGATGTGTATCTCCTAAACTAACATATCATAACAAGAGAAATATAAATAAAAACATCATGTGACAATTAAAGAATATTAACAGTCCATGTATAAGTAGTAGGAAAAAAATGGATGTGTGTGTGTGTGTGTGTGAGTGTGTGTGTGTGTGTGTGTGTGTGTGTGTGTGTGTGTGTGTGTGTGTGTGTGTGTGTGTGTGTGTGTGTGTGTGTGTGTGTGTGTGTGTGTATCAAAAGTATGTTTTATACATCATGATAATATCTATACATCTCATAAATATACAAAATGAAAGCTAAAAAATCAGCTCTCATCATGCTTATCTTTGGGAGGACTCTACTGAAAGCTCTGACCCATCCCTGATGTAGTCATTGTTAGTGGACATGGTGGTAGATGCCCCAGGACAACCCATTATATTGCTAGCTACATCATTAACTACTTTGACTCTATCCCCTATCTAGACCTATAGGTCTGGCTAGTCTATTATGACCTTGTATACTCCCTATAGGAAGCCACTCTTTATTCTACAAGAACTACTACATCATAAGCTCACCTCCAATAGGATATCTCATCCTTGGTAGGTAGGACATTATCCTTCACACATAAGGCATTATCCTTGGCTATAATCATACTAGCTAAGGCTCTCACTAATCCTTCCCATGTATAAGTCCCCACTCTCTATGACTCATATCTCTTTTCTGTTTGCCTCTCCATCTTTTCCCAAGCAAAGTCCCAATCATCAATCACTATCACAAAATCAACATCTCAAGTAGTTAACTAGGATTGAAACCCTAATAATTATGTCACCCATCCTCTAAGACTAGTAATCTCTAAATCCTTGGATATGATAAGACCCTGTAGCCTAGTGGTCTCTCCCTAGGCTATAGCCAATTGTGATTGTAACTTATCCATAGTGTTCTATAACCCTAATATCTTTAAGAGGCATGCAAAAATATCCCTCTTGAACCTTTCAATAAAATCCTAGTCCTCTACAGACCTTCTTATTGCTGAGGGCCCTACCCCACCTGATCTTAAGCTTATACCTATCTCAAAAGGCCTTGCCTCTCTAGAACCTATTCCATAGTCTCCATTTCCACCTAGGGCATCCCTTATATCTACATCCTAACCATCTAACTCAACTATGTCTACATCCTCTACATGGTCCTACTATCTCTAAGTCTTTAACACATATAATGGAATGGCATAAGGAATGGTTTACTACATTATCACCTCACCCTATCTCTATAATGGGGCCTATCCCTAGTCTTCCTCATCCATACCCATATATTTATAAAAACTATCTGCTAAGGTAATGGCCTAGTAATATGGATGTGTATAAGTTCTATCCACCATCTAGCATATGCATTAGTGACCCCTACATCTAGCACTCTTCTAACATAGTCCCATAGAACATGAAAAAACTTGTTATAATTTATCACTACCTCTACCTTAGGCATTGGTTGATCCCACTCCCTAATCTACAAGGTCATAATGTGGGCCCTCTAATATTTTCTATTTTATGTCAAACTATTATTAGACTCAATTTGGCTAGTATCTCTCCACCACATACTCATGGTGCATTATGATGTAACTTGGGGTATTCATGTACCTAATCAATACTCTACCCATAATAATTGTCTCCCTAAGTAGGGACACTAAATTAAATCTACCTCCTCTATCTCATCGATGGCTCATCTATAGTAGGGTAGGTTCCCCAAGTATCCCTACATTATTGGTCCTATATGATAACATCATTAAGCTATGAGATCCTTTGGTCACCTTTGATATCTTGGCCCCACTAGATGTACAATCAACATATGTTCCTAGTCCCATACCTATAGTAATGTGTTAGGGCTTGTGCTACACCCTCACCTATATGATATCATGTGAAGATCCTTGTATTGCTATGTGGGAATCAGAAGTCCCTAGGTGAATCATGTAATCTCATCAAACATCTATTTCACCACACTAATCAAACCAAGGGGAAAGAATCACCCAGTCTTGTCACGTAGAAAGAGGCTATTGACAATAGATATCAAAATTACCACCTCTAAAGGAATTATCCCCTATCCTACTCCAACTTCTAGAGGACAAACCAAGTCTTCTAGAGCATCCACATCTATAAACACATCCATAATATCTTGGTCCACTACCCCAAATAGATCATCCAACATGATCTACCATCCTACTCCCATCCAAGTAATATTGTGTCTTCACATAATCATCTATAGAATCTAGTGTACATCCTCCAATGTCACCATAGGCTCCCTAGTTGGTAGATGGAAAGTAGAGGTCTCAAAATTCCACCTTTCTACTACTGCTAAAAAATATTCTCTATCTATACAAATCACTAGTAATTATTCCAAATGATATAGGTCCATTACTACCAAGACACCCATGACATTATCTATCATTAGTCCTTATCACTTTAATACTTGGGAGTACCAATCCTATGATGTGATAACCATGACTCACTCTTATAAATCACACACAAGTCATCATGTCAATTATATTTATATCATTCATTAAATCCTTCCAATTTTGAGGCCTAGACTAATATTTTATGTGTCTCTACCTCTCTTCTTGTTTTGGCCCTAGATTAAACCCCTATGGACCCCATTTTATTTTTTTCCAACATTCTTGCCATTATTTTGGTTATCTTGATATTTATTAGGATATTCTCAATAGTTTAAAAGGTGATCCCATTAATTATCTTGACCTCATCATTCAGTAGGTCATTCCCACTATTCTATAGGATGATCTCATTGATCTAGGTGAAATCTCCATTGGACAAAGTGAAATACACCAAAAAATGTGAGATCATCAATGTCTTGGAAAAATTTCCATTTTGAACCATGATCCTACCAAAAGTTTAGTAACATCACTGATCTCATGGCATTTATACCATTTTCACAAGTGAACTCATCATTTTCTAAATGACCAAATTAAATACCAAAAAAGGTACCTATCGATGCTCTAATTCTTAGTGTTCTCTAGTAATCTCTCACATGCTCTCCAAGATGGTGGTCGTATGAGATATTGGCCATTATTTTTATCTATCTCATGCAAAAAATTTAAAGCATGAAAATTACTATATCTCGAGTGTAAATGATTTTTTTTACCCCCATGGGTCAAAATATAGTAATTTTTTCAAAATTTTCACCCCTTAGGCCTATAGTTTCAACATTTTATCTTTCTTGGGATACCATTTTATCCCCTCTAATTAATTTTCCATTCTAATTTCTTATAAACGCTCAATTTTTATCCTCTTTTTTTAAAATTAATGATAATATTATCTCTTCTTATTAATGGCCCGCCCATCAAATATTTCCAAATTTCCTATTTTCCCCTCAAGGGAGAATCATGGGCTGCCTAAATGATGTTTTGTAAATTTCATAAACATGTTCCTCGATAAGTCATGCAAACTTTAAAAATAAAAAATGGGAATGAAATTTATTTATTTTAGTTATAGTGATCTTTTCATTCTTTGAAAAGATGTTGTTTTGAGAAAATGTCTCACCACATCTTCTCAAATAGGGGGAAAATATAGACATCCATTCCTATCACTATTTTTATACAATTACCAATCTAATCAACAATCTTATGATAATGTACAATCTAGTCCACAATCACTAAAATGTACTAAATGGTTCAAACTTTTCATGTATAGGTGTTGATTTAGGCTAATGTATCCCTGAATGGGGAAATGAATTTGATGTTATTATTATCTTTTATTAAATAACTTTGAATCAAATTATTACCATAAGAAATGACACTCTAGACCACTAAATTATTCTAATTTAGAAGCATACATTACATGCATATGCTATGCCATGTCCATAATTCCCTAATTGGGGTATTGTTCCATATTTAAATGATACCTTATTTTGATTATAATTTATGTAAATTATGCCTTAATAATTAACATTTCCAACCATGTTGATTAAGCATGTAATATATTTGTAAATAATATCAAAAAATTAATCAAACTCACATAGAAAAATTAAATCTAATCAAGAGCCTAAGTGAAAATTCCATGGAATTTATTAAAAATCTATTTATTAGAAATTCAATCTTCAAATATGCATCATCCCATGACATCATCAATGGGGTGTAATCCATATTCCATTAATGGAATAAATAGAAATATTAAGCTCGCCCATGCCTCATCAATTCCCCATTCTTCCAAATATTAATGGGAATGTTTATGGTATGTCCCTTCAAAATTGAATAATTTCAAGGCCACACATTTAAATTTTAAGATGAACAGTCATGGTTGATCCCAATTTTTTTTAGAAATCTATAAACAAGTGAGCCAAGATCACCATTATTATGTTTTTAATATATAAACTTACTATGCATAAATTTTTATATAGAAGCTTCACCTATTTACAAAAATAAAATAAATCTTGTGAGCCTAATCCATTACGGTACTAGGAAGTGATCAAGGAACATGTTAATCATCATTGACATATACTTGGAGTACCAAATCTAAGTAAAATCATGATTTTTGGTTGATCTTGGAAGGAGGGATGTTATTTTGAAGGTTTGGTAGTATTCCTTACTTAAATATCTCTTAGAATTCATTAGCAACACCCCATGAGGGAGTAGGCTTGATGGTTTAATGTCTATATTATTCTTTATATATTTTATTGACTAATGTATGGACTAACGCATCTTGTAATTTTAATCTACATTAGTAAATGCATGTGTGGGATTAGCCTATAAAGGTAAATTAATCTCACTGAAAACCTTCTATGAGGTCATATTGAATTCTCTGACTGATATAGTAGAGGGGTGTAAATGTGATGAGTATAACCCAAATGCTAAAGTAATTTCATGGTGAAAACATTTTTTCTTTCACCATTATCAATCATAATAATGTTTATGGGTTTTTTTAATCCAAGTATGCTAGAATGAATATATAATGAAGATTAGAGTCCTTATCCTTAATCTCACTATCATTAAAGGAATTAGTAAGTATTTAAACCATAGGAGGTATATGTTGCATGTAAGTACCAGTAAAACCATCCATTGGGTGTCCATAATATGATATATTATGATTTGCATTATATGCCATTTGGACTTTTGGTTTGTTCTTATAATGGTCTTATAAAATATTTTTAAATATCTTATACTTATGATGATCACCAAATTGTGAATGTGATTTATTTGGAGGATCATTAAATGTAATCTATTTGTCCTTGATGTGGTCTTAAATCTTATGCTTCAATGTTAAAAAATTGCTCATAAAATGCTAACGGCCTTGGAGATAGTCATATTAAGCATTTACATCATATCCTCTAGATATAGGTCTATTCACATCAACTTATATAGGAAGAAGGAGAAATATAAGATTAAGCTCTATCAACCACAATATTAATTAAGCAAGATGCTAAGATAAATGTGTAAACTATCTCCTTGGTGTATTAGATTGGGCTTTATTATTAGGTTCTTATGAAATTGTGTTAATCATGGTGGTTGTTTATTTTGTAGGCTCAAGACGTTTTACCCTATAACTTGGTTTAATTTTAAATTTTATAATACATGTAGATGTAGCTGGTGTTTTTTATAGATACTTGAGCTAATTTAATGACATGAGATGCATTTAATGGTCACATACAATATGAGATAAGTCATCATAACATTAAAACTTATTGAAAATAAAGGACTCATGTAAAGGAACAAGTAAAATTTTCTTGAATGTATCTTATAACTCTTTGTCTACAATAGGATTGGTCATTTTGGATAGCATTATCTTATATCTCAATATATACTCATTGATAGGTTCATTAGTTCCTTGTTTGATCTTTGTAATTTGAAAATTGTAAACATTTTCCTTAATGTTAATCAAAATGTGTGCCAAAACATGATATGCAAGAGGTTTGAATGCTTTCACAAATTAGAGAGGTAAGTCATAAAACCTCCTCAAAGCATAGTCCTTAAGGCTTCTTGAAAATAACTTGGTCAAAAGTTTATCATTGGAATCATAATAGAGTCATGCCACATATAATCTTAAAATATGTTTTTCAAGATCACCCTTGCCATTATAAAATGTGAACTTACGTGAAACAAATCCATTTGGTAAAGGGTGCATATAAAATTTAAGTGTAATAGGGTTATGCAACAAATCTCACAAATATATAGCATCCAAATTCTTTGAAGCCTTTTGTTCAATGTATCTAACATTGTCCTCCAAGGTCTTTATGACTTGAAGGAGTGATTTAAATATAGGCCTACTAAGATTTAGATTAATAATTTGAGTAGTCACCAAAGGGGATGGAAACATGTTATGAGTATTTATTGGCATTGAAATTGGTATTTGCCTTGAAATAATGGATAAGTTCATTTTTGATGTATTAATAATAGTTTCAAGGAATAAAGGTTGAAAAATATAATCCGTGATACAATTAGATATATTGATTTTTAATGTGTTCAAGGGTAGGGATGTATCCACTTTTCTTTTTTGGTTTCAAGTATAGTATTTAGGATTTTATCAATATTTTATACATTTAAATATATTCACCTTAACTATTCCATTAATCCCATTATATATCATAATTAATTTCATTTAAAATTAATAATTATTGGTCTAAATATATAATAATCCCATTTCCCTCTATATATTTATTACATCATGCTAACCTCCCTGTTGACCACTTTCTAGTCCCAACACTATAAAGGGGTCAACCTAATGTCCTTAAAATATTATACATATTTAGTATCATGGTTGTCATTCATGTTATGAGTTAGGAGGGTGTTTAAACATTTCATTATCTTGTCATGATTACAACTTTGTTTTGTCAGTCTTCATATCTCCTATCTAACTTGAGTCAAGTATTGGCATGATTATGAAACATGCTTAGATTATCCTTGGTTACCTTGGTGGAGATTTAACAATTAAAAATGACATGGTGAAGGCAAATGGAGAAGGTAATCTAGTGATAATTAAAGAGCACCTCTGATCTATTGAATAACATGAGGTATGTTATCTGTAAAGTTTTAAGAATAGTGTGGGAAGTTTATTATGATTAATTTGAGGTATGAAATAGGTTATAAAAGTATTTTATAAGAAATTGACATGATATTTAGATGATATGCCTTTTAACGTCATACATGTGTCTTAAAGTTAATGTTTTTTTGTCATAATGAGATCTAATCAAGCCTTGATGGATCACTAAGCCATCCCACATGCCTATAATGGACCTCATAAACCTCATTAATTTATCACTAGATCATCTCATACCTTATTGAACCCATTATCACCATGGTCAAAACTAATTCCTCCCAGATGGGCCCCACACATATTAACTAGTGACTTTTCAACTCTTTCAATTCATACCATTAGATTCAAAGTGTAACATGAATCCCATTTTCCCTCTACAACACCTAATAATGATGTTTTATTTCTAAAACAAGAAGAATTGTAGAGAAAATGGTAGGTTGTAGAGGTTTCATACTTATCTATACATTATGGATTAGATTAGGTGGAGTCATGGTTTTATAGAGGGAGGTTAGAAATGTCAAATGGAAAAGAGAGAAGTGTTTTTTAGTTCCATAAAGGCTCAAAATTATCCCATCTCACCCTTTACCCCATTGGTAGACTCAGAGATCCCCTTAGGTTTATGGTTGTACCATACATATGAGAGAGAATGGGGGCCCAAGCTTATAACTAAAGAATGTACACTCATGAGGCTTCCACCCATGGGTATTTGTACGGGGATTTGTCCCATGAAATTTATGAACATTCCTTAAGAAGTTAAGGAATTTATATGTTATCCTCATCTACATAGGCCAAGTTGGGTTAAATGGTTTTTAAGGATTCTTACGTTATCTGCTCAAACCAATGTGTTATAATAGTTTTTTTCTTAAAAAAAATTAATTAACTTAAAAAAACCTTAATGAAATTATAGGGTTTATGAACAATACTTGGAGATATAAAGATTGTTGTGCACCTCTTAAATCTAGTGAATGAGGTAACTTATTTTTGGCTTGGAAGAATAACCGACACATAAAGAGATAACCTAGACAAAATAGATTAATAGACAGATAGGTGAGTTGCATAGTTAGGAACTAGTCTTTTGAAGTTATGAAATTCCTAAAATGGATGGCAGCTCACTATTTTCAAAATTGAGTGGATAATAATGATAAATGAAATATAAATCATGCGAAAGATGTTTGATAAGATAAATGCATATAGATTATTTAAGATAGATGGATAAGATAAACAAGATAAATAGATGCATATGATCAAGAATAATATATATAGATAATAAAAACATAGAACCTGATTTGCCTTGACATTATAGAATCAGTGGTGATTCAGATGAACTAATGATGATTCAAATGAATTGGAGATGATCCAAATGAATTGGTGATGATTCAGATGAATAGTCAATGATTTTTCATGGATGGACATAAATCTAAGTACAATGGATTAAAGAGAGATATTAAAGGATATAATTTGGTTTTATATGGCTATAGATGTTATAGGGTTAAAAGGTATGTTCATCAAAGATCACATGGTAGAATAAAAAAATAGAGAAGAATAAATGAGATGCTAATAAAAAAAATAAACTTACCTAGATTGTGTTACCATCCTTTAATGGCGTTGAGTTGGATATCTTAAATTTTAAACTTATTGAAGGCTAACAAGGTATTTGTTTACAACATAGATTCCATACAACATCAACAACATAGGTAATGGGAATTTCATCAGTATTTCTCTAGTCAAAATTGTGTCCTTGAAAAGAGTAACACATAAGTTTATATAATTAATGCTAATATACGAAAATCGATGCTGATTGTGGGAGAATTTTTATTGATTCACCTTTTTTAGGCTTATGTGAGATTTGATTATTTTAAAACATGTTCTAATCTTGGTAAATGTAGCCTAAAGTTATTACATGGGTTGTATATTTTGAGGGAGGTTGTTAAGGATATTATTTACTTTGTTATCATGGATTTTGTTTAGATATTTAGGATTATGGGTATTTAGAAGAATTACAATGGTAATAAGTAAAATTAATTACCATAGGTGAATTAGGTAGTATATACATAAAATAAAAATTCAAGCATAAGTTTACATTTATAAATAGAAATTTAATTACTTATAGTTTAAGTTATATTTTTTCTATATACTTTCAAGATGTTTGAGAGGGGTTTCAAACCTTTAAGAGTTACAATGAAAATTATAGGTTTTGGAGGATTCTACCACATTTTAGACTTAACCTATTTTAGGATACTATACTTATCTAATTTTAAGATTTAAGGATACTAGACTCAACCATAGTGAACATCTCATTAGAGACTTATGGCATAATTCTAGTGTCTAGATTTACCCCTTTGTGTTTAATGATGTGTAGCAACTAGTCACGAGATAAAAACTAAGAGGGTTTTGATGTCATAGGTATGTCAAGAGGTATTATACCTCAAAAAAAGAGCTGATGTAGGATAACAAGATAGTGATGGGTTTGAAATGATGTGGAAGGTAGGATAAGATGAGGATCTAAGGGATAAAAGTGATCACAAATGACATGAATTTTTGAATGAGCAATGGGTTTAAACTTATAAGGATTGAGGTATTAAATACAAAAATTACACAAGGCTAAAATAGATTAACACCATTATGAACAAGTGGGTTTAAATTATGGCTACCAAGAAACAAAATGATAGGGAGGTCTAGTTAAATAAGTTATTGTGTTAAGAGTCAAGGAACTGCCTATAAACATATTCTTGCAAGTTGAAACACACTATTTTAAGATCTACATGGGATTTTCCTCTAATAAAGGGTAAGTTAGGATAGGTTGTGGGACCAACAAGGGGTCATCCTCCACTAACCTAAGGTGTTATGTGTAAAATATCATAATTTGAATGGTTGTAATATACTTAGCTTGGGTACAAGACTATATTCTATGAAGCATGTAAGTAGATATAAAACAAGGGATCAACGTTGATCACATGGATCAATATCAAACATTTTTATGGTTATAAATAGTATGGTCTAAACTATTGTCCCCCAAAAATATCACTCATTTTTTGGGACAACATTTGAACTATTTTAGTCCTACAAACCAAAATTGTCTCTTCCCTTTTCAAAATTTGTCCTGGGCATTCAAATTCCTCATTTTTCAAGCTTCTCAAAAATCTACAGACTCTACAGGCTTGAATCTATAGACTCTACAGGCTTGAATCTATGGACTTTGCAGGAAAAGAGAAATCTATGAACTCTGTAGCAAAAGATAAATCTATAGACTCTATAGGACAAGTTCAATGGACTTCACAAGTTGATTTCTATGGACTCTGTAGGAAAGAAGCAAGCTCTCAACACTTAGGCAATTTCAAAGTAGGTTCAATAACTAGGTTCAACCAAAAGAGTTCATCGGCAAGCTTCTAAGAAAGGATTGAATTGTTGAACCTTGAACCATTTTGGTTCAATGGGATCAATAGGTTCAAAGGTTTGACATTAGTGGAAAGAGTTCAACTGCTTCCAAGTTCAAAGGCTTCTACAGTCAGGTTCAATCAAAGGAATTTCTAAGGCTTGAACCATTGAGTTTTTGAACCATTGAACCACTTTGGTTCAAAGGTTCAATGGGTTCAAGGTTCAATAGGTTTAATGCATTTGGTTCAATGAGGATCAAAAGGACTTAGCCAAATCAAAGGGAATGAACCATTGAATTGTTGAACCAAAGTTGCTTCAACCAAGTGGTTTAATGCTTTGGTTCACTCAGTTAGTTCATCAAATAGTTCAATGGCTTTTGGTTCAATCAAAAGGTTCATCGGCTTGAACCATTTTGGTTCAACGGTTGGTTCAAAGGAGTGGTTTAATGCAAAAGTTCAAGAGAACCTCCTGAAGGACAAGTGCCCTTGTGGAGGGCACTTGGTCGAAAAAAGCACCCTTTGGAAGGGTCATTTTCAAGGAGGCTACAAAGGTAAATTACTTTGAATTTTTGTTTAAGGCAGTCAAAAAAGACTAAGGCATAATTCCTTTGAACTTTTGTCTAAAGGAATTCCTTCAAACAAAAAGTTTGAAGAAATTCAGAAAGGTTACAGGAAGAAAGCCTGAAGGAGTTTCTCAAGGCCAAAGAACAAAGTAATAATTCTTGTGAACTTTTTGTCCATGGGAAAATGTCCACAAAAAAATTTTGTGGGAAAAGGGTTCGCAGAAACAGTCTGCGAGAAAGCTCTAAATAATGCTGAAGATAAAAGGTCGTCGAAGGACCTTGAAGGGTAGGTGCCCTTGTAGGGGACTCTCAGCTGCCAAATTAAAGGACACTTCCCAAAGATGAAGGGTCACCTTCCCTTAAAGAGGATGTAAAATAGGAAAGCTAAGGAATTACCAAGGATTGACGTGCTTGAAGACGTCAAAGTTAAGAACAGTGAACTAGACGTTAGAAATTCAAATGTGGTGATGAGTGCATGATCATCAATTTCAAGGTTCGTAAAATAGCCATCAAATTTGAAAATCCTTAAAGAAGAGCCAAAGAACATAGCGACCCACTAGAAGAAAGAAGCCTGAAGGCCATCCAAAGACTACTTGAAGGGTAAATACCCTTGCGTGGGCTCTTCCTGACTCAAAATAGATCATTTTTCAAGGCTTGAAGGGTAAGTCCCCTCCAAGAAAGCTCAAATGACAAAGCTGAAGGAATTTATGAGGAAAGTGACATACCCATGGAAGTCAAAGTTGTGATGATAAAATAGCTGTTGATCCTTATAGATTTAAATCTATGGACCCGAATGCATTCAAAAGGCTTTAAGGCCAATATCAGTAGGAAGTGACTAAGGAATAGAGCATCAAATTAGATCAAGGACCCAATTCAATTAACCACAAAAGGAGGAATGATAAAGAAGGATCAAATCACTAGGTGGACATTGAAAAAGGCAAACTTTCAATAGCGTGACTTATTTCTCTGCATTGAGAAAAACAAATGGGTAGATGCCCCTAAATTCTAGCCTATCTTCTTAACAATGTTTAATGAAATATGATGTGTTACTATTCCCAAGTCCGTCTTGAAGGGGCTATATAAGGGACTCTCTTATTAGTGTAAAAAATATCTCTCTCTGATGATTAAAAATAAAAATCTACCCAAATTGAAAGGCATTACTAAGACTTTGAGCTCAGATTGTTGATCATATTTTGTTATTGGAATAAGAAAGCAAGTGACTTTTCAGACTTTGTGTTGTGATATCTTTATTATTGAGGAAATTTTTCTTATGTCTTTTTTCTTAACATATTTTATGTTCCTTTAATTCAACAAACAAAATTAGTGAAAGTAGTCAGGAAGGTGTCTTGAAGTCAACTGTGGAGAAACTTTGTGCCCCCATAATTGCCTTTAGTGTGTTTTCTTTTTGTTTCTGTGTAAAGGACCTTGGGATGACTTTGTGTACTCATTGTCCTTCGTATCTCACTCAAGGTAAATTCAAGTGAAGACTTTGTGCTACATCTCAATTTGCTGGTTATTACCTCTTTGTTTACATTTTGCAATTACTACTAGGATTATTCTTGTGGTTTGGTGAATAGTACTTCTAAAGTAAGAGGAGTGATTTCTGTCATTTCCCTTGATATTTTTCCTTTGATTTGCATGCATCATCTCTGAAGAAAGAGAGATGGATGGTTTATCCTACCCTTGAGTATTATTTTCTATATATATATATATATATATATATATATATATATATATATATAGGGAACCTCCCCTTGATGAGAGGAGAGATTAGTCCACTTTTGATGTGGTAAACCTACACATTTGGATGACCAATCTTCCTACTTTGGCTTATCAGACCTATTTTGTTTATCAATATGCTGATCAAAAAAATATTCAACCAACACAAACATCATTTGATTATTAGATAAATATTTATCAAATGTAATGAATTTGGATGGTTTGCATTAGATGGATGGATGGTGCATATGAATTTGATATATGATATATAAGAAAAAGAGTAACTAAGGTAGAATTCAAATCCTTATTTTATTGGGATTATGGTGAGGCATGAGCTCCTTTATGATTTATTCACTTTACAAGCCTTGCCTAATGCTAATCAATGCTTTTGTGGTTGTCCATCAACAAAGCCTAAGATTCCTAAAAATGGGAAATGATATGAAGATGGGTATATTTGGATTTAGGATCATGTTATCTCCTTATGTTGGAGGCTAAGTATTGATGTACTAATGATAATAGGACCAGATGGGGACAACCCATGTTTATGTTTTGTACAAAATGATCAATGTGGGAATTTTGATAAATTTTAGAAAGTTGATCAATGTAGGAATATTTCTTGGGATATTACTTGACTTTTGATTTTATATTTTGATGGTCATAATTGATAAGTTTTGAATAAGATAGGAAAGTTGATCAATGCAAGAAGATTTCTTGTTTTTTAATTTTGGACAGCCATCTTTCAAGGGATTGGTCTATATATATTTATGAACATATTTACTTCAAGGGAGTAGTCTGTGCTTTTATATTTTTACAAATAAATATCCTTCAAGGGAACAATATATGATTTTTCCCTTTGATTGATTTTTATCCCATATTACTAATTTTGAATTAAGGTAAACATGGATTGAATTTGAGTTGGCCTAAGTCAAATTCTTAAAGATAATATTTGACATATGTTGATATTGTGATCCTTGTTATGGGAAATAATGATTTAGGGATCCTTATTATATAGGTAGAGATTATCTAGTAGAAAAATGATATGATCAAAGCTAAGGTGGTCACATTTAATGTCATGAAGAAATTTTTGTCAGATGACCACATAATTATATATCATCATCAGCTTTATGTGTGGGGCTTTATAGATATAAGTAATAATAATCTTGATTTGATTTATGGATAACCAAAATAATTAACACTAAAAAAAGTAAAGATACAAAGCACTGAGAGACTCATTTCTAGTTTTCCTTCAAGGGATGCTAAATGGTATGCCCCAAATACATATGATCCAAGTCAATTAGGATTAAATTTTCCTTGATTACTCTTTTTTCATACTTATGACATATTAACTTATGAAGAGGATTGATCTATCCCCCCATAAATTCAATGGGTAAAAATGGGAGAAGAACCTAAGGGAGGTAGCCTCTCCAATGATAAGGTGATAAGTAGATTGTTGAGTAGGATGACCATATAGTTGAGGAGTCAAAGGGGTATTGAGTTTTGATAATTAATACGCCCCCACTGAGAGTTACTTAAAATATTATGGGTTTGTTGGGATAGTGTGGGTTTGGTCTTCATATGTGTATTTAAGGTGTTGATGTAATGTAGAAGTATGGACCTTGATGATGGGTGCATTATTATTGTTTAGATTATGATCTTTAAGATCTTGTGTCTATCATAGTGTAACTATATCTATGATGTTTATCTATAGGAATAGTTGGCCTATCGAGGTTGGCAAGCTATTTTGGGTCTGATTTGATTACTCTTGTGAAGAGATAGAAGGAGTGAGCTACATTTCATGGTCAAAGATGGGTTCTAGGTAAAATTTATCATTTAAAATGTCATCATCCTTAAAAATATCCCAAGCTATGAATTTAAATGCATTATAATTTTCAATATCATGCCAAGGAATCCCATGATAAGTGCACACCTTATCTTCCCTTTTTCATGGAAGTTTTTTAGTGTGGTTATTGAAAAGTTTGAGTTGTGGTAAATAAATTATCGATCATTGAAAAATTTGGGTAAGAATGGTAGTGCATGACCCTTGTAATGGGTCTAGTTTCAGCTTATCATCCTTTTGGGATATGAACTTTTGAGCTGATTTGGCTTTAGCATTTATCATTTGGATAGGCTTATCAAGGGGTATTTTATTTATGTATTTAATTGAAACATTTTTATGTTTAGAGGTTTAGGATTTGGTCTAAGGTTTTGGTGTTAGTAAGAGAGGAGGATACTTTTGGATAGGCCCTTTAGAGAGTGACACAATGATCACGACAAACTGTTTGGCCAAAGAGTGAGGTCTTAAAATGGATAGCTTACTTTGGATTAGGTTCAGATTTTACCTTCTTAATGATATTATATATGTTAGTGATAATGTTTTAAATTTATTTAATGTTTTAACCTTTGGATGGTGATGGGAGTTCTAATCTTATTAATGGGTGTTAGAGAGATTTTTCTTTTAGTATACCAAGGCATTTATTTGGGTTTGCATTTTTATCTTCTATTTTTGGAGTGGAGTTGTGAATATATTTAGAAGATTCCTCCTTTATTATATCCCATGTAATGAGATTAATGGGTTTGGAATGGGTGATGGGTATGGTTTCAATCGGATCAAATTATTTTACCTCAAAAGTATCTCATATAGGTAGGTCTAGTATTTTAGGGGATGAGTTTGGAGACACAATAACTTCTTGTGGTAGAAGTTGGTATTTAATAGTAATGATCATGTGAGTTCCCTATTGTTGTGGGTTTTAAATGTGTGTTTGTTTGGATTTTGATGAGGAGGGATGATTTGGTAATGGTTGTTTAGAGATTTCTAAGGACTGATTTAAGGGAGCATTGGGGTTGTATAATTGGAGTTCCCTTTTATCGATAAGATTTTGGACTAGAATTTTCAAGATGTGCCATCAATTAACATCATGACATATTACATGATGGTATCCAAAAAAATAATTCTCCTTAAACCAACTTGGTTTAGGAGAATAATCATCATTAGGACTAATCATAGGAATCTCTATGATAGAGGCCTTCAAAAGCTTATCAAGGATGGAAGTGTAAGATTTCCCTAAAGGTGTATACTTTATGGGGGGAAATTATGTGGGTGATCTTTGAGGTTATGTTTAAGAAGATGAATGACTAGACTGGCTGGGTGTTGATAGAGGAGAAACATTTAGAACTGTAACATTATCAATTCCCTTTGGCTTGGGGTTGTTGAATTCATTAAAGGGTTTTGATTTAACATATTAGTTTCACAATCTAATTTCACCTTGCTTTAGGGCTTAAATTTCTAGTTTTTGAGCCATATTAAAATATTTGTCTAATGTTTTAAATGATTGAATTTGGATTGTAGATGAGATATTCCTAGCATAGGATTTGGAAAATAATTCAATAAGTTCCAATTAGGGAAGAAAAAAGGATAATTGGGTGACAATGTTATGCCACTGGGCAAAAAATTCGATAATGGATTCATCTTCAAATTATTGAATAACTTATACATTGGTGATGGTTATTTTCCTTGTGATGTTTACTTAAAATTTATTTAAGAAAATTTGAGCTAATTGACTAAAGGAAAACAGAGAGAGTTTGGGAATGGAACTATACCAATCCAAAGCGAGTCCAACTAATGATATTGGAAAAGTTCTTAAGATGAGGGCATTGTCATAGGCTATGAGGTAGCACACATGTCCAAACACCCTAAGGTGTTTTTGGGGATATTCATTTTTTTTATAATTTGGTAAATTCAAGTAGTTTCTACTATGTAGGATATGGTAAGATGAGGACTGTTAAGTTTATAGGCTTGTTTCAGATTTATTCATAAGAGGGTATACCTTTATTTTCTAAGGTGGATTCTTATAGATGGGACATTATATCCATGAGGAAATGAAGGATGTAAAATTAAGGATCATGTGGGGGAAGGCCACTTAGGATGTTATTATCGGTGTAAGTGTGTTGAAGATGATGTTGAGGAGGTAATGACATAGGAAATGATTGATAAGCAATAGCCATGGTGTTGATTGATGGAGTTCAGGGAACATAGGGATGATAATGTGAGGGTATGGAATACTGATAGTATGGATTAAAATATGATACATATTGATATTAGGGAACTATTTCTTTAGAGGATTGTAGTGGAGGTATTATATTTTAAGGACTAGTGGCCATGTGTCTAGATTGGTGGTAGTGTTGTAGGTATGTAAAATAATAGGTTTTGTAAGGGAGTTGTTGGTGATATATGAGACATAGGTTATGAATTAATAAAACTATGGGTTTTAAGGTTATTTGTGGAATTATTTAATGTTTTTGGAGGTGGTTAGTTTTTTCCAACATTAGTGGTGGAAATAATAGGACTACTAGTTACTAGTGGTGGTATTATGCTGGTGTTATTTGTTACATGAGGATTACCTAGTGGTGGTGGTGTTTGAGGGTCCATATTTAAAATCATAGACATTGAGTATATATTGGATCCTTCTAAGGGTAAAATATTTCTAAATATATTAGATTTAGGAAGGGTATAAATAAGGATATGTCTTGTTCATGATGTAAGATAGGGGTTACGGTCTATTGGGTTGCAATCTAAAATGCTAGTAAACCCAATGTCTCATTATGGATATAACTATGGAGGGCTATCCTTGATGGGATTGGGATATGTATGGGAGCTTGGAAAATATTCCATAGAGGAAGATAAATGTCAATAAAATTAAAATCATGAAACACAACACAAACAAAAATAATATATTTTTTGATTTATATGGCTTTAGTGAAAGTAAGCACACACACTATTAAACATGCTTAAAATATATTAATTATTTTAATAAACTAACTTTATATTATGATAAGGGAAAATGTTACTAAGGGTAATAATAAATTACAATCTATATATGGTTTATAGTTTGTTTAGGCTCAAAATATCTCTGTACTAGAATTGATACGTGGTTTGGTATTGGGTCCTACCCCCTCACTTCACACATCACAATGTAAAGGTGTTGGGTGATTTTCCAATATAGACCTATAGATATGAAGATGGTTTCACACTTCTCAAATCCAATAAATGAGGGTTATTATTTTTTGATTAGAAGAATAAACTACATGGAAAAAGATAACTTGGATAAAATAGATTAATAGATAGATAGGTGAGTTGTCTAGTTAAGAACTAGTCTCGAGAAGTTATAAAATTCTTCGAGTGGATGTCAGCTCATTATTTTCACAATTAAGTAGATAATATTGATAAATAAAATATATATCATGCTAAAGATGTTTGACAAGATAAATTCATAGGGATTATTTAAGATACATGGATAAGATAAACAATATAAATAGATTTATATGATCAAGATTAATAGATATATATTTTTTGATTAATATTAATTCAAGTTGTTAAAATAAGATTAGGTTCTAAAATAGAATAATAATAATAACATAGAGCTTGATTGGTGATGTCTCTACACAATCAGTGTCAATTCAGATGAATCGGTGATGCTTCAGATGAATTAGTGATAATTCTACATGTATGTACAAAAATATAAGGGAAAGGGATTAAAGAGACATCTCAAAGGATATAATATGGTTTTATATGGCTAAAGATGTTCTAGGGATAAGAGGGATGTTCATCAAAGATAATAAGGTTGAATAAATAGAATAGAGAAGAATAACAAAGATGCTAATAAAAAAAATAAACTTACCAAGATTGCAATACCATAATTAAATGGGGTTGAAATGGATATTTTTAATTTTAATATTCTTTAAGGCTAAAAATTTATTTTTTTACAATGTAGCTTCCATGTAGCATCATCAACATAGGCAATGGGAATTTCATCAATGTTTATCTAGTTAAAATCATGTCCCTTGCAAAGAGAAACATGAAAGTTTATGTCATCAATGTTGATCTGATAAAATTAGTAATTATCATAAGAGAATCATTACCAATTCACATTTTTAAACTTAGGTGATATTTTATTGTTTTCAACTATGTGTTAAGCTCAATAAATGTAACCTAAAGTTGTTGAACAAATTTTAGATTACAAGGGAGGTTGTTAAGGATATTATTTAGTATATTATAATGAATACACACACACACACACACACACACACACGATTATGGGTAGTTAAGAGAATTAAAATGGTAATAAATAAAATTAATTACCATAGGTGAATTACGTAGTATATATATAAAATAAATATAAGTTTACATTTATATATATATATATATATATATATACATTTGCTTCCTTATACTTTAAGTTGTATTTTATGTATATACTTTCAGGATGTTTGAGAGGGATTTCAAACCTATAGTAGTTACAAAGAAAATTATAGGTTATGGAGGATTCTACCTCATTTCATACTTAACCTATTTCAAGATACTAGACTTATCCTATTTCAGGATTTCAGGATACTAGACTCAACCATAAAGCACATGTCATAAGAGACATATGTTGCATAATTATAGTGTCTACACATTGATCGATGTTGTTTACTTTGGTATTGAATGATCCTTAAATATAATTTTCAGCACTTTAATCACATTTTTGAGCTCATATGACTAGAAAAACTTCATTACTAGCTCTTATGTGTGATCTATAGATTAATCTATGCAATGGACAGAGCTTGATGTCTTCATCAAAAGTTGTTAACTGGACTAAAGAGTTGATAGAGGGTTTCAAGTTTTAAAATTAATTATTTCATAGGTTGGAGGCCTAATGACCTTTTTTCACCTTAGAATATCTCAAGGATAAATGGCTTGCACATACTTTAGAACTAGTGTATGATGAACAATGTATGTGGCTCAATGGCATCTATAGAACCTCATATACAAATCAAGAGAATCTAATAGGGTGTTATAGTGATGGTGTAGTGTGATAATAGACTTAAAATAAAATTTACAATCTTTCATGGTGGCTTCATAAGCCTAAAAACCATCTTCATAGTCTTCAAACCCACCAGTCACTTTTAGCAAAGTAAGGTCTTTTACAAAAACTAAGGTTTTTTTGAGTTTTTTAAGGTTTCACTTTAGGGATGTAAATGCTTCATTTCTTCCTCTAAATTTCAATATTTACTAAGGTATATGTGTAAGGGTCTAAAAATTCCATGTGTTTTGTATAATAAGGGTCCTTATTCTCCATTTCACATAATTTTCATATCCTTGTATTTTCACATGGTTTCCACTACCATTCACAATGTGTTCTTACCTTATTATCTATGTTTCATCCTCATTCACCCCATAGGCATATTTATTTACTCCTCAAACCTTCCTTCCAAGGTTAGATCATGTCAATATATGTACATATTCCCTTGGAACTATTAAGATCAATGAATCATAATATGATGGTAATACATGGTCATGTGAAGAATTGAGAAGGCCAATGAATGCCTACAAAAAGCCCTTTTAGGCTTACTATAATTAAGTGTCCAAAGGCACTATGTATACCATCCAAGGCATGAGGATTGGTATGAGTATCAAGGGATGTCCATATTAAGTAATTGAATGATGATATGAGCTTCTCACATAGGAGTTTCAATCACTATGTAGACCACCTCTTTTCATATAGGCCAGATAACCAAATCTTTATAGAAAATCATATTAGAAGGAGAATACATGTGACATTACTGATGTATATTAATGTGTTCATCTTACCTAAGATAAAATTTCATACTATTTTGAAGACTAACATTTTATTGTTTCCACCTCTAAGATGATAGAGGAATGCCAACACAAGATTGAGATTACATAGGCATACTCAAGCATGAGCCCTAAGCCTAAGTAGGAAGGGTGGTATGAAAAGAAAGGAGAATTATAAAACCATAATTTGACAATGATAATGGAATTAAGTAAATTATATACACCTCCATGATCAAAAATACCTTAGGAGAAATGATGAAGGCCACAGTCAAAGTGTTCATGTTTAAGCACATAGTCAATAGTCAGTTTACTACCAATCTGAGTGAAAATGGTGGTGTAAGTCCTTTATAGGCATTAAAAAGTATTAAAAATTAGTAATAATGGTTATAATGGCCTATTAAAGGTACCCATACCTATAATTGGGCTATAAAAATAGTTGGTATACCCACTATTTTATCTCAAACCAAGCCCTATCTATGATAGTTATTCTATGGGTTAAAAGGTGCATACATACCATTAAGGGTTTTAGATAGATTATTTTTAAATTTAATATGATGGATAAGGTCCTAAAACTTATTTATAAATTTATAACACTCATAAATATATTCAAGTGCCTTATTGATAGGCCAATGCAGACAATCATACAAGCCTATTTATAGACCCTAATTCCATCTTAAGGTACTTCCAGGCTCTTACAATAAGTTGGATGGTTAAGTTGAGGTGTATGAATATTTTAAAGACCTTTTAAGGAGTTTTCAAGTGCCAAGAGGTAATAAAGTTGATCAAGGTGTCTTCAAACCTTGCATGATTTAGTTTCCCTATACACACTCAATTCAAAGCTCACCTTCAAGTGCTCACCCATTACACCACATGCACACAAAGGGCCAAAGCTCCTAAGGAAGTTTAAGTCTCCCTATGGAGTAAAGATACATGAAATATTTATTGGTATTTGGGGGATAGTATTTTTGAATGAACCTTAAGAAAATCAGCTCTCAGAATTGCTTATAGACAACTCTAATGTCATCTTCCAATGATCATATATCTACAATTGCTTTACATGGGAACCCAAGACATTAATTGAATATGAGGAGGTCAGTGCCCTATAGATTCATGAAAATTGTTCCTAGTTTTCACATTCATACTCTATGATCCATCATTAAGATGGTGGACATCTGAAACCCTACATAAACCCCAAAAGTCACCCGATGGTGGAGTTTCGCCTCAAAACCCATTCATATAAAATAAATTGATCATAATATGATCTTTATGGTTTCTTAAGGTCATCTTTATGGTTTCTTAAGGTCATCTAAGCATCACATTGAATCACTAGTTTACATGTGTAAGAGTCAAACTATATGGAACATGCATGAAAGTGTTAGTTTGAGCTCAAAAGAAAAGAAATTGGGATTATTTGTGTGTATAATGAAGTTGGGGGGGAAGAATGGGTCATATAAAATTTGAAAAAGTCCTATATTGGATATATAATTGGCCTCATGATTGGTCTAGTAGGTAGATAAGTAAAAATGTTAAGATAAACAATTGCATGTTCTTGAAATAAGTTAAATGGCATAATTATGCTAATGGTGCTACTCCATGAGGTATCTAAGGTGTTTTTTAGGTTATAAATGATGAAATAGTGCCTTATAACCTTAATGTTTAGGCTAATATTAATGTTTTAGGTCTAAAGATAGACAAATCCATAGCCTCCACTATGACTATGTTACCAAAAGTTGGAGTAGAGACTCATTTAAGTGTCAATAACACTTAAAATATTTATTAAAGGAATAATTATGATGTTCACACACGTTATTCTCACCTTGAACCTCTGGAGAAGTCTTTACAACATCCCATTCTACCTGTAGACACATATAAATTACTCAAAAGGCATGTTGTTCACACAAAGAGCATCTTCAAATAATCATCATATCTTGAATGTTATGCATGAAGAACTCAACAATTTAGGGAAAGTAAGGAGGTATATTTTCTTGAATTTGGTGTAATTGGTTCAAAGATCCAAACTCTGATCTCTTTGAACCATCCCTAAGACCCCCAAACACTCCTAAACCTCCCTTAAACCCTAATAGTGACTCAACTAGAGAGGTTTAAATAAAAATGCATTAAAATACTCAAGACATTATTATATGACACTTGAATCATGTTTCAAGCTCAGAGGGGTGCATACCAGTGGCACTTGATGGTATATAAAATATATGGTTACTTCTAACAAAAGGCAAGATTTAAGGGTTTTAGGCATAATATGTGTTACAAAGCCTAACTATAAGTTATAAACTATGGAAAGGGTAAAATAAAGTCTTATTATACTCTTTCAATGTCAAGATAATGAATGAAAGTGATTTTAAATAGATCTTCCATCTCATCCTATATATCCAATTTATGAAGTAGCTCAAGTGTCCTAATCATGTAGGGATAATGTGTTTATAGGTAAAGAAAACTTGAAAAATATAAATTAAAATGCATAAGGGTTAATATAATAATTATCTAAGTCTTCTTAGATGGATTGGGATCCTATTTTACCTATTTGACCATTCAAGTAGTGAATATGAGTAGAAAGCTGAAGGATAAGCAAAATAGGTCTACTTATCTTGAAAGTAGAAGATTTTATGAGACAAATAATGGTGTGGTATCGTTGATGAACCATATTTAAAAATTTTTAATTACCATCTAAGAGAGAATATCCCAAAATTAAGACCATTATGATAGGGTATAGGTAGTTTTAAGGACTATTCTACATGCACATTTCAAGAGAGGTTTCCCAACACTTATTAGAGGCCTATCCTCACTCCATTTGCATTGTATAATTGCCATTGAATGGAATACTAGGATATTTTAAGAATAGTTAAATATTGAATAAATTCAAACTTGGGAGTTACAATCTCCATACTTGATCTCAATTCCAAAGTGGACTCATTGATGGAATGTCAATGCTTTAAGATGAGGAATAGGCTTGTTATAACTACCATATGCCACCTTGGCATCATTCATGGACTATCCCATGATTATAATATTCTTTCTTCTCCTCCAAATTTTCTATTTAATTAGGAATTTACCTCTTTCTTTGACATTCCTTAAATTAGTGTATCAAAGTTGTTTCAAAATTTGAATCAATAAGAGAATACTTACATATTTATGTTGAATGCTAGTGTGATCCATAAAAGTTTAATTTAAGAATTTATACATTATATTATCATTTATATGTCCTTTCATGTATCTAACTTTAGTTTACTAATCTATTTTATGTTATATTAAGTGTTAATAGGTAGGAGTGTCCTTGAACTATCATAAGTCAATAGTATCTTATACAGATCTAAGCCTTTGTCCTTCAAGTTGTATAATCTTACTCAACCTCCATATGAAATATTCATGCTTAGAACACCATAAATAATTATAATCATTTTTATTATCCATCAGGTTCATTTATGGTCTTAAATGAAATGACTAAGAGTGGATCTCTAATCAATTGGTGTATCACTACTTAGAGTAGGTTATTTCATTAGCTTTCATCTCTTTTCCCTTTTCATTGTGATAAGATTAGGTCTAAGATATATTTATAGTGAAAAATTAGGGGAGATAACCCCATAAAATCTAGATTTTTGACCTAAATATTAGGCATCCCATATCTTATAAGTCACTCTAATGTTGGTCTAGGTTTAAGGTAAACACGAATAATCTTTTCCTTGGCAAGGGGGCAACATAGACTATTAAATAGTTCCAACATACCAAATGGGATCATAAATCAAGGGCCTTAGAGACCTCATTTGATAATATTTATAATGTTGGAAGAATTTTTAGAGGCTAAAGATAAATATTAGTAGTTTGGAAGGAAGTTTCATGTAAAAGGTGTCCACTAGATTAGCTTCAAAATGTAAGTAGATTGAGTTCATTAAACTATATTTAGATATTGTGAGGGGAAAGAGGGATCCTAGATTTAAATCGAACCCCACAACCCCAAATACTCCCAATTCTCCTAATTTTACCAATTTTTTCCATACACATCTTGCTAAAAATCCCTTCATTCTAATGGAAAGGCCTAGAATGAAAGCATTTGTATCCTTAAATGGTGACATCCTTTAAATCTCAACAAATTTTATGATATACCATCTTCTAATTTTAAAAATTTTCCATACTTCATAGGGGAAAACTCTACCACTCATATGGAACATAAATCTAATATATAAAATCTATGTATAGTACACAACATTACCTAAAAAATGTAGCCATGAGACTCTTAACAAATTCCTTGAGAGGAAAATTTATTCAATGGTATAAATTTATCACTCATACATCCATAAATACTTTGTATGAATTTGGTGAGTTCCTTTATAAAGACTTTGAAGATAGAAGTGATCATGTCTCACTAGTTGAGTAACTCACTTCAATTAAGAGGGTACCCCAAGAATCTATGGTTGATTTTAATTATAGATTTATAAATTCATGAGATATAATCCCTATCATCATTAAGCCTATAATATATTATGCCTTCCTATACTACCTAATGTCCTTTAATTCTGAATTTGTTGTAATGATATAGTCTATATATGAGACCGCATTGCCAGAGGCATATGAAATATCCATCAAAGTAGAAAATTACTTGATACAAGTAAGAAAGATGAATCATAGATCCATCATTTCCCTATTTATAATATCTAACCTATTACTCCCATAATTACTCTATTTATAGCTCTAAATAATTAAGACCAATTTGATGACATCCAAGTAGATAGGCTTGGAAAGATTGAAGGTTTACTAAAAGCATAAGACAATAAATTAGTATCCTTAGAGAGGTAGAAACATACTTATTATAGACCCTATCAACCCCCATATCATTATCCATATCCATATGATTCATATATTATACCCACTTATCCACCCAACCATCAAGCCCAAGGTTTGATCACATAGGCTAGACACTATAATAGTTATAACCCCAATGTTAAAGTAGTTAAAGAGCATTGGTACCACATAAATAACCTTGCGTAATAGGGTAAATGATCTATTACATGGGTTACATCAAGTGAGATGGTGATGTATAAAAGTTGGTAAACATATCAAAACTCTTATCTATGACACCATGCCTCTTCCACAATAAGGTCATCCAATACCTCTTAGTGATATGCCTATGATGGCACTAGCAAAATTACAAATCCAACAAGGAGGGAGTGTAACACACCTACTTAGACCAAATTGGAAAACTTATAACAAGGTGAAAACACTTTTGGGTAAGCGTTAGCAAACTTGGGGTAGAATATGCTAAATCTAGATGATTCCTTGTAGCCCACACAAGGGATAGAAGGAGAGTGATTAATGATAACTTGTGGTAGTTTAATGTCTCTCCCACACACCCTTAAGTGACTCAGAAATTTTCTAATCAAATTATATTTAAAAATACCTCTCCAACTTAGCATACATCTCAAACACATGGGTAGTAGAAAAAGATTCCATTCATTATATAAATCATTCAAGTCACTAGTGATGCCTCCACTTTCAATTTACAGACCAAGAGTGTCAATTATCACTTCAAAATTATGTACTAAATAAATAAATACAATTTTATACTTCTTATGTGGGATGATTTACTCATTTCAAGGTAGAAATACCTTCTCCAACAAGAGCTCTCCATGTTCTCTCTCATAAACAAGCAAGCTGATAAGGTGAGTACAATTTATGCTAATGATAGTGAACCGAGTAAGGTCCAAGCTCCCAAGGTAGTTAATCAATCTTTGTTATACATATCAATAATAATAAGATATTTTCTTATCCAAATTTTCATGATAGATAATGGTGCCTCTACCTTAGTCATGCCAAATGCCATAGTTGATAAACTAAAGCTCAAATATGAACCCAATGAGAAAGGAGTATTGAAATTAGATGGGTCTCCTAGAAAGATAGTAGGTGTCTTAAAGGATCTAAAAATTGTCTTAGCATCCTACCCTAATTTCACTATCTAACAAGATTTCATGGTTGTTGATCTCCCTCCTTATTTTTCCATATGATTTTCTAGAAATTTCACCATAAAGATTGGGGGATACCTTTCATCTGAATAGTCATACATGATCTTTAAGACTATATATAGGTCAAGGGTCATTATTATATCTGAACCTATTTCTTAATTCCACTTAGAACCCTATATTCCCAATCTCTCTAATGTAAATTTCACTATACTATATGAGGATGAGAATGTTAGTGAGAAAAAACATAAAGATAATCTTGAAGGAATCTCAGATCTACTCATTGATGAATTGGTAATTGATAACCATGGATTTGACCCCTATAATAACATTGAGGAGTTAGGCATAGGGGTATACTGCATGCATGAAAAAGGATATTTTATTTCTAGTCTCACAAACCCAACTCAAGATCATGATGACATATGGTCCTTGTTATTTGATGGATCAAGGTCAAAGAACAGTAGTGGATCTAGAATAATGTTATTTTCCCTTTAAAATCATAACTATTACTCAACATTGAGGTTCCAATTTAGTTGTAATTCAAACACAACAAATTATGAAGTCCTCATACATGGGTTACAAGATGCAAGGAGAAGAGGCATCAAAATTTTACAAGTGAAAGGTGATAGTTGGCTTGTATGGTAGCAAAAGTGAAGGGTGTCAGTGTAGTAAAGAATAATCTATTGAATGACTAAAAACACTAAATATGGGACCTCTTGTAATACTTCTTAGTATTTGACATCTATTCCATACCAAGGGAGTCCAATCACCATGCAAATAGACTTGCATATATTACTACCTAATATAACATTGTAGATGAATTCAAGGGAACTCAAGGACAATCACAAATCAACATCATATGTACACCATATATACCTGATAATGAGGTGAGTTGGTAGGTCTTTGACAGTGATGAAAATATTCTTTGATTTCTCAAGCAAGAAGTATAATTTTGTCATAAGAATCAAGTTAAGTTACAATGTTAGTTCGATGATCAAATAATGTAGCTATAGACCAAAAAATTACCCAAGATATTATTGACATTAGAGAGAATCTTAAATGGATATGATTAGATTATAAGGGATAAGGTGATTATCTCAAATAAAGAAGAACATTATGAGAAGATAGTCATCTTTAAAGATAAATTGCTTAAGTTTTGAAAAGTAAACACAACAGAAGAGAGAGTTGACTTCATTGCCTTGTGTCAAGAATATGTTGATGTGTTTTCATGGGAATACCATGATATAAAATGGTTTAACCCCAAACTATCCCAACACACCATAGAATTAGAAAATAATTAAAAACTATTAAGGCAAAAGTAAAGACCAATCAACCCTAAGGTGGAAGAAGTCATGAGAAGGGAATTGTTTAAGTTTATTGAATCTAGGATCTTATTCTCCATTAAGCATTCTTCATGGGTAGTAACCCTTGTGCCTATGAGAAATACTAATGGAGATAGATGCCTATGTGTTGATTTTAGAAACCTTAATAAGGTGTCTCGAAAAGACCATTACCCATTGCCCTCCATGGATCAGATATTTTATAAGGTTACAAGATTTCATAGGTTTTCTTTGCTTGATGGTTACTCTTGTTACAATCAAATCTTAGTCAAAGAGGAGGATAGACATAATACTACTTTCACTACAAAGTGGGGAACTTATGCATACATTTAAATGCCCTTTGGACTGTCTAATGTGGGGCTAACTTTCCAAAGTGTAATAGACATTACCTTTGAGGGGTTCATTAATGAGATGGTGCTCATCTATCTTGTTAACATCATTATGTTCCTAAAGGATCCATTAGATTGCATGGCACATTTGAAGTTGGTCTTTGATAGGTGTAGGCATTTTGGATTGTCCTTAAATCCCAAGAAATGCATCTTTACTATTCATGAGGGTAGATTTTTAGGGCATGTGGTATAAAAATATGGTATTTATAAAGACCCTGAGAGGGTTGAATCAATCTTGGTCTTACCCCTATCCAAACACAAGAAATGTTTTCATAGATTCTTAGGGAAGATCAAATTTATAAGGAGGTTTATCCAAGGTTTTATATAATTGGTTAAGACTCTTAATCACATGGTTAGGAAGCATAAAGAGTTCACATGGAGCACGGAAGTAAAGATGAGCTTTGAGGCCATCAAATAGGCCATCTCTCTAGCCCCTACACTCCTTAACCCTGACTTTGACAAAGAGTTTCTCTTGTATGCATTCTCCACAATAGATGAAATTTCTATTATGCTTATGTAGTAGAATAATGAATGCTTATAATAATTGATTTCCTTCTTTAGTCAAGCCTTTGAGGGATTTGAGGAAAGATATAGATTTTTTTAGCAATATGTACTTTTTATTATGATAGGATTGAATACGTTTAGGCACATGGTGTCGAACAACAAGGTCATAGTTATGTAGTGCACCCAAGTATTAAATATTTCATACTCAATAAATATCTAAGTGAGAAGAGAGTTGGGTGGGTAGAAAAGAGGATGGACTATGACATTGAGGTGAGAGTGACCAAGATAATCATAGGTAGAGTTCTATGTGATCATCTTATATTATAGGTATAGGAAGACAAAGACAAAATGTTGGAAGTCCATGATAATCAGTAGGTAGATGCAATTACCAATCCACTCAATTAGACCAATGATGTGGTCAAATTCCTTTAAATAGTACAATGTCCTGTGAGCTTAGATAGGACCAAAAGGAGGTAATTTAGAATTTATACAATACCCTATGTCTTGATATATGGAGTGTTATTTAATAAATATGTAGGATGCATGATTTTGATATGTGTTAAATCAAGCCAAGTTGATGAGTTACTTAACCAATATCATGATGGACCTATTCATAAGAAATTTACTACCAATACCAAACCCTCCAAAATCATTAGAGATGGATAATTTTATCCTAAACTATTTAGAGACTCACATAATTGGATTAGAAGGTGTTTAAAGTGTGCCATGTTCATTGGAAAACAAGAGTTATCTACCCTTCCTTTATAACCAATCCAAGTTGAGTATCCATTCATGTAGTGGGGTTTAGATTTAATAGGAATGATCCATATACACTATATTATTGGACATAAGCGATTCACAACAACCACTGACTATTTCATAAGGTGAATGGAGGAAGGTGCACTTAAAGAGGCCAATGATAACTTGGTCTTGGAGTTATATGATAATATTGTGATCAGATTTGGTGTGCCTTCAATAATCATCTTTGATAATGACTTGGCCTTCATTAGTACTAAGGTATGTCATTAGTCCCTTATCCATGGAATCTACCTCAAGTCATCCTTTGAATATTTCTCATAGGGAAATGGACTAGTATTGTCCACAAATAAGAATTTGATAAGGATCATCAAAAGAAACATGGAGGATAGTCAAATAGAGTGGTATACAAGGTTTAGAATGACCTTATGGGTAGATAAAGTTACACCTAAGAGGCTATTAGATACTCTCCATACCTCTTTATTTATGGCAACTAGTCAAGCCTACCTATTTCGTTGTAACTACTTGCCTTAGATTTTGTTCATGAACTTGAGCTCTTAGAAGATAATGCATTACAAGTAAGGATGAATGAGTTGAGATAGTGAGAGGAGACAAGGGATAGTGCGATGTGTACCTTGTGTTCTATTAAGCATCAAGTCAAGAAATAATTTGAAAAAAGGGCTTCATCTAGGACTTTACAAGAAGGATATATAATCCTCAAGTGGGATGAGGACCATGCAAAGCCAAGAAAATAATCCAAGTTTGATAGCCTTTTGAGTAGACATTATATCATCATATGTTGCAAGGAAAGTAATGACTTACAACTTTATATATTGAATGGTTAAGAACTCCACATACCTATCAATGGGATATTCCTCAAATTTTGTTATTAGTCTCTTTCATGTTGTTTTGGTACATAATTAGTTTGATTTTGCCTTTTCCTTCTAAGTGATTATACACATGTGTTATGTCTATTGCTTAGTATTGTTGGTGGTAGTTTTGTTTTGTCTTTCCTATTTCTTCTTTATTTCTTTGTTGTGTCTCATTATTTCAAAGTATGTAAGGTATAAGTTAGAATCCATGTGTAGTCATGTCCCATCTACTAAGCCATCAAGAGCATGTTCAAAATGCTTTTGAGTTATTTGACCAGTAGGTTGGTTAAGCTAGATGAGTCACTAGAAATATTGACTGCTTTCTAGTCCAAGACATAGAAATGGGTCAACCTAATGTCCTTAAAATATTATTCATATTTAGTATCATGGTTATCATTCATCTTATGATTTCACTATCATCTTTGCTTTGTCAACATTCATATCTCCTTTCCATCTTGAATCATGTATTTTCATGATGATAAAACATGCTTAAATGGTATTTGGTTACCTTGATGGAGCTCTAATAATTGAAAATTCCATGGTGAATGCAAATTTAAAATGTAGTCTAGTGGTAATTCATGAACACCCTTGATCTATTTAACAAAATGAGGTATGTTATCTTTCAAGTTTTATGAAAATTTTAAGAAGTGTATTATGATTCATTTGAGATCTATAATAGGTTATAAAAGTCTTTTATAAGCTATTGACATGATATTCAATTGATATGCCTTTTAAGGTCATATATGTGTCTCAAAGTCAATGTTTTTGGTCATAATGAGATCTAATTGGGACTTGATGGATCAATAAGCCACTCCACACACCTCTAATGGACCTCATAAACCTCATTAATCCATTACTAGACCATTTCATACCTTATTGAACCCATTAGCACCATGGCCAATGCCAATTCCTCCCAAATGGGCCCCACACATTTTTAAAAATGACTATTCGACTCCCTCAATTCATACCATTAGGTTCAAAGTGTCACATGACTCCTATTTTCAATCCTAAAATCATGTTAATGATGTTTTAGCTTTGAAACAAGAAGAATTGTAGAGAAAATGGTAGGTCACAAGGATTTTTTAAGTAGTATGGATTCATACACTACAGACTAGCTTAGGTGGCATCATGGTTTTTCATAGGAAGGTCATCAATGTTAAATGGAGAAGAAAGTAGTATATTTAAGTTTTATGCAGGATCAATACCATCCCATTTATCTCTCAAGACCATTATCAGACTCAGAGAGCCCCTCAGGTTTATGGTTTTACCCAATAAAGGAGAGAATGTGGGCCTAAGATCATAACTAGAGAAAGAACAATTAGGAAGATTCCACTCATTGTCATTTTTTTAGGGATTTTTCTCATAAAATTTAGGAACATTACTTAATAAGTTAAGTAATTTGTATGATATCCTCATCCACACAGGCAAATTTGGGTTGAATGTTCTTTAGGGATTCTTGCCTTGTATTCTAAAACCAATGATGGATGTTATTTACTTAGGTCTTAAATGATCCTTCCATATCATTTTCATCACTTAAATCACACATGTGAGATCATATAACTCATATACCTTCATGACTAGCTCCTATGTGTGTTTTATAGACAAGTTTGTGTAATGGATAAAGGTTTGATGTCTTCATTAGAAGTTGTAACTAGACTGAGGTGTTGATAGTGGGTTTTAAGGTTTCTAATTCCTTCTTGCTCAAGTTGGAGGCCTAATGACCTCTTATCACCTTAAAATATCTCAAGAAGAAAGGGCTTATGCATACTTCAGAACCACTATATGATGAACATTGTATGTGGCTCAATGGCATCTATAGAACCTCATATGCAACACAAGAACATGTAATAGGGTGTTAGAGTCATGGTAGAGTGTCGTCATAGCCTTAAAAGTAACTTTCCTAGGTTTCATGTGGCCTCATAGGCCTATAAACCATATTCCTTGTCTACAAACCCACATAGTCACTTCTAGTAGAATTTAAGATCTTTTTCAAAAATTACGATTTTTTGAGTTTTTGAGGTTTCATTTTAGGTCTGTATATGCTTCATTTCTACCTCTAAATTGTGATATTTTCTAAGGTATATGTGTAAGGGTCTCCAAGATCCACGTGGTTTTTATAGTAAGGGTCATTATTCTCCATTTCACACCATTTTCATATCTTTATGTTTTCACATAGTTTCCACTACTATTCAAAGTATGTTCTAACCCTATTATCCATGTTTCATCTTCATTCACCCTATACTTATCTTCTTTCAATCTTCCACCCTTCCTTCCAATGTTATATAATGTCAATAGATATCCATACTCCCTTAGAATCATTAAGATAAATGAGATCTTCATATGATGGTAATACATGGTCATGTGGAAAATTGAGAAGGCCAATAAACACCTAAAACTAACCCTTTTAGGCATACTATAGTAGGGTATCCAAAAGGCACTATGTATACCATCCTAGGCATGAAGATTGTTGTGAGTTTTAGGGTATGTGAATATTAAATAAGTGAATGATGAAATTATCTTATGAAATAATATTTTCAATCACTTTGTAGAACACATCTTCTTATACAAGCCTAATAACCAAAGCCCTGTAGATAGTCATATTGGTAGGAGAATATATGTGACATTGCTAACATATATTAATTCATTAATATTTTTTGAGCTAAAATTAAATTTTCATTCAAGAAACAAAAAGTATCATACTATTTAAAATAGTAAAATTTTATGGTTTTCACATCTAATAGAGGAATGCCAACACAATCTTGAGATTACATAAGCATACTCAAGCATAAGCCCTAAGCCTAAGTAGGAAGGGTGGTATATAAAGAAAGGATCATTGGAAAACCATAATCTAAGAATGATAATTGACCTAAACACATGATGGAAACCTCCATGATAAAAAATAACTTAGGGGACAATAATTAATGCCATACTTAGAGTGTTCATGTTTAAGTAAATAATCAGTAGTCAGCTTACTGCCAGTCTTAGCCAAAATGGTGGTTTAAGACCTTTATAGGCCTATAAAAGTCTTGAAAATAAATAATAATGGTCATCATGAAATATTAAACGTACCAATACCTATATTTGGTCTATAAAAACATTTATTATACCCACTCTTTTGTCTTAGACTGAGCCCTATCTATGATAGTTATTTTATGGGTTGTAAGGTGCATCCATGTCATAAAGGGTCTGCAAAAATTTTGGCATCTAAAAGAGTTTTTTTTCAATGTAACATGATGTATAATGTCCTCAAACTTCCTCCAAAAGGTATAACACTTAGAACTATAGTCAAGTTCCTTAAAAATAGGGTAATATAGATAGTCATACAAGCCTATTTATAACCCTAATAGCATCTTAAGGTTCTTCAAATCTATTGAAATACATTGTATGGTCAAGGTGAGGTGTGTTAATATGTTAATTAATTTATAAGTAGGTTTCAAGTTCCAAGATGTAATAAATTTTATCAAGGTATCTTTAAACCCTACTCGAGTTAGTCTTCCTATACATAGTCAATTCAAAGCTCAGCTTCAAATGCTCACCCACTTCACCACATGCACACTCAATGACAAATATCCTAGGGATGTTTAAGCCTCCATATGGAACAAATATCCATGAAATATTGGTTGGTAGTTTTGGTATATTATTTATGAATGAACCTTAATAAAATAATAACTTAGAATTACCTATAGACAACCCTAATGGCATCTTCTAATGTTCATATATCTAAAAATACTTTACATGGGAACCCAAGCCATTATTGGAAGTAGATGAGGTTATCACACTATAGATTTATTTCATTTTTTCCTACTTTGGATATCCATACTCTATCAACCATCATTAATATTGTGGAATCCTCAAACCCTACATAAACCTTGGGAGTGACTTGATGGTGGAGTTTAGCCACAAAACCCATCTAGATGAGATAATTTGGCCATGAAATGACCTTTAAGGTTTCCTAAGGTCCTATAAGCATCATAGTGACTCACTGGTTGGCACATGTAGGATTCAAACTATATAGAATAGGCCTGGAGTTGTCAATTTGATCTCAAAATCAAAGAGATTGGGATTGTTAGTGTGAATAATGAGGTTTGGGAGGAATAATGAGTCTTAAAACATCTAAACAAGTCCTCTAACAACCACATAAGTGAACTCAATTATTGGTTCAATAGGTAAATAAGCACAAATTTTAAGATATATGATTGTGTGTTCTTAAAGATGTCAAATGGCCTAATTATGCTAATGGTGCTACTCCATGAGGTCTCTAAGGTGATGTTAAAGTTATAAATGATGTAATAGTGCCTTATAACCTTAAGGTTTAGTCCAATATTCATGATTTAGGTCTACATATAGATAAATACATAGCCTCTACTATGATTATGTTACCAAAAGGTATATCAAAGACTCATTTGGGTGTTAATAACACTTCAAATATTTAGGAAAGGAATCATTATGATGTTCAGACACATTCTTATCACCTTGAACATTAGTAGAAGTCTTTATAGTAGACCATTCTACTAAAAACACATAGAAGCTACTGAAAAGGCATGTTCTTCACATAAAGAGCATCTTCAAATGCTCTTCATAGCTTAAATGTCATGCATGAGGAACCCAAAAATTCATGGAAATTAAGGAGGTATATTGGATTGAATTTGGTTTAATTGGTTTAGAGATCGAAACTCTAATCTCTATGAACCATCCCTAATATGCTTAAACACTCATAAACCACCCTTAAACCCTAATAGTGACTTAACTAGAGAGGTTCAATGAAAAATTCATCCAAACACTTAGGAATTGCTTACCCAAAACTTGGATCATGTTTACAACTCAGAGGGGCTCATACCCATGGCACTTGATGGTACATAAATTATATGGTCACTTCTTGAAAATGCAAGTTTATAGCATTCTTGGCATGAGATGTATTATAGAGCCTAACTATAAGTTATAAACAATGGAGAGGGTATGCTAAAGGATTATTCTACTCCTCTAATGTCAAAATGATGCATGAAAGTTCTTATAAATAGCTCTATCATCTCATCTTATACAACTAGTCTATGAAGTAACTCATATAGTCTAGTCATGCAGGGATAATGTGTTTATAGGTAAAGAAAACTTGAGATATCTCAATTAACATTCATAGGGGTTTATCTAATAATGATCCAAGTCTTCTCAAATGGGTTGGGATCATAGTTCATCTATTTGACCATTCAATTAATGAATATGATTAGAAAGTTAAAGGACAAGAAAAATAGGTCTACTTATCTTGTAAGTAGAATAATATAAAAGACAAAGAATAGCATGGTAGCATTGATGGATCATATTTAAGAATTTATATATGCCATCTAGGTGATCATATCCCCAAAATAAAAGCCATTATGACATGGTATTGATAGTTTTAAGGAACATTCTACATGCATATTAAAGGAGAGGCTACCCAACACCTCTTGGAGGACTATTCACACTCCATTTTCAGATTATTACATACATTTCAAGGAATATTATATAATTTTAAGAATGTTTAAGGCTTGAGTAAATTCAAACATGGGAGTTACAACCTCGATGCTTGATCCAATACCAAAGTGGACTCATTGAAGGCATGCTAATGCTTGAGGATGAGGAATAGGACTATAATAACTAACATATGCCACCTTAGCCTCATTCATGGACTATCCCATGCCTATAATCTTATCTCTTCTAATTTAAACTTTTTATTTAATAAGGCATTCATATTTTGCTTTGGCATCCTTTGGTTGGGTGTATCAAATCTTTGCCAAAATTGCCTTGTACTCATTTGAATAAATAAAAGAATACTTGAAGATTTTTTTGGAATGGTACTATACTCCATGAAATTTTTATTTATATAATTTATGCATTATGTTTACATATATAGGTCCATTGATGCACCTAACTTTAGGTTACTATTGTATTGTAGGTTATATGAAGTGTTACCAGGTAAGAGTGACCTAGAAGTGTCATAAGTTAGTAATATCTTGTAAACATCTAGGCCCTTATCCTTCAAGATATAAAATACTACTCAACCTACATATTAAATATTAATTATTAGAATACCATCAATAAGTCTATTCAGTTTTAGTCTCTAGCAAGTTCAATTATGGTTTAAAAGGAAATGACTAAGAGTGGATCTCTAATCAATTAGTGCATCACCACTTAGAGTAGGTTATTTCACCAATTTTCATCTCTTTTCCATTTCATTATGATAATATTAGGTCTTATATATATTTATAGTGATAAATTAGGGGAGTTATCCCCATAAAATCTAGATGTTTGACCTACATATTATACAACCCACAACCTATAGGTTACTCCAATGTTGGTCTAGGTTTGAGGTAGACATGAATAATATTTTCCTCAGCAAGAGTATAACATATATTCCTAACACTTCCTACACACCCCATAATATATTAATCCCTTGATAATCTCACTAAAATCCCATTAAACCACTAATCCTACTTGATTTAATGAGCACTTTCCCACTAGCCAATTTAAAATTAAAAATATTCTACCTGCCCCGTTAACCAACCTATCAACATATTCTCCTACATACCTATTTTCTTAAACCCATATAAACCCCCTAAACTAATCACTATTAATCCCTAATCAAATCTAAAAATCTACAAAATCTAGAGTCTTTTATAATTCTCTAGATTTCTCTAAAACTAGAGGGTTCCTATGAATTAAAAATTCATTTTTAATCCTCCCTACCACGTACAAATAACCAAACAAGGATCTTTTTTAGACTAATTTGGAAAACACACAAGATCTTGTATAAAATTCATACTCTCATTTCATCCATATTATCCTTGCATTCAATAAGCCATTGATCTCTCTTGCATCCATCTTGAAATCTTGAAGCCACAATTGTCAATCAATCCAACAAGGAATTCAATAATCCTTGGAGAATCCATTTGATGATCTTAGAGGGAAGACAAAGAGAAGAAAGCTAATGGTAAGAGCCTTCTAACTAAGTTTTTATTTATTCTATATTATTTCCCATTGATGTTTTTATATATATAAGGACAAGTTACTATATATAGTATATTTAAATCCATTAGTCAAATTTTAAAAGCATACATTAATGACCATAGTAGGATATCTCCTTTAGACTAACCCTTGTGTGTGTAAGGTGTGTTAAATCTAGATTCTAGGATATGTTAGGAAGGGAATAGGCTCAAAAACTTTAAAATTTTCACATTATAAGAGAGTCATAATTTTTATTTGTAATTAGTCATTTTGCATTTGTGATTTTGTAGCTCAAAATTGTGATTTGACTAACAACATGGAATTGACTATTAGTCATATAATTCCCTATCAATTTGGTAACCTTGTTCAAAATCTCTCATACAAAGTCATGATTTTAAATATAATCTATGATATTTCCTTAGTTGTGATTTTGATTTAGGTTTTACATTAAGGTTAACATTAAAAAATTTGATCTTTTCAATTTTTTACTCTTGGACTAATCTTATCGACTTACATGAATCAAATAGAAACTTTATCACTTAAAAAATAACTATGTTTTTATACTAATTCAAACCAATTGTCCCAATTTATGATATTGATTCCTATCAATGATCTTGATTTTGATAGTCAAAGTTTTGATTGGGTCCTTTGTTAAGTTCATTTCTCTTTGTCTAATTGTGATTTGGTTGTAGGAAAGGCGTAACTCTACCCAAATAAGGTCATTACCCCAAGGTCAATATTTTTAGTATATTATATAATATCTCTTATATCTAGTAGCGATTTTGAAAACTAATAGCAATTTTGACATCTTAAAAGGTAGTTTTGATAGTAGTTAGGTAATAAGTGTTATTTTCATATAAATTTAAATTTTGATCTTTAGTTGAAAATATTTTGGTTTTCATAAATAATTGAGTCTTATATAATAATTAGTTCTAATAATCTTTGCACAATTTTTGTATATACTTTAAATTTTAGCTGATGGAAAATCACTTCTTGAGAGTAGTGATTTTAATTACCATAAGAAATTTTAATGTTATAGAAGCAATTTTGACAATAATTCATTAATAGATGTCATTTCCATAGAGTCCAGTTGTTAGTATTTTAATTGTAAATAATCTAGCTATGGATTTGTAAATAATTTTAAATTTCATCATCTTGAAAGTAATTTAGTATTTTTTATAATTTATATTATAATTTCTCTAGATGCAAAATTACCTCTCAAAATTAGCGATTCTCATCACTAAAAGTGGTTTTGAAATATTATCTATGATTTTGACTTCGAGAATTTTGATAATATTTATTACCTAAAAATATTTGATATAACTTTATTTAATTAAATTTATTTTAAATTATATTAAAAATCATTACTTTTATTACAACATGTAAAATTTATTATCATGTTTTTTATTTTTATTAAACAGTTGTGATTTTGCATAAGCCATAAGTGGTTGTGACTGTTAACTATGTGTTTATCATGTATTAACTGCTTTCAAAATCATAGGTTTCTTAGTTACAATTTTGACCCACTAATAGTGATTTTTCTTCTTTTTAAGAAAATTTGAAAAGTCTAATAATGTGCATTATGCAAAAATGGTTATGAAGGAACAAAAGGCAATTTTAATTTATTAGAGACTACTAACAATTCTTGTATAGGACATAACAAGTAGAAGGCTCTAATCATATTTATAACTTGTTTACTTTTAGGATTAGGATGTGATCTAAAATTTAAGATTTGAATATATTATAAATCTCTTTTATTGCTTGTGTTTCTATCTTACACAGTAAAAGAAGTAATTAAATAAATTTTGTGTGCCTATTTGTTACCCAATAATATTTATTTATAGGTTATAAAATGACATGAAATTTATCCACACTTACTTGAATAGCATTTAGGTTTTGGTGATGCATATTTCATCACCATGCATTCAACCACACTCTATGTTCTGAAGAAGTATAAAAATCAGGGGTAATTATTGTTAGGCAAAGTAGTTGACCCTATACAATTATTTTATGAAGATAAATATTTAACTCTTTGACTGAATAAATAAAAACACCTTAAACATATTTTGGCCCCACTTATCTTGTGTATATTAAGGATTTTCCTAGAAATCCTTATTTAACCTAACATAAATCCTTCTAACCATAACTAATGACTTTATACCAGGTCTTATATTAACCCCCATAGTGACCATCAAGTTTAGATGAGGTTGAGAGGGGTTGGGAGACTTTGTAATGGTTCACCAACTTATAGCCTTTCCCACAAATCCATTACATGGTGTAGTTTTTGGGTTACACATCCAATTGGTTTACTAAATACTTGGGCTTGTGAATTGTTATGATTATGTGTGTCATGGTAAATCTATATTGTTTTTGAGTTGATTTACCCTTATTAATTTCTTATAAAACACCTTAAAAATGCTTAAGATATACTTTTCCCATATAGGGATTACCCTAGATCATCTTCATCTTTTCCCATAATCATCTCATCCATTCTATTCACTATATCTTGAGCATTATATTTGTCATCTCTTAAAATTCCTACAATCATATCCCTATTCATTCCAGAAGATATTACCTTTATTAAAAATTACCTAAGTTTATAATGTTATTGGATTTCATCTGACACAATATCATCTTACCATCTTGCCTATTCTTTTATCCAATTATCATCTTACTAGTGTGAATAAAGGCATCTAGTCATCTCATCATCTAGTCTTATTGCTAGGTTAAATATTCATAGAGTTGTTATATTGTTGATACCTAATCATTATAGTCTTTCATCTTGAAATTTAAATCTCAACACATCCATTTTAAACAACTTGATCATTTTATCCTAAAGTAAAGACAAGTTTATTGCTCAAAATCACATTTCTTTCTATCTCATATCAAATCAACACCTAGTAATCTCTACATCACCCTGCATCATCCAGCATGATGATCAAGACCCATGCACAAGTCCTAAGGTTGGGACAAGGATCATTAAAAGAGGATGATCTCTTAAGGAAACTAGGTAAATAAAGTAGGTATAATGAATAAGATTAAAGATACAAGCATACTCCTAGAGGATATGAAAGATTTAATAATGACTTCTTCAAGAGTGATGAAGTTAGAGCCTAATTTGACCATTATATATATGAAAATTGTAATAAAATCCTAGCACAAGTCATTATAATGGGAGGTAAATTTCCACCTACATTTAACCCTAATATTCTAAAACATCTAATTCAACCACCATATATACCTAACACTCCTCCATGCAAAAATATCACCAACCAGAATGAGGGGAACCTTGAGCTTGTAAATCATGAGTAAGAACTAGATGAGGAAGAAGAATCCCCTCAAAATAATTGTAATGATGCTAATAGAAGGAGATCCACCTTAGAAGATAACCTGAACCATATTACCTAACAAATAAACTCGCTAGCATCCCAAATCGATTCTAAAGCCCAAAAACCCAAACCACCTAATACATCAACTAGAAACACCAATATTGACCCATTGAAAATAAAATTAAGAAAAAATAATAATTTTAATCCTTTAATGGATCCCTCCTTCACCCAAGAGTGGAAGGTGATGAATGAGACTCTTCATCAAATACATCCTTGCACTTAGGCAATTAAATATAGGTATGAAGGCTTTTGTATATCCCCACTAGACATGAGTATTTTATGAATACCCTTTCATCCACATTTTGAAGCTCTAAAATATTATAAATATAAGGGAAAAGGAGACTCTCATAACAAATCAAATTTAGTGCCTAGGAAATGCCAAAAAAAGGCCTCTATCAAAATTATCCCCTATTCATCAAAATATCCATTTCAAATCACATTTAGTGCCCATGACATGCCACAAATAGGCCTTTATCATAATTATCCCCTATTCATAAAAATATCAATTTCAAACCAAAAAATACCATGGATTCTTATAGACAAAATATCTTCCATAAATTTCTAAAATATTGAATTTATTAAGAAGTTTGGATATTCAAAATTATCACTGGAGTCTACTCTGATAATGATAAAGGCTTATGATGATAATGAATGGCCTTCAGTAGGAATAATATATCTTCCTATACAAGTGGGAAATATAGTTCATCAAACACTAATACATGTATAGGATGTTTATCTCCCTTATAATATGCTTTTGGGACACATTTCTATCCATGAGATGAGAGAGGTACCCTCCACTCTTCATCAATTCCTTAAATTACCATATTTCGTCATGGAGGTCACCATCCTAGGTGAAATCAAACATTTTTTTAGTTGTCAAATGAAATAATCAAGTCATGATATTTATTTTCCATGTACCCAAAGCTCGTCATATAATCCAAATGCTATGAAATATGTACACCTTAATAGTCTATCACCCACCTCATTTAATTCACCATAAATCACTCAACTAAAAATTATCTCCAAGGGGTCTAGGAAATATGAGTATAAAACACTTTGTGTAGGAGATATTCCACTATCCCTATGTAGCTAAGCGTCCCCTATTATGAGGAAAGATAAACCTATCATTTATCAATTCTAGCCAACTACCTTCACTAGCACACAAATGCTATTAGAAGAATGTTTTGAGGAGCTCGATGATTCCTTGATAGTTTACAAACATAGAGCCCTATATTTTCAAAAGGGAAAACTATCCTTGAATACATAAAATACTTAAAAAGATGAATTATAAGGGTCAAGGATTAGGTCGAGAGGAACAAGGAATTTTGGAACCTATTAGCATTTAGGAATATCTGAGATGACTTGGATTAGGGTAAAAACTACTAAGAATTAACCTCAAATTTATTTCCATAGACTCTTCTTCCATTTTGGAAGATTCTACCTCTGATGAATAAATCAAGATAGGTTCTATTTATAGACTCTATGAAGACCTAGCTACTATGAACCTATTCCCTAACACAACTATTTCCACAATCAATATCTCCCTCTACTACCCTAAATTAATAGACTGGGATTAGAAGAAAGAACCATACATAGATAAATTTTAAAGTGATGAAGACATTAAATATTACATGGGAGATCAGGGTTTTATGCTATTATGGGATCACAAATATTGATTCACTATTAGGTTATATGATTCTATCTATTTTGAAAAGAAAAATAAATCATTAAATTATATAGAAGAAAAATAATATGATGAAACAATTCCCTCTCTAATCATAGAATAAATTCAGTTAGACCCTGATGAGAAAAAACAATTATTAAGATTTAGGTGTAGAGTTCCCAGTTGAATTTGCTTCAAGAGAAAAGCTACCACCATCATCAAAATAAATCTAAGACTAGTTACCTTACCTAATTGATGAGGTCATATAAGTTAATATTAGAATCAATGAAATTTTTATAATAATCACACTCAAGGGAATTCTTACCTCTGAATAATAACAAATTTTTATTTATTTTCTCAAATAATCTATAGAAATATTCAAATGGAACTACTCCATCATGCCTAGATTGGACCCCACTTTGGTAGTCCATCACCTAGTACTGTATTTAAATGCAAAATCAATCAAATAGAAGATTTAAAGGATATAACCCAAAATGGAATTATTAGTCAAATAAGAATTTTAAAAGTTATTGGAAGAAGGGTTCATTTGGCCAACATATTATTATGAATGGATTTATAACATTGTCCTTGTCATAAAAACACAAGGAGGAATATGTATATTTACTAATTTTTGAGACATCAACAAGGCATGTGAAAAATATGAATTTACTTTATCGAATATCGACATGATCATGAATTCCATAGTAGGGTACAAAATTCCTTCCCTCATGGATGACTTTTTTGGATATAATCAAATCAAAATTACATCAGAAGATTAGCATCAAACAACCTTCATTATTCCATGGAGTCAAGTGATACCCTTTGGAATCAAAAATGTAGTATCAACCTACCAAAGGGCCATGACATTCATTTTCCATAATATGATTCATGATATTATAGAAGAATTTGTGGATGATATCATAATAAAGTCTAGAATAAGAGTAGAACATCCAATAGTCCTAAGCTAAATCTTTGAGAGGCTTGGAAATACAAAGTTTAATTAAACCACAATAATGTGTGTTGAGGGTTACATCAGGAAATTTTTTTTGGTTTATAGTATCTCAGTGAGGCATTGAGTTAGATTCAACTAAAGTCAAGGCCATTATTTAAATGCCTCCACCTAAAAACTTGAATTAGTTTCAAAGTTGTCAATGAAAATTATAAGCCATTCATTGTTTAACTTCTTAATTGGTAGATAAATGCCATCCATTTACTCATCTATTAAAAAGGAGCTCATTTTAACTACAATCCATAATGTCAAATGGAATTTGATGACTTGAATAAATATCTATTAAAGCCTCTAGTGTTTTCACCACTAATATTAGGAAGGCCATTGTTTTTGTATATATCTATTATACCATGGTCTATAGGGGCCTTTTTATCACAAAAAAAATGATGAAGGAAAATAATGACCTATATATTATCTAAGAAGAACACTTATCTCATATGAGCTCAATTATACCCATATAAATAAAGCATGCTTGGTTATGGTATTTGCATTTCAAAAACTCTATGATTATATTTTAAACAACCAAGTCAAGCAAATCACCAAAGTTGATCCAATTAAGTATATGTTATATAAGTCTACCTTACCAAGAAGGATGAAAATGGATCATGTTGCTAAGTTAAATTGACATTGAATATGTGAATTCAAAATCCATAAAGGGGTAGATTATCATATATCAACAAGTAGAAACACTTGTAGTGGACATAAAAATATTAACAATATCCCTCCCTGATGAGTCCATATTAACAACTAAAGGATCACCAAGATGGGAACTTTATTTTGATGGAGGCTTCACCAGTCATGGGTTACAAGCTATAATTATTTTTGTAACACCACAAGGAGACTTAATCCCTAAATATTTTATAATATATTTCACATGCAATAATAACATTATTGAGTATGAGGCTTTAATTACCTATTTGTAACTTGTCATCCAATGGAATATCCAACATCTACAAATTTTAGGTGATTCTTAGTTTATCATAAAATAGTTAAATGATGATTTTCAAATTAAATATGAGAAGGTAATTCTGTATAATAAAATGGTCAATTAGTTTTAAAAAAACCTTTTAGTCTATAACCTTTGAAAAAGTACCAAGGGTAAGTAACAAAGTAGCAGATGTAATGGCTACCATTGGGTCTCTAATAGATCTCTCAGAAGATGTCCTCGAATTCAATTTTTTGGTTAAATAATTATTATTTCCTATACATAAAACTTTGGCTCATTGTCATATTTGTGAAATTCTTGATCCCAATCAACCATGGTACTATGACATTTATGCCTACCTTCATGATTGTACCCTTCTACCAGACATGAATCACCATCAATACAAGGCCTTCATCCAATGCACATATGATTATGTTATCCTCAAAGCACACTTTATTAGTGAGGCTATGATGGGACCCTATTAAGATGCCTAAACTTAGAGGAGGATCATCTTTAAACTAAGGAAGTTCATGATGGTATCTATCAAGGTCATGTTATTGGAATGTCCTTATCCAATAAGTTACTCTAGACTAGGTATTATTGGCCAAGAATGGATTATTATGTTTATCCATATGTTCACAAGTGTGTAGATTGTTAGAAACATGAAAATATTATGCATTCCCATCTCAATAATCATAGCCCATCATAAGCCCTTAGACGTTTAAAGTATGAGGATTAGATCATATTGGAAAAATTAATCCAATTCATCATATGGACACAAGTTCATCATTAAAAGTACATGGTACCTCACAAAATGGGTGGAATCCATACCACTCATATACACCATAGCCCTTCGAATATATAAAATCATTTTGAATCAAATAATTTTCCATTTTGGAATCCTTATTAAGATAATATTAGATAAAAATAAATCTTTTAAAAATCAAGAAGTGGAAGACCCATGTAATAGATATCATATTGAGCAAGATTTCTCAACACCCTATTACCCCCAGGGCAATGGACAAGTAGAAGCAATGAACAAAATGCTTATTAAAATTCTCAAAAATATTTTTAATGACATTGTAAATAATTGGCATATATAGTTATATTATACACTTTGGTCATATATTAATAGAATGTGAACACCTAATGGGCCACTGCATACTCTCTAGTATATGGAATGAAATCCATCTTGTCAGTTGAATTTAAACTCCCCTCACTTTACATATATTTATAAGGCATGATCACATATAATGAATATATAAATGTGTAGTTAAAAAAACTAGAATTATTAGATGAAAAGAATATGAATGCTCTTGATCACCTTAGAATATACCAAATTAAGTTGAAAGGTTAATATCGTAAGAAAAAAAAGTTTTGAGAATTCAAAATTGGTGACCTAGTCCTCAATAAAAATTATAAAAACACCAATGTTGACTAAGATAAGAAAACAAAATTGAAGCAAATTCACTTGGGCATTATGTTATTATTTACAAATTTGAATTAGGGGTATATAAGCTAGCCACTTTAAACACATGTGGGAACACTTTTATGATATTCCAATGAGTTAGCATGATACTTCAACATAATTATAACATATTTGTATATATATATATATATATATATATATATATATATATATATATATTACAATTTTCAATATCAATATTTTTATTACAGACTAATCTCATATTTACACCCTATAAAGACTTCATTATGTTAGATAGGCCACTTTGAGATTTTTTTATTTTTTTTGTGTGCATCACCAAAACTTATAATAAAAAGATATATGAGCTATAGGTATTTAAAAATGACCCAATTCATTTTGATCAATCCCTAATCCTCTGTAACCAATCCCTAATCTCTTTCTCATTAATGCTTAGTTTTCTCACTATCTTGCTCATTAGGCCCTTTTAGTGATAGGCCTACTTCCATGACTAGTTTAACACATTTGAGGTCTAAAACCTACTCAAAAACTTACATGGTCAAAAATAAAAAGTCTCACACATCATCCTCCATCCATTTTCATGCTTTTACATGGTCAATCCTATGTACTACATATCACTAGTTTGATAAAGTAATTTTGAGCCATAGTCGATAACATCTTTCCTATCAGGTCATTATGAGGGTTTTAACTTGTTTCCATTATCAAAAATAATTAATAAAGTAGCGAACCTCAAATACAAAAATAATTCAAGGAAATTAAAGATAGGGACCTTCGCCAACTTCCATGAACTACTCAATATCTCATGCAAAGGTTACACATGCCAATGAGAATAAGAAATTCCTTGTCAATTCTATAACACCCTATTCTATGCACACAAAATACCTCAACACCAATTTTCATGTTTTATCCTTAAAAATATGACCTAAAAATTGGTAAACATACTCTTAAAAACCTCTCACACCTATTTCAATTCTCTCAAGAGTTTTGACACTTTGACCCCTCATTAGGCCACATTAGGTCTCTTTCACACCTTAAAACCACTTTCACTACTTAAAATACCTTATTAACACTTAAAATGAACTCATACCATGCTCACTCACTACCAACCTTCTTTTCATAGTCCCCATACTACTCACTTCAACATGCTACCAAGTCTATGCCTTCTCACTAGGTCTTCATGTAAGGACTAATCCTCAAAAATTGACCTTGGAAATCATCTAAAGGATTATTTTACTCTTTCTCAAGTTTAAACATATTTTTATACTCTCTCATGCATATCCTAACACAAATCACCAATATTTACTATGCTTCATACTTACACCTTCTATCAGGCCTAGACTAGGCTTCTCAAGACACTTAGTACACAACAATAGCTTACCTTATACCATGATATTGACTTTGAAATTTCATCAACCTCATAAGGATTATTGTGTTTCATTCAAATTCTTTCTCAACAAAGACATAAGAGGTTTCCTTAAAATTTTATCTTATCATGAGACTTCTTTGACACAAATCATCTTAACATATATGGCCTCAACTCTAACCTTGATTTTGATGACATATGTCTTGAATTTGACATCAATGACTTGAATTTGACATAAATGACAATAATAATGCTTTAACACCCAAAAAAAGGAACATACCTCAAAAATATACCCCTTTGTCATTGATGAAAACATTTACAAACTTGATCAGTCACAACTACCCAAGATAAATCTTCTTCAAAACTGACCTTTATCCTAGATAAGAACTTTTTTCCCCTTTTACATTAATGACAAAGGGTCATCTTATAGAAAACTATCTGATCCTTCAACCTAAAACAACACACCTTTTATTTTTAAACAAACTTAACATAGATCAAACTTACATACCTACTATTGGATCATGATTGGCTCCCCTTGTCTTAATGATAAATTCAAACATTATCAAGACTGTGACTTGGTTTGATCAAGTCATCATAAAAGATTTTTGTGACCTATCTCTTATGATCAAACCTACAATAGACTCTTGATTGATTCCTAAATCTAAATGCCAATATGTTAGAGGTACAATTATTGAGAGGGGAGGGTGAATCAATGAGTCCAAATAATCCAAATTCAATTTCAATCCTTACAAACACTTAGATACCACAAGCATTCATGAAGAATACACATCATTCATATCAATGAATTAAAAAGATAATGAAATATTAAACACATGACATATGTGAGAAACCCTTTTAGGGAAAAAATACACTATAGCCTATAATTGGACTATTATCTTCTGATAACAAGAACCAATTTAGACTAATTGCAATTGATCAAGGAACTACCATCCCTTATTTAGTGATAATACAATCCCACAAGGTGCTATAACACCTATCTAGCTGAGCTACTACAACAACTATACCTTTATCAAGTTTCATTTTTCAAGAAGGCTATAACCCCCTAGAAGTTGAGATTCCATAACAACACCTATGAACACATCCACCTTTGAATTGATGTCTTCAACACCTTATGATGGACCTTTGATTATCTCTCTTCACCTTCACTCATACTCAAAAAGTAAGAGCAGTATTATACTAATAGAATTATGACCTATAGGTCATATAAATAGTTATAAATCTATTATTCTCTTCAAACTGTCCATGAGACACCTAACCTTTCCTTTGATTCACAATAACATACTCTCAAATGTAAATTCCATACACAAGTCTCTCTCAAACTCTAAAAAACATCAAATTTGGTTTCACTCATGATCATCACCATCTTGGTTGGACAAAAGGAATGTAGTAACTCTTAATTAGTCTATCAAATTAGTACATATCTCAATTCCATCTACATAGGTTGGACATAGAATCTATGGTTCACCCTTAAGAAACTACACCTCTCAAATAAGCACTTATAGCTCATACATCTCATGAATACCTATTCACCCATTTAGCACTTCATTGAGAAAAAAAAAGAACATATGACCACTTTAAATTGAATAGGTCCACTCAAAATTACCCATTTAACATCCTTAAATGATCATAGTCATCTCTACTCACCTCTTCATATGCTCAATCAACTCAAAAAATGACCTTATTCATAAGGACACCATGAATGAACACATAGTCAGATTATTAAGATTTCTTATACTCAATATAGATTGATCACATCTCCAAACTATAAAAATATTAACCTCATAGAGTTTGAAACACTCTCCAATATCTAAGTCATCATGAAACATCAAAATATTATCAACACAAGTTGAATTATCCTTCTCAAGTCACTTGCAAAATAAACACGAAAATATAGTCAACTTTGAACCTTCAGAACTTTGATTATACACACTTTCATATCTTAAAATATATATTTCCATATGAACCTTGGATTCCTATACATATTTTATTTTTACACAATGAGAAAATTATGCATAAATAGAAAGATATGTCCCAAAAACCAAACACTTGTCTTTCCTTTATTAAATTCAAATATTTGAATTCAAATGGTCACAGTTAAACATTGACCACTTTTATGACATCTCATGTCCTCACATATTTATATTAAATTAAAATTGTATATATTATTTCAAAATTCAATTCATAGTGTGATAATTCCCAAACTTTAAACATTAAACAATTGACCTCATCTCGTGTAATATGGTAACTTTGACCTTATATGCTTTATCAATCTCTTTGAGATTGTCCTAGCTTTAGTCATGCTAGACAAATATCAATTTGACCTCTTGGATTCAGGATGAACCATTGATATTGATTAGTATAAAAACCCACTCACCATTTATCTTTTTAATAATCTCAATTTTTATCTCCACTTGATGTTACAATCTTGAAATATTGACTCAATGCACACCATCAATCTTTGTGGATCAGCTAGGTCTTTATCATGAAGTGTGTAACACTAAATAAATTTTTATGATATATCATGATATTTAGGATCTCCATTTGGTCCCAATATTTACCCTTCTCAAATTTGGCAAGTATGGGGACCATTGTAAACTACCTCAAAGGCCAACTTTGCTCCTTAATAACTTTTGCCTCAATCAATCTCATGACCTAAAACTTGATCCATATGATCTCCTCAAATAATATAATCCAAAAATGTGTCGAAAATATCTTAAAAACTTAATTAATGAAATTTATAATTACATTAATCTACTCACTCATATTTTTTTGCTAAAGAGCCAACTATGTCAAGAACTACCTGGAAGGCCAACTTTGCACACACATATCTTTTGATACACTTCATCACATGATCTAAAATTTAGTGTAAATAAAATATACATAAAATTAAACAAAACCATTAATTATTGTATCCTTTTACCTTTACACATGGAATATATGGCATCACCAAACTCCTTACTCATCTCTTTCTTGCCTCATGCAAATTTGGTGAAGTATGGAAAAACACTATCAAACTGTCTAGGATCCCAATTTTTCACTTGCATATCTTTTATCAATCTTAGTCACATGACCAAATATTTATCATATATAAATAGTAAAATTTTTTATCACAACCATATTATCAATGCTCACTAACTAATCTTCACATGGTAATGGTGATATCTGTAAACTACCTACTCAAATTTTCTACCATTAGACTAAAAATGTCTATATGAAAAACAATGATCAACCAAATGAAATCCACGGATAAAGACAAGAAACAAAATATTATAAAACATATTATGGACCTCATTTATATCCTAAAAACATAATATTCATCCCTAATCATCCATAACCATGCAATTTCTGAAGATCAACCAAGCTTCCTTCAAACATACTAGGACAAACACATTTCACACTTTGTCATTGTCACTTCAACTATAAAGGCACTTCATCTAGTCACCAATGCACCTCCATGAAATCACCATTAAATAATTTAAAAATATCAAATAGTCTTCCACTTTATCATTTATGTCAAGACACATCATATACAACTCACTTTCATTCTCTCTTCAAGCACTCTCACAATAGGAATTTTCTCCCCATTTGACACATTGCAAAAATAGGAACCAAATGATCCTAAGGACCTAAAAATAATAAAAAAAGGAGAGGACCACCTTATAAATATTATAAAATCTCCCCATTACCTTGAGCTTACCTATTCTTTCCTTAACAACTTCATCTTTCTTCATGCCAACACTCTCTTCAACCTAGTACTACAACCAATGAAGAAAGAACATGCAAAGGATACTAAAATTTGTTATAACTCACCAATAGACATATTAGATGGAATCCCATTAATATTTTTGAGCCATTTCACATTTTGATGATCTTTAAATCTCCATACACCATGAAGAACCACCACACAAACTTACTAGCCTCTTCCCTCTAAACACTTCCATGACTACCAACTCAACATCTATACTAAAGCTTCTTTATACACCTATGGAGAAATATCATGAAGTTATTGCTACCCCTTAACCAAATATATTTATTTAATCATATAGAAATAAATAACACCCAAGATTTGTATTAGATACTCAAATGTGGCTTTTGACAATGGTTTAGTCTTAATATTTATAAGTTGGTCTTTTGTGGGCATATGCTCCAACTTAAAACTTTGATTAATCACTTTTTCTCTCAAAAAATACAATATAATAGGATTTTTTTTAGTTTTTGAGTGCATAACAAGATTATTTAAGATACCAATCTCACTATTATTATCACAATAGATAGGATATGGTCCATTTTATCTTACCTTATAATCGTCCAAAGTTTGTTTCATCCACATGACTTGAGTTCAACAAGAAGAAGTTGTTATATACTCAACTTATAAAGTTTATAGAGATATTTAGGCTTGCTTCTTGCTTAGCCAAAACACCAAGAAATCCCCCATGAATAATATCACACCACTGGTACTCCTCCTATAATCCACACATCCTACTCAATCTACATTATTATATGATTTCAAAGAGATATACCTACACCTTGGATACCATAAACCATACTCTATGGTGCCTTTGAGATACCTAAAAATCCTTTTGACTAATTTCAAGAGAGATTTTATAGGGTTAGCTTGAAACCTTCCTACAAGACCCACTACTTACATGATGTCAGGACTAGAAGTAGTAGAGTACAAAATACTTTTAATCATGGATTTATAGAAAGTTTGATCAACTTTTGGTGAGTCATCTAGATTAATTCAATTGTATCCTATGATCATTGGAGTACCCATTGGCTTACAATGGTTTAGTCTTAATATCTATAAGCTAGTCTTTTGTGGGCATATACTCCAACTTAAAACTTTGATTAATCACTTGTTCTCTCAAAAAATAGTATATAATAGGATTTTTTTAGTGTTTGAGTGCATAGAAATATTATTTAAGATACCGATCTCACTATTTTTGTCATAATAAATAGGATATGGTCCATTTTGTCTTACCTTATAATCTTCCAAAGTTTGTTTCATCCACATGACTTTAGTGTAACAAGAAGTAGCTTTTACATACTCAACTTCTGAAGTTGATAGAGATACTAAGGCTTGCTTCTTGCTTAGCCAAAACACCAAGCAATCACCCATGAAGAATATCACACCACTGGTACTCCTATAATCCACACATCCTACTCAATCTTCATTAGTATATGATTTCAAAGAGAAATCTGTACACCTAGGATACCATAAACCATAATCTATGGTGCCTTTGAGATACCTCAAAATCCTTTTGACTACTTTCAAGTGAAATTCACTAGGGTCAGCTTGAAACCTTCCAAGACTCACTGCTTACATGATGTTGGACTAGAATTGGTAGAGCACAAAATACTTTTAATCATGGATTTATACAAAGTTTGATCAACTTTTGTTGAGTCATATAGATTAATTCACTTGTATCATGTGATCATTGGAGTACCTATTGGCTTACAATCCATCATATCAAACTTTCTTATCATATCCTTGATGTATTTAGTTTTTGAAATGAATATCCATACATCAAGTTGATTAATTTTTAATCCTAAGAAGAAAGATAGTTCTCCCAACACTGACATTTCAAACTCAGTCTTCATAGTATATACAAATTCTCTACTCATTTTATCATTATTAGTTCCAAAAACTATGTCATGAATAAAAAATCAACTATCAATTGATGATTACCTTATATCTTAATGTAAAAATTACTATCAACCACCCTCTTTTTAAAACCTTGACTCACAAAATACTTATCTAGTTTGTCATACCAAACTCTAGTATCTTGTTTAAGACCATGCAAATCCTTCTTCAATTTACATAGAAAATATTGATTACATGACATGAATTATCCTTCAGGTAACTCAATTTAGACTTATTCTTCTACATTTCCACTCAATAATGAAAATGTCACATCCATTTGATATGCCTTAAAACCTTTGAAACATGCAAATGACAAGAAGAGCCTTATTACTTCTATTATTTCTGTAGGAGTGAAGGTTTGATAAAAATATATAAATTTAACCTAAACATATCCTTTACACATGAATCTATCCTTGTTCCTTATGAATTCTCCTTTCTCATTCATATTATTTTTGAAAACCCACTTGGTACCTATCACATTTTTATCCTTTGGCCTAGGAACTAAGTCCTATGTTTCAATATTTTCTATTTGATCAATTTCTCCATCCATTGCATAATTCCAAATTTTATATTTACTAGCTTCCATAAATTTTTTGGGTTAAATAATAGATAATAGAGATAAGTCTTGTTGATTTTTATTGATCAACGTTATTCTCTTAGTCTACAAGCTTGCATTAACATTTCCAATAACTTGAGAGATTAGATTATCTTTCTGAATTATTTAAGATGGAGCTCTAGAATCTTGTCTTTCTTCCTTCTCTTCATCTTCATCATCTATTTGAATGGATAATTCATAATTTTTTTCAATAGAATTATGAATTGAGTCACTTACCTATAATTTAGGCTTCTTGACTATCCTTGTCTCATCTATCTTTACATTTTAAATCTCAATAATCTTGTGAAATATCTTGTGATACACCTATAGGTTGTACTGATATAAGAATAACCTAAGAAGACACCCTCATGAGATATTGAATCAAATTTCCTAAGATTTTCTTCATCTCTTTTGATGAAACACTTGCTCCCAAAGGATCTAAATTTTTTGACATTATTCACTCTATTCTTCCATAGCTCATAAAAAATCTAATTACCATTTACTCTAATTTAACACTTGTTTACAATAAACACTAAAGTGTTGGATACCTCTTGACAATAGACATTTGATAAGTTTGCATCTTAAATAATGACTCTACTCATCTCTACAATAATCCTATTCTTATTTTTAACCACACCATTCTATTATGGTGTTCTAGCAGTAGAATATTGTCTGCTTATCTCTTATTCTTCACAAAAGTCATTGAACTTATGAGACCAAAACTCACCTCATCCATCTAATCTCACAAAATTTATCTTTGAACCTTTATAATTTTACACAAGATCTTTGAATGCCAAAAATATTTGAAAATCTTATAATTTTTCTTTAAGAAAGAATATTTAAGTTATCCTAGTAAAATCATCAATGAGATGCATGAAGTGGCTATGTCCTTGAATGCTTTGATTTCTCATATGTCCACATAGATCAATTTGGATCGAATCTAATGGTTCTATAATTCCTTGGTTTTGTATCTTCTCTTGGTTTTCTTACCATGAAGACATGCCTTGCAAATGGAATGAGGAATCTTAGAAATCTTAGGCATATTCTTTACCAGCCCCTTTGAATTGATCTTTACCATAGTATCAAAATTTATATGTCTAAACCTTCTATGCCAAAGCCAAATTTATTCTAATTGACTCATGAATCACTCTTGCTTTTTGGATTCATGTAATATAGACATGTTGTTATATATTTTATGAATATTTATAATTAATCTACCAAAATTTGCCTTTCCTATTTCACATACATCATCATGAAAAGTGACAACATTTCCTTGCTTACACATTTTTCTCACACTTAAAATATTATGTTTCAAACCTTCTACATATAAGACATTATCAACACTAGTATTACCATTATCCTAACTAACAACACCTTTTCTAACTATGTTAGTAATTTTGTTGTCACCAAATCTAACTACACCTAGGTTGGTATTTTTGATAGAGATAAACTTGTTCTTGTCTCCTGTCATGTGATTTTATCATCAAATACATATGAACCATCTCTTATTCTCATTTTATGGAGTATGAAAGTTTTTTTGAACAAATAATGACTCTTATTTTGGTGATCTACTTGGATTTTACTTCTTTTACCTTTTAGACTTAGTCTCCTTGAACCATTTGATGGTGTCAATGACTTGTATATCCTTTTTTCAAAATTTTCTTTTGTAAATTTTAGATATATTACCTTGTTGGTTATAATTGTAGCATATCATATCATTTTTATCTTTGGAGAGAGAGCATAGTCCTTATATATATGACCAAAATGATTGAAAGAAAAATAATACCCATTGAAGACCTTGTTCATATTTAACCTCCTTTTTTATTGATCATTAATGATCCATGAATTACCCTCCTTGACCCTTTTTTTATGAAATGAAATCCCTTTTATCCTTAGATAATAACACATCTTGAGTAAGTCTTGTCTTTAATTTTTAATTTTTCCATTCTGTGATTGAGATTTTTATTCATCATGACTTGTAGATTCTTGATTGTTGCCTCTAGCTATTACACTTGTGTTTTTCCATCATCCATGCTTGCATTAACTTATAGTTAATCACATACTAGATTGTCTTGAAGATAATTCATAACCTTTTTATCAATAATTGTACCTTTAATCACCTTCAAGTGGTTAAACTTTGTAAGAAGGGTTGGCTCTAATGTTAATTATTAGAGGTATAATCATTGAGAGGGGTGTGAATTAGTGAACCCAAATAATTAAAATTCAATTTCAATCCTCAAAAAAACCTAATTACATACCATAAGTTTTCATGAAGCATACACATCATTCATAGCAATTAACAAGATAGATAATGAAAGATCAATCACATAACTCGTGACATATGTGGGAAACCATCTTGGGGGATAAAACCCACTGGAACTTGTAATTGGACTAATATTCTATGATAAAAATAACTAATATAGACTAGCTATAACTAATCAAGGAACTATCATCCCTTATATAGTGAGATGACAATCCTATAAGGTACTACAATACCTATCTAGTTGAGCTACCACAAAAACTAGTCCATTAGAAATTTTCACCTTACAAGGAGGATGAAACCCCCTATATATTAATCTACCAAAATAAAACCTATGAATGCATCCACCTTTGAATTGATGTCTTCAACACCTAATGATGTACCTCTGATTATCAATCTTCACCCTCATTCATACTCAAACAAGAGCACTATTATGGAAAAATAATTATGACCTATAAGTCATACAAATAGTTCTCAATATGTTCAGCTATTAAAATCATCCACAAGACACCACCCTTTGCTTTGCTTCATAATAATATAATTTCAAATGAAAATTTCTTGCACAAGACTCTCTCTAAGTGTAGAAACCATCATATTTGGTTTCACTATTTATAAAGCAATCATGATCATCACCATCTTGGTCAAAAAAAATGTATGCCTTAACATTTGAGTAATTTATTGCATTTGGAAACAAATTAATTCCATCCACATAGGTTGGTCATAGCATCTATGGGTCACCCTTAAGTAGCTACACCTCTCAAATAGGCACTTGTAGCTCTTATAGGTATCATGAAGACCTATTTACCCATTTATCACTTCATTGAGAAAAACATGAAAATATGACCACTTTAAATTTCATAGGTCCACTTAAAATAACCCATTTGACATCCTAAATGATCACAATCATCTCTACTCACCTCTGTGTATGCTCAATCAATTTAAACAAGGACCTTATTCATAAGGATGCCATTAATGAACACATAGGTTATTAATATTTATTCATAATCAAGATAGATTTATAACACCTCCAAAATTCACATATATTATCCTCATGGAGTCTACAACACTTTCTAATATATAATTCATCATGAAACATCAAAACAATATCAATAGAAGCTCAATTATCCTTTTTAGATCACTTTCAAAGCAAACATGAAAACATAGTCAAATTTGAATCCTCATAACTTTGACTATATACACTCTAATATATTCAAATCTATATTCCCAGATGCACCTTGGATATTTGTACATATTTTATTTTTACACCATGAGAAAATTATTAATACATCTAAATATATGGCCCAAAAACCAGACACTGGTCTTTCATTTTTTAAATTCAAATATTTGAATTCAAACGATCACAGTTAAATATCGACCACTTTGCTTGCATCTCATGTCCTTTAATTTTAATATTAAATAAAAATCATTAATATTATTTATAAATTTAACACATAGTGTTATAATTTCCAAATTTTAAACTTTGAACAATTGATGTCATTGCATGTAATCTCACAACTTTGACCTTATACATTTCATCGATCTCTTTGAGATTGTCCACGGTTTAGTCATGCTAGAAAACTATCACTTTAAACTATTGAACTTAATGTGAAACATTTATATCAATTATTAAAAAACCCACTCACTATTTATCCTTATAATAATCACAATCTTTATCTTTACTTGACGTTAAACTTTGAACAATTAACCTCATCCAGTTCAATCTTGAAATATTGACTTAATGTGCATCGTCAATCTTTGTGGATCATCCAGGCCTTTCTCATGAAGTGTGTACCATTAAATAAATATGTATGGTCAATTATTAATTTTAATATCTCCATTTTTTCCTATTATTTACCCTTTTGAAATTTGGCTAAGTATGGGGACCATTCTAAACTACCTACAAGGTCAATTTTGCTCCTTAATAAATTTTGCCTCAATCAATTACATGACCTAAAACTTGAGCCATATGATCTCCTAACATAGTATAATCCAAACATGTGTTAAAATGATCTTGAAAAATTTATTCATGTGATATATAGCACCATTAATCTACTCACATAGATTTTTCTACCACAGAGCTAACTATGTCAAGAATTACATGGAAGGCCAACTTTGCACATGCATATCTTTTAATGTACTTCATTTCATGATCTAAAATTTATCAAAAATAAACTAGGAATAAAACTAATATATATATATATATATATATATTATCATTTCTCATTATAACTTTACATATTTGACTTATGCCATCACCAAACTACTTACTTAGATCTTTCTTTCCTCTTACAAATGTGTCTAAGTATGGGAAAAAACTATCAAACTACTTGGGAGCCCAATTTTTCACTTACATATATTTTATCATGCTTAATCATATGACCTAAAAGTTAATTAATATAAAATAGGTAGAAATTTTATCACAACCATATGACCAATGCCCCCTTACTCATCCACATGTGCCAATGGTGATGTCAACAAACTACCTACTCAGATTTTCTTCCACTAGACCAAAAATGTCTAGATGAAAAAAATTGATCAACTAGATGAAATTTACTCATGCACACAAGAAATAAAATATTAAAAAAAAATCTTAGGGACCTATTTCACATCCTAAAAACATCATATTAATCCTTAATCATTCATAACCATACAAACTCTAAAGATCAACCAAGCCTCCTTCAAGAATACTAGAACAAAAACATTGCACACTTTTTCATTGCCACTTATACTATCAAGGAACTTCATGACTATCTAAAATAATACAAAAGTCCCCTAAGATCAATCATAATTCATGCTTCTTGCTTACTAGTTGAGTGCCTCAATAAAGCCTAATAGAGTCACTTCTACTCTAGGGGATTAGAACAACATAAAATCAAGAGAATCCCAAATCTCCATGTCCTTGTTAGACTGATCTTCCTTCATGATACTCTTAGTATTGAATAGTCATTTTGGATTAACCTCCTCAATATTTATTTGGACAATAATCTGACTTGGTCTATTTCTCTTGACTCCTTTATCAACAATCTGAGTTGATAGAGAGAATTATTGGCATTCATTTGAATTTTAATTATGTTCCACTATGGAAAATAGTCCACTTAGAATTGTAGACTATTCATAAACCTTGGCTATGTTGGGTTTCCATTTAATATTTTATCTTCTTTCTTATAATCTAAGTGCCTCAACTTTATTATTTTTTCTTGAAAAACCATGCCTACATTATTTTGAAATATGACTAACCTTTTGATAGTTAAAACACATTATTCCTTTTAATGGAAACACACCATGACCCATACCTCTTGACTGATGATTCTACTCATAGTTCCATGCATATTGATTCTTAGAAGGCCTTCTACAATGCATTGATCTATGTCTAAATTGGTTACATAAATAATAATAGACATTTAAAGGGTTAACATACATTATAATATTAGACTGTCTGATAGTATTAGCCTTCATTCTAATAACACCCTCATTCTTTGATTGATCATTGAACTTCTTGATCACATTAGTGTTTTTCTTTTAGTTTCTATTGAAACCAAGGCCTATTTTGTCATTAATAATCTTTTGATTACTCAAAATATTTTTTATATCATTGGTACTCTTTTAAGACCTTAGAAAGGACTTAACCTTACTTGATGTCTGATCCAAATCAACTCTCAAGGAGTCCAATTCAGTTACATACCTTCCACATTCTTCTTCTTTGGTATTTAGACTAGGAGTATCAATCTCAAGTTGAGTCTCCACATATTTGAATATTTCCTCTTATTCTTCAGAGTTGTTAGTTAATATATATTCAAACAAGTTGATTTTATCCTCATAGTCTTTGATAATAGACCTCATCACCCTATTCTTCTTCTTAACTATCTTTAGTTCTTCTAGAGTATTCATCAACTCAACCTCAAAGTCTACCTCATCATCTTCTTCATTTAAATAACCAACAAATCCAATCCATATGGATTATTATTGATTTAAAAAACTTGTTTCCTCATCCATGAAGATAAATTTATTGACATTAGGACCATAATCTACATGGTCACTCTTAGAATCACTTTTCTCATTCTCATTGGATGAGTTTTAATCTTCCTTGGGGTAGAAACTTTCTTTGTTCTTGAAAAACTTATTATCATCATATCTTTTATAGATTTATTTATCTTATTAGACCTATAATACCTTTTATAATAATCAGTATATTCATCATCCTTTGCCTTATGCCTATGAGGTCACTTATTATCAAAGTGTCCAATCTCTCCATAATTGAAGTATTTAAAGGGTAGTTTGCCTTTGTATCTACCTAAGCCTATATTCAACTTTCTTGAAAACATAGTTATTAACTCATCATAATAAAAATAAGATTGATCATTAACTTTGATGTTCTTACCTTGTGTCTTCTTTACATTTGACTTATTTTCTACCTTGAATGTAGCTTCTTTCTTTGTAAGTCCTCCTTCACTTGTCCTCATCTCATAGGCTATTAGGGTGCCATGATGTCCTCCCATGTCTAACTTGTCTAGATATTGAATTTAATTTTGGAGTTATATATCCCAAGACTTTTTTAAAAATATTAGACATTTTAAATTCTTCACCTCAGGCTCTTATGATGTTGACCATTTCATCAACCCTCGATAAGTAGCCTAAAACGGTCTCTTCTTCATTCATCCTTGGGCTTTAAAATTATCTTTTATGGGGTTACGACTTATCCAAATTAACTTTGGAGTATCCCTAATGAATATTATTCAATTTTTCCCACATTTATTTATAATTAATATAGTGCATTGCCTTTACAAGTTCTACATCTGATAGGCCACACATAATACCATTCATTGCTTTTGAATTATTGTTACTAGCCTTCTTGCCTACTACATCTATAAGAGGAATAGGGGGAAAAATATATGCATCCAAGAATAATTTATAAACATCATGACCTTTAGACATCAAATATGTCTTCATAATGACACTTTAAAAATCATAATTAGATCCATTAAACAATGAAGCATTGCTTGTAGAAAAACCACCTTGTGCTTGACTTGCCATTTTTGCTTGCTTAGAATATCATCTAGGATATTATACCTCATTAAAAAGACTTAATCTAATACCAAATGTTTGAATTAAATCTAATGGGGGGTTAGTTATTTTTGTTAAAATAATCCTTCAATTTCACTTAACATTCATGAAGCATTCATTCACATACATATAATAACTAATGTATACACAAGCATTTATGAAGGCAAACAACATAAGAACATATAAAATATGTTAGAAACACTTTTAGGTAATAAAAAACACTAATTAAAATATTATAATATATTATTATAATAAATTAGTCAAACTTTTAGTGATACATCAACCCCACAAGGAGCACCAACCCCTCACTAGTCAAGCACTAACTCAACTAATCCTTTAGCAAGATCCAACCTACAAGAAGGCTCCAATCCCCTAGGCATTTGATCACAAAATTAGATACAATGAATATTTGATCACCTATTAAAAATTATTTATCACTTAACTAAATATGACCTCCTTCTTTTTCTCTTCTCACTCTTCTATCTCTATCAAATATCTTATTAGGCCTTCTCACTCAACTAACCCTTTCTTTGGTAGAATTAGGTCAAATGACCCTGATCATCACCTATAAAAACATAGTTATATATTAATGACATATTAATCAAACCTTATTGATTATATTCAATCCATTTACCTAATTTTCAATCTCTATATCATTTGCTCATATGCTCAATATTCTAACTAGTCAAAATAAGCCTATTAGGCCTTCTCTTTATACTTGACTCTTGCTTTTACCCATCTTGGTTGGCAAAGAAACTCAAAATAATTTTATCACCATTTTAATATATCAATTGAAACATTTAAAAAATTAAAAAAACCATCACATAGGTTGGTCATCACCCTTAAGGGCAAAAACTACTATTAGGCCTAATAGAGACCTAATGCAATTAGGCCTTCTCTAAGTACATGTTTCACTTACGCATACTTTGAACACTTTGAGATTAAAAAAAGGATGAAAAACTTAAAATTATTAAAATATACACTTTATAATCTCACCTTATGTACCCAAAAATATTTATCTCATTTCACTCTTTGAACCACATAATTAGGTCTACTACACTTAGGCCTTCTCTTTGGCAGAAAGTTTATCTTGCAAATATGATGCATATAATCAGATTTTCCACACAACCTAAAAAAAATAAAATTGATATTATATAAATTACCTTAGGTTAAACATAATTTTAATTATAATTAACCATATAGTATAAAAGACCTCTAACTTATCAACTTCATATGCTCACTTAGAACTACACAAAAACTCCAAAAACATAGTTAAGAGTATTTAAATTTTCACATCTTCATAAGATTTTATAGTGCATAAAAATGTTTTAAAATGAACCTATTATACCTATATAATAACTTAATGTGCATTGGATTATTCAAAACTATGCAAAAACACTCAAGAACAACATTCTCACTCAAACATAGAAAACTACATGTAGCTCCAAAAACATAGCCACAAAGACCAAGTCTTGGAACACCTATGGGATAAATTTTATGATATTAAAATGAGTTTTAATTATAATTAAAAATAATTATAACATATATATATATATATATATATATATATTATAGTTTTTATTATCAATATTGGTCTTACAGACCAATCTCATATTTTCACCCTTCACAGACTTCACTATGTTAAACAAGTGACTTTGAAAAAAACTTTTTTAATTTTTGTGTGCATCACCAAAACTATTAAAAAAATTATATGATTTATAGGTCTTGAAAAATTACTACATGAATTTAGATCCATCCCTAACCATCTTCAACCATTCACTAATCTCTTTTTCATTACTGCCTAGTTTTCTCATTATCTTGCTCATTAGGCCCTTTTAGCGATATGCCTAATTCCATGAACATTTCATCACATTTTAGGTCTAAATAATGATCATAAAATTACATGGGTAAAAAATACAAGTCTCACACATTGTCCTCCATCCATTTTTATGCTTTAACTTGGTTAACCCTACTTGTTACATTAAAATTCTGAGAAATAAGGGGTTTCTTGTAGCTTCCACTCACTCTTCTGATAAAAAAAACCACTTGGAAAAACTTGGAAGAGTCATTTAAATTTTATATACATAAAAATAGGTTAAAAAACCACCATAAGATATAACCAACAATATCTTTCGTATTGGGTCATTATGAGGGTTTTAGGAGGATTTTGACAGCTTTCCCTTCTTAGTAATCATTCACAAAGGATTTACCCTATAATCCAAAAATAATGATAGTAAATAAAATTTATTGACATAAAAAACATCCACTAAATTATCAATATCTCATGTAAAGGATGCACATTCCAATGAGCATAATAAATTCCTTCCCAGGTTTACAACACCCCATTTAATTCACACATAAGACCTCAACACCAGTTTTCATGCTTTTTCCTTCAGTATATGACCTAAAACTTGGAAAAAATACTTTACACAACCTATCACACATATTTAAATTCTCTCAAGATCTATATCACATTGTTAAATGACTTTGACCCTTTATTAGGTCACATTAGGTCTCTTTATAGACTAGGCCTTAAACTACTAGTCATACCTAGACCATGGTCACAGCTTGAAACCTATTGCATTGATTAAAATACCTTATTCAAATTTTAAATGAACTAATAACATTCTCACTCACTTCCAACCTTGTTCTCACAAGCCCCATACTGCTCACTTCAACATGCTACTAGGTTTATGCCTTCTCACTAGGTCTTCATGTAAGGATAGCCTAAAAAATTCACCTTAGAAATCATATGAAGGATTATTTTACTCTTGCTCATGTTTAAATAAATTTTTATACTTTCTCATGCATTTAATAACACAAATCACCAATATTTACTATTCTTCATGCATACACCTTCTCTTAGGTCTACACTAGGCTTCTCAAAACACCTAGTACACAACAATAGCTTACCTTGCACAATGAAATTGAATTTTTCATGATATAAAACTCAAAATTATTACTATGTTTCCTTAAAATTATCTCTCAATAAATAGACAAGAGGTTTCATTAAAATTTTCTCTTGTCATGAGACTTCTTTGACACATATCATCTCACCATGCATGGCCTCAACTCTGACCTTGATATTGATGACATATGTCTTGAATTTGACATCAATGACAAAAAAAATACTTCAAAACCAACAATAGGAACATACCTAAACATTCTATAATATATTTTGTAAAAAAATAAACCAAATCCCAAAAATAATTATCTAGTTCTTGGGATTATAATATAGCTGAATTGATTCTATCTCAATCATCACTAATTATTGTGATTGACTTCTTTTTCAAAATTTTCAATCATTTTTAAAAATAATTAATCCTATCAAACAACCTTTATCCATATATCAAGTTGTCTTGTACATATCCATATAACAAAATCTCTTGTTAACAATCATTTTTATCAGCATTTTATAGATTTTCATTCTCTTGTAAAAATCCTTTTTGAAGTCCCTTTGTCCACAAAAAAGCTATTTTCATATTTAAAAATTCCTTTAATCACACATCAAGTCATATTGTAAATATTTGAATCATCGTCTCTTTCATTCACGTTGCTAAGTCATTTTTACATATTTGTCAAATCCTAAATATTAAATTGAATTGTAATTAGGTCATTTATAAATATTTATCCTTCTTGAAAAAATAATTTTTATCTAGGTTAGCTTAGTAATCATTCTCCTTTTCTTTGTAAATACTTATTCCATACATATCATTTTTAATTTATCTTTCTGAAAATAAGTCATTTTAATCTTTTATCCACATAAAGGTCATTTTATTAAGTCATTAGGTCGTATTGTAAATGTTCATTTCATGTAAATATTTGTTGACATATTTTTATTTGCATGTCATTATTTATCTTTATTTATATCTATTATAGCCTTTTATTAACACATTATAAATCTCTGTAATAATTATTTTTGTCTTGTGTTAGAAATGTGTGTAATTATTTTTTGTGTGAAAGTTTTATCTTTGTAATGCACTCTTCTGTAAATATTTGATCTTATGTCCTCATTGTAAATATTCATATTTTCATATTTAGGGAACGAAGATGGCAAGACTGACTACCCATTATGACTAGGAATGCCACCAACATATTTACCTTCTAAGAGCCCATGCACTATACATCAATGTTACCTCGACTACTTAAATGTTGTAGGTACATTTTTACACTAATAGGTGTTCTTGCTGATACATCTGGGGGTAATTTTGTGTAATGACATGAGTGTGTTAACATTTAATTATTTTGGAGCCAACATTATTAAAAAACTCAATACCCACTTTTTATTTATTTATTTATTTGGGCCATAATTATTTAATAACAATGACGGTGAATTATAATTTTGTTGTACTAATTTTATTTACTTTAAAATAAAATAGTTTAATTATATATTTACCATGTTGGAATATATGATAGGTGAATTATATTTTTTATTGTGGTAGTTATATTTACTTTAAAATAAAATAATTTATTTATTGATTGATTTACTATGTTGAAATATATGATAGGTGAATTATATTATTATTTAATTTGAAATAAATGAGTTTAATTATTTATTTTATATTTTTTATTGTGATAATTTTATTTACTTTAAAATAAAATTATTTATTTATTTACTTACCATGTTGGAATATATGATAGGTGAATTATATATGTTATTATGGTAATTTTATTTACTTTAAAATAAAAGAATGTATTTATTTATTTATGTATGTATGTAATTAAATAAATAAACTATCCCAACTGGCTTGATTAACCTACTAATTGAGCCATCCACTTCCCTAGTGTAGGAGTATTTACCCATTATCACTTAATGAGACATAAAATTATGTTCATAGAGGAGAACCTATCAAAAAAATTTGGCACAAAATTATGAAAATCCCTATTTCCTTTTAACCACATTATCCATACCATTTCATTATGGCATCACGTTACAACCAAATTATCCATTTAATACACCATTACATTAACATAAAATTAAATCCATGTCAATATTATACCATATCCATACAAATTATGTCAACACATCATCATATACATCAAATTAAAATGCATCCATAAGACATATAATCATAAACTACTCCAACACATGTAAATAAATCCTAATTAGTATTATGCATCCACAATATATCAACTATAAACATCTAATTATCTCATACATGTAGTTAATAATCCAATGTCTAACCTAGCAAATACATCATATTCACATAAGTAAAATCCATAAAACATAATTTAACAAATCACATCATCATATAATCATATAAATTTCCATGAGTCTCATCAAAAATCATATGCAATATGAGCATCATGGAAATCCATGTGCTAAAAATGAAATATACAAGTCCAATATAAAACTAATGTCTCATAGTCCAGATCATGGTAGTCTTCGTGGTATATTGGGTGGCTAATTCATAAAATTAGAAGAGGTGTTGACCTTGTATGAAGGTGCTTGTTGATCAATAAACACTACAACCTCATAAAGGATCCTATAGTACTGGGCCTCTCTATTCAACCATGATAACTATTTAGTCTTGTCTCCCAAGAAATGTATCTACATTAGAATACCTCCCTCATCCTAGTTTGCTTTGCCACCTGTAACTTAGACTCTCACTAGCTTATTCTATCATGAAGCTGAGTAATTTGACCCTATAAGGCTAATATGTGTTTATCCCTCTCCCTAATATAACCCAATAAAGTATTCAACTGAGATAATACAGACCCATATATATCCCACTAAGTTATATGTCTATGTAAATACCCAACCTATCATTGATATCTATCTCTCTCTATAGTCATCCTAGATATCTCAGTCACCATGGCTCTCTCCTCTTGATCTAGGTTATCAAATTGCACTTAGTCATTGGCTCTAACCAGTGCTCTAGATGGCCCATCAAGGTCAAGAATTATCCATGCCACTCCTTGATCAACCCCTATATCTCTACAAATCACAAATAAGGCCCGCCTAACCCCACCATCCTAACCATCCCCTTACCTATTTATACTATCTATATACCTCTTATCTACACAATCATGTCTTTGCCTAAAAAATCCTTCACATCACCCCTCTCCTCCTAGCCCTCCAAATTGACCTCAATAGTCTCCTTGGCCTCCTTAACTTCTACCAACATATGTATGTTATAGTAACCCTAGGATATGATATAACTATTTGAAAATCCTAGATGATGGGATATATGCTATCATAATATACCTAAGCTAGAGACATATCAAATGTAAAGCTCCACTACAGCCTCTCTCTATCACTCTAATAAAATAGGTGTTCCTCTCTAGGAATATCCTATTATCACCCAAACTACCTCTGTACTTTATTTGATTGATACCTATCTATAATATAATCATGGCACCCTATCAAGTATCACTTATACAACATATATCTAGTGTACTCTACATCCTCAGGCCATCCCCACTACACCTACTTATATGGCATATAAATAATTTGATCATTTTTTAGTTTATCAAATGCCTATCTATAAAATCTCATGTCACAAATGTATGCCCTCCAAACTCCAAAAAAAATTCTCCATCCAAATAGAAATGGCTAGTTAAGCTTGCGATCTGCTTAGGTACCTAGTGGACTCTCTATCACCACATGCTCCTAAGACTAGATCTATATTAATAGTGATGGTCTAAAACTCATTTACCATTGTATGATCCCATATGTAGCTCCCTATATATATGACCCAATAAAATTGGCCCCAAATCAAATACCCTATAATCTTGTACCATATCAATAACTACATCCCATATCCCTAATTGAAACCACTATCCTCTCTTCTCTAAAAATAATATAACATAACAATAGACATAAAAACTAAAGTAAATATGTCCATAGTCCCATCCCTATATGTTCTATCAATATCAATTTGTGAGTGATAAACCTTGACCTGTAAGTGACCAAATAACCTCTAAATAGTAGCGTTCAATGATCAAGACCTTTAATAAATCATAGCTCACCTCATCGACAGTTAGAAGATCTATCAAAAATACTTCAAGGTCACCATAATCTCCCTTGTGATAAAGTGAAAGGTTCTCATCTTTGAGTGCTATAGACACCTAAATCTGGCCACCAATAACATTCAATTAGGGTTTTGACCAATTTATACCAAAATGCACAATTTGGCCTAAAAACACTAAAATACATTAAATGAGTCAAAATTGATATATTCAAGTGTTGATTTTGGATAGAGTCATTAAATGGGGTAATGAAATTTATGAAGCAACTAAATTTGATCAAATCATTTCAAGTCAAAATGACATTTTCACACATAGGTGCCTGGATTGCTCTTTTCTATCAAATTTATTATACGAGACATGTGCCTTTGTTATTTTATGTTGACAACATCCTAAATAGGAATATGGTTCCAACATATCAAAAATAAACTTCCTACTCTAATCTAGTAAAAATTTGAGCCAATAATATGACATTTTGACCAATTTGATTTATTTATGCACAAATAGCCAAGGTTTTGTATCAAAGTTGACTAATCATGTTTAAGGCTAATTATACCAAATAAAGAGCTTAATTTAATTTTCCATGGAAATTTTTGAATATTTATTTTTAGAAATTGATATTGAATATCTACATCATCAAATGACATCATCCTATGGGGTGGCATCCACAAGCCATAAATGCCACAAATATCTAAATTAATGCCTCACATGCCTCATTAAGACCCTCCATGCCTAGTTAATTCCACTCTATCCCAAATATTGATGAGCCTATTTATTAATTTTAATTAAATAATTGAATTAATCTTGAGCCACACATCTTCATCTTGGGATGGATGGTTCAAGTTGATCCTAAACCATTATAAAAATTTATAAATAAGAGGCCTTGCCTATTGAATTTTAAGCTCTTTTATGCCAAACTTATTATTCCCAAATTCATTAAAAAATACATTGAAATTAGTGTTATAATTTCAAATTATTGATCCAATCCAATCCAAGCCAAATCCAAACATGGTACCAAGGAGAGATGGAGGTAGCCACACTTTATTGATGTAGATTTCATGAGCACAAACCAAACAAGCCACTTCAACAGACTATTTGGAGCATCGAAGGAAGGTTTAATAAGGTTTATTTTGCATTTTAGTTATGTTTTACATTCTATTCTTTTTAACTAATCTCCCTAATTAAGATATAATCAAGGTGTTAGTTATTAGTTTTTTATTTTGATTTTGATTTCATATCCTAACATAATACTAATCTCCCCTTATTGCAATCCTATGTTCACAAGTGCCACCTCTCTACTAGTACAATAATTAAGGCATGGTCTATCATAATAGAGGGAATAATAGAAATAAAATAAATAATTGTCATCTATAAAACCCCAAAATTATCTAGTCTTAAGTGATGCATCTCACATAATACCATGGGTTTTCATAATCTAGACACCAAAACCCCTAAATCCTCTTGTACCAAACACCCTATTACCCTCCAATCACTTCAAACCTATACCCTGTCATATATTATTCATATTTTATACCCACCCTATCTACCCCATTACATATTTATTTATCCCCTTACCCAAGTAACCCCCACAATCACCCTGAGTAAAATTGATATTAGCCCTTAACCCTAAACTATGATTTTCCAAATTTTCTAGTAGTTGCTTGAGATTTTGTAAAACCTTAAGTCCTTTATTGAATATTTAAAAAAATTAAAGTGTCAAATTGTAGTTTTTCAAAGCCATAAGTCACATGCTACAATTTTGCAAAATTGCATTTCTCTAGAAGTGATTTTGTAAAACTATAGGTCATGAGTGCAATACCATTGTTTGTACATACAAAACTACAAGGGACATTGCCTATGGTTATGATATTTAAATATTTTTATTTTGACCTTATAAATTCATCAATAAATGAATAAAATAACAAGTTAAGGAAATTGACTTACCACTGGTTTATCCTTTGTAGGTCTCAAAAACTCTTGAACCCTCTTGCCATGGTGTGAATCATGAGGAATATGTTCTATAGTCACTAGCTCTAAAAAAAGTTCTTGTTAATCACCAAGATCCAAAATGAATTATTTTTACCCTCATTTTTCTATTTTACCCCCATAACCCTATCCTTTGCCCCCACCAACCCATTTTTAACCCATTTTAACCTACATTAACAATATCCTTCCCTCTAAAACATTTCATTACAATTATCATAATCATTTATCAATACCTTAATCATTTTAAATATTTTTTCCTATAACCATTATCAATATCATAATTAATTTAAATCATTTTTAGGGACATGGTCTTCCATCTCCCCACTCTCGATTTAACATCCCAAGTCAGAACTACATCAACTTGGGGTCTATTGAGACTATGTAGGTAACACTTATATGTTTTTTAGTTCCCAAGGATAGTTTGGCCACTAATTTTCTTTCCCATCTCCTCATGGTCACTGTAATTTATAAAATCATGTTGAGCTACAATTTTCATATAAAATATTATTATTATCGTAAATTACTTGTATCATCTTATTAGCCCATATCTCTCATTTGTAAATCACTTATATCATCTTAACAAAAATGTTGATAGCTCCTGGTATTTTCTATCCTAGTCTATCCATTCCCTAAACATATATCTCTAACTTAGGATTAATTGTCTTATCGAATAAATCCACTTGACTCTCTCCTTGGCATTTGTCATTTCCTATGACTCATTTTAAGAGGATAATCATCATTGCTATGGTATTTTCCCCCTTTAGACTAGTCTTACACCTTAAACATCATTCCAATTCATTTTTTATTTTGGAATATATAACTCTTTTCTCAACTATCATCTAGAGCATCTAAACCCCTCATTATCTTTCCTATATACCTACCCTATGATCTCTTTTAGAGTGGCCATCTAGTTCATTCCTCCTTGCATGCCCTCTCAAGGGGGTATCATACAACCTCATTTTATTAACTTGTCTCACAATGGTTTGTATTTGAAAAACCATTACTCCCCAATTCATCACTCTCAATACCATTTAAAAATGGGTAAACATATATACATATAAATGTGTTTTCCTTAAATATTCCATTAATCCCACTATTTATCACAATTAATTATATAAAACAAATAAATATTGTTCTAAAAATATAATAATCCCATTTTCCATTATAAATTTCCTACATCATGATAACCTTTATACACACCCCATATTATATTAATCCCTTTATTATCCCACTAACATCCCATTAAACCACTAATCCTACTTCATTTAATGACCACTTACCCACTTACCAATCTAAAATTCAAAATATTCTACCTACCCCCTAGTTAACCTATCCATATCTTCTACTAATACCTAGTTTCTTAAACCCATCTAAAACCCCTAAATTAATCACTATTAATCCCTAATCAGGTCTAGAAACCTCCAAAATCTAGATTCTTCTCCAATTCTCTAGAATTATCTAAAACTAAAGGGTTCCTATGAATTTAAAATTCATTTTTAATCCTTCCCACCACTCTATAAATAACCAAGAAATGATCTTGGTTAGACTAATCTATAAAACACATAAACTCTGTTATAGACTTCATACTCTCATTCCATCTATATTATCTTTTCATTTATTAAGCCATTGATTTCTCTTACATCGATCTTGAAATTTTGAAGCCATCATTATCAAATAATATAAGAAACAATTAAATAATCCTTGAAGATTCCATTTTAAGATCTTGGAAGGAAGAAAAAGAGAAGCAAGGTGATTATAAGAGACTTCTAACTATGTTTTGGTTGCTTATATATTCTCTCCCATTGATGTTTTTGTATATTTTGGATTTAGTTACCATATATAGTATATTTAAATCCATTACTCAAATTCTACAAGAATATAAATATCTTTATAATTTTATTAAACGTGCTCATTAAAAATTTAATTACATGCACTTGATCATTTTCATTCATTTCTAGTTTTTTATTATCAGAATCTTCTTCTATGATAACCCTATCATCATTTTTTTCGTTTTGAACATGGTTATCATCATGATCCAATGTATGAGATCTCTCATTATCTTAAGACATATTGGATGAGTTGATGGAAAATTGCATATGTTCAATAGACACACCCTTAATCTAGGATTATGCCTAGGTTATGTGAAAAATACTACCAATATGGAATTAAAAAGTAAAACAATTTGTAATTCTTTCTAGATTAAAACCATATGAATCTAAAATATTTTCATTCACACGAATCAAGTTCACCAAATGTTTAACCCTTATTTAGATTGTAGAATTATATTTTGGTAGATAGGGTTAAGTATATGTAAATGATAGGGCACAAGGGTGTACATTAGATCTACAATAGGCCAACTAAAGGACTAAACTCAAATGTACCATATGTTGAATTTATTAAACTAAGATAAGATATAAATGGAAAGTAAAACTATGAAATATATAGAAACAACATAAAAGATAGTACTTAGCTAGTCATGATTCTAATGTAGATCTATATTTGGTACATAAAGAAATCATATAGGAAGATAGTTCTAGAATAATCATCAAATTCTAGATCTTGTGCCTCTAGATCTCTAGCCATTTGCATTAGCTTGGGATAATTACATCAACACTAGTGTTTGAGTTTAATGCTAGTGTATGGGTTTAATTATAGTGTTTAACATGTAATATTAGTAAAAAAAAGATGAGACCATATAAATGTTGATAGTTTTGTCTTGGCCTTCACTTTGGTGAATTAAGATTTGGGTCATGGGTGTAGAAATGGAATCCAAAGTGAGTTAGATCATGCATTAGTCAAGAAAATTCAAAGAATGCATAAAGAACATAGTTAACTAATAAAATTCCTTTAATGGGGTCTACAAATGAAAATCAAGAACTAGTAAAAGAATTAATATACCAACAAACCTTCCCAAGAGCACCCACCTCCAAGTGTGGCCCAAAACATGATTTTCCCCTTGCTTTAGTACTCAAGTCTTTGTTAATGATGAGTGGCTTGATCCTCCATCATCTCTCAATGAATTAATGAAACTAGGCTCATGATATTGATAAAATCTATGCTTATAGTGAAGCTATCCTATTACAAAATAAGTATAATAACACTACACAAAAATGACTTGTGAAGAAAATTCTGCATAATAAGTTTATACAAAAAGAGCTTAAAATGGTGGTCTTTGCCCCCTTATTTATAGATTTTTGGAAATGATCAAAATCAACCATGACCATCCATCTTGAGATGAAGATGTGTATCTAATAATTAATTCAATTTAGAGGATAAAATCACAAATACCCTAATTAATATTTGGAATAAAGTGGCATTAATGAGTCATGGGAAGTCTTAAACTAGATAGTTGTTCTATTTGTGGCTTATAGATGCCACCCCACTAATGATGTCATTAGATGATGAAAATATTAGGAATTAATTTATAATTAATAAATATTTAATAAATTTCATAGATTTTCCATTTAATCTCTTAATTTTGATTAATTTGCTTAAGTGAGATTAATTATTTTTATGTAATTCTTTGGAAATTAGTTGTCCACTTAATCAAACTAGTTGAAATGTCAAGTTACCATGTCATAATTTGACTAGATTATAATTAGAAGAAGGTGTTAGTTGCATATAGACTAATATTTTATTTACAATATTGTTGACATGAAATAACACATGCATGTGTCATGTGCTTATGAATTAGAAGAATTCAGTGGTTCAGAGCATCAAATTAAATTTTCATCATTTTAACTTAAAATGATTTAAAAAAATTTAATAAGCACATAAATACATTACTTCAATTGAGGGATATAATATCCTAAATTGGCACGTATATACAACAAGCTCAAACCATTTAGTGTTCTTAAGTAATTTTGTCTTAAATTATGCATTTTGAGTAAGATTGACAATTTTAACATAATGGTGTTAGGAGTTGGATGCCTAATTTTCCCTTGGTTTGAGAAGGCATGGAAAGACATTCAGTTAAAGCAACATATTTTCAAAGAAAAGAGTTGTTAAGAAGATGCTGGAAGGCAATGATCCATGATGTCCCCTCAAAAGGATATATAAGGATGAAAAAAGAAGGATGGACTCTCGAAAAAAGAGAGAAAAAGTAAAATTAACCCATGGATGAGATTAAATCCATATGAGCTAATGTTAAATTATAAAAAGAGAATAGAATATAATGGGACCCAAGGTGGGTAGATGTAATAAGGATACAATCCAAAAATATAAATGACACACTTTTAACATATCTAAAGCTAGGGTGAAAGTTGTGAGCTTAGGGAATGATTGATCTTGAGATAAGTTGCATACTTTAAAATATTCCAAAATGAGGGAAAATGCTATAGAAGTTGGAATTATAATAAACATGAGATAATTACTATATAGAAAGTAAAATAATAATGTGCCTTAGTAGAGTGGATTTGATTGATTAATAAAGCAATTTTTCCCCAGTAGGGTTGATTTGATCACTCATAATGAATTTGCCCCTAATAGGGCTACTTTGATCAATGATTGGTTAAAATGATTTGCCCCATTATGGAAAATTGGTAATCATAGCTCAAGAATATAACCTAATGCATATATTAAATATGAATAGGTTAAAATGTAGATGTAAGGGACTAATGACTAAAAAAGGCACAAAAAATAGGCATACAGGGATGCATATAGTGATGAAAGAGATGAATATAAGAATAGTGGTAGCTGACCGGACCTGGGATACATTAGGTATCCAAGAGCTACCTACATATCCCAAATGGACCTCAAGCCAATGTAGTTTTCCTATAAGTAGGATAAAATGGAATGAGGAATGATGAATAGAAGAAAAAGGAACCATTATTCAATTAGACTCATAGTGTATACCAAGAGATGCACATCTTGCATAGAGTATGGTGCATAAGTCATTGGTTCATCAAGAGTTGATCTTTGAAGATACATTGACTTTTTCACTTGGGATCCAAATCACTTGGTGCTTAATATAGCAAACATAAGTGAAATTATGCACCATAGGTATGAGTAACCTATAATGATAATATATTTAGATTGTGATGATCCAATTTAAATGTGAATATTTATAACTAAGGACACTAATAAAAATTACCAATACTAGAGTTACAACTATTTACATTTAAACAAAAATAAACAAAGACAAAGACATAAACAAAACATAAATGTCACCTAACTTTAAATCAAGATGTTAAGTAAGAACAAAAATGTATAAAAGTAAAGAAATAAAAACTTAATAAATCACATGAAATCAAGAGACAAATAATGAAAATTCATGTGTACTATCAGGATGTACCTAAAAAATCAAACAAATAACAAGACAAAATAGTAACATAAAAGATAAACACAACCAAACAACAAACATTAAAAGAATAAAAAGGAACAAGCATCAAAACAAAATAAATGGAGAGATAAGGAAATTATCAAAGTAATAATAAAAATCAAATAAACACACACAGACAAGAGGTAGTCACAATGTGAGTGTGAGTGTAAAATAAGTGTTCATGTAAGTGTAATAGAGGCATAATATTTGGGATAAGGTAATCCCTAATCGAATAAAATAATGAGATGAGATGAAAAAAATAAGAATAATGAGATAAAGTTACCCTCAAGCAATAGGGAAATAACAAAACAAAAAAAATGGGGGTAAAAGAAGAAAAGAAATGGGGTGGCTGAGTTGACTCCAAATGTATGAGACAAGTGGACACTACCTACATAGTTTCATGGATGTGAGATCCAACATGAAATTCAAGACAAATGTAGTTCTCCCAATAAATGGGATAGAAGAAAAGTGATGATAAGAAAACATGATTGATGTATGGAGTAAATAAGGAAAATGGGTTTTCAAAATAGAAAGAGCATTCAAATCAGGACTTGCAAAATTATAAGATCTTGGGATCAAAATAAACAAAAGTACAAGATAATGTTTTTGTTCTTTTTGTCAATTATTTTCTAATGTTTTTTGTTTTTTGGGGATAAGCAGTAGAAATGAAATGTTAAAAAAAGCCCAAGAAACTACCTAACTAAGGAAATGCACATGAACACGTAAGAGTTCAATCTATAGCTAAACTGGCTACAATAGTTCTCATGAATATAAACAATGGTATAGAGAACCAACTAATCAAAGAAATGTGCATCCAAGAGTAGAAGTTCTAATAATAGCTAAATCTGGTTGTAATGGCCCATGCTCATAAATTGGTGAGAATGAGATCCAGCTAAGGCAATAATGCCTACCAAAATTTATCACAATGAGAATAAAATAATATGTAGTGTGAGATAATTTTGAAGTACCATTCAACAAGAAAAAACTATGTGTTATTGTATCCATGTTCACTTGTCTATATGAATAAGCTACAAAATGTTGTCCAAGCTAAATTGCTTTGTAGAAATGGTACTGAATGTGTCATGAATGCTTATGAGTTATAATTAGCATCATAATTAGTCTAGAGATAAACTATCTAGATTACAATGGTCCAGGGTATAAAAAATAATATGGTTCTAAGTCGAACAACCTATAATAAATATGGTCCAAGATAAGATCGTCCAGGATGCGATAAAAAGAGTAAAGCTAGAACATAAATAATTTATATTGCCAATAGTCCAAATTTTCAACTATTTAGAGTCATAAAATAATATGGTTATTATGAAAATATGCCCAAGTAGGTCAAAATGAATATGGTCTAAGATAGGATAGTCTAAGATATAATAATGGGATAAAATGACTTTGGCACCTATTTTCCCTAAGTAGGAGGTCTTGTAGACAATGGTTCAAAAGTTGTCAAGCAATAACCACTTGAGATGTATAATGTTCATGGGTTCTAAAAGTTCTTTTCTTCTTTGAGTATCTAGCTGGTATGGCCTCGATCCATAGTTAATTGTGAAAACTTCTTGTGTTCAACATTTGTGTTATTTTGATTCTCTTTCAAGAAAAAATCACCAATTTCAAACTCTTGAGGGATAATGTGTTTATTATATCTTTGACATAATCTATTCTGATAATCTTGAATTTTTTTTAAGGTAGCTAAATGCTTACCATCAAGGAGTTATATCTATTACAACTAGGAAACTCTATAATCTTCGTCATCTCCACTATTATACAAAGATACATTCAATGAAGACATCTTGATCAAGATCAAGATAATAACTTATGTGCCATAAATAAGGTAATATGGAGTGGCTCTTGTGGGGTTTTGATGGCTAGTGCAATAAACCCAAAGGGAAAGAAAAATTTACAAGTGTCAATTATGGCCAATGTCATTGACAATCTTGTTAAGTATGGAAACAAAAAAAAATTTGGATGCCTCATTTTTTCCATTGCCTTATGGACTTTATGGTGTGGATTTCTTGTGTTTGATTTTGAATTTTTCATAAAGAGATTTAAATCTTAGTTTACAAATGATTTAACATTATTGGATATAATGCATGCTGGGATGTCATACCGACAAATGAAATGGTAATGGATAAACATGAAACTATACTTCTTAGTGACATAAGTGAGAGTAATGGCCTTAATCCACTTAATAAAATACTCAATCATAGTGAGAATATGTTTATGGCCATTTGAAGATGTTGCACTTATTTTCTCAATGATATTGAGGCTGTACGTAGAAAATAACCATGGTGTAATGATCTACTAGAGTTTCAAGGAAGGTGCATGGATCAAATTTCCATGTTGTTGATAAGAAACACACTTTCTCGCATGATTAAAAAGTAGTTGTATCCATTTTTTACCAATAATAACCTATTATGAAGAGCATTTTAGCTAAGACTATACCATTGGTTTGGGCCTCACACATTCCTTCATGAAACTCCTTAAGCATTAACTAAGATTCTCTTAAACATAAAAAACTAAGTATCATTCCATAATAGAATTTATGATAAAGCATATTTCCAAGGAGGGTATAATAGGATATGTGGTGAAGGAAATTTTTTTGATCATATTGGAAAGGTCAGGTGGAAAAATGTGATCATGAAATTAATTATAAATGTATTGAAACTAAGGTAGTTTAGGTGGAGGATTGTGACCAACAATGGCACATACCCTTTCTAAATATAACAAGACATGAGTAGGTTGTAGCATATTTTCAATAATTAATTGATACTCTTTAGCATTACTATCAATCTGTATCATGGACCCAATTATTTCCATTGCATCAACAAATCTATTATTGGCCCATGGTACTTGTTCAAATTGTAGGGATTTAAAATAAGCTTTGAGATTTTCCATAATATGATTTTAGGGTAAAATCTTGTCATCTATAGTTTGATATTGATCTATGGTTTAATTAACAATCAATTGGAAATCCCCATAGACCATTAAGTGTTAGATATCCCACTACGCTACAAGACATAGTCTTGTAATAAGTTATTCATACTTAGACATATTATTGGTACAAAAAAGATTGATATGAAATGCTTTAGGAATTATATACCCTTATGGTGTAATCAATAAAATGCTGGATCCAAGTCCATGAGATGTGAAGGAACCATCAAAGTATAGTTTTCACTATTTAGGTTCATGCTGTAATTATTCAATTATCATAATAGAATCATTAGGATTATCGAAATTAAGTGTTTTAGTGTCTATAATAGAGGCTTCTAAAAGTTGATCAATAATAACATACCCATTGACATCTTTTTTATTTTAATACTCAATGTTAAACTCACTTAATAGAATGACCCATTTATCCATGTGGCCTGTGAGAGATACTTTAGATAATCATAATTTGGGGGATCCACTTTAGTAATAACAATGGTTTTTCATTCAACATATAGTTTAACAAATTTTGGGATGTGAACAACATATTTAAATATGCCTTCTTAATAGGTGTATAATTATGCTCATAAGCCACCAATGGGAAACACTGATATTAAACTCCATGTCCCTTGCCTTGATCATCATGTTGGGCCAAGAGTGCCCCTAGTGCATGTTTAGACATTGAAATATAAAGAAGCAATGGTTTTCTAGGTGTTAGTGGTCTCAAAACTAGTGGGCTAGACAAATATGTAATGATATTTGTAAATGCTAATTGCCATTCATTAGTCCATTTAAATGTGAGCCCTTTCTACAAGAGATGTCTAAATTGGTGGCACTTATCTACCAATTATGAAATGAACATGTGGATAGACTAGATCTTTCCTTGTAGGCTTTAGAGTTGTTTAATATTTGAAGGTGAATGAATTTAAACAATTTCCTTGACCTTATAAGGGTCTAATTCAATCCCTCCTTATGATAAAATAGACCCTAGCAATTTTCCTGAAGTGACACCAAGACACACTTCTTGGGATTCAAATGGACCTTGTACTCATGAAACCTCTCAAAGATTCTTCATAGAATGTTAGATTTTCTAGTACGTGTTCTTGATTTAGATAGGATTTCATCAACATATTCTTCAATAATATCATGCATCATGTCATAGAAGATGATACTCATATTATGTTAATAAATAGCTCTAACATTCTTTAAGCAAAATGGCATGATTTGATAATATAATGTTCCCCACAACATAGTGAACACAATTTTGTGCTAGTCTTCTTGAGTTATCTTTATCTAATTGTATCTAGAAAATCCATCCATGAGAGAAAAAATCTCAAACCTATTAGTCAAATTGATAATCATGTCAATATTGGGTAGATGAAAATCGACTTTGGGGCATACCTTATTGATATCTCTGAAATCAATACAAATACATATACCCTATGTTTGATATCTATTTAGAATATTCTAGTGGTCTAATAAAGTCTACTCTTAATAATTTCTCTTATTCTTCTTTTACAAAAAGAGAGGTGCATGGATGCATCTTCCTCTATTTTTATTTAATTTGTTTGGCATTTAGATGGATACAAAGTCTATGCACATCTAATTTGAGGTCTAAATTTTGCATGTCAAAATATGCCCATGTAAAAATATGAATAAAATCCTTTAAAATGGATATAATGTGATCTCAATCCTCATCAATGAGAGAATATCCAAGATAGATAATTTTGTGATCATCATATGTTCCCAAGTTCACTTCAATAGTGTCTTCTACAAGCATTGTAGAACCATCTTCTAGAAAGTAGGCAATGTGTGATCATGATATTCTTCTTCATCTATAGTTTCTAATTGTTATTTTCAAAGCTCTAAATAATGTGATGAATTTAAATCTACTAGTTCAAGTAATGGCCATTGTGAAAATATCTCAAGAATGTCAAGAGCGAGATGCTCAAAAACTTGTTGTTCTAACTTGATGTTGGTAATGGATATGTAACTAGGACTTGATGGACCTTATGCATCTTTTGGAGATAAGAAAAATTTCCCATTCAAGATTGCCTAAAATAGGTTTTCACTCAAGGGATTCTCTTTTTCTTTACTATTTATCTGGCTAATGAGTGCCTCAAAAAGGTTTTCACCTAAGGATATCAATGTTTTATCTTGTTCATGACCAAAAAAATTTATCTGCTCTTGAAAGTAGGTTTAAAGATCCAAATATAAATCAAATCCTTGCATATGATCACTAATTGGTAATCCATCTCTAAGTTCCATGCACTCTATAATAGATTCTTCATTTTAGAATTCATCAAGGTGTACGTCCAAATTTTACTAATCCCAATCAATGAGTTTGGGATGGCAAAGGCAAAGGGAACAATAGCATGTAATGGTCATAATGGAGTTTAAATCAAATAAGTCCATATTAGTAAGATCATCGTAAGTACTATAATGGGATGCTACACCACTCTTAGGTGTCTCATTGCTAGTTGATTTACAAAAATCACTATTAAAGATCATGAGGTCACCCCTAAGTGGTATAAATCTAATACCTTGATTTATGTTAGGTTTTTTTGGTGATAAAGGTTCTAGAATCCTTGTGTTCATGAACCAAGGACTTTTCCTTTATAATAAAAATTATCAATTATTCAATTAGGGATAATATATTTTGGATTCTGAAAATAATTAGGAATGCCATCAAAATATAACTAGTCTCCTCTAATGAAAGCTTATCGATCCAGATTTGTTGAAGTAGTAAGTACAAATGCCATAGTTGGTTTATTTGTATCTTTCTTATTTTTCCAAATCATGTTATGTCTGCAAGGTATTTTCAAAGTTTTATGTTTTCTAAATGATTTGGGAGTCTTGGGCAACTTAGCATGTGGAAGGAATCTTTAAGACGGTATGTGGAAATGCCTATATTTTCTATAATGACCTCTTTTTCAAGGGTTGTGGGAAATGGATTATTTAAAGTGGAAGCAAGGTCACTTGGGTTGATATAATTGAATTTTATTAGATTTGAAACTATTTCATTTTTATTCTTTACAATGAATTTAGAACTAGAATAATAGTTATAATTATGAAATATAGCCTCTAGATGTTTTACATACTAGTAAGATTGTAGATCAATATGAAAGGTGACTTCAAATCCATCATGGGAAAATTTAAGGAACTTATAAAAAGTGAATGGGATACCCTATACCTCATGGATCTAAGGTTGACCAAGAAGTATGTTATAAGAACTTAATATTTATAATATGTAAAAAGGTATGATGGGATACAAACCCAACAATTATTAACAAACAAATAGTATAGGAAGATTCCATTTCAACATTATTATATGCTTTGATTATAATTTTTTTTAGATGAATGCCATTCATAGTATAACCCAATTGATGTATTAGATTGAGAGACACTGTGTTTAGCCCCAAACCGTTATCTATAAGAACATGCTTGATTTTATGGTTTTTAATGATGACCTCAATATACAAGGTGTTGTATGGATAAGACAAAGAGTGGAAATGTCTCTTTGATCAAAAGTAACCTATCAAAATGAAAATAAATGGCCTAAAAGTGTTTGAAATGTTTTAATTTTAATGTCTTTAGGAATAGTAGATTGTTGAAAAAGCTCGTTCAAAATAGTTCTATGGACTTTATACCTACGTAAAAATATATAATAGAAATTTGTGTATGGTTTTTACTTAGTTATTCCAAGATACTGTAAGGTTTTTTAATAGTACTATGATAAATTTTAGCCTTAGTTTTCATGGTGTTCAATTTTGGATCCAAAGACATAATGTTCATGTTGGGTCTAGTGGTAGAAGAGGGAAAAGGGCCCTAAAGGGTAATTCATGAGTGTCTAGTTGTGATTGCATAATTTAGAGGTGGAAATTAGCCATTATAATTAGAAAATGATGGAAAAGGGCATTGGAGGGTGAATCATGTGTGTCTAATTACATTTGTTTAATTTTGAGTTGATAAGAAGCCATTACAATTAGAGGAAGGAGGTCTATAAATGATGAAGAATGAAAATCAAGGTACAATTGAATTTCCTATACCCAATGTGGTGTTATTTGAAAGAGAGGGTATTGACCCTATAATAATGGGTTCAATACTTTGAGAAACATAGGATAGCTCAAATGTTGTAATAGTGATAGTGGAAATGTGGTTTTTATAAATATGCCCCACTATATTATTGTATTCATAATGCATGTTTTTGTAACAAAGGTTATTAGCATGGGTACTATGATCCTCATTATGATCATGTTGATTCTAATTCTAGCCTTGGTTTTATTATCACTAGTTATATCCTTGGTTCTGATTATTTCTTCTCGATTGTGAATTTTATCTAAAACATAGATCTTTATAGATGTTCATATCCTAATTAGTGTTTTATGAAGCAATCTTGATCTCAACTTCATTGCTTTCAATCAAATCTTCAATGAGATGTCATAGCTGAATACATAGGTAAGCACCATGACCAACAACATAATGGAAGTTGAAAAAATAGTATACCCAATACTAGTCAATCTTGGGTTGATCTTTAGGAAATGCCCTTGGTATAGGACACACAATAAAATCAGCTACTATAAGCTTTTGGAATAGTATCTCAATAGGCTCTCCTAGTTTGCTAAAGACTCTATATTTGTTACTAAAACCCTTCATAGAGGGACTCTTTGAAAAGTGGTTGGTGGAGATAATTTAACATTTAGAGATGGTGGAGCCTACACCATTTATACATGTCTTGATTTAGTTACTCCATTTCCTACCATGTTCTTATTCTTGTTAAGCCCCTTGGTTTTATCTTTTTCAATAATTTTTGTAGGATATTGGGGCTGATTTGACATTTGAATGTGTGAATAAATATTGATAAGGATTTTAGTGATAGGTGTATGCAATCAAAAATGCATCATGTTTATAAATCAATCTTGGCTCAGAGAATATAGAGCATACCTACACTTTTGATTTGGATACACTTATTAAGTAGGATCATGATTAATATGGGGATCTACTAGATTCAATTAGGGGATCACTTATCATAACATATCATGATATGAAGGGTTTCAAATATTATAGTATAACACAATCACACAACAACCCTAATTATGTCCTAAGGTTTAAAAAATTCACCTATTATAATAATAAATAAATCTAATCTAGTGCATACCAAAGCTTGTGGCACAAAGTAAGGGTTAGAAATAGTAAAATAAATAAATTGAACATGTATTAGAAGTATATACTCACATCAGTGTATATGAAATCCTAATACATGGGATAATAATAAAATGCATTATCTATCTACTCTTACAAAGGATAAATAAAGTTAATAATGCTTAACTTTGAAGATGAACCCACTGAGCCTTAATCTCTCCCTTGGCCAAGGTGCTTCACAAGAAATTATTGTGGTATGTAAGGATAACTAAGATAAATCAGCTCTAGGCTACATAACCTATCTAATCATCCAGAAGACTTATCCATAAGACAAGATCTATATCTCCAAAGAAATTATGGAACCCTATGCTTTATTCCTCAATTAGAATGGTCAATAAGGAGATGTTCATTCTCACTTATTCACTATTAATTATTCTCTTATGAAATGGTGGGAAATGAACTTATATATACAGGTGGATCTTTCCCTAAATCTTTCCAAAAACATTAGTTTTATAGGATCAAACCAGTCAACCCAATGTGTTTTTAGGGATAATTCACTAGGTCTGAGCTAGGTTAGCCAAAAGGTTAACAAACTAAGAAAGTGAAAAATACCCCTAAACTATACTAGGTCAACCTAGTCAACATAGTACAAAGGGTGTTTAGGTAATAAATTGAGGATGGAAAGAGGAAAATGACTTAAATGGGTAAGACTGAGAAGAATAAGGTTAGGTTAAATTATTTTAGGAGACAAGTGTGTAGATGGTAAGTGGCAAAAATTATAACAATCTTATGAAGCACCAATGGTTTGCCCACCCCTTTCCCAATGCATCCCTTAAGACATGCACTCAGAGAGATTGAGACTCAATAGGTTATTACAAGATACAAAGTGTCAGTAATCAGTAAAAGTTTGAAAATATTATGTGTATACATATTCCCCACTCAAAGCTCATCATATGTCATGTAAGTATAACATAAGATGGTGCTTTAGGATAGAACATGATAGCACACAATGTTGATGATAATTAAAGTATAGTAAGTATTAAATAAAATGAATAAAAGGATTGGATTTAAAAACACATACCTTTAACTTACTTTAGTTCTGTAGATAATGAATTAGACTGTAAAAAATGTGAAGGTATCCAATGTAGAGAACACTAGACAAACATGTATAAGTTAGTGCAAAAAATAGCCAAAAAAAATAGAAGATAAGAATATGATAGTGGAAAATATTCTCTATGTCATCATGAATCTAATGTATTTTATGGTTTGCAAAATGGATGTGTAGAAACAAAGATATAAGAAAAATAAGGAATTTGTAGGCAAATAATTGAAAGATTTAAATTTTGAAAAATGTTTTTAAATAGGGTAAAAGACAAGTCATTTGTTATTTTGACTTGTGAGAGAGGAGAAAAAGAGATCTAGAGACAAAGATGAGTTAGGATGGTGAAGAGATGACAGGCTAGATAGGGAGAGGCTCAAGGAGTAGGAACAAGTGCACTACAAGTGTGCAACTAAGAATCTCAAACCAGTTTTTGAAATTTGTATTGAAATAAGTGTATTTTTAGTAATTTTGAATTTTAAACATTACTAGATGTTATAATGAGGAAAAATTAGATTATAATATTAATAAATATGAAGACAAAAAATGGGTTTGAAAGATTTAGGAAGAAAATAATAAAAATTTGCTTTTTTGGAAAAATGCAAGGGGTTGTTAGGAAGAAAGCATTGGGTCAACCAAGTTGACCTAGTAGGTTGGAAACTAATTAGAATCCATAGTGTCAACCTAGTAAGTATGGGTCAACCCTATATAATTTTTAGGCTGGTGGCCTAGTTCAAAGTTGATAGGTGGTTTGAAAAGTCCAAAATGGAAACTCAACACTAGGAAGGGGAAGATAAAGGGGTTGACTTAGATTTTGAGTCAACCAAATGAAAAGATAAAAAAAATTTGGTCAAACTAAATTGACCAAAGGGTTATAATGATTCAAAAAAGAATAGAAAAGGTTTAAATAAGGATAGAATGGTATGAAAAATACCAAGTAACGTCAAGAAGAGTTGAGTAGGCTAAAAGTAAGGTAAAAAGAATAAAATAAAGTAATATAGGCTTGTGTAAGAAGAATTTATTTTGACTATTCATAACATGGAGGAATTGATACATCCTTTATTATTTCTTAGGTATATGGATGATGGAGATTTTGGAGACTTGTGGATGTGGCATGGTTATTGGACTTGTTAGATAGGTTTTCAGATAGAGATATGGCTATACTAGGATCCATAGGTCTAAGTGAGATAGCATAGATAGTCAGATCCCCCTCAGTGTTGATCTGTTAGTCATGTTCTTTAGTTTTTGGGAATGATTGACTTACACCTTCATATGGGAGATATATGGGGATACAATAGAGGTGGATATCATGCTAGAGGATGTCCATGCCATCTTGGGGCTACCTATAGTAGAAGCACAAGTTACCATAGGGATATTAGATAGTTTAAAGGAGAAGAGAGCCTTAGCCATGTGGGCTACAAGTTTAGAGATAATATTACCAAGTAGGAGAGTTACCATGTTTTATGTATATACATCATAGATTTTGGACATTCAAAAGGTTGTGATAGGCCTTGTGACATAATGGGTGCTATGTCACAAGCTAGATGGAAAGGTACCACTATTCATGGTAGCTTTGATCATGATGATCTTGGAGGAGAGAGCTCTATATAACCTAGGATTTTTCATCTAGGTCCATATAGTACCTGATGTATATGAGATGTTGGTTAGATGGTATCTAAACATGGGACTAATTATATTTCTAACATCTTAGATATATGAGAGGTTTCATATGTACCAATCTGCTAGGTTACCCCATGTGGTCGATGATAGGTCACCTTTAGTGCATGGATAGAGAAAAGACTAGGTATCATGGGACATGCCCCTTATTTTAGTGTTGTATTCAATGAGATGCATAGACATAGTGAGGTAACCATACAAGCACATAATAGCTACGTGGGTGAGATGGGACATAGTTACACTAGTGATAGTGAGGACAAAGGTGGTTAGACATTATTTATAGTGGAGAGAGCCACATCTAATGGCATGGTGTTAGGATAGATGGACCTACCTCATCTATCAACAATAATACTAATTCTCAAGTAGTGGGATTGACATGTGAGGAAGCCATAAGGGAGGAGAGGACTAGGGCCACTAGTGGTGAGGCCAAGATTGAGATCATATTAAGAGTGACCATAGACTAGTTAGGTAAACTGAGGAGATGAGCAAGAGGATATAGATGTAAAAGAGGAGATAATACATATACCACTAGAAGCTCCACATCAATATGAGAAATAACCATCGAGGATATGACATTGATGGAGGTAGGATTAAGAGAGAGTGGTGACTATTGTAATCCCAAATGACTCCATAGGGGAGCTAGAGGAGATGATAGAGAGACCACTCAAACATATGTTGAGATGAACATGAGCAATGATAGTAGGGTTTGAGCTAAGGAGGTGGCCTATAAAGAAGGTGCTAAAAGGATATGTAGATGGGGAGACTATACTAGGTGGTCGTGCAAATGGTGAGACCATAGTAGATGAGACATAGATAGGTAAAAGATGATTAATTTGTTGATTAAGTTTTCATTTGGAAATAGATATAGATAGATAGATATTATGAGATATAATAGTGATTTAATATCATCTTTTGGGTTTTTTTAGGTATAGTTGAGGATGTAGAGGAGATATGGGGGTCCCTAGTATGAGGAGTACTCCATGATGTCTTAGATGAGACTCTATATCCATATAACCCCATGACACTAGAGGATCCAAGTGTACCATTTACCCTAACTCAAGTGAGCTGGTGCATATTAGCTAGAGAGGTAGTGAGGTAGATATGGGAATAAATGGAGAGGATGAAACCACCACTAGTAATGGGTGTTAGGGATCTCCAACCATGGTAGGTTTTAGAAAATGAGAGAGCTATGTTTTTGGATATATTATCATATTTGATAGAGATTTTAACCTAGTTGGTAGAGTCACAAGTGTAGGTAGCACACCTATAGGGATAGGTAAAAGGATTGAGATCCCATATGGCCTCCTTATAGCATATTATTCAGAGGATTTAGATTGAGTCCTTAGTAGAAAATATGGCTAGGCCATAAGATAGATAGGATAGATCCCAACCATAGAGTTGGATCATTATATATGGGTGTATATGTTTTATTAAACTCATTATATATATATATATATATATATAGATATATATATATATATATATATATATATATATATATATATAATTTTGGCATATTGCTATTGGTTGTGTATGTTGTCATTATGGTTAATTTTGTTTCTGTATTATGGTGTTGGTTTTGGATGGTTTAGATATATTTATTTCTATCACATGTATTTATCTTTGTTGAATATGATATAGGAAATATATGAGGTGTGGTCTCTTTTCTAGCATTATGAAACACACATGCATGGTTAAAAAGAAATAGGCAAAAGGACTTGGAAAACTATAATCAATCAATAAAATGTATTAACCACTATTTCAAGTTGGGAAATACGTAATAACAAGATATTACTAAGTATAAAGAACCAAGAAATGGTAAAATAAGATGGTAAAAATTAATCTATTTTTAAACCAATATGAAAGATTTTTACACCAAATTAAAACAAGTAAAATCATACTAATATCACATTGGGAAGTATGAAAACAATGTAGTAAAATGGAAGGTATGTAAAAGGATAAAAATCATATAAAATCAAATTAATTAAGTTAATCAATAATACTAAATAATGTTAATAAATTTGAAATAAAAACAAATTTGTAAAATTTTGGTCTTAAATTAGTCATACTAATTCAAGCTGGGAATCCTAGTATGAAAAATTCAAGAAATGATTGTAATCTTAGACAAACTCAAAAAATAACAAGATAAAAAGGCAAATAAAAATTAATTAAGCATAAAAAATAATAAAAAAATATGGTAAGCATTTAAAATGACATGAAAATTCATAATCGATAGAATCTTATTTAAAATTTGACACATGTAATTTGGATGGTGACTTGGGTATTGGAAAATTTTGTGAGGAGGGCCGGTTCCTATCCATGGTCTTAAACTGCAACTCAATAAAGAGAACACCACTAGGTTAGAATAAATAGGAATATTAGGTAATAAAGGTAATGTGGGTAATAATAAGGGAAAGATGGTAATTTGTGAGGAATGCTAGGTCCTATCTGTACTCTTACAAAGTAACTCACAAATGAAATACCAAGGGGAGTGATCAGTATACAAAATAATATTTCTGAAGAGGAAATATAAAGGATATAAGGAGTGAAAAGGGAAGTGTAAAAATCAAGACCTAGGCATTTTATGATAAAACCTTAGGAGGCAGGAGGTATACTAAGGACATGAGAGGACACTAAGTGACTAGTGGTTGTCTATGTATAAAGCAAACCTATTTGATATAGACACAAGGCTTTGTAGGAAAATAAGCATGATACTAAGATCAAATCATTAAGGTATATTGGAATAACAAAAATTAAAATGGACCTACCTTCCCTTGATGTGTTCACCGTTCTTTAAGACCCCTTACAAAGTTCTCAGTCTACTATGAAGATTGGGTACTTATGTGAGAAAGTAGGTAGCACTAAAATATTTTTTTATTCTCCTCTTCTAATCTACTAGCCTACCCCACCCCAAAGGACCTTGGCTTTATGGTGAGGTCAACTATGGAGTTTGAGCTTCGATTAGAAGAAGGAGATGTGTTTTGAATCACACATTTTAGTGTGATTTATTTTTTAAGAATATTTTTGCCTTTTGATATCATTGTCTTTTGTTTAAATGATTTGGATTTTAACTTTATTTTGAAGGCTTTTTAAGATTCCTCCTCCATATAAATTGAAAATGACCAATCATGAGAAAGACAGTGATACACACAAATGAGCTATAGGCTAAGGCTAAAAGAAGCTAAGTAAACAAAGACAAATACTAACTAAGACACTTAGGATTGATAATGAACTAGTACGTTATCTCAAGTCTCAACTGTGTATATGCTTAGTTTATGGTAGAAGGAAGATGGAAAAAGGAGATCCAAAGTGGATGGGTAAAAGGAGATAATAATGAGTAAGATTATTTGCTAACTGATCATATGGTAAACAAAGACAATAACCAAAGGGAATAAGGTTTGGATAACCAAATCACCATGACAAATTAGCTATGAAAAATAAGGATAAAAAATCAAAACAATAGTAAAGATACAAGAAAGAGAGTTTGATAAAAACTCCAGTGAAAAAGAAAAAGTAACGATAAATAAAAGATAATCATATGCAAATATAACTACTAATATAAACTAGATATAGTACAATAAGTAATATCATGATATAAGATAAGCAAAAATTTGACACAATGTCAAATGATATAATAGATAAAATTAAGATTGGAGCACACATACAATCCAATATAAATGTGAAATCACTATGGATTTGCTCATAAATACTAGTAATATGTCCACACATATTATCCAAAAAATTAGATAAGTATTTATGAATATGTAATAAAATTGTTGTTAAGGTTTCATCAATCTTTAATAAATATAGGGAAAACATCTCTTTTGATCTTGTCAACTAAAAAAGTAAGAATGCTTAAAGGATCATGTTGAGGAGGGAAATTAGGCAAGAGATGGCTAGGAGAATACATCAGATCAAGATCTAAGGGAGATGTAGGAATCACCAGTGGAGAAGGATCCATGATTGAAGGATTCATGGGTGGAGAAGGATCCACATGTGAGGGAAGGTCCACAAGTTAAGGAATCACCAATAGAGGCACAGAAGGTGGTGAAGGGACCATAAGAGAGGAAGGAACTACTATATTTGGATTCATGGGAGAAGAGAGAGAATCCTTTTTGTGGGAAATAGTTATGATAGGAAGAAAAGAAGGTCTGAGAATCACTATAAGATGATCTTTGAGATGTTGTTGAAGGATGTGACAATGATCAGTGTGATGGGTGCCACATAGATGCCATAGATAATATACCTCACCATCATTAGGCATGTCCATAGGAAGTACTTTTAGGGGAGTATGGATTTGTTTGATGATGAGAAAGAAGGATGCAATGTATCAGTATATTGTCTCAACTTGTGATAATGGGTGTAAGAATGATTATTTATCCCATGGAAGATATAGATACGCTTGTGAGTGGTTTTAAGAGAAGCACTCATGGAAGGAGGTAAAATAGGAGTGGGAGAATCAATATAATACTCATTTTCCCATTTGGTGGGTAGAGGAACCATCCTAGGTAGGGGAAATAAACCTCACCAAGGGAGGGTGATGATGAGGAAGGAATGGAACTAGGCTCAATGAAAGGAGTGATATCATCAAAAATAGGGCAGGACTAATTATAGTATTAATCGAAATGGGATCAACTATAACAAGAGTGGGAAGAAGCTAAACTATAGTAGGCTCTACTATGGGAGGAGTGGGATCTAAAAAAGTTATAAGGAGGGTTTTAGTAACCTTAGGGGTAAACCAACTATGAGGGTTAAGGTACCTAGTAAAATGATAAGGCCTAGTCATAGAACAATCTATGAGCATAGTATTACATAGCTCCTTATAAAATAGAGGTGTTATTGCCATCTCTACCCTATGATAAAGAGGGAAAATACAAAAATAAATAACTATAAGCAAAGGAAAATGATGATAGACATGAAAAACTCAAATAAATAAGAGCGTAAATAGAAAATCTTGACATCATAGGAATGTATAAGACTACCTAATAATGGATCATCTAAGGAATACCCACCATCATAATCTAGGGTATGAAGATCAATGGCATAGGTAGGGATAACCTTGTCATCTAATGAAGTACGGTGAATAGAATGCCTGGTCTTGGTTAAGACTATTGGAATGTCATAGAAAGGAGGCTTATGAGAATGATATTGTAAGGAAGCAAGGAGACATGACATGAGATGAGGTGAGAGATCAAAAGTTTTGATCTTTAATTTAGTCTCATTTGACCCATCATCATTAGAATCTTAGGGATTAGGAGGAATGTTACCAATGAGCTCAGGATGCCCACTCTAACCTCAAGATGAATTGATTGGAAATTTAAGACACTAAAACTCATGAAATATAATTCTTGGAGAAGGTGAAAGAGTAGGAATCTTGAAGACACTAGGATCTTAGAATTTTTGGAAATTATAAGGGTTAGTATCACCTTGAATCCTATAAATGGTTCCATTATGATGTAATTTAATGCATTAGTAGGTGGAGGAAGCAATAACTCTCATGTAGTTTTTCCATGGACTACCAAGCAAGATATTATAAGAAAAGGGAAAGTTAAAGATCATCACCTTCATAGAAATAGTGATAGGTGGGATAGTAATAGGAAGCCACACATAACTTAGAGGGGGCATTTACCTTATATTGTATCCTTGGAATGTGTTATGTGTATACTTAATATTATATTAAAAATATCTAAGGGTCTTAATGAAATTAATAGAGGAAAAAACCATGATAGAACCCTCATCATTCAATACATGCTTAACTTGGATATTACGTATTTCGATGCCAATGAATAAGGGAGGATCATCTGCATGAAGTAAAATCTCATTAGGAATCATAGAAGACATGGGAAATTTTAAAGAAAGAGAGGTGTCTATGGTTTCATCAACGTTGATATAAATCTCTTCACATTGTTGTAAAATACTATCTTTATAACTAGACAAAGTTACCTCCCATCCTGCTAGCGGAGGACAAGGGACATTCATCTTGAATAAGAGCTACATGAGACAGTTTATATGATGTGTATATGTCCTCATAAGTTCAAGGAATGGAATTTGGCATGGGATATTAGTGAGTTTAGTAATGGTATCTCACTCATCATGGCCCATAAGAAGGTTTTTAGATAAAGGTGAATAATGGTTAAGGAAGTCCTTGGAAGGAGGAACCAAAGTATATTAGAGTTTTTATTGATAAGAAGAAGAAGGTTTATAACAAGGTGGTAATTCATGCTCTGATGATGAAGGATATGGTTCAAGTTTATTTTTAGAATTGGAATAAGAAGTGTTAGTGGAAGATTGACTACTATTAGCATTGGAATATCATGGAAGATTGATAGAAATAGAGTGGGATGTGATATCTAAGGAGGAATAAAAAATTGGATAGTCAAAAGTGACAAGATCTTCTTGCCCTAGCTCATTTAAATGAGTTAGAGAATGATATTAGATAACATGATATGTCTTATAGGAAGGAGGAGTGTAGATAGGTTGAGAATCAATGAAAGCCACCACCCTTCACATATTAGTCATGTTAACCACATTCTCTTTAGAATTTGGTTCAACAAGACTTTCTACATTATTGGTAGAAGGGGTAGGCTTGTCTTGAGAATATTGATTTGGTTAATAATTAGGTAAAGGATATTTATAGATAGATAAATGAGCATTAGATTGATTTAACGCTTGAGTTTTGTTATGTGATTCATATTATTTGAAATCAATCTCATAGGCTTGTTGACACATACAAATAATGGAATAATGATCAAAATTAGATCCAAGAAGAAAATCCATAGCTAAATTACAATGTTATCTATAGGTATCATGAGAATAACCCCAACTAATGTTAAACCAACAAAACTTATTAGGACCATACTAGGATTTCATACGATGGGTAGGGTCAAGTTCTCCATAGAAGAAGCCTAGGTAGATATTTAAGAACTTAAGCTAAGGATAGAGGTTTGTGAACATTAATGTTGTTGGGTAAGGATAAATGAGGATTAGTGTATTATTGATAATATGGAACTAGTTAAAAAAAAGAGTTAGGAATGACAACTTGAAAATTGTGAATGGTATCATAATAATCAGTAATATCATCATTATTAATATTGTGGTTTTTATTCTTTAGTAATAAACGAGGACCCGTATAAGGTTGGGGTGGCTTGAATCGACACACTAGGAGATCTTGGTGTTTATCTTGGTCAATAGCCGCCTCCAAGTTACATGGAGAGAGAGTTTAGACTCAATATTGTAGTTTAAGAAAGAGAGAATTTTTTAAAGAGATGAAAAATATTATCATTGGCTATGTTATGTTAACATTTGTTTGACAAAGTCTTCCATCTCTTAACAAAGGCTTGGGAGGTTCCATTTTCATGTTGTTTGTAATAAGTTAAATGAGCCAAATTTTTATTAGGAAGATCATTAGTTTAGAAATATTTCACTAAAGCATCTACTAAGTCCTCCAAACTAGAAATGGAATGAACTCTAAGTTGATTGTACCAATCCAAGGCATCACCCATGAGCGTTTTGGCTAGGAGCTTGGTAGCGGTAAAGGTGTTTAATTTGACCCAATATTTGTAAATATTTAAAAATGTTTTTAGATGAAGGGTAGGATTGGTTGACCCATTATAATAAATTGTATGTGTTATGCCTTCTATATTAATGTTGGTAATTTGAGTAGTGAGAGGTTCATTTTTTAGGTGCTTAATGGTTTTATAGACTAAAGGAGGTTGGGGAATTAGATTTCCTTGAGAATATCGAAGAGAAAGAGGGGGAAATTTTTTATTATGTATGCCCCAAGCCATTGGTTTTGGATTATATTTAAGATTAAGAAGTTAGTTTTATAATCTCATCATTTGATTTGTATTATGCGCTTGAAAGGTATTCATTTGATTGAGAGTTTGAAACAAAAGTTGATGTGTTTGATTAGTATCAAAATCATTAGAATTGGTATTTTTTATAGTATTATTGTATTTAGTACCACTATTAGTTTTTATATGAGCTTAATAAGAATTATGAGAATGTGAGGCACTAGAGGAAAATTTTCTTGTGAAGCAAAAGATGGACTAGTAAATGGTTAAGAGGAAGAAGCACTAGAAGTATTATTGCCTTGGGTAGTAAAAAATGAACTAGTGGAAGGATCAAGGATAGTAGATCTTATGAGAGTCCCACTATATGTATAACCTACCATATTAGTGTATATACTAGGCATGGAGGTAGAAGAGGTTAGAGAAGAAGATGTCATGACATGGAGTCAAAATTGAAGAAAGAGGTTGAGAATTAAATAAAGTGGTACCCATAAATCTAGTATTGAATGTATGAGTAGGTGAATGAGGTTCTTAAACTTGACCTCTAATCATGAGGTTATAAATGGTATAAGGATCCTTTCCTCAATGTTGAGTAAATTCAGTGATAAAGATGAGCATTTCAAGAGTATACTCTAACTGAGGGTGATGCTCTAAGAAAACAGGAGGATTATGCTAAAAAGAGAGGTTTGGAGGGATCCCATAGTTCATTATGTGAGTGGAAATATGAACATTAATAACATCCAAAATAGGATACCTACTTTATATATGGGAGACAGTATTAGGATTGGTAAAGTTCATCATTTCTATTGACTGTAACTCATTGTCATCACCCAAAAGAAAATCCATGATGAAGGAGAAAGAAGAAAGATGAGAAAACAAAGGATAAAGAGGTGACTAAAATAGTACAAGGTCGATTGGGTTAACCTAGCACAACAATAACATCTGTAAAACTGTAAAGGGTCAACACTGTCAATCTAGCATGGTGTATAAAAGGTACTGAGTTGATTGGGTCAATCTAGTATAGTAGACAAGGAATTCAAGGAGCCTAAAAATAGATTATGAAAACGAAATAAGATATTTTTTTAAGTAATGAAAAGTATTAAGTACTAAAAGGAAATAGATAATCAATTGTATTAACACTAGCCAATCTAATTAAAAAACACAAAATAAAACCTTACACTAATGCTAGATAATGAAAGATTTTTCACACATAATTGAACAAAGAGAAAGAAATTGACTTGAAAAGTAAAGAGATAAATAATTGGTCAACTTGAAGGTTTATTTGATTAAAAAGATATGATTTTAAATGTGATTGGCTGTTAGCTATAAGTAAGGTACTAGATAACAATCTAAGAATGGTTTCATGTAGTTTGGGCTAAAAGGGACTATAGTGGTAATGATACAAGCTTGGTATTTGGGCCTACCCCCTCACTTCACACATTTTAGTGATAAGGGTGTTAGGTGATTATATAAAATATACCACTAACCACATTTTATACTTGACTAGAGCATCAAGTCATCTTCCCTCTTGATGATGAAATCTAAGTAGGTTGGCTTTGGGTAGACAGATGTTATAGTAATTTTTTAGATTATGTGATTTGATCATGTGTGCATAAAAATAGAAATAGTGAAACTAAGTGATTAATTAAAAATCCCTTAATTAAACTATGTGATGTATTCCAAGCATGCAACAAAGAAGAAAAGAAAGGTGTGATCCAATTATTAGTAGATATAAGGTTAATTCCAACTTGAAATAAGGTATAATGTTGACACTATATACACAAAATATAGAATAGGTTCAATAGGGTCAAACCTATACTACAAAAGTAAGGTCTAAAAATAAACTAGGTTGGTAGGGTTGATCTAGTTATTTAAGATAGCACATAGAGCACATAAATGGGTCAATAATGTTGATCTAGTTGATTGTGCAAGGGTAGTTTTAAAAAATACAAACTATGAAAGGAAAGATAGAAAATAAATAAATAGAGAGATAGAAAGGAAACTCAGTGGATTAGAGATGCAATGAAGGGATATTTATGATGAAAAATCTTGAAGTATGGTTGAGAAACCTATAAACTAGGTTGACACGATTGATCAAGATGTGTAAAAACCTACTACAGAGAGCTAAAATTATAAGGGATCAATTAGGTTGACCTAGTAGGCTGAATTGTATGTCTAAAAATATATAAATATGTACTAGGTCAATTAGGTTGATCCAATTTCTTATTCCTATAAACTTGTGCATAGAGATAGATAGTTGAGTTGACCGAATCAATCTATTATGTCAAAATATATGATCAAAATGATGATCAAAAGAATTAAATAAGTGAAATAAATGTTGCAAGGGTTAGTTTCACATCAGGTTCACTAGAATATATACAATAAAAATGCATCATGTCTATAAAACAATCTTAGCTCAGAGAAGATAAAACATACCTACACTTCTCATTGAGATATACTTGTTAATCAGGAGCATGAACAATATGGGGATATACTAGACCTAATTAGCAGATCCTTATCACAACATATCATGCTAGGAAGGGCTATAAATATTGTATTCTAACACAATCACAAAACAACCCTAATAGAGTCCTAAGGTTCAAAACATTCACCTATTCTAAGAATAAGAAAGTAAATCTAATCTAGTGCAAACCAAATATTGTGGCACAAAGTGGGGGTTAGAAATAATTAAAAAAAATAAACTAAAAATGTATTAGAAGACATATACTCATGTCAATGTATATGTAATCCTAATACATGGAGAAGAATACAACTGCATTATCTATCTACTCTTACAAAGGATAAATAAATTTAGTAATACTTACCTTTGAAGATGAACCCACCGAGCCTCAATCTCTCCCTTGACCAAGGTACTTCAAAAGAGATTGTTGTGGTATGTAAGGATAACCAAGATAAATAAGATCTAGTCTACACAACCTATCTAATCATCCAAAAGACTTATCCACAAGACAAGATCTGTATCTCCAAATAAAGTATGAAACCCTAAGATTTATTCCTCAAGTAGAATGGTCAATAATTAGATCTTCATTCACACTATTTGCTATTAATTATTTTCTTATGAAATGGTGGGAAATGAACTTGTGTGTGTGTGTGTGTACAGATCTTTTCCTAAATCCTCCTAGAAATTTCAACTGTATAGGGTCGACCCAATTGACCCAGTGTGTTTTCAGGGATAATTCATTAGGTCTAAGCTAGGATGGCCAAAATTATAACAAGCTAATAAAGTTAAAAATACCCCTAAATTGTACTAGGTCAACCCAGTAAACTTGGTATAGCTAATTATGCAAAAGGGTGTTGAGGTAAGAAAAGGAGGATGGAAAGAGGAAAATTATTTGATTGGGTAAGTGTAGACACCGAAATCGTGTCGACTCCCCTGGTCCTTCCCCATCTTATTCTTCTTCGCCTATTAAACCCTTGTCGATCACTTGTTTCACCAACCTTGACCCTGGCAGCATGTAAAGATGAGCACAGAGCTAAAACTAGACTCTATACCCATTATGCATCTGCCGACGTCGGTCTTTACCCGACCGATGTCGCTGACGTCGGTCACCTATCGGCCAACGTCGGCAATCTTGCTGACGTCGATCACCTTCCCCTGGTCCGTTATCAGTTACCATTTGGTTTCCCGAAATGGTTGACGAATCGTTTCAGGAACCGTCCCCGTCCCCCGCCTTCATCAACCTCTGCCAGCCATTTGAGCCAGGATCCCCGAACGCTATCCAAGAAAATGCTGAGCAACCAACCTGCGAACTCCTCCATCAACCTGCGAACTCCGAGCAATCATCAACACTACGACATCAACTAATCTGCACACCATGGCTTTCATCGCGTCGTCTACCAGGTAAGTATTATTCTATTTATTTCATTTCTTTCTCAGTTATTATTTATCAGTTCTGTTATCCCTGCCTCTGTCCCGACTCCCCCAGACTCTGTCCAAAACCCTACCCTGACCTTATCAGACCCTGTCCCGACTCTGTTCAGCCCTGTCCCGACTCTGTTCAGCCCTGTCCCGAACCTGTCCAGACTTTCCCAGAACCTGCACCTACCGACGCCGGTCACTACCCCGACCGATGACGGCACCTTAACCGACGTCAACACCTTCTTAACCGATGCCGGCACCACAGAGACCGACGCCGGTGACTGTGCAGAATAGTGCTGCATATCAGGTATGCTCTTTATTTTTTTGTCATTTATTTCTGTCATTATCATCTACTTTCATCCAATTTTCTACTCTTTTTTATCAGTGGGTTGATATCCTTCTAGGGAGTCTTCGTACTTCCGGGATCGGGCGTTCGCCTGACAACCCACCATATCTTTGACTAACGTCTTCCCGTGTTTTAGTCTCTTTTTCGCAGGTGTCATTCCTCCACAGCCAAAGAGGAGAATCTTTCAACGTCTGATTTCGGTGCGCACGACTTTATCAGGTACTTCTAGCCTTAACCTTTTATTTCAGTTTCTTATTTCTTCTTTGAATGTAGAAAGCAATTTTGCATAGAAACATTCTGGCACGCCCGGTGGGACCCTAGGTCCTCCTTGGGTTCTTTCTTTCTTTCGTTCATTTAGGCATTAGGTTTCTTCCTTTTCGCCTCCTTTCATCTCTTCTTAAATGACATCATAAGCAGAACTAAAATGAACATTTCTTTCTTGCACTTCTAGACTAGCTAAACTCATATTCTTCGACTCTTTCTCCATTCGTCTTCATACGAACAAACATTTCGACTTGGACATTAAAACACTTTGCATTCATTTCTATTTGCCTGCATCTTTTAAACCACACATAGTAATTAAACCACATATTGAATTAATCTAGATCACTTCATGTTACACGACCAAACCACCTGCACAAAACAAACATTTTAACTTACCTGAGACAAGGCCCGACTGGGATTTCATCCCCCAGCGGATACCTTACCCGTCTCGGTGACCCTACTTGGATTTCATCACCAAGGGGGAAGCCCACTCCATTCTCTGGCAGAGTATAATCTCTAGGCGAGGTATATCTTGGCTAAGCGAAACCAGCTAAACACTGGAATCGTGAAGTGAGGGGAGCTTGCTCCTTAGCACCAGGCCACGTACCAGACCCTAACACAAACTTCTTGAGCACCATAACAAAACCCGAAACCATCCATAGACTTCTTCTAGGACCCGACTCACAAAGCCAACCTCCCCAAACACACATTCTAAGGCATAAGCCACTATAATCCTAAAAATTTCACTTCTAAAATTTTAGGATCTGCTTGTGTCTTCATCTTTTTAGTTCTTATCTGCTTGTTTGAGCGTGTAAGGACGTTCTCTCTTGCCTTTTATGGTTTTGACACACAGTCAAACCAAGGCCCTTTTTGACCACTCTGGCCATCAACTACTTTCGTCTACCTCATCACTAACCCGTCCTATCATGGAGTTCCACTCGAAAACTGAAAGAACTCCTACAGGACCGACCCTGACCCTGACTCAACTTCCCATCATCCCTGAAGGGGACCAGGATTTCAAAAAATTCTTGGACCTTAATACCGCAGCCCTCCATAACTATCTCGCGAGAAACCCAACGCGAGACCTCTCGGGTGACATGGCGACGACATCCACACCATTCGCCACCCAACCTTTTTTGACTCAGCCTTTCACCCCAACCATTAACTCAACCATGGCCAATACGGAAAGTTTGGCCTCTTCGTCTATTTTTAGACCGACCTCCATCGGGGTTTCGTTACCCCCTCAATCATCTACAAATCAACCAAGTTCTATATCGTATCAGAACTTGATTGCCTCGACCCCTTACACTCTTGTGCCCACAAATGTGGGAGTGCCAACTTATCCCTCTACCAGTGCCGCTATTCAACCACCTTTGGCGGTGCCTAGTCAACTTATACCTTCGACCTTCATGACGCAACCACCCTTAACCTCTACTTCTGCCCCTGCGACTAGTCATCCGTATGTTGCACCCTTACTGGTACAACCGACTACGTCGTATACCTCCTCTAACCTCTTCCAAGCGCCTTACAACTTAGGGGGCGCTCAACCCACCAATCCGTCAGCAGACATCATCAAGATGCTGATGGATAAAATGTCCAGTCTCGAAGCTTCTATCTCCGGTTCAAATATTATCTCTTCATATGACCAGATTTATAACGAGCCCATTCATCCTTCTGTCCCTATTCGACCATACCCCAACTATTGGGAGCTTCCTAAATTTACTCACTTTCAGAGTAAGGAAGACCCACAACAACATCTACGGGCATTCAGACATGCCTGCTATCTTATTGCCCACGACGATGCGTTATTATTACAAATATTTCCTATGTCTCTTTCTGGCCCTGCCCTTGACTGGTACAGCTCCCTTGCCAGACATTCTATCTTTTCCTTCATTCAACTCGCTCAACTATTTCTTGACCATTTCTCAATCAACATTACTAAACAAGTTTTGATCACAGACCTTTACTCCATTAGGCAATTCGACGACAAATCAGTAGTTGATTTTGTCGCCCGTTGGAGAGACTTGATTAACCAGCTCTCTTTCTCCTTGCCTCAACCCGAGCTCATTGAGCTCTTCTCTCGAGCATGTGTCAGTCACATCTCATCCACCTTGCGGGTTCAAACATTCCACACTTTTGACGAGGCCTTCACCATGGCCCGAAAGCTTGAACTCTGCGCTATTGAAAAAGATAAGGTCAAATTGTGTAACACTAACACAAGAACCAATGACCATTCTTCTTCCAGACCTTCTTCTGCCCACTCTCAATCTAAGGAGTCGGTGAACACTGTCATCTTTAGACCATCATCTTCAATAATAACCAACCGACCAGCATCTTCAACATTAGACTACATCAATAAACATTTTCAACGTCAATCCATACAGCGTCAATTCACTCCAATTGGAGAGTCATATGCCTCTGTCTTGGATAAACTCGTCAAGCAGGGGGTCCTCAATCTCCCTTCAATCCGACCACATCAATTCGACCCCTCAACACCTGTCCCTGCATGGTACATGGAGAATCACTTTTGTAACTATCACCGTGTCAAAGGCCATGATACGGATCACTGTCAAACTTTTAAAAACCTTGTCCAGAACATGCTAGACAAGGGCGATCTTATCTTGGATAACCCAAACGCACCGTCCAACCAAAACCTCGACATCTTCAAACAACCTTTTCCTAACCATCCACCTACTCAAGACAACATCCAAACCATGATCAATGACCCTCAAGACCATATACACACCGTCAACACTATCTCACCTCTTGTCCCTGACCAACCTTCTTCACAGGATGAAGAACCCTCTTCTCCTATTAGTCCTCCATCTATTTCTCCTATATTGGAGGACGCCTTGATCACACCTACACCATTAGCCCTACCTTCATCCAATGACCATACCTTGCCTACTCCTCAAGCACAAGCAGAAGGCACGATCATCCCTACCATCTGCCCACTTGAGGAGCCACCCTTTCCTATTTCTTCTCCACCAAGAGAAGACCCTATCTCTTCACCCATTTCGATTGAGGAAGACCTAGTCACGGTTTCCTCTTGCCCTTTGCCTGAGATTGTTACATCTCACTCACCTCTGTCCACATCTAAACCCAAACCTGTATCTAACCTCACCTCGCACAATAGTGGCCCTCGACTCAAACTAACGAAGACCACTAGACCACATTGGAGGACTCCTCCCCCACCTTCATCATTACCTTCAATCTTAGGCCCACATCCATCCACTTTAATTGGAGTGCTTCCTACTCCCATCCTTCACAGAGGCACGTCGCCTCCATTACTCTATCAACCTGTCAAACATATATCTTCTCTAAATCATCGACCAACATCTCTTACACCTCTTAAACCAACGTCATCAACCCTCACTGCAATAAAATATCCAGACCCGTTAGCAGGTTCTTATACCTTGTTGTTACGGCACTTATTGCAGTCATCTCGCCTCAACCTTCTGCCTCTCAAACCATATCATTCTCTCGGACCTAAACCACCTTGGTTCGACGACACTCGTATTTGTGCATATCATCGCACACCTGGACACGACACGGAGCATTGTTGTGCCCTCAAGGTCACCATTCGCCAATGTCTGGGGAATGACACCTCTCTTCTTGACCACGTTATCAAGCCTTCAACACCGCCCCTCTCATCAACTTTCGGATCAAGACCCTCTTGGTTCGACAACTCTAAATACTGTCACTATCATCATACTCCGGGACATGACACTGAGCGTTGTTGCGCTCTTAAAGCTGTCATTCGTCACCAATGGAGAAAGGATTCCCTTTTCATCAAGGATCCTCTAGACCTTCCCTCCCACAAATCATCAACACCAACTCATACCTCTCCAACCTCATCACCTAAATCGGGATCTCCACGCCAGGTTCTGGTTCCTTTGTCACCTTTAACCCCCTTATTCAACATCAACACAGTCCATCTGACCACTAAACCTCAACCTACCTTAACCAATCCGTCAAACATTCTCCCTAGCCGCTGGGGGAATTCAACCTTCATCCAAACTTCGACCAATTTTTCAACACAGTCTCGACCACATATCAATCACTCTTTCAACTTAGCCTCAACTAGACTAGCAACCAAACATTTAACCCGACCTCAACCAAACATTCGACCCAACCAAAGACCAAATACCAACCAATCAACCCTCGACCAACCATTGACCAACTATCAAACGACCAAATCTCAATCAAACATTGACCACCCTTTTTATCCACACATTCAACCAGTCTCAATCAATCAACGACCATATCAGTTAACTTCACGTCCACTCATCAATCAACACGTGACCAATATGGAGCACAGTAAACGAGGCAAGTTTGCTCTTAATTGGCTCGGACCTTTTATTATCACGCACAAGTATGGATCAGGGACTTATTGTCTATCTTCTCTTGATGGACGCCCAGAACCTGAGCCTCTTAATGCGTTGCATCTGCAACCGTTCTATTGCTATTCGAGTATTCGTCCACTTGACACTTAACTTGAGCTCGTCCCTTGAGCAATCCCCGTCCTCTTCATCCTACTTCCTTTCAACCCTATTCCTCTTAACAATTCTTATAACCCTTTTATGCGGTATCGATGCTTTGTCCTCATAAAAGGGAGTCCTTGACCTTCTACAGTCTTGTCCATGACTCACATTTCTGTTAAATCCAAATCAAGATGTCAAAACATATCCATGGTCACTATATCAATATCAAAATCAAATAGACAGACTGCTCCCTCGAAGGACAGCTGTACTATCATTGCTGTAATAAATAGACTGCTCCCTCGAAGGACAGCTATTCAAAAGCCTTTATATTAAACAAAAATCTAGACCACTCCCTCGAAGGATGGCTATGACTACTCTGGCAATAAACAGCATTATTTTAGAAGCTTCCCACATCGATCAGCTTCACAACCTGACCACTACAGCAAATGACATCTCTATGCAGGCTTCCCGCATTGATCAGTCTGCGCCAAAAAAAAAAAAAAAAAAAAAAAAAAAATGAAAAAATGAGTCACGGACTTGACTTGTAGTTGTCTCAGGGTCTCCTATAAAAAGGGGCAAAGTTATCTCTGCTCTTAAAATGGGTTACCCTCTTTCCTCCTCCTATTACCTACTCAAGGGACTTCGAGCTCACTTTAATGTCTAAGTGATTTGATTACCGCTCTAACATAACTATGGTCAACGACATCACGCATGAATGGGGCTCTTGGTTCTCATAACCCCTATCTATGCTATCTTTTTGGTCCTTGTCAATAAAAGAGCAATATGCTTTTCACTTCTTCTGCACTTTGGTCACATTCACCTTCATCACTTGTCGATCAACTCAGCTCAACTCTCTTTTCAGACCATCAACATGACCTACCCTGTTCCCCCTAGTTTCTATGGACACCAATACACATGAAAACTATCGACTCGACCCAATTTATGTTACGCATAAACCAATACTTGCTGAAGCATAAATAGACCTCAATTCATTTTTAGCATACATCCATCACGCATATGGGATATTGCTAGGGATGAAAAACCCCTCAACCAATGTTGCAGAATACACCATTTGGAAAAGGCTGCAACATCTTTTTTTTCCTCACCATCCCTTTGACCCTTCCTCCCTTCTAGGGAGAACTACATCGGCCTGAGGCCCTATCACCAAGGCTATGTAGGCAGCACTCAGTTGACATGGGGTCTTCTGGGGTTAGCTCGGCCGCATCCTTTCGTCCATTCATCCATCCATCGACCACCAACCATTGGAGATCATGCCTATCTCCTCCGACCTCGACCACTTCCAAGACGTTGTTGCCTTGGTTGTTTTTGCATGTATGCTACCTCATGACTGGTTAGCAGAATTGTGCACAGACCTTTTTGGACCCTCACAAGTATAGGATCGTACACCGGTTGATTCGCACTACTTGTGACTTTTTCGCGTTTCTAGGAGCACTTCCTGAGCCCGGGATACCTGGAACGCGACGACCCATTTGGAGCTTTAGCTTAGATTGAGTGACCTGATCAGCAGATGACTAAATGCTGGGGCTCGGTTACTTCAATTTTGGCACTCCTCGACCCTTGACCTGTGACACTTTGGCCTGACCATCTCGTGCAGTGGTATGCGCGCAATCACGACCTTTGCAGCGTTCACCCTCACCCCTTTTTCATCCGCTCTTTATCAAATCAGCACCCGATTCCCGGTTCCCTTCCCTCGACTCCTACTTTGAGGGGGAATACCTCATCCTTACTCGGGGCATTTCGCTTCCTATTTTGTCTTGCAGTTCATTCGAATAACCAACAAGATGAAATCAACCTTATCCCTCACCTGGGGCACTCACTCCTATTTTTGTCTTGCAGTTCGTCCAGAACAACCAACAAGACAAAAAGGGGCAAATGTAGACACCAAAATCGTGTCGACTCCCCTGGTCCTTCCCCGTCTTATTCTTCTTCACCTATTGAACCCTTGTCGATCACTTGTTTCACCAACCTTGACCCTGGCAGCATGTAAAGATGAGCACAGAGCTAAAACTAGACTCTATACCCATTATGCATCTGCCGACGTCGATCTTTACTTGACCGATGTCACCGACGTCGGTCACCTATCGGCCGACATCGGCAATCTTGCTGACGTCGGTCACCTTCCCCTGGTCCATTATCAGTTACCATTCGGTTTCCCGAAACGATTGACGAACTGTTTCAGGAACCGTCCTCGTCCCCCGCCTTCATCAACCTTTGCCAGCCATTTGAGCCAGGATCCCTGAACGCTATCCAAGAAAACGCTGAGCAACCAACCTGCGAACTCCTCCATCAACCTGCGAACTCCGAGCAATCATCAACACTACGACATCAACTAATCCGCACACCATGGCTTTCATCGCGTCTTCTACCAGGTAAGTATTATTTTGTTTATTTCATTTCTTTCTTAGTTATTATTTATTAGTTCTATTATCCCTGCCTCTGTCCCGACTCCCCCAGACTCTGTCCAAAACCCTACCCTGACCTTATCAGACCCTGTCCCGACTCTGTTCAGCCCTGTCCCGACTCTGTTCAGCCCTATCCCGAACCTGTCCAGACTTTCCCAGAACCTGCACCTACCGACGCTGATCACTACCCCGACCGACGACGGCACCTTAACCGACGTCAGCACCTTCTTAACCGACGCCGGCACCACAGAGACCGACATCGGTGACTGTGCAGAACAGTGCTGCATATCAGGTATGCTCTTTATTTTTTTGTCATTTATTTCTGTCATTATCATCTACTTTCGTCCAATTTTCTACTCTTTTTTATTAGTGGGTTGATATCCTTCTAGGGAGTCTTCGTACTTCTGGGATCGGGCGTTCGCCTGACAACCCACCATATCTTTGACTAACGTCTTCCCGTGTTTTAGTCTCTTTTTCGCAGGTGTCATTCCTCCACAGCCAAAGAGGAGAATCTTTCAACGTCTGATTTCGGTGCGCACGACTTTATCAGGTACTTCTAGCCTTAACCTTTTATTTCAGTTTCTTATTTCTTCTTTGAATGTAGAAAGCAATTTTGCATAGAAACAGTAAGATTGGGAAGAACAATATTAGGGTAAATTTTTTTCGGAGACAAGTGTGTAAATGGAAAGTAGAAAAAGAACAATAATGTTATGAAGCACCAATTGTCTACCCACCCCTTGCCAAGTACACCTCTTAAGGCATGCACTCACAGAGATTGAGAATCAATATGTTTTTCAAGATACAAAATGTCAATAATCAATAAAATTTTGAAAATATTATGTGTATACAATAAGTGCCTTATCAATCTACATACCCTTTTCTATATATTTTTTAAATGTGTTTTCACAAGCAAGTCATAGATTGTGCACTACTTCAGGGTCTAGGTTTTGTGTAAATATATTAGCTATCTATATGTTTGGAAAATTATGTTGAAATCATCCATCTAATGCCCTCCATCATTGTAGATATGCTCTGAAGCTTTCTCCATCTTGTTGTTTGGATTTACATAAGTCAACTAGAATCAACTCATGTTCAATATTATATGAGAAATGGTTGATAAATTTTTTAGATAGATAATTTGAATCTACCACTGATCCCTTAGGTAACTTAAGAAGCTAGTCTAAAGTTTGTCACGCTAAAATTCATGAAAATAAGTGAAATAAATAAAAATTATTATAAGCTACCTCCTGGCATAATTCACAAGGTTCACCCTTTCATTTGTATTTATCAAATTTGGGTGCCTCAAAATGAGGTGGAAAAGGGAAATGGATAATACTCAAATTATATGGATACAAACATATCTCATTAAATTTGTACTTTTGGATTTGGTTTCCTATCTCCAATCACAACATAATTTATTTCATCAAATTCCACTCTTGCATGTTTGGTACATTGGTAGGTGGAATATAATTCTATTGGGGTGGTATGTGCACCTTTTTCATTTATTTTTTAGGGATATACACCCTATGATATGCAAATTTATTTTGATTCACTCCTTTAGTCGAGTAAGTGAGTCCCTAATTCTTGGGTTAATAAACATTCCTTGAAATCTACCACCTTGAATTGTAAGTGTTTTCTTGATTTTGGGGAGTTTCTGGTTGATTCACGAAAGTACAAATTGGTTGAGAAGATATTTCTAAAGTTTTTTTCATGATTTCCTCAATATGTATTGTGTTTTTCATTCCTTGATTCTATGAAAGAACAAGATGTTTTTTATGATTAAAAAATGTATGCTCCATGTCTAGAAAAACATGTTGTGGAACCTATTGAGATTTGGTTTTTTAAATAAAGATATCATAAACCATCATATGTACATTCTAAATTAAAGTGTGTTGTGTTTGTTCTAACACATTCCTTTATTCCTTAGAAGCATCATTATATATTGAAGTGGAAGCTAAAGTGTCGATCAAGTTTGTGATAATTTGGTCTACATACCATTGACTTATCTTATTGATCTTGGTGGAAAGTTCTTGATCATTAGGTGTTGACTCTATTAGTACTTCACTTTTCTATACAAATCAATGTTTAATTTTGCAATATGAGAGAGGGATTGTTCTCATTATTTCTCTTCTACCCTAACCAAGGTATACAATTATTTGATACGAAATTTTGATGGCAATCTAATGCTTGATTGAATCAAACTTAGGAGTGATTCATCCTTATCCTCTAGGAGTTAATGTTCAAAATAGTCTTCTTCATATCCTAAAGTTGTGTAAATGTCTTCAAATACCATGAGATCTTCTTGTCCATCATAAAAAAATTCCACATCATAGTTAGGGCCATAAGAGACCCCACTATGAGTATACCTTTGCAGTATGTTATAAAAGATTATTCTCTACATTTTCTAAGATTTGGAATGTGTTTTGTATTTAATTAGGTGTGTTTTTATTTTCTTAAAATAAGTGACAAGGTAAAAAGAGACTTATAATAGAGAGAAGTGGCATAGTACCACATAATTAAAAGAAATGGTTAAAAAATTAATCAAATTTGGTGCGTTTAAATCATTAAATTAGAAGAGGTTATGATAAATTTGAAACCCAAAGTGTAAAAGAGAACAATAAATAGGTTTAAAGATGCATCAATACCATAAAATCTAGGTACAACTTTGATGAGTTACAACTAGAAAATTAGAAGAGATTCTTTTTGATGAGAAAGGTAACAATGCAAACCAAGAATCTCAAGACATGAAAACACACAAGAACTCCTAAGTATAAAACTAAAACCAATTGGGAATCAAATTACTGCCATATGGGAATAGGAAATAGAATGTTCTTAGAACTTAGAGTATGATCGAATGCAAGATAACCTAAGTTTATAATTATAAAAGAGGTTGGTGAGTCTATATAATGGACTTTAACCCAAACAAGGAATCATACCCAAGTTAACTCAAACCAAGTGCAAACCCCAAACAAATTAAAACCTTGGCCTAGAACTTAGAAACATGAGATTCTAAATTTGAATTAAATATAGACTTAAAGATTTTTGCAAAATGGTCTAGACTCAAATGGGCAGCATACCAATGTTGTTTAGATAGTACAAACACAATGTTTTAATTGAGGATTTGAATAAGGTAAAATGAGGTTTTTATTTGGTCAATGTAACACCTCCTTGCTAAAATAAAATGGTGGATAATAAAGGTGTTTGGTTGATGTGTTTTGGTTTTAAAACAAGTTTTAAATTCAATAATATCAAACAAATAAAGGATAAAAATATAAATATAACTAATTATAACATCCAAAGTCCTAAAATTGACAAGGTTTCATCATACTATTGAATTCCATCTATATACATGCTATTGGGAGGATTTTGTTAGGAACCCATGTGACCCCTTCTGTTTACTTTGTTAGTATATTAGTTGTTATGGATGCATATGTTTTGTAAGTCATCCCATGAGAATTATGTTTTATCCCACATTCATGAGAAGTAGTAGTTGCTTATATTAGACTTAGTATATAAGTAAGTGTTGAGGCCAAGGAAGGAATCCATAAATTTATTATATTGAGCTTTCTCAAAAGAGGTTTCCCCCTCAAAGTGGCACATGATCAAGATAATCCTTTTAGTGCTTCTACTCATTTTATAATTATATTATTTCATGCATATTTATTAACTTTTTATAGGATGATCCTCTCATCTAGTATGAAAGCACTTTCTAGGGCCATTTTTTTCCTTTAAAAAGTATTCACTTTATTCTTCTATATAATTTCTTTAAATAATTTTTCAAAAATAACTTTGTTCTGCTGCTTAATTTATTTAAGTATTTTCCTATAACACAATAATCTATTTTGAATCAGGGTAAAAACCTGACCACATAACTATGGGAAGTGCTTGGGTGAAATCCATAAACTTCATTGTGAGGAGTACCACAAGAATCCCAAAGTAGTTGGTCCATTAAAAAGACCTACCAGCAAAATGAGAAATGGCCCCTTCTTGATTGTGTAGTTCTTATCTGTGAGGAAAACCAAGCACTGTCACTTAGAGCAAAATCCATGCCAAAAAAATCTAGAAAGTGGTACTCACTTAGATGGTATTGGTGACTAGATTGATCTCACTAAACCCTTAGGTAGTCATTGAAACTTAGGGCCCATATCTATCAGTTTAACATATTCTCAGTCGACTATCAATAGAGTATCTATAGATTGTCAAAGGACTTATAGATAGATAATTAAAAGAATCTAGAAACTAGGAAATCTCCATCTATCAATTTTAGAAAAATATTCATAAATTATTAGAAGACTCACAGACAAATATAAAACTAAAATCAAAGTAACATTTTTTTGTCTTTTTGCAATATCTCTCCATTTTTAGCTCTGTTGATACTCAAACTTTATTTTAACAACTAAAATTCCATTCTCCACATTTTCTTCTTTGAGGTCCCATATCCTAATTCCACTCCTAATTCTAAGAAATCTCAATTTTCTATGTTTTTATATTTTTCCATAACTTATGTTATTGTTTATTTGCCTCAAAAAAAATCCATAATGTTCATATACCTATTCTACTCCTTTGTCCCTCTTTGATCAATTTTCTAATTTTGACATTTCCCCTCTTAAAATTACCCTCACCTTCTTCAATCCTACTCCCACTATGCAAAAAAGAAAAATTCCCTTTAACCCTTCAAATATTTCCAACATTCAAAACTTCCCTTAATAAATGTATCTTAACTCTAGTTTTCATACCCATTCCCCCAAAAAATCTCTTATTCTAGTCATGGTAGTGACCAAAATAGGAGTAAAAACCATGGAAGATGAAATTGTTACCCTCAAGACCCACATCAAAGATCTTGATGAAAAAAATTCTTAGACTCAATATTCAACATACCACCATGAGCAACAAATGGCATGCCTAGTCCTCTTCAGACACAGGTTTTTCTTCTTCTAAAAATTCTTAGGGGCCAAATCTTAATTTACCTCGATTCAATGGTACAAATCTGACTGAATGGATTTATCAGGCATAACAATATTTTATTCTGCATAACAATTTTGATGACATTAACATCTCACTTTAGACATTTCACCTTGAAAATGAATCCCTTCAATGTTATAAATGGTATACCAAGGCTCATAATGAGTCCATATAGATTAATTTTTTCACCCTCATTTTTCAATGGTTTGGACCTAGTGCTTTTGATGACTTCACTAGAGCACTCACTAAACTTCACTAGATAGGAACCATAAGAGAATATCAAATAGAATTTGAAAAGTTGTCCAATCATATAGAGAGATTTTCTAATGAATTCTTTAGGAGTTGCTTTGTCAGTGGTCTAAAGGATGCAATTAGATTGGAGGTGAAAATTTTCTAGCCTAACACAATGATGGAATACCTAAGGTGAGCTAAGTTAGTAGAGGACAAGATCATATCTCAGTAATGATTCAAATCCTATTTTGATTCATTTAAAAATAGAACTCCATAATGATCTCAAACAATGCTAGCCCCCAAAACCACTCCTATCTAGCATTTGACTAAAGCAAAGATGCAAGCCCATAGAGAAAAAAGACTATGTTATTATTGCGATGATAAATTCACTCAAAGACATCAATGTGTAGAGAAAAATTTCTACCTATTGGATTTGGATGCTTTACTTGAAACTAAAGTTTTCAAAGATGCTTAGGATTTAACAAATGATCCAGATGCAGATCCATTGATTATGGAACCTGCTACTCAAGGAGACCACCTAGAGATCTCTATCCATGCCTTAGCAAGAGGTACTACCCCATAAACCATGCAATTTAGGGGTTACTTCAAGAATCTCCCTCTCACAATACTATTGATTTTGGTAGCACTCATAACTTTATTAGTCCTCAGATCACCAAATAGAATGATTATTTTATCCATCCTTACTCCAACTTTGAATTCATGATCGCTAATGGGGGAACACTACCTTGCAAAAGGAGATATAATAATGTGTGTATCTTTACTAGAGATTATAACTTGCACTCTAACATGTTTATATTACCCTTATGTGTATGTGATCTTATTTTGGAAGCCTAATGATTATGCACACTTAGACCCATCTTATCATATTTTGATAAACTTTGGATGCAATTTTTGGACAATGAGCAAAATCAGACATTAAAAGGATTACAACTAGGGTCTCTCAATAGTATTAGTTCACATCAAATCAAAAATATTATTAAAAATAATTCACATAGTGTCATTTCCTAGATCCATTCCATTCAAATGTAGCCATCATTGGTCTCCACTCCTCCTCTGATCTACAAACCATTATACAGAGGTATGCAGGTGTCTTTGCCAAACTAATGAGATTGCCACCGTCATAGCTAGAGGACCACCATATTCATCTCCCTCTTCGAATCATTCCTCCCAACATTAGGCCCTATCACTAAAAATTTTGGTAAAAGACCAAGATCGAGATGCTCATTCAAGACTTACTGAAGCAAGCCATTATTCACCCCAACACTAGCCCATATTCTTCCCCAATTGTCCTTGTCTATAAAAAATATGGGTCATGGATCCTCTACATTAAATTTCATACACTTAATCACATCACAATCAAGGATAAGTTCCCAATCCCTATTATTAATGAGTTTCATGGTGTTCATTTTTTCTCTAAGTTGGATTTCTATTCTAGATATCACTAGAATCAGCTTCATGAGGATGATATCCTAAAGACAACTTTTTACACACATGATTGCCACTATGAGTTTTTGGTCATGCCATTTTACCTCACTAATGCTTCTTCCACATTTTAGGAATTGATAAATAAAATATTCCAGCCCTACCTATATAAATTCATTCTAGTCTTCTTCAATGATATCCTCATCTATAGTAAAACATGATCTGAGCATCTCCAACATCTGGAGATTGCACTATAACTTCTCTTTAAACATCATCTCTATGTAAAATAGTTAAAATGTGTTTTTGTATAGGATTAAGTAGAGTATCTTGGACATATTATTTCAGCCCAAGGGATTTAAGTACATCCCAAATGACTAACTATCATTACAAATTGGCATCATCCTTAGAAACTTAAGTGTTTTCATGGTTTTTTGGGGCTGAAAGGATACTATCATAATTTTATTAATAATTAAGGCAATATTGTAGCTTTGATAATAGGTATGTTGAAAAAGGATGCGTTTACATGGACCCAAGCTGTTGAGTGTGCATTTGAAGAATTGAAACAAGTTGTGTGTTACACCTATTCTAGCTATGCCACATTTTTCCAAGATTTTCACTATTGAGAATGATGCTTGCAGCAATGTCCTTGGTGTTATTCTCATATAATAAGGATGCCCCATTACATTCACCAAAAAATCCCTTTATTGTAAGAATTTAGTACTCTCTACTTAGGAGAAGGAAATGATGGACATTTTGCATGTTATACAGAAGTGGAGGCCATACCTAATAGGAAATCATTTTTGCATCAAAATTGACCACCAAAGTTTGAAATATTTCCTAAAACAATGGGTCTCCACCCCATCAAAATATAAATGGGTTAGTAGACTCATGGGTTATTACTATGAGATCACTTAAACGAAGGGTAAGGACAATATTGTGGTTGATGCTCTATCTCCCACATTTGTGGACTAAGCTTCCCTTTAGCTATTTCTATGCCTATCCCAAATTTGTTAGATGTTGTATAATAGGGGTATGTCCATGACTCCTTATTATCTCAAATTATTCAATATTTGGCCACTAACCCCTTGATAGTACCACATTATTTTTGGGTCGGTTCTTCTTTGTGATACAAAGGTTATCTAGTTCTTCCTCAGAGCTTGGATCTTCATTAGGTTATATTCTATGAGCTCTATACTTCTCCATCTATAGGTCACTTTTGGTTTCTCAAAACTTATGAGTGGGTATACTACAGCTTATTATGAAAAGTAATGAAAAAGGAAAATCAATAGATGGTGGTTGAATGTGATACCTATCAATGTAACAAGGGTGAAACAACACTCATCTCTAGGTTGATCAAACCCTTTCCCATCCCTTCCAAGATTTAGATAGATATTTCTATGGATTTCATTGAGGGGATCCCTAAATCTAGAGAGAAAATAGTGATCTTGGTTGTGGTTGATCATCACTCCAAATATAGTCATTTTTGTGCCCTCAACCATCCCTATACCAACTCTACAATCGTACAAATTTTCTTGGATCATATTTTATATCTTCATGGCATTCCTTCTTCCATTGTCTTAGATCATGATGCAACTTTCACCACCTATTTTTGGATAGAATTATTTTGATTCACCAGCACTTAATTGAAGATGAGTTATGGGTATCATCCACAAATAAATGGACATATTCAAATCATCAACAAATAATTAGAAACTTATATTCATTACATCACCTCAAAACAACAACATCAGTGGTAAAGGTGGCTCCCTCTCACTGAATGGTGGTACAATACCTCCTACCACACTTCAACTAAAATGACTCCATATGAAACAATCTATGGTCAAGCACCACTAGTGATCCTTATGTACACCCCCAGTAGTTCACCAGTTTAAGTGGTTGACATGATTCTCTGAACTCAAGATCATATTCTCAGCACCCTATGGTACAATATACATATGGCATAAAATAGAATTAAACAATAGGATAATCAACACCATTTTGATTACACCTTTCAAGTAGGTGATATGGTTTTTCTTCACTTGTATCCATACAAGAAATCCTCCATAAAACTCAAAGGGTGTCATAAATTATATGGGACATATAAGTTTCTCCAAAATATTGGGTCAAATGCTTATAAGTTGGAGCTCCCACCTTCTTCCTGAGTTCATCTAATATTTCATATATCTTATCTAAAGAAAGTTATTAGCACAAATATTAGAGTGTAGACTATTTTAACAGAACTTAATAATAAAGGATCCATCCTTCTTAAGATATAGGCAATATTGGATAGGCACACATGCCAACTTCACTCCCACTCTATCATAGAGGTATTAATTTAGTGGTATGACTTGTAACTAGAGGATGCAACATGGGAGACACTCTTTTAGATTTAGTACCAATTCCCACATCTAAATATTTGAGGACAAATATGTTTTGAAGAGGGAGGGAATGTTATGAAACCATGTGACCCCTTCTTTTTACTTTGTTATTATATTATTTGCTATGGATGCATATAATTTGTAAGTCATCCCATGAGCATTATGTTTAATTCCACATTTATAGGAAGTAGTAGTTTCTTATTTTAGACTTAGTATATAATTAAGTTTTGAGGCCAAGGAAAGCATCTAAGAATTTATTATATTGAGTTTTCTCAAAGGAGGTTGCCCTTAGAAGCGGCCTATGATCATTATAATCATTTCAATGCTTCTGCTTATTTTATAATTTTGTTATTTCATGCATTTTTATTAACTAGTTGTAGGAGGATACTCTTAGATTTTAAGTGTTAATACCAAAATAAAAGTGCATGAATTTTTAGGGTTTATACACCCCCTTTCTCCCAAGTTATTTTATGGTGACATGGAACTTTGGGCTACTTTCCTTACATCAATAATATGTCTGTGAAAAGTGAGCTCATTCTAAAACTAAATTTTCATGTATATCTAGATGGTCCCAAGTTTTGATAACACTAGAGATGTCTCAAATCAATTGGATCTATGTCAATAAACTTGTTTTGTAAATGTATTTTCATTTTCATAACTACTACATCTATCTCTTTCTTAATATATTACAATGTTTATATTACCCCTACAGTCTGAGCTAGAGTACCACTAATAAAGTTTGTTTAACTACTCAAATAAACATTCCAATGGGTCACCATAAATTTATATAACCCATCATGTAATGGGGTTGAAATGATGTTGGGATATGAATTCTTGGGTCAATATTTCCCTAGATAACTCATGAGGAGGTGATGCAATCCTGCTCACAATCCAAGTTGCATAAAATAAATGACTAAGTAAAACTTCTTTAAAGGCTATGTTTCGATCACCAAAACCATATAGAATTAGGGAGACACTTAAAAATGATATTTTTATGCCTTTGATAAGAAAAAAATTCAAATTAAGATATCTTTTGGTCACTCGGGTTCCCTAAATGAGACATGGTGAGAGCATACACACGTCCTTAATTTTATGAAAAATAAACAAGTATAAAAGATCTAGCATTAAATAAACAATTGTTTACTTTAATGTAATAAATATAAATGTTTATAAAAAATTTGGACCCTTAAATTTAGTTAAATTTTTTTTTAAAAATTTCACAAAACAACTAAGTATAAAAACACTAAATTCCTTTTAATCACCAAATGAGAAGCTCAAGACTTAGCCATTTGTAAATTTAGCATTTCTTCTAGTTTGTGACCTATAATTTTTAAAGGTTTTATGTCTACCTTGAATCACAAATATCAATTAGAAATAAATATTTGAAAATTTTATCTCAATTTTATTATTTTATGTTACACAAAGACTGACATTTGTCCATAGAGACTGATGTTCGTTATAATAAAACTGATGTTAGTTATAACAAAATTGATGCTGGTAAACTTAGAACCAATGCTAGTGTCCTATAAACTCATAGGCAAAACATAATAATTTCACCAACAATATTTTTAGCCAAAACAAACATAAAAATAAAATAAGTCTCTAGATCCTACAAGAAAAGAATTAGACAAAGACTTTGCAAGCTCTAAAACCAAGAATAACAATCTGCAAATTTCAATAAACTCAAAAAACAAGTTTTTAATCCATGTTCTTCCCTACACAGGGACTGATTCTAGTTAGGATAAGATCAATTCCAATTAGGGTAAATTTATACTAATCTTTTTGTAAACTTTTTGTCATTATAAATCACCATAACACATGGAAAATGAAATAAAACTTGATTTTTGGAGATTTTTTTGCATTTTTTAGAAGATCTAATAATTAAATATTAGTATTCTTGATTTTATGGGATGAATGAGTCCCATCAGGAGTGAAAATATGAATATATTGAATTTAAATTCAAGAAAACTCAAAAAAAATCATTAAAAACATAACTAACTAAGCCAATTCATTCAATGGTGTTTGCAAATGAAAATTAAGAGCTAGTGAAAGAAAGAATATACCAATAAACCTTCCCAAGAACATCCCACCTCTAAGTTTAGCTCAAAACATGATTTTCCTCTTGATTTGGTGCTCAAATTTTTTCCAATGATGAGTGCCTTGCTCCTCCATCATATCTTAATGCACCAATAAAACTAGGCTCATGATATTGATCAAATGTATGCCTATAGTGAATCTATCCTATTGTAAATTAAGCATAATAACACTACACAAAAATGACTTAGGAAGAAAATTATGAATAATAAGTTTACACCAAAAAAATTGAAAATGGTGGTCTTGGCCTTCTTATTTATATATTTTTGGAAATTATTAGAATCAACCATGACCATCCATCTTGAGATCAGGATGTTTGGCTAAGGATCAATTCAATTTGGAGGCTAAAATCATAAACACCCTCATTAATATTTTGAATAAAGTGGCATTAATGAGGCATGGGAAGCCTTAAACCATACATTCATTTTATTTATTCATTATGGATGCCAACCCATTGATGTTGTCCTCAGATGATGTACATATTAGGAATCAATTTCCAATTAATAAATCTTCAATAAATTCCATAGATTTTCCACTTAAGCTCTTAATTTGGATTAATTTGTTTAAGTAAGGTTAATTAATATTTATGAAATTCTTTATAAATTGGTTGTATAATTAATCAAATTAGTCAAAATTTTAAATTAATTTGACTAGAGTATAATTAGAATAAGGTGTCAATTATGTACATATTAGTATTTTATTTAGAACATTGTAAATGTGAAATAACACATGCACATGTTGTGTACTTCTAAATTAAAATAATTTTGTGGTTTGGAGCATCAAATTGTGTTTTCATCCTATTGACTCAAAATTATTTGAGAAAATTTAATAATCATTTAGTGAGTTTAAGAAATTTCAGCCTAAATTGTGTGTTTGAGTGCATTTCGAGTAAGATTGACAATTTCATCATAATGGTGTTAGGAAGTAGATGTCTACAATGAGTTATTTCTCCTAATGAAATGGAAAACCCTATATTTCCATCTTGAATGTGACCTTGGAGAAAAATAGGATAGTGGCCACATAGTGTCTATTTAACCTACAATAACCCCACTATCAAAGGATGTTGCCTACACATCCAATACTATAGAAGAGAGCCTCATACTCATGTAGTTTTCCCCTATGTGTTGGATTTTTTGTGAATCATGCAATGTGTAAATAAAATACAATAGTGGCCTAGATTTTAATTTGGAAAATATGACTTTATGATTTCTCCTTTAGTACTTTAGACCTATAGATGGGTTGTTCCTTTGACTGATATCATTAAAGGAAAGAATAGGAAAGATTTTTGGTAATTTGGGTGATTCTTGAATGTTCTTTTTGGTTTGATTACCATGTGAAGAATGAATGATGGTTAATATTTTATTTATACCATCCTATTTTGAGATAATTCACATTAAATCACTTAGGCTAACCATTGTAATATATTTGGTTGGAAAAATGGATGATTTTAGTGTTAGCAACCTAGATAGCACCAAGTAGAGATCAAATTGCTCAAGTCTAACTTATATCTAGACTAACATTGGAATGATATAAGGTTATAGGATAACTATGTTTATATCAGACCTCTATCTATGAGGATAGATCCTATAAAATGTGAATTTTAGGATCAATTACTAAAGCTACTTGATGTTGGGTTGAAAAGAGTAAAGAACAAACTAAAAATAAAACCTATCTATGATGGTGATTCACCAGAATAGTGATTGATCCTCTATAAAATATGAAAATTAGGCACACACACATAAAAAATCTAAATAACTTGTCAACAAAAATCTCTCAAATTAGTCCTAAACATCAGTAATTCAAATAGAGGTTTGAAATAAGCTTATAGATTGAAGGTGTGTGAATGGAGGTCTCTAAAGACACTACATACTAACAATCTCTAACTTTATTTTTGTTATAACTCTTCAAGTGACTTGTAAAGGATAAAATAATAGTAGTAGGTGATGAAAGGACCTATAAAATAAGATATATATCACACTTTTATGAAAATCAACAATCAGAATCGCACACAACAATCATGAATGATCTACAAACAAACTTCTCTTTATTAATTTCTAGTGCAAGTTATAGTTTATATATAGTTTTCCTATACTATCCTAAGGGATGTAAATAATGGATTCAAAAGCCTACATATATTGTCAAAATTGGAAAGCTCTAGCCAATTTGGCATAGAGGAGAGAAATATTAGTCTATTTTGAGTTAACTCTAGACTAAAATCCTTTTACAATAATAAATAAAGTCTTCAATTTTCTTCAAAGTATTCAAAATCTTTAATGGACTTCACTTTGGCATTAAAATGTAGGTGGTGGGCCCTTATTAATTTTTCAACTTCATCATGAATGAATTCTATGCCAAAACTTGGATGTTAACTCCATTTGAACTAATTTTTGAAATTGAGTAAAAGGCCCTCCTTTGCATGAAAGTTATGAAAGATGCATGATCTTGTAAAAAAGTAAACTAAAGTGATGATTGGATCTTAAGATAATTTAACTCTATTAATCTCCTTCCTTGCATGAAATGTGATTTAATTGCTGAAAATAGCATGGAATGGGGTGTTGAAACTCAAAATGAACTTCTTGATAGTTATTTCAATGCCAATTTTATCTTGTTTGATTAACCAATTAGGCTTAATATCCTACTTATTTCACTTGAAAATCCATTAGAATATACAATAAAACTTTTAAAACTTGAAAATAATATGACATTGTACCTTAATCAACTCATTCCCTCATGAGATAGGTGATTTTGATGAAGAAACGCTTGTCACTCAGTCACTAGGGTTGACTAGGTCCATTTTGCCCCATTTTCCCATAGAGTGGCTATTTTAAAGGAGTTGGTTGGGGAAATTATAAGAAATATTTTTACCATATGAAGATTTGTGGATGAATAACAAGTCCCATGATTTAACATCTGTGAGTTCGATTTCATGTAAATATCCTTGTACCTCATTTTTCATGTTTTTTCTAGAAAAACTTATTTCTATCTTGAACTGTACAAATCCATACATAAAATTTTCATTTTTGGAATCCTATTTAATTTTACATGATGTTTTAATATTTTTTAGGTTGATCCATGGTGTTTTGATGGCAAAAAAAAACACTTTTCTTAAAATTGGTCACTATGAGAGTTTTGGAGGGTTTTAGAGGTGGATATTCTTAATGTTGATTTATGAAGTACATACATCCAAATAAAATATTATTTCCATGAATATTTATTACACTAAACCCCTTAAAATTATATAAAATATTATTTTCCTATGTAAACTATTTGAAAAGATATCACATGAAGGAAATTTGCCTATAGGGTTTTGCATGCATTATGTACTACCTATGCTCTTAGCAATTGTTCATAAATTATAAAACCTTAACCAAAACCAAATTTTAATGAATTATAATTTCATATGGGTCCTTAAATTATTCTAACATTTTTTGGCCAAATTCTTCATGTGGTGAAAGATGTGAAAATTAGATCAGATGGTTTGGAAGGGTGTCTAGAACTAAAATATTCAAATTTATCCTCATTGGTGGAACTAACTCTTATGTTTCTTTTCCCTACCCAAAATAATCATCATGTTGTATTTAAAATGTTATTAAAACACTCTAAAAGTGTCTTCTTTCTTGAAAAGTCAAAAAATGACTTTTGGCCTATATGCCTGCTTGTTTGATTTAGCCTTTATGGGCATGGTTTACATATGATTTGGAGTTTTGACACTATATTAGGTATTATGAAGATTTATTATCACCATACCATGATTTTAAAACTCTCAATTAGACTTAGAAACCTATGTATCACTTCAAAACCCACCTAGACCTCCTCTTGCATTATTGCTACTTTTTTTTACTAGTGAGGGACTATGAAAAAACAACAAATACCTTCCCTTGTAAACTGGATTTTAAAATGATATGGATGATTATTAAAGATTATTATGATGTTTTTTTTTACCAAATTTCAAGCTTTTAAATCACCTGTAGATGCCAAAATCTTAAAAAATCCCTCAAAATTGCCTCTTTTAGATGACTAAGTGTATGATTGTTTGTGTTTCATGCATGTTGGAGATGATTTCATGGGAAAATAAATTTTTAAATATTAATTTAATACTAAATTATCTCAATGGTCTTCTAAAAATTCTTGAAACCATCTTTCACCCCTCTTCAAACATGTTTTTTCCTTCAAACAAGGCATTTAGACCTCAAACAACTAACCTCCATACACATTCCTATATTATCATTCTTTTGAGGTTGAAAATGATCCTTATTAGCTTTTATTAATGTCATGATTTATAATTTATCATTTATTTTCATATAAAATCTCATATGAAACCACCTCATGACTTAGAAATCCCTTGAATTAGGCTTGCTAGTAGATGACTATGTTTACATTACCATTATTGGCTATAAGTGGGTGTTTTAGTTGGATTTGATTGTATATTTGTGTAATATATATATCCATAATTATGATTCATTGATTATCCATATAATCATTGCCTCTTAAAACATCTCCTTAATCAAAACTCCCTCAAACTATTATTGTGCTTCTAAAATAATACAAAAAATGAAGAGAAGCTTGTGTTACTAATGACTGTGGGTGAATATATTTCACTCCTTGGAACTGCCTTGTAATTGATTGAACTCCTTTTTAAATTTATTATTTTAAACTTAAATTTTTATGAGGTTCCATGAATCACTATTATTGGCAAGAAAGGATTTATATACCATTGACCAAAGAAAACCCTTATCACTGTGTTCTTCCTTAGCTATAGGTGTCCTTTTTTAAACATTCTTTGAACTTAAAATAATTTTAGACCTCCATGACCTATTTAATAATAAATTATGATATTATGAGAGTCTTGTTCACTATTATCCTTCATTCCATGATCTTGAACATGAATTTTTTTTCATAGGCCACTAGCCCTTCAAGACAGACCTTTCTTTAATGCTTGGTTGAACCCTATGACTGTAACATGTTTTTGGAAGGACTATGTTGAGATGTTAAGTATTTATAAAACCTCTTAAAATGATATTTGATGATTTTCTAGGAATTTTATTGAGTTATTCCTTAAAATAGATAATCTTTCTGCTCTCTAAGTGGGTGATGAGCTAATATAGTCCCATTGCTCTAAAATCATGTTGTAGGTGGGTTTCATTAAGGCCTATAGGTGATGTTTGAAGGTTAAATTTACTTTGTTAACCTTTGAGAGTCCATAATTCATGATTTAAATTCATTCAAATAACTCTCCAGATAATTAAACCACATACTGACATGAAGTTTCATATGAAACATTGCCTTGATCACATTACCACATTAGAAGCCATGACTTACTCTTTAATGCTTGGTATCCCTAAGGACTATAGGTTCCTTATTGAGGATGTAGGTATTTTAAACTATTATAAACCATCCTTTACATAAAAATTAATTGGTCATGTAAACCCCATGGACTTACCATCTTTGTCAAGAAACTCTCATAGATCATTGCATTGAAAAACCCTTATGACTATGCTTTTGTTGAGTGTATAAATAGTAGCTATAGGAATGTTTTATACAAGGTTTAAACTGAGATTTTAATTAATTTTAAGTTTAAAATCATTATTTATTGATGATCAATATCATCATTTCTCACCATGACGTTAAATAGGTTGTGAAACTCTTAGAGACCTAGACCACTATTCCATATTTTCCATGCCAACTTGGAAGTATGGATATAGGGGTATATTATGTCACTTAATGACTTTTTATTGGCATTTACAGTTCTCTTCAAAAGGTTTTTTATGAATCCTTCATGTTCACTTAATTAAATTTCATAATTCAATTCTACTTACTATTTATGATGCTTGAAAACCCTTACTTACCTTGAATGGACTTAACTATTGTCAGCCTGTTGTAAGTCATCTTGGTTGTAAGTCTTTTAGGGCACTGTAGGTGTATTCTTAGCTTCTTCTTGATGTAAATTTCATTGTACCTATTATACTTTGAAAATTTTATTTAGGTTACAATTTTTAATTACTTTTTAGTGCTTTAGGATCTCTATATACCTTGATAGGCCTCTTGATGTATTCAAAACCCTCATCTTGGTTGTAGCTTTCCCTAAGAGGGTTGGTTGTATGTGGTCTTTTCATTGATTTTATCCTTTAGTCAACTTCAAGATTTTTTACCCATTACAAACTTCATGAAATTGATAATATAAATACTATCATGTCTTGGCTGATCAACTAGCCTTTTGTGCCTTTAAAAGTCTATATTACCCTTCATTTACTATGGCACAGTCATGTAGGATGATTTAGGGTTGAATGGTGGTTGGCTAAGATTGGCTTGTTATATCTACCTTACTACTTTACTGAGGATATAATCCTAAATATCCTCTTCTATTTACAAATATTTAGGTTCTCATCTTCCTTGATAGGTCTCTTAGATAACTAAAAATTCAATCAACTATAGATGGTGTTCAAGTATAGGCCTATAGGTATAGTTTTAGGGACTGTAGATTATCTTTAACACTGTAGGTCTCCTTAGAACCATCTTTTTTTTTAATCCCTATAGTGAGGTTTAGTAATAGTAATGTCTAACCATGTATTGGTAGTGATATTCAGAAGGTCTCTTTGAATTTTAAAAAACCTTATCACTGTGTTTAGTTATGACCTTAAGAGCAGCCTATAGGTTATCCTTAACTAAAAATATACGAGTGTTCATAAGTGTTTATGACTTGAAGTGAGATATCTCCTATATTGGTTTTATCCTGAAAGCTCATCTTTACCCAAACCTCATCATCATAACCAAATCTATAAAAAAAATGCACTTTCTCTTTGATGAATGTTTGTATAGTACTATAACATGCTTGTACAAACTGTGTCTGAGCCTCATAGATGTTTAGTGTGATGAGATAAAACATAAGGAACTTTAAACTAGTACTTTACCATTATGATCTCATAAGTAACCTTAATTACTTTCTTAAAGGTTTAGGTCTTTTAGGTCTCTTGGGGAGTATATATTTCACCTTCTTGACACTACAAGTGTGATTTTGGCTAGATGTAGATAGGGTATTATGGCTTTATACATCCTCCTTACTCACATTTAAGATGACATTCATTGCTTATCTTGAGCCAATGGATTATTTGATCTCATTATACCTTCAAGAAGGTATTATCTTACTTTGAGTCTACTTATCACCTTATGACCACACATGAATATTGAAATTGTTGTAGATGTTTCCTTGGGACTATATTTGGATGATCTATTTGGCCTATATCCTCTTTTTCATGCTTGTGTTGGTCTCAATCCACCCTTGGCTCTCTTGATGATGGAACATGGAAAGGAGATGGGTGGAAGAGTTAATGACCATGAATATAGGATGAAAGATGTTGAAAAGACATGAAAGGAGGGTGGGAAAAGAACAAAACATAGTGGAAAACATAGTGTATGACAATGAGATTAGGGTGAGTGAGGTGGAGGTGGAAAGGATTATGAAGGAGCATGAAAAAGGTTACCTAAAGGGTGATATAAAAACACAAACTAATCATCATCACACCATATGACTTTGAAATCCATTTGAGGAGGGAAATGAGGTGAAAATGAAACATAGGTTTCTATAAAAACCTTTAAATATGCTAAACTAGCCCATTTGAGACACTTGGGATCACCAAGATTGGTTAAGACATGGATATATTGGATAATTTCTTGAGAAATTGATTGAAAACATGAAACTATGGAGTAAATTTATGCCAAGGATAAAAATAAGAAAACTTGAAAATCCACTTTCTCCAAAGTTATACGACTTCTCCTTAGAGGCATGCCAAAATGTAGATTTAACTCCTTGTTTTTTATAGCTTTGTTTGACCTTTAAATGTGTGAATAACAACTAAAGGAGGCCATAAGAGGGAAAATTGGGTCCCTGAGATTTAGAAAAAACTTGAAATTTCTATAAATACTTCCCAAGTAAGGAGAAATTGAGGAAAATTGGTTTCCTTCCTAGTTGTAAGACTATAGAAATTAACCTCTCTTAAAATTAATGGATAACTGACTACTCCATGATGAATACATATGAGTATAGTTTCTTTGTTACAAAATTTAAACATGTACCTACACTCCAAAAATTATACCATCAGCAAACCTGTAAGTAGGTCTTTATGTGGAAAACTACCACTTACTTGGAGAAGACCAGTTTTTAACTTGTATGGCCTCCAATTACCATGAAACTCTTTCTAAAGATTTTTCATGACTTGATATTCATATTTCTTTCCCCTACTATATATAATTCTATATGGATCCATACTTGCCTCTTGAATTGGAAGAAATGAGTCTATTTTTGGCTTTTTAAAGACAAGTAATACTTCTACCACCTCAAATAGATTAATAAAGAAGTATTACATGACATAAAATATGAAAACATAAGTTTTATATCATTTCCATTCTTTTGTGAAGCCAAATTGGCATGTGTGGGTTAGAATATTCCCCTTTTCACACGTAAAACACATCAAAACACCTTTTTAAATAATGAAACCTTGAAATAAGGTAAAATTTATCTTTTTAAACATATTTAAAGGCATTTTAGGATAATAAATGACATTTTAATCTTAAAATTTGACATTTAAGGCCAAAATTACTCTTTTAAGACAAAAATAAATGTGTTTCACCAGCTTGCAGAGGCTACTGATAGGAAATTAGAAATTTTTATATTGTAGAGGTTGGTATTTGGCCTTGAAAAGCCAAATTAAAAACATTTCTGGTGACTCTCAGGGGTTGACCAACCTATTGGTCAAGAAAATATAGAATGTCTAAACTATATCAATCTTAGACTACACACAAAAACTAGGAAAACTCATAGACTACTGACACAAATAGACAAACAAACAAACACAAACACAAACTAGAAATGATAATTGACTACTGAAATAGAACAAACAAGTAATAAATCATGTGTAACTTGTGCACTTAGAGGAATGAAACTATGAATATGTACAAAGGAGTGACTCTCCTAATAACAATACTTGAGGAACATCCCATTCATAGGAATAAGAAGTTATTCTCCACTCAGTTTGGATAATTAGAAAGTATTTCTTTCCTTACAATTAGTGATAGTATAAGGTCCACTCCAAAGGCTATCAAATATGGATTGCTTACCTAGTTTTACACATTCTTCATCCCATTTGATATTATATCTCTTTGCTGAAATGTTTATAATTAATATATTTTATCAAAAAAATTCTTGAATTGCTATTGTTTTGACCACATTATATGCATGACATCATATCTTATCTCCTTTAATTCTCTTTGTTCATTCATCCTTACCTACATTGCATCATTTTCTAAAAACTCTAGTTGGTGTGCAAGCTCCAAAGATGGAAGCTCCAATGAGATAGACAACCTTCCTTCTCTTCCATAAACTAATAGATAAGGTAAATGACTAATGTCCTTGGGATTAATCCTATCAGCACATAAATCAATCTTTAACTTTGTATGCCATGATCTTTGATTATCTTATGTCATTCTTTTGATGATCTGAATCAAGTTCTTGTTAGTAGACTTTACAAGTCCATTACCTTGTGGATAATAATTTGGTGAAGATGTCAAATAAATACCTAGCTCAAGATCCCATTCACATATCTTTTCATTGTTGAATTTTAAAGCATTGTATAATATGATAGTGGAAGGTACTCCAAAATGGGTGACTAGACTCTCATAGAACTCAAGAATAGAGTTCTCATTTGTCTCCTTCAATGGAACTACTTCCACCCACCTAGTGAAATAATATGTGGTTTTCAATACCCACTTATGACCAACACTAGATGGAGGATGAATCATGCCAATGAAGTCTAAATCCAATTGCATAAAAGGCTACTCAACCTAAATAAGTTTCAATGACATAGTAGCTAGTCTCTGTTTCCTTACAAATATTGCACACTTTGCACACTTCCTAACACATGTATGTTTGTCCTTAAATACATTTGGAAAAAATTAACCAGATATAATATTTTTTTTAGTTGTAATATTGGATAAAAATGGCCTTTATAACGACTATCATGAAATTGTTCAAAAAGCTTATCAAATTGACTAGTTTCAACACACCTTAAAAGCATACATCTAATGTCTTTTTTGAAAATAACTCCATCAATTAGAATATAAAGTATTAATTTCAACCTAAATTTTATTCTCTTTGATTCATTTAATCCAATTGGACACTCTCCTATTCAAATAAATCTACCAATATCACGTGTCCAGCTTGAAGGAGAAGTATTTTCAGCTTCATGTTGAGTGTCCTGAACTGTCAAAATCACCTATTTTTTTTCTTTCACATATTTTGAAATATTTTCACATAACAATTTACCTTAGACCACATTTGTGACCTTGAATTCAATATCATATTACATGTACTTAGTGAACCATTCATTTCTCTTATCCCTTAAGTCTCTATTGAGGATGAAATCCTTCACATAAGGATGAGCTACCATTAGAAAAATATTATTATTTGAAACAAAATGTCTATATTTTTTCAAAATTATTATAAAAAAAAGTAAATGTTTTTATAGAAAATAATACCTCTCTTTATAACCATCCAAAGTTTGACTAAAAAAATAAATGAGTTGCTCCAAACCTTTATTATTCTACTGCATAAGCATGGCTAAAACTATACTAAATGTAGAAAAAAATACATAAAGAAATCCTTACTAATATCTAGATTAAGCAAAGTAGGATCTCGGATTATAGCTTCCTTCATAGCTTTAAAGATCCTTTTACCTTCTTTACTCCAAGTGAATTATTGGTGATTCTTCATCATTTGAGTGAATGGCCTTACCTATTTTACAAAACTAGGAATGAATATTTTGATGAAATTGATCTTTCTTTCTTTTTAAAGCTCTGCAATCCTTTCTTATGCTTAGGAAATGATAGAACAAGGATTGATTCTACTCTCTCTAGATTAGTGGAAAGACCAGATTTGGACACAACATGCCCAAGAAGTCTTCCCTCATGTATTAAAAATATGTACTTCTTTGGATTCAAGGAAACTCCAAACTATCTACATCTATCAAAAATAATTCTCAAGTGTGTTAGATGATCATTAGGATCCTTTGAAAATATAGTAATTTCATCAACATAAAATAAAAGCATTTCACTCAAACCACCATGAAAATTAACATATATTTCCCTTTAAAATGTGGCTCCATCATTTGAGAGTCCAAAGGGCATCTTTTTGTAGGCATAAGTACCCCATTTGGTGGTGAAAGATTTTTTATACTGGTCTTGTTCTTTCACCAATATATGGTTGTAACCTAAGTACCCATCCAATAAATAAAACCTCTATGAACTTGATATTCTTTGCAAGATTTGATCCATTGAAGGAAGAGGATAGTGGTCTTTTAATGATACTCTGTTTAGATCTAAAAAACCACACATAGTCTTATCTATCCAGTTTTATTTTTCACTGGTACAAGGCTTACTACCATGTTGAATTATTGATATCAAATATTATACTTGACTCTATCAGCTTTATAAGCTATTTTTTCATGAGGATTTAAACCTTGAGGTTAATTGGCCTTTGTTTCTAACTTAATTATTTTCAATCGTGTTCAAGCTCAATGGTATGCTATGCTAACCTAGGATCAAAACCTTTCAAATCATGGTATTCTAAATAAAATACATCCATGAACTCCTTACACAATGAAATGAAATCTCCTCTCTTAATATTAGTGCTCACTTTACACAACTTGAGTTGCTTACATTCAGCTTGCTAATTTGCTCATAATGTTCTTTCTTGGAAGAAATGTTTATATTGTCCTTTGTTAGATGATCCTATTCATTTAAAATGATTTGTAAAGTCACTAAACCTTTATTCATCTTGTTTGAACTCAATTTCTCAATCTGATTTTCATATTAATCTTACAATTTATCATTATTTCATGGGCAAAATTATGCCTCGTTCTATAAAAAATATGCTATCTATTTATTAGAGTAAAAACTTGAAAACTTACATCATTGTTTAGAACTAAAGGCCTACATATAACCTTGATTTCGGTCTGATTTTTATTGTGATTGAGCTGATCCACAATATCATATTATGCTCTTATGGAAACAAGTCTATCTACATGTTGATTAGCTCATCTATGAATAGAGTGGCTATCAAATGTTAGGAAATCTTACATGAAGTCCAACACTCTATATTTGTAGGTATTTATAAGAGGTTTTTTTATTCACTTAAGCCTTTAACTCACTGTACTACTAACTCACTATCATCTTTCACCTATAAAAGATTAATACCCCTCTTTTTAGCACATTGAAGGCCATGAATAAGAGCTTCATACTCTAAAGTATTTGATGTACAACTAAAAAAAATCTAACAAAAGAAAAATAAATTTGATTTTGAGGTGAAACTAACATTATAATAGATCCACTTCCATTATTTTATCTATATCCATCAAATTACATATTTCACCCTCCTTCTTGATCTTGCATTGAACTAGTGAGACTAGGCAATAAGTCAACTTACGCGTGCATACAATAGACACCAAAACTAGATTTTTCAATAATTTTTGTATGGGTAATATCCATGGTGATCATCATCCCACTCATAAAATAGTATATCTAGTATGCCTTCAAGTGACTTAGAAAACTCTTGATATTCTCATCTTCTTATAAAATGTTACAATTCACATTTGACATATTTGCATATATGATTTAAGGTGAAATATGGAAATAGGCTCAAATATTATAGTGAATTTGGTTACATGCTTGCTTATAAAAACCATATATGATGAATTTGAAGAATGGTAACCTCTTATTTTAACAGTGAAATCTCTGGATAGGAATAGTGAAAAATATGGAGGTAAATCAACAATAACTACATCCTGAGTAATGGTAAAATTTGGACAAGTATCAAGTATGAATTATCGGAGTTATTGCCAAAATTCGGATAACGCAAGTGCAATAAAGACGTGATCACACAAGATAAACAAGTGCACACCACAAGATGCTAAAGCAATTTGACAATAACAAGAAGATAAATTGCACAAAACAAAATGGAGAAAACCAAATCTGAATTAGTATAGAATGGCCAAAATGAGGACTACAAATAAGAGAGTATGAAAGTAAATCCTCCACAAAAGGTGGACAAGGCACCTCAAGAATAGAATGTAACTCCTCCATGAAAGGTGGTGACAAGGTGCTAAGAATAGAAAAGTAACTCCCATCAAGGGAGTTACTTATGACATTCTTATGACACCTATGACACATCTATGACACACACACCTCCACATAAGCTAGCCTATCCCAAAAATGTAGGAAAACTCCATGTATGCACAAGAAATACAATTTTCCTAATTAATAAATAGGGAAAAATAAAAACCTACACTAATGCCCCCCCATAAGCACAGCTTAGGTGGGAAGTGTGGAAATATAAAATGGGTCCCGGCAATTAGGCCTGATGAGGTACCCATGTACAAATGCAATCTCCCATAAGATAGAGAAAAGGAGAAAAACCGTAGGAAAAAACTTCCCCCAAAAGAGAGACATAAAAGAAAAGAAGAGGCTAGAAGGCCCCCCCTAAAGATGATGCTGTTGTAGATGTAGACCACACCCCAAGAAGAGCTCGTATATGAATGAACTTGCTCTCAGTGAAAGGTTTGGTGAAGATGTCTGTAACCTAATCTGAAGACTAACAAAATATCAAGTCAATGACCTGACTAAGAATAAGCTCTCGAATGAAATGCATATGAATCTCTATGTGCTTGGTCCGCTGGTGCTGAACCAGATTCCTAAAAATTTGTATGGTACTTTGATTGTCACAATAAATGATGGTGGGCTACCTGATAAGAATGCCAAACTCAAAAAGAATCCCCTAAAGCCAAATAGCCTTAGTAGCTGCATTAATAGCTCCCCTGTATTCTACCTCTATGGATGATATAGCAATAGCATTTTGCTTCTTGCTAGACCAACTGATAGGACCTGAACCTAGAGAGAAACTATAACCAGAAGTGGACTTACAAGTCTGTGAATCGCTAACCCAGTCTGAATTTGTGTATCCAAACAAGTCAACCTCTGTGCAAAATTTGTAGTGAATCCCATATCTATGTGAACCCTGCATGTAATGCAAGATCCTCTTAGCTGCTTTCTAATTCAGCTCATGGGGTTCCTGCATGAATCTGGAGACAAGTCCCACTGTGTATGAAATGTCAGGCCTGGTGTGAGTCAAGTAGATGAGACTACCAAAAAGTTGTCAATATCGAGTGGCATCAACCAATGGTGAAGAACAATCAGTCTCAAGCTTGACTCCTAATAGAAAGGGAGTCGAAGATGGCTTGCAATCAGCCATGTGAAATCGAGCCAATAAGTCGAGAGCATACTTGGTCTATGCAAGAGAAATCCCTAAATCTGACTATGAGATCTCGATGCCAAGGAAGTAGTGCAACAAACCCAAGTCTGTCATGTCAAATATATCATGAAGAGATGCCTTCACCACTGTAATAGCCGATGAAGAACTCTCAGTGATCAAAAGGTCATCAACATATAGAACCAAAATTAGAAGTGAATCATCCTGCCGCAAGAAGTAGACATTAGGATCGGAATGGCACCTAGTGAAACCCGCTATGAGAAGGAAGAAATCCATCTTGGCATACCAAGCCCGAGGGGCCTGTTTGAGGCCATAGATAGATTTCCTAAGTCTGCATACTAAGGAAGAATCCTGAACAAATTTTGGCGGCTGCTCCATGTAGATCTCCTCCTCAAGGTCTCCATGAAGAAAAGCACTCTTCACATCCATCTGATGCACATCCCAACCATGTGCTATGGCAATAGCCAAGGTGAGTCGGATAGAAGTCATCTTTGCAACGGGTGCAAAGGTCTCTGAGTAGTCAATTCCTGCCACTTGTGAGAAACCTTTGGCAACCAATCATGCCTTGTACTTATCGACCGACCCATCTGCTATAAACTTGGTTTGATATATCCACCTACATCGAACCATCTTTCTTCCCTTAAGAAGTGAATTCAAATCCCTAGTGTGATTTTTGATTAAGGAAGAATATTCTTCCTCCATAGCACTATCCCACTCAGGTACCCCCGATGCCTCTCGAAAAGTCTATAGATCTGAAACTAAAGCAAAGAAGGCATGTGGATCTCTCTGAAAATCTCACCTAGTATGTTTGTCATCTGTGGGGTCTCCTGCCCATGTGCCAGCACTCTCAAGTGTCTGTCTAGCCTAAAGTGGCCCAAAAGTGGGTAAGTTAGGTGCTAACTCCTCATCCTCTGACTGACTAGAGGTGGATGACACTACATCACTATCCTCACTATCTAAACTCAAAGAAGAAGAAGATGAATCTGGCTCAAGAACCTACTATGGTTGATCTGAATCTGATGAGGAATCATCATGAAGAAGTAGATCTGATGAGGGAGAAGAAGTGTCAAGTGTTGAGTCTTTAGGACTCTCCTGAAAATGGACACTTCTCTCAATGAACAACTCATGTGTGACTGGATCTAGAAGGTGATATCCCTTAATACCATCCAGATATCCTATAAAGATGCAAGGCTTGAACTGACGTTCCATAGCTTTATGTTTCTTCTTCAGAATGTGGGCCATGGCTGGGGATCCGAAAACTCTAAGGTGCTCAACATCAGGTTTCCTTTTATGCCAAGCTTCAAAGGGTCTTATCCCTTTCAAAGCTTTGTGAGGAACCCTGTTCTGAATGTAGCAAGCAAAATTGATGGATCGGCCTAGTAATATGGTGTTAAGGATTTGGAGTGAATCATACAACTAGCCATCTCTTTCAAGAACCTATTCTTATGTTTTGCAACCCCATTCTGTGAAGGACTGTAAGTGACTGTGCACTGCAAATCAATTCCCTCTGTGGTGCAAAACTGCTCAAACCTAATGCTAACATACTCCCCTCCATTATTAGTTCGAAGAACCTTGATGGATTTCTCACTCTGTTTCTCAAAAAGATCCTTGAAGTCTAAAAAATGTTCAAATACTTTAGACTTTTGTTTGAGAAAATATATCCAAGTGTACCTAGAGAAATCATCAATGAAAGTGAGGATGTACTTGGCCCTTGTGAAATATGGTTTGGGAAAGGGTCCCGATACATCACTGTGGACTAACTCCAAAGGTTGTGAAGCCCTCCAAGCTTTTCCTTTATCAAATTTTGCTTTGGGATGCTTCCCAAGGGAGCACCCCTCACAAAGTCCTTTTGAGAATTAGACACGAGGCAAGCCAATGACCATGTCATTTTTACAAAGTTGCTCAAGATAGCGGTAGTTAAGATGGCCAAACTGCTCATGCCACAATTTGCTAACTCCATTTGAATGAGTTAGCAATGCTATAGGAGAAGAATTTTATGAAAAATGTGAAAAGGTGTATAACCTGGCTTGGTGATCTACCCTTCCCACTACCACTGTAGTATCACTATGCAACTCCCTGATAGATATTAAATCTGGTGAAAACTCAACTCTCATGCCCTGACCAATGTGAGTGATTTGGTACACTGATAGAAGATTGGTTGAAAGAGAAGGAACACTTAGAACATTGTTGAATGTTCCTCCTATTTCAACTGACCCTCTCCCTGCAACAAAAACTGATGTGTCATCACCCAAACTAATTGAAGTCATGATACAAGGCTCTAAAGTTGAAAACTCAACTAGTGGAGAGCCCATATGGTGAGAAGCACCCGAGTTAATGACCCATGAAGATGTGGAAGCTGTTGTAGCTACAAGAGCCTTGCCCTTTTATTTCTGCTTACCCTTGCCTTTTGCCTTAGTATAATCTTGGGTTGATGAATTCTGCTTGATGGAGTCTGGAGCACCTATGTTGTTCTTCTCTAGAAGATGAGTTAGGTGGTCTATTTGTTTCTTCATGCACTTGTGTTCATCATGCCCATTATTTTTACAATAGTCACACTTAACCTTCTCATTCTTAGGTTTAACATTAGAAGAGGAAGTCTCAATGTTGTTTTTGGCAGGATTGGTGTTTTCTTTCTTCTTCTCTTGGTCTTTGTTCTTTTTCTTCTTCTCCTTTGTTGAAGTCTTATCCTTACCATTTCTAGCTATTAAAGCTTGGGGTTGAGTAGACTTCATTATGCCCATATGAATTAGCTTATCTTTCTCCCTAGTCAAGTCGGCAATGAATGAATCCAAAGAAGGCATTTTCCATGCAATGCCAAGGGCACTTTTAGTGGCATGGAAAGTGGAGACAAAGACTGAATAACTTGGACCTAACTTTGTGAGAATAGAAAGAATGAGTTGATCATCTTTCTTCTCTATCCCACATTCTTTCAATTGTAATTTAAGGGCCTTAAACTTAGTGAAGAAGTCCTGTAGGGTGTCAAAGTTACTAGGACTTAGACCTATGAGTTCGTTTTCGAGCTCATGACCTCTCATCTCATCTAGCTTTCCAAATAACTTTTCTAAGGTGTCCCATATGTCATTAAGAGTTTGGGAGGATTCTAAGTGGAAGAGAAGTTTTGAAGACACAAAAAAGCTCAGTAACCCAAAGGCTTCATCACTACGATTATACCACTTAACCTTTTCAGCATCTGTGTTAGGTTCTACTTCTGTACCCATTGTGATCCTATACAACCCTTTGCTTCTAAGAATGATAGACATTTTAACTTTTCTTTCATGATAGTTGAAGGGTGTTAGGGTTTTAAGTTGAAAATATTCTATTTTTTAGCTGAATTTAGGTGAAGTTGTGTTTGATTGCAAGTTGTGATTGTATGCAGAAAGGAGAATGAAAGTGAATTTGCAAGTTATGGAAAGCAATCACACCCCCCAAAAATATTGAGCCCACCCCAAGTATGCAAGTGCACGCTAAAAAGACGTCAGACTCAGCCAAAAATGCGTCTTAGAGCAATCAGTGCAAGACAAAAGCAAATAGGACGTCGGACTCAGCCGAAAATGCGTCCTGGGAGACCCAAATTTTTGACACTTTATAAACTAGTGTGTTTTTGAAAAAAAATAAGTCTACGCTATGGAGAATTGAATTACAAGCACTTTTGTAAAAAATGGCACCCAAAACTGAGCTACCATTTGCAAGATTTTAAAGTTACAATTTTCCCGTAAACTAGTGTTTTTCCAAAAAAAGCACTAAAACATTAAAAAAATAACTGTTATGGGGAGAGAAAGTGGCCTTCCAACCACTCATTGGATTCAGCATGGAATAAAGAATCCAAATGAAGTTTGTGTGAGAGGGAATTGGCCTCCTACCAACTCGGGCCTCACCCTTCGTCTTCAACAGGTGAAAATACAAGTTTTAATTGAAAATCCCCAAAATACAAAACTGTCTAAAATCCTTAATATTCAGTCAAATTGACTGATTTTTATTTTATCAAGTCAATTCTAACAAAGATAATTGAAGTATAGATAGAATTGAAGGAATGACAAGTGTCCTAGGTGCCAAATAGGATGCCAAATAAGGTAAGGGCGTTTAAAAAAGCACAATCCATATTTTGACAGTAGAAAAGACAAAAAAATGAATTTCAGACCTGTTGGACGTGCCGTACGTCCTGATGGTGACAAGAACTGCTGTTGGAGGGCGTAAAAGTCTGTTTCTAATCAGCAAACAGCAAATACAATAGGTGGCATCCCAAAACAAAGGGCACATAAGCTGATTTCTGAATAACAATTCAAACCCCAGGGGGCGTCCAAACAGGGCGCAATTCTGAAAAAATTGCTAAAGACAAAAATCACCCTATAGTCTTGGGCCGTACGACTAGCTTGGCTGCTGGAACAGACTACTGAAAGAGAGAATGGCGCAGACCAGAAGAGCAGAACCTAGGCGCAGAGTTGCAGAATGTTGCTCATTTCTTTTGCTTGTTGAATGCTGCCCCTGACATGAAGAGAGCCAAAAAAACACCCAAAGGCCAAGGATTTCCAAGGAGACTAACCAGAATTGACATAATTTTTTTTTTTTTTGGATCAAATCTAAAAATAAAAAAACAAACTCCACTCCTCTTGATTTCAAAAAATAAGCTAAAAGCATAATCACACACAAGATTACCGGTTTAGCTCTGATACCATATCGGAGTTGTTGCCAGAATCTGGATAACGTGAGTGCAATGAAGACGTGATCACACAAGATAAACAAGTACACACCACAAGATGCTAAAGCAATTTGACAATAATAAGAAGATAAATTGCATAAAACAAAATGGAGAAAACCAAATCTGAATTAGCATAGAATGGCCAAAATTAGACTACAAATAAGAAAGTACGAAAGTAACTCCTCCACAAAAGGTGGACAAGGCACCCCAAGAATAGAATGTAACTCCTCCATGAAAGGTGGTGACAAGGTGCTAAGAATAGAGAAGTAACTCCCATCAAGGGAGTTACTTATGACATTCTTATGACACCTATGACACACACCTCCACATAAGCTAGCCTATCCCACAAATGTAGGAAAACTCCATGTATGCACAAGAAATACAATTTTCCTAATTAATAAATAGGGAAACATAAAAACCTACACTAATATGAATTTGAGATATCTCAAAACACCTACAATATATGTAGGAGACCCATATAATTTCAAGACACCTTTCTCATGGGGTTCATACTAAAGTCCTAGTTTGTTAGCTATTGACTTGGGCATGATAAAGGTACTAGCCCCACTATCAGTCACACAATTGCGAACTAGACAATATCCTATGATAACAAAAAGATAAAAGGCTAAAAATCTTGATTTGAATTGGTTAGAATAGAACTTAATCTTTAATTTTTAGGTTGTCTATCAAATATATTTATCTTTGAAATCTCTTATTATAAATACTCCTTTTATCCTAGGATTAGCAATGTATCCCACATTGAAATTAATATTGAAGCTTTCTTCATTTAATACCCAATACTAAGTGGAGAAGTGGCTATCCTTGGCTTCAATTTAGGATAATATTTGGCTCCTAAATGTTGTGTGAACTAACGAATATAAGTCCCTTTCAAATTCTTTCCCTTTAGATCTTGAACTTGTTGATTTGATGTCTTCTAAGGCACATCATGAGTTGTAGTATTTTTTGGTGGCTGAGAAGGAAAAGGAGCTTCCTTATGAGGACCTGAACCTTCACCAAATTCCCTTTTCTTGGATCTAGTATGGGCTACAACTGAATTATCAACATTAGACATATTTTGGTTTTGATTTGTAGCCATGTGCTCAGATAATTCTCACTTTCCTAGAAGTTAACAAATGTGGTTTCAATAGGTGCTTTACCACTAACTTCTCCATGTTGATTTAACACTTATTCTTGAGAGAATGAAGGAATATCTCCATGTGGTAGAGAGGCTTCTTTTTTCTATGAAGGTGGCTAGTTTTCATGTGAAGGAGATGAACTCTATTTTCTATAAGACTTTTTTGATCTCTCACTAGTTGGAGCTTATAGTCATATAAAATGTGAAAACTGGTAACTTGAGTGTGACTTGTGACACCCAATCTATAGGTCCATATTACATGTTCTCATGACCCTTATAGGCATATTTTTTTATTCACAGTCATCTATAGGCTTTCAATACCTCATTCCAGCTTATCCATGACCCTTTTTCCATGCTTAATCCATCCCCCAAGTCCCATAGCCTTAGGACAATAGATCCTAATTTGGACTATAGTGTTGGACCCTAGGGTGTCCCCTTTCCAGTTCTCTTATCCAATCACATTTTGATCCTATGTAATCATTCTCTCTTGATTCCTCTTGTTCATTATGTCAGCCTGGCATGATTGCATTTAACCCATGACCAATAGATCTCTATAAAATCCCATTCAAATTTTATTTAGAAGGGTTTGAAACTATTTTCAAAAGCAATCAAGAATACAAGCAAGACCACTAAGGCAATCTTCCATATTATCTACATATAGACAACCAATACAAATACAATCTTATTCAAACCCTCACACTAGTCTCTACCCACCTCAATCACACACAGTTTAGTATTTTTACATCTGCATAACACTACTACACAAAGCACATCAAGTGGAAGATCAACATATGGCTTGATCTCTCTTTGAAGTATTGGTATGTAGGAAGTGTGCCCACACAAGGGGTGTGGATACAAATTCAGTGCATCTTACACACACTAACCCCGCTCTTTCTCCAAGTTTTCATTTAAGTTTGAGCATAAGGAAGATCTAGGGTTAGAGATTAAATAAACTCTATCAGAAGCTTCATTGATAATAAATACTTGAAATTTCACACATGGACTAATACAAGGATAGTGAAAAAAACTCAAAAATCTTAGACCTTTGTGACCATTTTGGATAATAATGGTAAGAACTGGACTATAATACCAAACACTAAGGTTTCATATTTTCAACGCTCCTATCCTTTCACTAAATAAAATCCAAATCTTGATTTGTTATAGTGTCCTAGTCATGCACAACTAGTACCAACTTCTATCTTAGTCATCTCAGCCTATTTTAAGTTATGTTAAATTTATCCTCCTTATTTACTATTTTTAGAAAGGTTCAAATTATAATTAAATTATAAAAATTATTAAATTAATTAATATTAATTACTAGTTTAATTATCTCAGACCTTTAAATAAATTAGGAACAGGACTCCAATATTCCCAAAATAGTTAAATCATTTGGTGAACCCAACTTACTTTGTTTGTGCATAAAAACTCTAGAAACCCTAGGGTAAATTCCTTTATGATTTTTCTAATATTTTTTTGATTTTTTACTTACACATTTAAATCATAAATTCACCTAAAATTTTAAAATTTGATAGTAATTTTAAGAATATTATTTTCTTCAAAACCATAGTTGCACATACTAAGTCACTTTAAGTCAAGAATTTTCCAATAATTTTTTAGTTGCGTATTTTAAATAAAAAATTCACATCAAATTTTAAAATTCCATAGTATTTTTTCAAAATTTTATTTTCTGCAAAACCCTAGTTACATACACTAGGTCCCTTTAAATCACAATTTTCAAATAATTTTTTGATTTTTTACTTGCTTATTTCAATCATAAATTCACTTTAAATTTTAAAATTCCATATTAATTTTACAAATATCAATTTTTAAAACCTTAGCTACATATACTAGGTCCCTTTGCATCTTGAGGTATCACCTTACGTGATTGTGAGGTTCATATCCTTTTTATGTATATTCTAATTCATTGTTTAGATTATATTTCCTTAATATTTTACTTCATTATTCAAGTTGTTTTCCTTTATTCCACATAAACTCCATACATCTCTTCCCTTATTATGAATTTCAAGACTTAGTGGCAACCCTCCTGAATTCACCTAGATTCCTTCAAATACCATGGATAAACAACTAGCTCAGTTTCCTATTATAGATCTTACAATCCAAATTACACTAATTCCTATGAAGATAATTTGTATAATGAGAAGTATGAGAATAACCATCATGATACAAACATTGATGTTCATGAACCACCACATCGAGTACTATATCCACTTCCATCTATTTTTTATAATGAAGTTATCCTCAACAAAGATTTGATCCTACAAATTTTTGGTGATAGACTCAGGGAATAACCCTGAGATCATACTCTTATCTTGAAATCTATTAGGGAAATTAAAAAGGCTGATTAATTTGAGTCTTTCATTCCTTTAGAGCATCCAATTTCAAATAAAACTACGAGGGAAACTATGTCTCAATAACCCCCTATAATATCCCAACCTGCCTTTATGCAACCACTAGTTACAACTAGTACATCTTTGTCTCCTGATGTGTCAGCTCTTGTGTAAGAGATAAAATCTCTTCAATCCAAGGTGATACATCTTAAACAAGGTGCTTATATAACTTCATAGGCCTTAGATTATTTTTCTCTACTACATACACCATTAGCAAGTAATATTGATTCCACACCCTTGTCATAAGGTTTTGTTTAGCCCAAGCTCACTTTTTATGATGGCAAGGGTGATCTAGAGACACATTTGAGAGATTTTCACATAGCATTCTTGGACTATGTGTCAAATGAATGGCTACTAACCAAGTTATTTCCATGGAGTCTAAAGGATTATGTTTTATAATGGTTTTATAGTCTACTAAATTAGTTAGTCAATGCATTCAATCCTTTAATTGACATATTCCTAGCTCATTTTAGCATTAACATTAGTGATAAGGTTTCATGTGTTGAAATTGAAAAATACAGAAAGTTCAAATGAGCATCTCATTGCTTATGTTCTTTGATATAAGACTATCTTGACTAAGATGACTATTCCTATAGCTGATCAAGAGTTACATGATATCTTTAAATAGAGTCTTCTACTAGCTTTACAAGAATCAATAATGTTCAAAAGGTTTTCTTCCTTCACTGAGTTAAGTCATTCACTAAAATAAAGGGAAGTCAAACTAATTTTAATGGGAAAATTCAAGTACATAAGTATATCAAAAGCAAAAGAACAAAAGTAACAACAAAGCCCTATATAAAGTCAAGGTTAATGATAGCAAGATTCAAAATCAACAAATAGTTAATGTAGCTTCAGAGCCCCCTCAATGAGTAGTTTTATCAACACCTCCTCAATGAACTTTTTTCCAATCTACTAATATCTCTAGCTAGAGTCTTACAATAGTTATTGGAATGTAATATCATATCTCTCCCTCCTATTTGATAAATTGGATCCAATAAATCATCTTCCATAGGGATATGATCAGAATGCATTTTGTGATTTTCATAAGGCACAAGGCCACACAAAAAATAGATGCATCAATTTGAAACAAAAGATACATGACTTGATATATGGCAATGTTATTGATATTGGCATTTTAGTTGAGCCTCCTCACGCAAATCAAACACATGATAAAGCTTTGAAAATCTTCTCAAATCCTTTTTTGAATCATTATAAACAAGATATAGGGGATACGTTAGGTGTTCACCATGCATATCATGCACATCCTTGACCATATACATATAGGACACCTTCAGTTGAGACACATCCTTTGAGCAACATGATTAGTTTATATAATTATAGAGTTCTAGCTAGAACTTCCATCTCCTTCTTAGAGCAGGAGATCATTTAGGATGATTCATATAAGCGTACACTCTTTATTAGAGCTTACATTCATAATCATCTTATTCATATTGTTCTCATAGAAAATGAATCTAGTGCGACATTTGTACTATGACATTACTATAGCATTTGGGATATTTAAAGTAGGATATTACCCTAATAGATATAGTTATTAGTGGATTCAATAGGCACATAGAAATTTTAATGGGTGAGGTTGTTCTTCCTCTACAAGTTGGCCCAACACATGTGGCCACAAAATTTACTATTGTTCTTAGTGCATGAGTTTTTGATATGTTACTTGGTCGACCTTGGATTTAGAAACTTCGATCAATACCTTATATAGTTCAAAAAATTGTGAAATTCATTCATGATAATTAGGTTGTTATATTTGGTAGAGTTACATATGAATTACTAACCACTTCAAATCCATCTTCTTCTTTCGAGTCACTAGTTTCAGTTACGCCACTAGTTATAATTTCTCCACCAATTTTAGTTCTTCCTCTAATTTAGACTCAGACACATTTGAGGCCTCCACTACTAACAAAAAGAGCTCATATACTTCCACAAAGGTCTTTTTTATAGAAACCACAATTTCATGACTCTATATAGCTCCCAGTTATAGTATTCACACCCAGGGTAGTATTATTGAGGTCTCATGCCTATACAAATATAACACATGTTTAGAGAGCTTCTCTTACCACTTGATGGGTCCCTAAGAGCCCTAAAGATGCATCTAATTTTTAGAGTTATAGGGGGACCCCAGATTTGGTTTCCACTATAAATATTTCAGATCATTTACATCATATATAGATTTTAGAACAATAGTCTCAGCCATTCCATCATGCTTCATGATCATGCATGATCCCTCTCCTTAGTACATGACACCATGATAGGAAGTTTCTCATGAGACTCATTAGCTAGTATTTTTTATTATTAGTCTTGATTGTACATAACTTCTTATCAAAAATACAAAAAAATAAAAATAACTCAAAATTTAAAAACAATATAAAATTTTAAAATCCAAAAAAAATACAAAATTTCCAAAAACACAAAAACCATTTCAATTGTATGCATTATCCATGATTGACATTTATACTACTATGCTATAATTTAATTATATGTTCTATGCTATTATTTGTCAATTTATCTATATTTCCATGCTTCACTTGATTTTATTTGAGTGTGTGTAGTGACATCTACCTCTTTGATTTATTTACTCTACCGACTAAGGGGCATACTACTTATACATTTGATACATACAATGACATATTTACCCACTAGGGGCATATTCTACATGACTACACCATCCAGGTTATGTCATTACTACACCACAAACTCTAGTTATCATGTTGATTTACATTATTTACTAGCTTCCAAAGACTATTCTATCAACACTCTCTAGTATATAACACTTGTGTATTTTTTATCATATACCTAGTCTTGTAATCCATGTCTTAGATACTTTCACTTCTTGCCTTGATTAGGTAGACGAGATTATATTTCCACTATATTTACATGTTTTCCTTTCTTGATTATCATAGCTAGATGTGTTTGCATTTCTAAGTTCCTATTTTATTTCTTGTATGTGCCTTAGGACATTTGCCAATGTCCTTTTCTTCTATTCTTGTGTGTGCCTTAGGACATTTGCCAATGTCTTTTGCCTATACTCTTTTATGTGATTGTGGCTTTCACTCCAACCTTGATATTTTCCAATTATATGTGTATGTGGCATTTGAACATGCCTTATATGCTTGCTTTCTAGTTTAAGATACATGTGCCCATGTCCCTTGTTTGCTTGGGCCCTTGGCCACTCTTGTATGCTTACTTTACAGTTTGAGTGACATGTGTGAATTTTCCTTTTTTCTTGGCCCCTTGGCCACTCTTGTATACTTGCTTTTCATTTTTAGTGACATACACCCATGTCCTTGATTTGCTTGGCCACTGTTGCATGCTTCTTGCTTCTTACCTTATGTGTTTATTTCTTGTTTGCTTCTCAATTTTTTATAATACCATGATCCACATCATGCGTTATCTTGCTATCTTGGATGCCATGATTGGCATCATGATCCATCCCTCCTTACCAACTAATAACTATCAACTAACCAGACTTCTAATTCTAATTTCAATTTAGTACATTATACATGTTATTACATTGTTATATCTATCGAGGCATATCCCTATTGATCTAATAATATCCTTTACAAATTATGTTATAAATTGATATATCTTGTCCATTATAATTTCTATATCATGTATTTCACAACATAACACACTTGTAAGCATCTTTCTTCTAAGGGTAATCATTGCAGGGTATTTGTTCCTACCCTTAGAAGAGGGGGTAATAAATAGGGGTTTTGTCACAGAGATCAAAGCTCTTACTAGTTGAATAATCAATTCCAAAACACACAGAATAGAAATTAGAGGTCAAACAAGGAAGAATAAACTATAAAACAATGATTGTTATAGAAGAGTCATCATATTTAATAAAGGAAAATAGTGTCTAACATGGAAAATAGCATCATACACTAGTGTGTCCTATGTCTGATGCTCCTATCCAAATAGAAAAAAAAATAGACTTTCTAAAAAGAGGTCAAAAAGTAAGTTCAACTATATTTTATCACATATAGACTAGTTTAGATTCAACAAGTTTTAGTATAGTTTTTCTCATAGAATCTAGATATAGGGGGCATCATGCATGGCATAATGGCTCTCATTTTTAGCCTTAGATAGGGAATTTGGTATAATTATAGATTAGAATCTATGTTATATACACTAGTGATTGGGAGAAATGTGTGTGGCACATTGGTCTTCTCTTTTTTCTAAGTTTATCATATTACCTAGGCATTCTCAATAGTTGTGCAACTTATTCCATCTATAGGTGGTTAGAATAATTTTAGAGTGGATTTCATACAAGCCTAACCTCCACATTTCTTGAGTGGCTTTCACATAAGTCTATATCCCAATTTTGAAATGGATTTTATACAAGATTAACCTCCACATTTCTAAGTTAACCAAGAGTGGCCTAGTTTTCACTACACATTAGACTATCCATGCCACATTATCTGATTTTAGAGCCTTCATGGGCTTCAAGAACCATCTAATATGACACACATTTCATACTAGTATCATTTTTTAGCTTCACTTCATGGGGAAATGATAGAGCCAAAAGACTATCTAGCCTTTGCATTCTTGAGCCAGCTATTCAGAGGGATTAGACACATAGTCTAAACATTGATTAACATATGCATGATCACATAGCTTCACTTAGTTTGAGATGATAGAGCCAAAGGGATATCCTTTGCATTCTTGAGCCACTCTTAAGGATTTAACCACTCAACTCCATTTGTTATATTACTCTTGGTACAATACATACTCAACACATACATCATGACTCAACATCACAATAGGTTTTGTATTATTTCATGTACTTGATGAGGTGTATTCATTATTTTATCTTCTTCTCTCTTTTACCTAGATTTGTACATTATTATTTTAGATATAGTGTATCTATTAATAATTGATCTACTCTTTGTTTTCTTTTGTATATTTACACTTCACATCATGCTCTTTCTATGTACATATAACATCACATAACTTCATGGGCTTCATAATCATAGGTAAGTTTAGGTACACTTTCTATTTTTCCTTTATCCTAGAATTTCACTTTGCTACATCACTAGAATAAAGGGGAGGAAAATATAGTCATAAAATATGACAACTGATAACTTGAGTGTGGCTTGTGACACCCAATCTATAGGTCCCTCTTGCATGCTCTCATGACCCTTTTAGGCATCTTTTCATTGATTCCTAGTCATCCATAAGCTTTCAAGTCATTCTAGCTTAGCCAAAACCCTTTTTGCTTACTTATTTCATCCCTACAAGTTCCATACCCTCAAGACAATAGATCCTAACTTGGACTATAGTGATAGATCCTAAGGTGTCCTCTTTCTAGTGCTCTTTTCCAATCACATTTTGAGCCTAGGTGATTGTTTTCTCCAAATTCCTCTTCCTCATTATGTTGACCTAGCATGATTGCATTTAACTCATGATAAAAATATCTTTATAAAAGGCCATTCAAATTTCATTTAGAAGGTTTGAAAATTATTTTCAAAATCAAGAGAGAATACAAGTAAGACCACTAAGGCAATATTCCCTATTCTATACATATAACTAGCCAATACAACTACAAGCTTATTCAAGCCATCACACTAGTACTTAGCCACCTCAAACACACCCAATTTAAAAAAAAATATCTACATAACACTATTTCGTAAAGCACATCAAGTAAGAGAACTACATATGGCTTGATCTCTCTTCAGAGTATTGGTATGTAGAAAGCATACCCACACAAGGGGTGTGGATACATGTTCAGTGCATCTTACACACACCAACTCCCCTCTTTCTCTAATTTTTCATTCAAGTTTAATCACAAGGAAAATCTAGGGTTAGAGATTAAATCAGCTCTACAGGGAACTTCATCGACATTCAAGACATAAAATTTGATAGGTACACTAATTTAGCGATAAAAAACAAAACCTAGAAAGATCAGACCTTTGTGACTAGTTTAAACAATAGCAATAGGAATTAGACTATAAAAATGGACACTAGGGTGTCCTATTTTTATCAATCCTATCCTTTCATCGAATGAAAGCCAGATATTGATTTGTGATAGTGCTCCAACCCTGCATAGCTAGTACTAGCTTTTGTCTCAGTCATCTCAATCTAATGTAAGTTAAGTTAAATTTCTAGTCCTTATTTACTATTTTTAGAAAGGTTCAAATTAAAATCAAATTATGAAAATCAATATCTTAATTATTGTAATATTATTTATTGATTTAATTAACTCAAACATTTAATTAAATTAGGAATAGGACTCCAATATTCCCAAAATAGCTAAATTATATCCATTACCATATTATTTGGTTGATCCTGTTGATTTTTCCATTGTAATTTTTTTTATCATAGTTGATCTGAGTTGGCATAATAATTCTATAATTTCTTAGAGTATTGGGATTGTATTGCGAAGATTGAGAATTCTACCCTTGTTCTTATTAATTACACTGAAAGAGTAGACTATTGTACTAATAAATATCATTAGTATTCTGATATGGATTATATGGTGGAGCTTGTTGAATTTCTATTTAAACCAACTTGTTATTCTAATCTTTTAGAAGACTCTCTATCTTCCCCAACCTATCAATTTGATTACCTTCTATTTGATATAGACTTGCTAAATCTAGAATAGGAGAAATAGTACGAGTAGGAGGATGGATCTCTAAAAAGAGAGTCATATTTGACCTTGGAGATAAATTACATACTTGTATAATGAAATTTTCAACCTTGATTGCTACTTCAAAATATTCAGGTAGAGTGTTCCCTCCCATGGATTGAATCATCACAGCCACATCTAAATTGAGAGCCTTTAAATAGTACATAAATGCATAGTTTGAAGTAGGCTTGATCATTACAAAAATTATATTCCAAGTCTTTTATAACCTATAATTGAAATCCACCATGAATTCATGAGGAAATCTCTTGATTGTTATAAGCTTCTCCACAAGTGAAAGATGATCACTTTTGTCCTCAAATTACTTCCAAGTACTCCAAATTCATCTTAATTACTGATTGGTGTAGGAGCCAATCCTCTGTACCACTGAAGTATTTTGCCTTTGAATGAAGTTGATAACAACCTTATTTCTACATTTTCTTGACTCACATGATGCACTAAACAAAGGTTAGAAATATCTACAGTATTTTCTTTAGGAGTAACTATATTTTCTCCTATAAAGTAAGGAAGAAATGTCAGAGCAAAAGCTAGAATATCATTCTATTGATTGATATTTAGGGAGATACCACCATTGAGTGGCATAAAGGATTGTCTTATAGGAATAACCATCTAAGGTATGGGATTTTCAACAATTTTTGGCTAAAAAATATTGGCTTGAATAGGATAATTTTGAGAAATAATAAGGGAAACAAGAGGTGTAGAATTTGGATTTGACTGAGAGGATTTCCTCTTTTTTACTGATTGGAAAGATATCTTAATGAAATATATCTCTTTCCATTTTATAAAGGATATTGTGACAACTCTTAGTGGCATGAAATGTATGCAAATCTTAAAATAACACTCTATAATTTTCTACTATACTTAGATATATGATTCAATTTGTGTGAATAATTAGTCCCACCAAGCATGCCAAAACTATGAACAACCTAGATAGCACTAGTAGAGATCAGATTGCTCAAGTTTGACTCATATCTAGACTAACATTGGAATGATATAAGTTTTTAGGATGCCTATGTTTATATCATAACTTTAACTGTGAGGTTAACTCTTCTGAAATGTGAGTTTTAATATTAATTAATAAACCTACTTGATGTTGGGGTGAAAAGAGTAAGGAATAAACTAAAAATGAAACCTATCTATGATGGTGATGAACCTAAATAGTGATTGATCCTCTATAAACTATGAAACTTAGGCACACACACATATTGATATTGAACAATTTGTCAACAAAACTCTCCTAGATCAGTCTAAAACATTAGTAATTCAAATGGAGGTTTGAAAGAAGCTTACAAATTAAAGGTATGTGAATGGAGGTCTCTAAAGACACTACTTACTAACAATCTCCAACTCAACTTATGTTCTAACTCTTTAAGTGACTTGTAAAGGATAAAATCATAGTAGTGAGGAAAGGACCTACAAAAGGAGATATATATCACATTTATATGCAAATCAACAATCATAATCACACACTACAATCATGAATGATCTATAAACAAACTTCTCTTTATTTATTTATATTGCAAGTTACAATTTCTATATAGTTTTCCTATACCAGCCTGATAGATATGAAAAATGGCTTCAAAAGCTTATATATATATAGTCAAAATTGGAAATATCTAGCCAATGTGGCATAGAGGAGATAAGGATTAGTCTATTTGGAATTATCTCAAAACTAAAATCCTTTTACAACAATAAACAAAGTGTTCAATTTTGACTATATATATATATATATATATATATATATATATATATAGTCAAAATTGGAAATATCTAGCCAATGTGGCATAGAGGAGACAAGGATTAGTCTATTTGAAATTATCTCAAAACTAAAATCCTTTTACAATAATAAACAAAGTGTTCAATTTTCTTCAAAGTATTCAAAATCATGCATGGCCTTCACTTTGGCATTGAAATGGATGTGGTGGGCCCCTCTTGAGTTATTAAATTCCTCATGCATGAATGCTACATAAAAACTTGGATGTTAACTCCATTTTAATTGATTTTTTGAAATTAGGTAAAAGGCCCCACTTTGCATGAAAGTTATGAAAGATGCATGATCTTGTCAAAAAGTCAACTAAAGCGATGATTGTATATTAAGATAAGTTAACTCCACTAATCTACTTCCTTGCATGAAATGGGATTTAAATATTAGAAATATCATGGAATGTGGCATTGAAACTCAAAATGATTTTTTTTGCCATTTCAATGCCAACTTTCTCTTGCTTGATTAACCAATTAGGCCTAATAGCCAGCCTACTTATTACACTTTAAAATCCATTAAAACCTAACAAAATAAATTAAAACCTAAAAAAAATATTACATTAGATGTGAATCAACTCCTCTCATCATGAGATAGGTGATTAGGATAGAGAAACTCTTGCCACTCAGTCAATAAGGTTGACTAGGTCCATTTTGCCCCATTTTCTTACAAAGTGGTTGTTTTGAAGGAGATGGTTGGGGGGCTTCTAGGAATAGTTTTGACCATCTAAATATTTTATAATGAAGAACAAGTCTCAGGATTCAACATGCATGAGTTATATTTTTTAAACTACCAGTACCTCATTTTTCATGTTTTTTCCAAGAAACTTGATTTATGCCACAATCTGTATAGATCCATACATCAAATTTTAATTTATTGAATCCTATATAAGTTTAATTGATGTTTGAATATGTTTTATGATGATCCATGGTGTTTTGATGGAAATAAAAACCACTTTTCTTAAAACTGGTCATTATGAGGGTTTTACAAGGTTTTAGAGTTGAATCTTCTTAATAATGATTCATGAATTATAGACCTCCAAATCCAAATTTATTTCCATTAATTTTTATTAAACTTAGCCCCACAAAATTTATTAACATATATGAGAAAATATCATGTGAATTAAATTTGCCTATATTTTGCTTATATTCTAGACTGCCTATGCTCTTAGCCATTGTTCATAAATCCTACCACCTAAACCAACCTAGATTATTCATGAATTATAATTTCATATGGTTCCTCAAATTATTTTAAGAGCATTTGGCCAAACTCATGTGGTGAAGGGTGTTTGAAACTACAAAATTTGAATTTTTTATCATGGATAAAAATAACTCTTCTATTACTTATCCTTTACCAAAATAATAATAATTGGGTATGTATCATGTCATCAAAACACTCTACAAGTGTCTTCTTTCTTTAAAAGTCAAAAATTGTCTTTTGGCCTATATGCTTGCTTGCTTGATTTAGCCTGTATGGGCATGGTTTGCATATGATTTGGATTTTTTACACTCTATTAAGTTCTTATTAATATGTAATATCATCATCTAATTATTTTCAATCTCTAAATTAGACTTAAAAACCTATGTAGCACTTCAAAAACCACCTAGACCTCCTCTTGCACCATTGTAATTATTTTTTGACTAGTGAGGGACTACGTAAAAATAGTGAATAATTTCACTTGTAAAATGGATATTAAAATGATATGGATGATTATTAAAGTTATTATGATGATGTGTACCAAATTTCAAGTCCTGAAAGTACCTGTAGATGTCGAAATATTTAGAAATCCCTTAAAATTGCCTCTTTTGCATGACTAAGTGTATGAATGTCTATGTTCCATGCTTGTTGAAGATTTTTTCATGGGAAAATAAAGTTTTATAGATCATTTTTATACTAAATTATCTCAATTTTCTTCTCAAAATTCTTGAAACCATCTTCCACCCCTCTTAAAGCATCATTTGTCCTTGAAATAAGGCATTTAGGCCTCAAACACCTAAACTCCATACATAGGAAAGTACTATCACTATTTTGAGGTTGTAAATACTCCTTAGTATATTTTATGGTATTTATTTCTCATTTATCATTTATTTTCATATAACATCTCATATTAAACCAACTCCTAACCTAGAAAATCCCTTGAATTAGGGTTGTTAGAAGATGACTGTGTTTGCATTACAACTATTGGTAATAGGTGCGTGTTTAAGTTGACTTTGACTATGTATTTTTGTACTTTAGTGATACATAATTATGGTTAATTAACTATATATATCATCATTTTGACTTGAAACATCACCTTAATCAAAACTCCCTCAAACTATTATTGTGCTTCTAAAATATTATAAAAAGTGAAGAGAAGCCTACATTATTGATGACTATAGGTGACTATATTTCACTGCATAGAATTGACTTTTCACGTTCTTGATTTCCTTCTTAAATTTATTATTTTAACATTAAATTTTTATGAAGTTCCATAAATTACTATTATTGTCAAGAAAGCCTTTACAAACCATTGACTAAAGAAAACCCTTATCACTATGTTCTTCATTAGCTGAAGTTGTCCTTTTGTAAACATCCCTTGACTATAGACTACTTTTGGATCTCCATGACCTATTTCATAATCATTTATGATCTTAAAAGATCATTTTTCCCTATTATCCTTCATTCCATGATCTTGAACATGAAACTTGTTTCATACGCCATTAGCCCTTCAAGATAGACCTTTCTTTAATGCTTGGTTGAACCTTGTGACTATATCATGTTTTTGGAAGGATTTTGTTGAGATATTTAGTATTTATAAACCTATTAAAATTATATTTGAATAATTTATATTAATTTTCCTAATTTATTCCTTAAAACATACAATCTTCCTAGTCTTTATGTGGTTGATGAGCTAACATAGTCCCATTGCTCTAAAAGTAGGTTGTATGTGGGTTTCATTAAGGCCTATAGGTGATGTTTGAATTTCAAATTTATTGTGTTCACCTTTGAGATTATTTCCTTCATGATTTAGCTTCATTCAAGTACCTCTCCTACTAAGCAAACCTCTTACCATCATGAAGTTTCATATGAAACACTACCTTGAGCACACTACCACCTCAAAAACCACTACTTACTCTTCAATGGTTTTTAGATTAAAGGACATTTAGGTGCCTTATTGATGTTATTGGAAGTATGTTTGTAGGGATACATTATGCCACTTAATTAATATTTAATGGAATTGAGAGTTATCTTCAAAAGTTATTTTATGACTCCTTATTTACTTTATGAAATTGCATAATGCAGTGCCACTAACTACATATGATGCTTTAAAACCCCTACTTACCTTTAATGGAATTAACTATTATCAACCTATTGTAGGTCATCTTTGCTATAGGTATTTTAGGGTACTATAGGTGTCTTCTTATCTTCCTCTTGATGTTTCTTACATTAGATCTATTATACTTTGGAATCTTGATTTAGGTTATAATGTTTAAGCACTTAGTAGTGCTTTAGGATTTCTATATACCTTGATAGGCCTCTTGATGCATTCAAAACCCTCCTTTTGACTATAGTTTTCCCTAAGAGGGTTGTCTATAAGTGTAATTTTATTTGATTTTATCCTTTATTTAGCTTCATGCTTTTTATGCATTTCAATCTTCACGAGATTGATAATCTCAATGATATCATGTCTTTGATAATCAACTAGCCTTTATGCCTTTAAAATTCTATCTTACCCTTCATTTACTATGGCACATGCATATAGGATGCTTTAGGGATGAATGGTGTTTGTCTAAAACTATCTTATTATATCTCCCTTACTACTTGACTAAGCCTATCATCATCAATATCCTCTTAAATTTACAAGGCGTTAGGTTATCATCCTCTTTTATAGGGATCTTAGATATTTAAAACTTCAATCAACCGTAGATGGTGTTTATGTATAATCATGTAGGTATAGTTTTAGGGAATTGTAGATTATCTTTAGCATTTTAGGTCTCCTTAGATCCATCTTATTCTATAATCCCTATAGTGAGGTTTAAGAATCCTCATGTCCAACCATGTATTGGTAGTGATATTCAAAATGTCTCTTTAAATTTCAAAAACATTATCACTATGTTCAATTATAACCTTAGGGTAGTGTATAGGTTATCCTTAATTGAGAATATATGAGTGTTCATAAGTTTTTATGAGTTCGAGTGAGACATCTACTATATTGGTTATGTAATCATATAAAATGTGAAAATTGGTAACTTGAGTGTAGCTTGTGACATCCAACCCATAGGTCCCTCCTTGCTCTCATGACCCTCATAAGCATCTTTTCATTCATTCCTAATCATCCATAGCCTTCCAGACCTGATCTCAACTCAACTAGACTGTTCTTTCCATGAAAAATCCATCCCCTAGGTCTTATTAGCTCAAGATTGTAATGCCTAAATTGGACTATAGTGTTAGGCCCTCTAGTGTTCATTTTTAATGCTTTTGTCCAAGTGCATTTTTATCACCAATGATCATTTCCTTCTAGTTCTTATCCTTCTTCTTATTAGCCTAATGTGAGAACATTCAACCCATAATCAATAAATCCCTCTAAAATGACATTCAAGGTTCATCTAGAAAGGGTTAGAAAATATCACAAAGTAAACAAGAATACAAGCATGATTATTAAGGCAAATTTCCCTATTCTTTGCATACAACCATCCAATACAATTTATATCTTATTCAAATCCTTACACCAGTCCCTAATAATCTCAAACACACCCAATTTAGCATTTTACATCTTCATATACACTATTTCACAAAGCACATCAAGTGGAAGAACTATATATGGCTTGATCCCTCTTCAGAGTATTGGTATTTAGTTAACATACCCATACAAAGGGTTTGGATACATGTTAAATGCATATTTTACACACTAAAACCCCCTCTTTCTCAAAGTTGGTCAAATAAAAATGGAGTCTAGGGTTTGAAGATAAAACTTACTCTATAGTGAGCTCTATAGACATCCAATGGTCAAAACTTCATAGGCAAGGTCACACAGACACAATGATTAAAACCCAAAAAGCTCAGGTCTCCCAAAAAATAGTGGTAGAAGTGGAATATAGCATCAAAGCCACTAGTGTCTTATTTTAGTGCTCTTATCCAATCATAAAATTAAGGTATGATCCTAGTTTGTGATAGTGTCCAAGCCCTATACAGTGAATTCTAAACTCCATATCAGCCATCTCAATTAGTTTCCAACTAAGTCTTATTTTATTTCCCTTATTACTATTTTTTAAAAAGTTAAAATTTAAATTACATTATAAAAAATAGTAACTCAATTATTGTATATTTATTTATTGATTTTATTACGCATACCCTTTAACTAAATTAGGAATAATACACCAATATTCCCATAAAGGTTGAATCATTTAGGAAACCCGACCTACTTTGTTTGTGCATAAAAACCCTCAAAATCCTAATCTAAATTTACTAATAAATTTTCTTATATTTTTATAATTTTTACATGCATAATAAAATTATAAATTATCATTAAAATTTTAAAATTTTATAGTAATTTTAAAATAATTTTATTTAAAACCCTAATTGCCCATACCAGGTCTTGATATTTTCCCAATAATTTTAAAATAAATTTTTTATTTTTTTGCTACCATATTTAAATCCAAAATACACTTCAAATTTCAAAATTCAAAAGTAATTGTCAAAAATAATTATTTTTTCAAAACCCTAGTTGCATATACTAGGTCTCTCTAATTTAGAAATTATCAAATATATTTTTGATTTTTTTACTTGTATATTTAACTCAAAAATTCACTTTAAATTTAATATTTTCATAGTAATTTTCAAAATAATCATCTTTCAAAACCCTAGCTACATATACTAGGTCCCATTTCATCTTGAGGTATCACCTTACATGTGTGAGATCTTCATATCATTTTTATGCAGGTTCTAGGTCCTTGTTTAGATTATATCTATTCAATCTTTTCTACCATTATACAACTTTTTTTACTTATGCCACCTAATCTTATTTCATCTCTTCCTTTGAGACAAAGTGCAAGACTTAGTGGCAAAACCTCCTAAATTCACCTATATTCCTTCAACCCAACCATATACCATGGATAAACAATCAGCTTAGTTTCTTATTATAGATCCTATAGATCCCAATCACACCAATTTCCATGAGGATAATTTTGAAAATGATTAATATGAGAATAATAATGATGATACAAAAACTAATGTTCATGACCCACCACATAGGGTACTAGATCCACTTCTACCTATTTTTGATAATGAAGTTGTCCTCAACAAAGATTTGATCCTACAAATTTTTTGAGATAGACTCAAGGAATAACCTTGGGATCATACTCTTATCTTTTAATCTATCATGGAAATTAAAAATGCTAAGTAAGTTGATTATTCTATTCGTTTAAAGTAACTAGTTGTAAATGACACTGTGGGGGAAACTATGTCTCAACAACCCCCTATAGTATCCCAACCTTCCTTTATTCCACCATCTATAACTAGTACATATTTATCTCTTGATGTGGCAGCCCTTGTGTAAGAGAGAAAAAATCTTAAATCTAAGTTGATATATCTTGAGCAAGATTCCTCTAGACATACATGGGCTTTAGATTCTTTTACTCTACTTCATACATCATTAGCACATCATATTGATTCTACACCCTTAGCACTAGTTTTGTTCAACCCAAGATCACTCTTTATGATGGAAAGGGTGATCTAGAGATAAATTTGAGAGCCTTCCACATAACGTGCTCAGACTATGTAAAAAATTATTGGTTACTTACCAAGCTATTTCCGTGGAGCATAAAGGATTATGCTTTATAATGGTTCTATAGTCTACTGAATTAGTCAGTCAATGGACTCAATCCTTTTAGGTAACATGTTCCTAGCTTATTTTAGCATTAACATTGGTGATAAGGTTTCATGTGCCCAAATTTTAAAATAAAAACAAAGGAAAAATGAGCATCTCACAAATTATTTTATTCTATATAAGACTATCTTGGCTAAGATGACTAGCCCCATGGCCGATCAAGAGTTACAAGATCTCTTCAAATAGAGTCTTCTACCAGCTTTGCATGAATCAATAATGTTTACAAGATTCTCTTCCTTCACTGAGTTATGTTATACACTAAAGGAAAGGGAATTCAAACTAATTTCAATGGGAAAAATAAAGTAGACAAGTATATCAAAAACAACAAACAAGAGTAATAGAAAAGTCCCGTACAATTTAAGGCCAATAATAGAAAGAGTGAGAATCAACCTACAATCAATGCATCTTCATATCCCCCTCAATGAGTGGTTCTACCAACACCTCCTCAACAAACTTTTACCAATCTACTAGTTTCTCTAGCTAGAGTTTTATAGTAGCTTTTAGAATGTAATATCACATCTTTCCCTCTTATTTAGGAACTTGATCCAAAAATCCTCTTCCATAGGGATATGATAAGCAATCATTTTATGAGTTTCATAGGGCACTAGGCCATATAATAAATAGATGTATTAGTTTGAGACATAAGATAGAGGATTTGATAGATGGCAATCATATTGATCATGGCACTCTAGTTAAACCTCCTCATGCCAAGCAAACATAGGATAAATATTTGAAAATATTCTCCAATTATTTTACACAACATTCCAAACAAGAGATAGGGGATACATAAGGAGTTCATCATACATATCCCCCATGAGATACATACAAGACAACTTCAGTTGAGACACATCCTTTGAGAAATGTGATTGGTGTATACAATTCTAGAGTTCCATCCAAACCTCCCACTCCTTCTCAAAGTAGGAGACCATTGAGGATGATTTGTATTATCATGTACTCTTTATCAAAGCTTACATTCATAATCATCCCATTTAGAGTGTTCTCATAGACAATGGATCCAATGTGAAGATGTGCATTATGACATTACTACAACATTTGGGATATTTAGAGTAGGATATTAGCCTAATAGACATAGTTATCAGTGAATTAAATGTGCACATATAGAGTTTATTGGGTGAGATTGTACTTCCTCTATAGGTTGGTTTAACACATTTGGCCACTCCATTTACTAAAGTTCCCAGTGTGGGAGTTTTTGATATGTTACTTGGTCGACCATAGATTTATAAGCTTCAAGCAGTACCTTCTATAGTTCACAGATGCATGAAATTCATTCATGCTAATGAGTTTGTTAAAGTTAGTGGAGTTTTATTTATGTTACCACTCCATACTTTAGATCCATCTTCTACTTTACAGTCAGCAATTTCAATTCAACCACTAGTTTTAGTTTCTTCACCAGTTTCAATTCTTCCTCCAGTTCAAATTTAGACACAATTGAGGCCTCCACCACTAGTGTAGAGAGTTTATACACTTCCATAGATGTCTCTTTTATAATATCCATAGTTTTAAGATTATAGATAGCTTCCATCTATATTATTCAAACCTAGGGTGGTATCATTGAGATCTCATGCTTCTACACATAGATCACATGTTTAAAGAGCCTCTCCTACCACCAGATGGGTCCACAAGAGCCCTATAGTTGTATCCACTTATTGGAGTTATAGGGGGACCCCATAGATGGTTTTTACTTTAGATATTTTAGAGCACTTAAAGTGTACACATCTTTTAGAGCTATAGTCTATGCCCTTTTATCATGTTTCTAGACCATGCATGATCCCTCTCCTTGATACAGGATACCATGATAGGGAGTCTTACATGATACTCATTGGTTAGTATCATTTCTCTTCTGTATTACATATACATAGTTTCTTATTATTGATTATACATAAATTATATCAAAAACCCAAAAACATTCAAATAAATCAAAAACATAAAAAACATTTTGATTGTATGCATCATCCATGATTTACATTTCTACTACTATGCTAGACTTCCATTTTATATTCTATGCTATTGCTTTTCAATATATTTACATTACCATGCTTCACTTGATCTTCTTTGAGTGTGTGTAGTGACTTATATATCCTTGATTGCTTCACTCTAACCATTGAGGGGGCATCCTACTTCTACATTTGATACATACATCACTATATTTACCCACTAGGGGCATCTTCTACATGACTACACCATCCAGGTTATGTCATTCCTATACCACATACTCTAGCTATCATGATTGATGTACATTATTTACTAGATTACATAGATTACTCTATTGACATTCACTAGTATATATAACTTTTGTATTTATTTTCATATACCTAGTCTTGTACTACCATGTCTCACATAATTTCACTTCTTGATTTGATTATTTAGATGCGATTGTATCTCCAATTTTTACATGCTTTAATTTCTTGCTTTTTGTATCTAGATTGAACACATTTCTTAGTTCTTATTTTGTCTCTTGTATGTGCCTTAGGACATTTGCCAATGTCCTTTGCTTGTAATATTCTATGTGATTATGGATTTCATGTCAATCTTGCTTGTTTTAAAATGTATGCGTATGTGGCATTTGAACATACATTATATTATTGCTTTCTAGTTTGAGTCACATGTGCCCATGTCCCTTGTTTGCTTGGCCCCATGGCTACTCTTGTATGCTTCTTTCTTCTTGCCTTATGTGTGTTTTGTTTGTTTGATTACTTATCAATTGATTTCAATGCCATGATCTACATCATGCATTATCTTGATTTCTAAGATGGCATGATGGACATCATTATCCATCCCTCCATGAAAATTAACAACTAATAAATAACATTTCTAGCTTTAATTTAGTACATTACATATGTTACTACTTTGTTATATCTATCTAGGCATACCCCTATTGATTTAAAAATATCTCATTGCAAACCCTACTATATCTTGAGATATCTTATCAATTAGCATTATTATATCATGTATTATTTCAACATAACACAATTATAGGGCTATTTATTTTGAGGGTAGTAATTATAGGGTCTTTATTCCTACCCTCAGAAAAGGGGGAAACAAATAGGGATTTTGTTGTAGAGATCAAAGCTCCTGATGGTAAAAATTCAGATTTCAAAACACCAAAAACAATAACCAGACTTCAAACTAGGTAGAATAGACTAAGAAAATAGTGATAATTTTAGAACAATCATCAGATTTAGCCTAGGACAATAATGCTAAGATTGGACTATAGTGTCAAACCCTCTAGTGTCCATTTTTATACTCCTATCCAAATAGTAAAAAAATCTAGACCTTCAAGAAATATGTATAAAAGTAGGTTCAACTATAGTTTTACACACTCATACTAGTTCAAAATCAATAGTTTTTAGTACACTTTTACTCAGAAAAATTAGATATAAGGGGTATTATATACATCATGATGGCTCTCACTTTTAGTTTTGGATACGACAATCGGTATAAATTCTACATCAAAATCCATGTTTCAAACACCAGTGATTGGAGCTAATGTGCATGGCACATTTGACTTATTTTCTTTTTGAGTTTAGTAAATTACCTAGGCATTCTCAATAGTTACATGCCTTATTCAATTTTTAGATGGTTGGCATCATGTCAGGGTGGCTTTCATACAATCCTAACCTCTACATTTTGGAATGGCTTTCATATAAGCCTAGTGCCTAGTTTTGGAGAGGCTTTTATATAAGCCTAATCTCCATCTTTCAGAGTGGCCAAAGTGGCCTAGTTACCAACATACATTAAAATATCCATGCCAACATTATGAGATTAAAAAACATTCATCGGCTTCATGTGCAATCTCATATGACACACATTTCATACTAGTATCAATTTATAGCTTCACTTCATAGAGAAATGATGGAGCCAAAGGTCTAACTAGCCTTTGTATTCTTGAGCCACCTACTTAGAGGGATTGGATATGTACTCCAAACATTTATTAGTACATGCATGATCACATAGATTCATGTAGTGGATGAGGATGGAATCAAATGGCTAGCCTTTACATTCTTGAACCACTCTCGAAAAATTGAGAACTCAGCTTTATTTATGATATTAATCTTAGTACAACACATACCTAACATTATTCATCATCATCTATCATCACAATAGGTTTTGTATTGATTTGCATACCCAATTAGGTGTATTCATTTCTTTCTCTTCCTCTCCTTACTCAATTTTATACATTCTTATTTTAGATATAGTGTATCGAATAAACACTAATCTACTCTTTATTTTATCTTATAGATTCACTTAAAAACCATGCTCTCTCTATGCACACCTAGAATCTCACAACTTCATGAGATTCACCCTCATAGGTAATTTTAGGTATGGTTTCTACTTTTCCTTTATCCTAATTTTTCTCTTTATTACATCACTAGAATAAAGTGGGGTTAAATGTAATCATATAAAATTCAAAAATTGGTAACTTGAGTGTGGCTTGTGAAATCCAACCCATAGGTCCCTCTTTCTTTCTCTCATGACCCTCATATTCATATTTTCATTGATTCTTAGTCATCTATAGCCTTCTAAACCTGATCCCAACTTAGCCAAATTGCTTTTTCCATGACACGTCCATCCCCTAGGTCCCGTTAACTCAAGACAATGGTACCTAACTTGGACTTTAGCACTGGGATTTTTAGTGCCTATTTTTGGTGCTCTTGTCCAAGTGTATTTTTACCACCAATGATCATTTCCTTTTGGTTCCTATCCTTCTTCTTGTCAGCATAATATGAGCACATTCAACTCATGACCAATAGATCCCTATAAAATCCCATTCAAAGTTCATTTAGAAAGGGCTGACAAATATCACAAAGTAAGCAAGAATACAAGTAATACTACTCAAGCATATTTCCCTATTATCTACATACAACCATCCAATACATTTTTTAGCTTATTCAAATCCTTACACTAGCCCTAGTCATCTCAAGCACACCCAATTTATCATTTTACATCTTTATATACATTATGGCACAAAGCACATCAAGTGGGAGAACTACATATGGCTTGATCCCTCTTCAGAGTATTGGTATGTAGGTATCATACCTACACAAGGGATGTGGATACACGTTTAGTGAATATTACACACACTAACCACCCCCCCCTCTTTCTCAAAGTTGGTCAAACCATAATGGAGTCTAGGGTTTGAAGATAAAATTGTCTCTATAGAGTGTTATATAGACATCCAATAGTTAAAACTTCATAGGTAGGGTCACATAGACACAACAAACAAAAATCATAAATATCAAGTCTCCTAGACAATAGTGGTATAAGTGGACTACAATGCTAGATCCATTAGTGTCCTATTTTGGTGCTCTTGTCTAATCATAACACTAAGGCCAACTCTTAATTTTTTGATAGTATCCTAGCTCTGCATAGTGAATTCCAAATTCTATCTCAGTTGTCTTAGTTAGTTTCCACCTAAGTCTTATTTTCTTTCCCTTATTACTATTTTTAAAAAAATTAAAATTGTAATTAAATTATACAAATTAGTAGCTCAATTATTACATATCTATTTACTAATTTTATTACTCAAACCCTTTAACTAAATTAGGAATAATACACTAATATTCCCAAAAAGTTTAAATTAGGTTCTCTTGAAAGATCATCTTTACAAAAACCTCATTATCATAACTAAATCTATCAAAAACATGCACTTTGTCTCTCATGAATGGTTGTACAGTACTGTAGCATGCTTGTAAAAACTATGCCTAAGCCTCATAAATGTTTAGTGAGATGGGACAAAACATAAATCACTTTAAATTAGTAATTTGCCATGATGCTCTCATAAACTATCATAATTAACTTCTTAAAGGTTTAGGTATCTTGGGGAGTTGATATTTCACCTTATTGACCCTACATGTGTGGTGTTGGATAGTTTTAGATAGGGTATTATTTCTTTGTATATGTATCTTGGGGAGTTGATATTTCACCTTCTTGACCCTACATGTGTGGTTTTGGATAGTTTTAGATAGGGTATTATTTCTTTGTATATCCTCCTTCCTCACATTTAAGATGGCATTAATTAATTTGATTGAGCCAATGGATTATTTTGTCTCATTAGACCTTCAATAAGGTCTTCTCTTACCTTGACTCTAATTAGCACCTCTATGACCATAGTTTACTATTGAACTTGTTGTAGATGCTTCCTTCTAACTATATTTTGATGCTCCACTTGGCCTATATCATCCTTTTCATGATTATGTTAGTCTTGATCCACCCTTGGCTCTATTTATGATGAAACATGGAAAGGAAATGGATGGAAGAGTGAATGAGCATGAGAGGAGCATGAAATGAGGGTGGGAAAAGAACAAAACATAGTGAAAAACATAGTGTATGATATTGAGGTTAGGGTGAGTAAGTTGGAGGTGGAAAGAAGTATGAAGGAGCATAACAAAGGTTACCTTAAGGGTGATATGTAAACACAAACCAATTCAAATCACACCATATGACTTTGGAAGACATTGTAGGAGGGCAAGGAGGTGACAATGAAACATAGATTTCTACAAAAACCTTAAAATATGCAAACTTTCCTTAAAATATGCTAAACTAGGCCATTTGAGACAATTGAGAGAACCAAGATGGGCTAAGATAGATATTTTGGAGAATTTCTTGGGAAATTTTCTTGAAAACATGGAGGAAATTTATTCCAATGATCAAAATAAGAAAACTTGAAAACCCACTCTCCAAAATAGTACAACTTTCCTTAGAGGCATGTCAAGCTGTATATTTGAATACTTGTATTTGATATCTTTGTTTTACTTGGAAATGTTGGAATAATATATGGAAGCCACGAAAATGAATATTAGGTCCCAAATACTAAAAAAATACTTGAATTTTCTTGAAATACTTCCCAAGTGGAGAGAAATTAGGGAAAACCAATTGCTTTCCTAGTTGTAAGACTACATAAATTACCCTATATTAAAATTTATGGTTCATAAGGGTAGATAATACAATTATATAACCACTTACTCCATGAGTAATCCATCTCAGTCTAGTTTCTTTGCTCTAAAATTTATACCTCTATCTATAGTCTACAAACTATACCATTAGCAAACCTGCAAGTAGGTCTCTATGTGTAAAACTAACATTTTCTTGGAGAAGATCAATTTTCAACTTGTATGTCCTATAATTTATGTGAAACTCCTATTGAAACTTTTTCATGACCTGCTTTTCATATTTCCTACCCTTGCTATAAATTTTTTTTTACGGATCCATACTTTGCTCTTGAAATGGAAGAAAAGAGTCTTTTTTTGGATTTTTAAATACAAGTAAGACTTACACCACCTAAAATATAATAATAGATAAGTATTACATGACATAAAACATGAAAACACAAGTTTTATATCTTTTCCATGGTTTTTGGAAGCCAAATTGACATGTGTGGATTAGAATATGCCCCTTTTCACACTTAAAACACACCAAAACACCTTTTTAGAGCAAGAAACTTTGGACTAAGGTAAAATTGATGTTTTTGAACATATTTAAAGGAATTTTAAGATAATTAATGACCATTTTGACCTAAAATTTGACATTTAAGACCAAAAATTTCTCATTTATCCCAAAAATAAGGTTATTTGATTAGCTTGGAGAGGCTACTGATAGGACACTAGAATGTTCTAGATTATAGAGGTTGGTATTTGGCCTTGATAGGATAAATTATTAACATTTAGGGAAATGGACATTTTTATTAGGTTAAAAACAATAATTTTGATGCTATTATCTATGCCAAACATTAGTGTTTAGGGATTAGGAGAGTAGGCATATTCTTAGAACTTATAAACTGTAAGATATGTACATTTTAAACATTTTGGGAAAGATGGGATGTATGTGTCATCAATATAAGGATAGTTGTAATAATAAATAGGATAAAGAGCATAAGATAGAGTATATGTGAGGTTTTCAAAAGCAAGACATGTGTATAACTAAGAGGAACAACCAAGGTCTAATTTTTTCAAGTGTACATCACAAACTATTGTCTAAAATTGTAAAATATATGTTGGGGTCAACACACCCCCATTTATCAAAAATGGGGACCCTTGTTTTGAATTTTGTAAATTTGTGATTTGAATTGAAAATTCCACTTGATCATATTTCTTTATCTGATGATCATCGACTCCATGGTTTGATTGACATATTTGCATATGATCTTTGTTTTTAGTTTGTCTGATGTTGTTAATGGTTATTTCTTGTGTTTCCATATTTTAGGTTTAATGGAGTCCTATTTGGATGAACAATGTTCAAGTTTTCATACTTCAATGATAATTTGACCCTTTATTAATCTTTGGTCTTTAATTGTTTAATTTAATATATGAGTAAACAATGTTAAAAACCTAGGTCTAATGTGTGTTAACCTAGGTCCTTTTGAAATAGATTCAAAATTATGTTGGTTAATTTTATTCAAATTTACATGGGAATACTATATTATTTTAGACTTAGTTTATATTTTATCCTAAGGTTTTAATCGTCTTTATTAACCTAACTAAAACCTTAGTCTAAAACATTATGCTAAGTCCTTTATATTTTAGACCTAGTTTAATTTTTCCTAAGTGTATTTATTAATACATCTAAAATACCTTAGTCTAAAATTATCTTGAGTCTCTATATTCCTAAAACCCCTAGTCTATTTTATTATTCATATGGACTAATTAAATAGGGGATAATTTTTATTATATTTTATACTTAGTCTGAAGTTTTATCCTAAGATTCAATCATGTTTATTAACATGATTAAAACCTTAGTCTAAAAACATTATCATAATTTATTTATATTCCCTGAGCCCTAACTTAGTTTATTTTTTCATTTTTTATAGGAAAAGACTAGTGTGAAGATGTCAAGTGTCAAAATATTAGGATCTTGATCAAAAGATAAATAATATATGAGCCCTCATCTAGGTCAAAATGTGAAAGAACTTATATAAAATGAAAGATCGATATATGTTACCATCTTAGGAGCCCAAGTCAAAGATTAATAACACTGAAGCATTTTCCTGAGCTAATAAGTCATTCACCCTATAAGGGAATGCCAAAGTAACAAGTCTCATAATTTTAACAAAAGGGATGTAAACCAACCAATAGCATTCAATATCCTAGACCAAGATTGATAGAGCATGTTGATCCATGAAAATAAGATCTAACAATATGAAATAGAGTTGACATTTCAACAATCCTAGGTTAAACATGGTAGTGATAAGTGTCATAACCATGGTGAATGAAACAAATACTAACCAATGACTTTTGACCTCCCAGATCATGATCAATGGTGTTAAGAAAAGTAGAATTTCCAAAGGGCCTAGAATGAATGAGAATCTTCCACATGGTGTGAGAGTGTTCAATCGAGTTCCTAAATATCATTGATAGTTATGGTTTTAGACCAGTCATTAATCTTTATAACATAAAATAGCTATTATTTAAAGATATATGACAAATTATGGTAAATATATCTTAATCTTTGCAAATATAATGTGTTTGAGGTTAATGATAGCAATTTTGTTCAAAAACTGATTGGTTCTTTGAAACTTTGAGTTTACATGAGCTTAGAAGTGTAAATATCACTCATATTTACATATTTGTATACATCTTTGAGCTAATTTAGTTAAATATTATTATTTTTTATCATACTTTTTATGAATTTGTGAAAAATTTGCTTAACGTGCAATTATGATCATTATTCTTTGCAAAGATAAGGTTTGCACATCATATTTCAATAAGATTCAAAGCTCACAAGCTAGAATTACCAAGGATAAGGATTAGGTCACATTTAGAAACAAGAGTACCACTTCTTTCCTTATAAGTTTATAAGAGAGAAAGATCTTATAAAGGTAAGCACAAGCTTTCAAATTCCTAAAAAACTTCACCTATACATGATACTCATATGTTTAAACCTTATCAAGGTATGGCCTAGTTAGGAGGATGTTCTAGAAATGTGTAAGGTATATTACATGATTTTCCTCAAAATCTTGAGAAGTACTTGCCTTCTTTAGTCCCAATGGTGTTGTGACTATAGAAGAGTATATTAAAATTTTCAAGGCTACTTTAAGGCTCTTAAATATGGTTCATGTAGATGTTTCTTATATATTATTTCCATTTACTTTCAGAGATATAACATATGAATGGTTCTGTAACCTTCCTAAAAACTATAATGTTAGTTGGAATAATTTTAGTGATTATTTCATTAATCAATTTGTTAAGATTTTTGGTCCATGTGTCCTTTATTAACAATTCACCACTATCAAAAGAGAAGCTAATGAGTCCATAAGAGCTTTTAATGACAGATTCTAGAAGATGTATAGTAGAACCACATCTCCTTATAAACCTAATGAATCTTTAAATTTAGAAATCTATAAAGATGCTATAGATCCCATGAATTCTATGTTTCTTAAAAGATCTGTACATGCCATTAACATATTAACCTTACCCTATGTTGAAGCTATGTTAATTAATGACTAGAGGCAACCCTAGAGTCAAATGGCATATGCCATTCCAAATATTAACCCAAATCTACCTATTATGAATGTCATTCCTAATTCCAATCAAAATAGACCTACTTTGAATTAGACCCCAATTTTGAATCAATTACCCTTGAGTCATGCTCATCTTGGTCAAAATTTAAGATTCTTGAATACTACTGCAAGTGGATCTCATCTACAAGATTAAAGAGCTTTGATGCCTACAACTAATACTAGTAATACTCAAGTTCATAACTCCAAGGCACCCAAAAATGAGAATGACTCCATCCTCAAAATGGTTCAAAATTTAAGAACTAATTTCCTTTAGTCAAAAAAGTAGGTAAGCAATACTGAGGAGGACTCTAATAGGAACTACTCTTATCAAAGGGTAAATAGACCTTCAAATAGGTTTCAAAATAACAAAAATGAGTCATCTACTAATGAGAACATGCCTTAAATAACCTTATGTGATGTATCTTTAGTAGACTATTATAGAGTTCATAATACTTCAAAGCATGGTGAATTAGATTACATTGAGTTTTTAATGTTTTTGAATCTTTTCAAGAAGAATTAGATACTTTTGAAGTTTTTCCTAACAAGGATAATGTAATAGGTACATCTGGATCTTCAAAATCATCTAAGTCTACTAATACAAATCTCATGGTGGAAACATTTAAATTTATATTCCAAGATGAGAATGAGATTGAGGATACTCCTAAAGAGATTCATGATTTCTAGCAGTATCTGAAGAAGAGTTATCTTTAAGAAATAGAGAGAAGAAATGACCTTTGACAATCTCAACTCCACCAAATAATTTTGATATTCCTCCTAATCCTTCAACCAATAACAATCTTGAACCTTCAAAGGGAAGTACCTATAGATAAAATGTTGATTCATTAGGCTCTTCTACAAGGAATGGATATAATATAGTTGAGGACATAAAAATGATAAAAGCTAACATCACTTTACATGAGCTGACTCAAATTATTGAACAAAGAGACTTGTTGTTGGAATTTTTATCTTAAAAACATAGTAAATCACATAAGTCTACTAATGTTAATGTTTTAATCTATAAGAACAAAGTAGAAGTTACACCTTTATTATTAAAAATTAGTGTTTTTGGTAAAAACTTGCATAATTTTTTTTAGATTTAGGTGCTTCCACTAATATCACACTAGCAGGTTTTAGTGAACAACTTGGTTTGACTCCAATTAAGTCTGAGAGGGTAGTTACTCAGTTAGACAAATCAAGAGTCAAAGTAATTAATGAGTTGTTTAATGTTCATATGTATCCTATTATTGAGCCAAGGATACAATAATTCATAGACATTCAAGTGTTGGACATTCTTGATGCTTATGGAATGTTGTTGAGTAGACATTTGACAAAGGCCTTAAATGGCTACATGTCAACTGACTATTCACATATGTGGATTCCATGGAGAGGAGACCCCAATAAGATTAGGATAGAGAGGGAGCCCAAGATGTAACACATGATTACTAAATACAATGTTGCAAATGAAAAGGTCAACATGGTCAATTATGACTTGGGTGTTTACACTCTCAACACCCCTAAGGTATGTGAATCTAAAATTTCTCATGCTATGCCTAGATTATGGAAACTATTTTTTGATGGTGTTAGATTTAAACTAGGTTCTGGAGTAGGAGTGGTTTTAATCAATCCCATTGGAAAAGAAGACAATGCCTCTTACAAACTTTAGTTCCCATGCACTAATAAATTGGCTAAGTATGAAGCATTAATTCTTGGGTTTTAATTTGTTATCAAACATAATGTCAAATAACTTCTAGTTTATAGTAATTAGAACTAGTATTTAATCAAGTTAAAATCAAATATCAATGCAAATTATCTTATCTTAATAAGTACTAGTTCAAAATTTGGGATGTAATTGAGTTTTTTGATGTTTTTAATATTGTATCAATTCCTAGAGAAAAGAACCAAGCTATTGATGAGCCAACCTCAACTGTAACCAATATTATGCCAAGTAAAATTTATTAACTAGATAACCTTACCATTTAATTTATCCAATTCCCCTCAGTTTGTGACAATGTAAACCATTTGTAGGTATTTAGTGATGATCAACGGATCATAGACTTCATGAATAGATATGGAGTATTTGAGTCTCACACCATTGATGAGGTTAATTAAAATAATCTTGATGATGACAAATTTAAAGACAAACTTGATGACAAGATCTTTCAATTGAATAACAACAAAATTCCCAAAGGCATGATTACCTTAGAGAGATTATTTGATTAGGATAAACTAGCTGAGACTATCAATATTCCCAAGGTGAATGAGAAAGATTATAATGTTTTTGACATTGGTTCTCAAGGTTAACCTCAATGTTTAAACATTAGTACGACCTATACAAGAATAGAAACCAAAAGAGCTAAAGAGTTGATGACCAAGTACAAAAATGTTATAGCATGGTCCTATGAATACTTAAAGATCTTTGATCCTAGAGTCATTACCCATAACATACCATTAATATAAGCTTAAAATTATTTTAGGTAGAGACAAAGACCAGTCAACCTTGTCTTATAACCATTGATATAAAAATAGGTCAAGAATATATTAGATGTCAAAATAGTTTTTCCCATTATATATTCTACCTAGGTGGCCAATTTGGTGCTAGTTAGGAAGAAAAGTGAAGAAATTAGATTGTGCATAGACTTCAAAAATTTTAATAGATCATCTGAAAAAGATAAATATCCTTTACCTTCTTTTAACCAAGCCATTCAAATCATTATTGGTTATGTTATGATGTCTTTTTTGTATGGATTTTTAGGTTATAACCAAGTAATTTTGAATAAGGAGGATAGAATGAAGATTGCATTTACAACTAAGTGGGGCACTTTTGCCTATAAGATAATGCCCTTTAGACTAATCAATGCAGGAGTAACCTTTCAAAGAGTTAAGGACCATACTTTCCAAGGTCTCATAGGTAATTTAATTATTATCTATATGGATTATTTGATGATGTTTTCTAAAACTAGGGAAGATCATATCATACACTTGTAACATATGTTTAAATAGTGTAGAAGGTATGGAATTTCCCTAAATTATAACCCATTTATTGTGTTACATAAGTGAAGTTTTTATGAAATGTTATAACCAAGGATGTGATTTATATAGACCTTAATAGAGTAAATACCATAGCCAAGACATAACCCCCTAATTATAGAAAATAATTAAAATCTTTCTTTAGGAAAATTAACTTTGTGATAAAGTTTATTTCTAGTTTTGCAGAGATTGTAAAGCCATTAAATGACATGTTGAATAAATATGATAAGATTATGTGGAATGAAGAGACAATAAAAACTTTCAAGGACATCAAAGAAGCAATTGGACAAGCATTGGTGTTGATAGGTCTTGATTTCACTAAAGATTTATATCTCTATTCTTTTGCTTTTGATCACACTATAGTTGTTTTAACTCAAAAAATGGATAAATATGACCATCCCATTGCATTTATGAGTACTAATTTTAAGATTTATTAGTTGAACTATTATCTAATTGAAAAACAAGCATTTGATTTAGTTTATGAAGTAAATAAGTTTAGTCACTATATTTTAAGGAATAGAGTGCACCCAATATTACTAGATTATACCATTAATCTTATGTTAAGTCAATGTAAATTGGGAGAGAGGATAGATAAGTGGATGTTTATACTTCAAGAGTATGATCTTGAGATGAAGACATCCAAGCTTTTAATATGTCAGGGGTTGATTTAGTTACCAATTATTCATTTTATAATCAATGGTTATTATCCTAAAATATTGAGTAGAGAGCAAAGAATATCTTTGAGGCTCAAGGTAATGCATTTCCTAATCAAATATGGAGTGCTCTATAGAAATAACTATGAAGGTATCTACCCAAGATGTGTTTCCAAGGATGAAGCAACTGATATATTAAGTAATTTTCATGGAAAACTTGGAAGTGGACACCCCTCTGAAAGGAAAATATCTCACAAGATCCTTAGGGATGGTTATTATTGTCCTACTATCTTCAAGGACACTCATAAACATGTAAGAGAGTGTATTTCATGTCAGATCTTCAACACCAAAGAAACAAAGGAAATCATGCCATTGAGTCTAATTATGATTGATAAGCCTTTTTATCAATGGGTATTAGACTTTGTAGGGGTCATCAACCCAAATTATTTAGATGGACTTAAATATGAGTTGACTAATACTGATTATTATAGAAGATGGATAGAGGTAGTAGTAACTAAACAATGTAGAATTGCAGATGTGATTAAGTTATTGGAAGATAACATTTTCACAAGATTTAGAACACTAGTATCTCTAGTTTATGATAATGGATCGACTTTCATATTCATTGAGATGATTGATTAGGCATATGATAATGAGATTTTTCTCAAGTTTTCATCAAACCATTACCCTCAAGGTTATGGAGTCTTTGACTCAACAAATAAGTACTTGATGAAGGCTATCAAAAAGTCTATGGTTGAAAAACCAAGGACATGACACAAATTTCTAAAGTATTCCCTTTAGGTAGACAAAACTATAGTGAAGAAAGTACTCAAGGCATCACCATTCCTTTTAGTATATGGTCAAGAGATAATAGTCCCCATTACTCTTAAGTTTCCAACCTACAAGTTCATGTAAGAGTACATGAAAGAAGATCAAGAATTTTTAAGTTCAAGGTAGCTTGACATCGTGTAGATGGAGGATGTAAGGGAAGAGGTCTTTTCCAGCATCAGTAGACATCAAACCACAATCAAGAGGTGGTTTGATAAGAGTTTAAAGATTAAGGTGTTTAGACAAGGAGACCTAGTTCATTTTTGGGATAAACCCTTAAAACCAAAAGGAAAGCATGGGAAGTTCACTCTTTTGTGGATTGGTCCATAGTAGATTGTTGAGATATTGGGAGATAACACCTTCAAGCTCAAAGACTTGTAGGGAGTAGGGTTTACATTTTCAACCAATAGGTAAAACCTCAAGAACTACTTCTCTATTATCCCACCTAAAGTCTTCATGGATTGATTTGTAAGAGTAGTTAGAGTTAGTGTAGGTAGGATTTAGATTATATTATTTTCCATTTTTTCTTGTTTCTTATTTATACATAGTGTTTGTATATATTTGTTTATTTTATTATTGTTTCTCTTTATTTATATTTGGTTTGCTTCTTTTGTTTGTTTATTTTCTCTGATTTGTTCTTTTATGTTAATAAGTGTTTTTAAGATAGTCATTAGATCAAGATTCATGTAGTTACTGAAGAACTTCACCAGTCAGAAATGTAGGTATGAATCTTGAATAATGGTTGATCATAGATTCTAGAAATTCTAAGCTTGATGTTATAGTTTTGAGAAATTGGTGAGGACTAATGAGGAGGTTGATTACTCCTTGAAATATTAAACATTATTTTGATATAATTTTCATTATAGTAAGGATTGCATATGTGGGATGAATGTTGAGTTATTAGGATAAAATCATATTTGCATTTAAATAACATTATTTCTTGACACAAGTTTACAACCAAGGATGGTTGTCTAAACATCAAACATTCGACCAAATCATAAAACCTAGATAAATATGGTTCCCAACCTTTGCTAAAAAGATAAATAGGGTTTGAAAATATAAAAAATAAGAGCTTTATTGAAAAATTCGAAATATTTATAAGCAAAGGTGAATATGGTAATCTCTACTAGGATTATGGACACTTGGCTTGTAGTGGAGTAGGGCCTAGAGTTGAGCCAAAGGTATCTATATCAAGGTTATGGTTGTTTAGGTGGTAATTGAGTAATTACCAAGCCTTACATATTATAAAAATATGATTCTTAAATAATATCTAAATGTGTTATAAGTTAGTTTAATGGTTAAAGTTATGAAATTTTTAATTTGTCCTCTAAATATCATGGCAATCAATAAGTGGAATCAAAGCACACACACAACATAACTAAGATTTGATATTTGATCCTAATTATACATGTGTAAGACTTATTTTAATTAAGAATTGATATGAATAATGGTACCTGATTAAGTGGAATAAGTAGCATGCTTATTAGTTTGAACCAAGAGTATCTAAATTCTAACATATTACTATGTTTCCCATAGAAGTTACTATTTGTTGAGGTTAACATACCCCCATTTCTCAAAAATGGGGACCCTTGTTTTAAATTTTACAAATTTTTGCTTTGAATTGAAAATTACACTTGATCATATTTATTTATTTATTGATATAAGTTCTTTGACATTTTGACCCTATTAGGGGCCATTGTTCTATATTTATTTATTTATTTTGAACTGAATATTGATATGTAAGAATTCACCTAGGTCAATAAGTCAAGCACTTGATGAATGAATCCAAAGTGACAAGTGTCACAATTTTAGAAAAAGAGAAGCAAACCAACCAATAGAATTTAATCTCCTAGACCAAGATGGATAGAGCATGTTGATCCATGAAAATAATATCCAACGGTACAAAATGGAGTTGACATTTCAATAAGCCTAGGTTGTATGAGATAATGACAAATGGTTTGAAAAATGTCACAACCATGGTGAATCAAAAAAAATACCAACCAATGGTTTTTGACCTCCTAGATCATGATCAATAGTGTGAAACAAGGTATAATTTTCAAAGGGCCTATAATGAATGAGAAAATTCCACGTGGCATGAGAGCATTTAACCAAGTTCTCAAGGTACATAAAGAGACCATAGAGATACCAAGTGGAAAAATCTTGGAAGCTTGAAGGAAAATAAGTGGCCCAAAATGAAACCAAGGATAAGAGGATATTGCACATGAAGATGAAACATGTCCAAAAGTGATAAATTGTCATATTTTGAAAATTAATGAGTTGTGTGACATGGTGGCACCACATAGGCTGAACATGTCATATTTGGAGATTTTTTGGACCCTAATCCATGAAAGGTATAAATAAGCTATCCAAGTAAAATCTAAGGCATGAAGACCATTTTTCAAACTTGATTTATTCCATTGAATTTCTGTGTAAACCTCCCAAATTCCCTATAAGTGTATATATCACCCTAATTATCTCTATTTTCATTGAAAATTAAGCTAAGGGATTGAATTACCATCTACAATTAGATAATTCAATAAAAACCATAGCAATGGTAGCACATAAGAATGTTTTTAAGGAATATGTTGAGCTCTATTTGACCATAGATGATGAATGATGAGTGTTTAATGACATAGAGTTAATTACTAATGCTTTGAAGTGAGGAGATAATAAATAGTAAAAATTATTTTGGACAATTGAGAACCAACCCACCATTACTAGGGAAGAGGAGAATGATATCTCTACCAAGAGGTTTTATGATGATATAGTATCCATCCAAATTATGGGTCTTCATTACACATGAATGAAACTATAGGTAATTCATTGCATTAATATTCTTTCTCTAATTTTCAAGGAAACTAAGATAGATAAGCACATGATAATTAATGAACACAATCTCAAGAATATTATTTATATTTATTCTATTAATTTTGAGTCATACTACAAGCTACCCAAACCCCAAATTGACCTAACCTTGATCAATTCATAGGATAAAGAACATGATTTGAAGGACATATTAGCCATATGGTTATATTTTGGGAACCAACTCTTTTCAAACTTCAATAAGAACATCCCTATCAATCAACTTAGACTAGGTGTTAGGATGATTATGATAATGTTGAATAATATATGTGGGAATACAACCACTATATGTGTAGACCTAGTATGGGTGCCCATAATCTACTTTATTGTTAAAAAAAGTAATTATCCCTCCTTTAGGTAAGATGATGAGTATCTCATTGAGTAGATAAATCTATGCAATTAGGAATAAGAAGACCTAATTCTATATGATGTCTTATCTCCTAGATGCCCTATGTGCAACAATAAAGATCCCAAACAAGAGATAATGGTAACCTATTATAACCCAAACTATTTCAAAATATTATTCTAAGTTGCACATCTTCAAATATAGGGACCATATTCAATTTATTTTTGATTGTATCTATCCATCCATAAGTGAAGCTATAACTAGAATCCTAATGATGAGAGTGAGGCCTCTGATCAAGAAATCAATTTAAGCTATGGGAGATATATGGCTATATCTAAACTTTACTATTATAAGGATTGAGGGAACCCAATATTATCCTCTCAAGCTACTTATTCATGTTAATAACAAGTTATTTGAGCAAGAGGTTATATAACAACTATTCCATGTCATAGATGTTCTATGTAAGACCAAAATAAAGGGACTCCTTCAAAATCTCCCCATGATAATTAGAAATACCATATTCAAGTGGTGGGACATTATTGAGGTAATATCAAAGCACAGATCCTCCTTCAATCTATAGTTCAATGAACTTAGGTAATGGGACCCTTATTCAAGGGTTAAGAAGCATTCGAAAATCAAGGGAATTATAAATGTGCCTTATGATCATGAGATAGGAGCATTTGGTCCTATTTAAACTAAGTAATATACTTACTTTAAGGTTACAAAAAGGTTAAAGGATCACAACCTAAGACCCAAGTCAAGGCTTGAGAGAAATTTTAAGGTGGATGATAGGTGGTAATTGGTCCCTACATAATATCATCTAGTAAGTGGTGAAACTTCTACACTTCCATCAACTACTACATAAGCAGAGATATAAAATCCTAAAGAACATAGGTCTGAGGAAAGAAGGCCATATGAGATTGCATATTCTTTATCAAAGATAGAGGAACAATAATTTCCTCAAGAAGAGGTACATATGATAGCATTAGATCCCAATGAGACCATTGAGGATGTACTTAATATGATATCAAGGGCTTAAGAGTTAGAGTCAAATGATGATGAGAGAAATATTGAAGAGGAGAAGAGAAAAGAGAAAGTATTAGACTAATTTCCTATTAACACCCCTAAGAGCAAGGTTGAGATAGACATTATTCCAAAATAAAAAAGACCCAAAGTGAGTTTCACTACTCCTTTACATTAAGTCAAATTATTCAATGAAGAAAACATATTGTGTGGCCCACCAATTTTAGAATGGTTTATGTATGAACTTAGATTGCATAAAGTGCTTACTATGCATCATCCTTGGGCTATGATGAAAGCTATTAATCATTCATGTGCATTAAGAGATTAAGCCATAGATAGTTGTTTTACAAGAAGAGGAAGTAAGGAGACTAGATGCACTAAGTGATTCAACAACTTCATCACAAATGGAGGTCCCTACCCCACACATGACTCAATCTATAGTTGGAGTCAAATTTGATCAAGAGGCTACCAACTTATAAAAAGTGACAAAAAACAAGGTGATGGTAGGAGGTGAAGAAAACACACACCAAAAAGTGGAGACATTAACCAATTTAACTCAAGTGCAAGGATAAAATCCTAGTGAAGATCTTATTTTTGAAGAAGCCATTCTAGAATTGGCTCAATCCCAAATAAAATAATTACAAGATACTATCAAAGTCTTGAAATAGTAGAAGAATAACTTAGAGGGGCAGTCCATTTTATCTATTCTAGAAGACATGGTCAAGTAATTTGAAACAACCATATATGATCTATTCATCTATTTGAAGGAAACCAAATCTAAGCAGGGGATGGTAAATAGATAGAGTTCTATGGCTACAATCCATGTTGACCATTGGCAAGCTTTAAGTATTAAGGTGAATGATTTGATCAATGTTTTGATAGAAGATCAATTTCATAGCTTCAACATAGTTAGCCTAGTCCATTTAAATATGGCTATGACAATATTGATAGATAAGATGTAGGATTTAAGTAAATGGTCCATGGAAATGGGAGATCATTATAATGATCTCAAATAGCTAGAAGATAGGATGATCCATATATTGGGTAGCCTAATCAAAGATCCCATCATAGTCAACCTAATTGGTTTAATAATAGATGTGCTTATGCATCTAAGCTGAGAGCTACTCAATTTTTACTTGAGGTAAGGAATCAAAGCCAAGTAAAGATGGCTGTATATAATAAAAAGATCATGGACATGATTTTATTAGTTGATGAGAATATTAGTGGTTCTAAGAACATCAAAAGAGGCTTTGAAGAGGTATGGCAAAGATCTCAAAGCCCTAAAAGATAAAGAAAGGGATCTCTTCATGAAACCCATTGTAGACCTTGAGCTAATTGATGATAAACACTATATAATGAATATCCTAAAGTAGAAGTAATAGACTACAATAACATGGTAATCCCAAAGTCAAATTTGTTGGCTTGGAATATTATTTTTGTGTATAAGAACATGTATCATTATGAAAAGAAAATATTCTTTTGTAAAAGCATGTGCATATTTGTAAAGCACATTGATTATAGGTTAGTCCTTTTATAAATTATCTAAATTATAAAAATTTGTAGAAGGAACAATTGTCCTTAACATTTATATAACTATCATTTGACAAGATTGACCGATATACCTCCTTAGTCTTATATATAAGGGGTATTATTATTTATAATCAAAAGAGGGAGATTTTGAGCTATTAAACTTTGTGTAAACTTTGAGAAATTAATACAAGAAATGAATTCTAAAAAAATTATCCAAGATTGTTTGTGTGTTTGTTATTATGGCTTCTCTCTCAATCATATATTTGAATGTTTAGATTTGAATGGTTTTTATGGAATCTTGACGTGCATGTTAATGAATATAGATTTGTTAACTTGTGCTTATGCTAGGTTAATTAAATGATTTTAGATTTAGTTCATTCTCTTTACTTTTCTTGTAGATGTGCTAATCCTATTTGTTTGTAGAAGTAAATATATAAATTGAATCTAGCCTCTTATTTTCATTGTTTCACATTTCCTTAGATATTTGCCTAATATATGGTAGGATATGTGCTTATGAAATTTCATGTTATATATTGTTTTGATACATGTCTTGATTAAATTTAAACTTTTTCATAATGTCTAGATTGAAAATCAGATCACCTTCTTTCTTCCTTACCCTTCCTTTTGCTATTTTTTTATCAACTCACTTTAGATTAGATTTTCATTATGAATATACATGTTAGTTTAGGATTTATTCTTTAGGTTTTGATAAATATTCACCATATTTAGTTTAGATATACTTCATCTTCATAGATTAACTTTTAGGCCAAGGTTACTCCCAATAACCAATTATATATTTTTTGTGAAACAATCATTTCATCTGTCACTATTCTACCAAAGATAATAGGATTATCAAAAACATCTACTCATGCAATGGAATATTTAATTTTATAAATGAGAAGAGTGTCTCTCAACACTATGTAAACCCCTATGATATAATTTTAGGCATTAACAATATGGTTGTAATTTAAATGGAGATAGAGTAAATGATTATAAATGGATATACTCTAAATTAAAGGATGGGTTAGAATAGTTATAAATAGAGTAAGGTACAATGGTAAACTAAATGTGGTCTATGTAACCTAAAGTGATTTATGAAAATTATAATCAATCATATGGCTACACTAGTTCATTGGGTATAGATAAATCCTAAACAAGGATAAACCTAAAATTATTCATAATGAAATAAATAGATAAATATCTAGTCTATTAAGTAAACAAATTAAGAATGTAGTATATAACTACTTACCTTGGGGTGAACCCATAGATGCTTCAATCTCCCCCTTGGCTTAAGTGGATATTTTCAAGAGATTATTGTAGGTTGAAGATCTAAAATGGCTAGATGAAGACTTAGGTATACTTAATTATGAATTCCTATTAACTCCTCATATTTAGCTTCAATGACACCATAAGAAAAAACTCCTAAAAATAAGTTTCTAGTACAGTAACTACAATATAAATGTTAGGAAACACTCTCATAACTATATCAAACTAGATGATATAGTAAATGAAGGATGGAGGCATAAAATAGATGGTATTTACCATACCAATACTATAGGATATAGAGAAGCTATAAAATATAGATAAGAAGTAGAAAAAGGATATAAATGGATAGAAAATTAGAGGAGGTTAGACTAATAGTAGTAATGGTGTAATCAAGATAGCATAGAATAATCTCTCACACATCACCATGAGCCTTTCTTACCCCATTATCAATGCAACATTCAAAGCATGCACTCAAGGATATTTATGTGTCAATAAAGTTTTACAAGAGAGAGTTTCATTACATGATAAATGTAAAAATATTAAGTGTGTGCATATGCCTCTCATGAAGCTCATCACATGTCACAATAGTGTAACACAATATTGTGATTTGGGAAAAAATGTAGTAATACCAAATAACATAATTGAAATGAAATTATAAAATAACTAAAAGTAAATAGAATTACAATATGTACCTTCATATAAATTTATTATTTTGTATATTATTGTGTATGTTATAGGTGGTGAAAGGTTCCCAATGAGAAGAGTGAGAGGTGGACATAAAAAATAAGATAAAACTATAAATTTCTACAAAAATATAATGTTAATACCTAAATTTTTTCTATCTCATTAGGATTTTAAGGCTTCTTTTAGTTTGATAAATGACCTACACAAATAAAGATATGGGGGGAATGAAATATTGTAATAAATAACTTAAAGTTGAAATTTTTTAATTTTTTACTAAAAATAGGTAGAAAGATTCATTTGTGAATTTACTATTTTTTAAAAACCATAACTTTGATCATCCAAATTTAACACATTGAGAGATCATGGCTCATAGACAAGGATAAGAACATGATATAGGATGTATCATAGTTGCATACAAAGCTTTATATGTAAGTGATGTATTTATTTTCTATTTTGTAATTTTGGTTAAAAATGGACTAGATTAGCAAATATAGGCACTAAACCAAATCCATGTAATGGAATTTTCCTTAATAATAGTCAAAACAAGTCTAAAAATAGGATATGGAATGAGTAGTTTCCAAAAATTCAATGTTAGGGCCAATGACATTTATTAGGACTAATGAATGAAATCATCATGCTCCAAAAAATGTATCAGCCTAGCTGATACAATTTTTAAGAACAAAAAATGCTTGGCCAATAGTGTAGGTTAGGTTTGATATAGTTAGGTGAACTGTTAGACAATAACATATGGTATGATAGATGTCATATAAATTTGGAATATTGGGCCAATATCATATGGTATGGCTAGTGGAATTAGATATAATCATGTCCAATGTAGTTTAGCACCTAGCTAATATAGTATAATTGATAAACATGGACAAACGATATGGTACAACTAATGTAGTAGGATGAATAAATGAAAAAATTATAGGTTATGGCCAATATAATAGACTAAAGGTTTGGCTGATATCATATGGTATGGTTGATGCAATTGAATGTTTACCTTAGACAGTACCATAGGATGTGGCTAGTGTAGTATAAAATTAAGCATGGATGGTGTAGTTATGTACTTGGTCGACGTAGTAAAAGAATGAGAGAGATAATAATTTTTCTATTTGATGTTAGATTTTAGTCTTGATTTCAAATATTTGGATCAAAATTTTATTGTGATTTATTGTGTCATATTTTATAAAGGCAACAGAGATTATGAGATGCCTCAATGTGATATGGCTATCATGTTTTATATAAATAATATCAATAACACATTTAATGAAATTAGCCACACTAGGCCTCAAAGTTATTATGTATATGTGATAGGTGTATCTAATCTTAGATTTTATTACCAAATTTCTAAGGTGATGGGAGAAACTCAATGATACATTCAGGTGGGTTATGGATACAAATACCATTGAGTTCGATATCACCCTAGAAGATGTACATGTAATTATAAGGATACCTTTTACATGCATGTCTATTGTATGTGGTATAATAGACACTAAAAATGAGAGATGACATTAATACCATAATAAGGTAAAGGAATAGTAAGTGTGATGGCATTAATACCATTGTATGGTCATTTAAATTTTACATACTAGACATTCTATATATAAAATGCCTTAATTTGGCTTATGATCACATGTGTGTTGTCATAATTCCAATGGGACTATCTCATTATATATCATAGATATGTGTCACTCAATGTTGTAGTAGGGTACTATTTTTGACATTGCATCAATGATATGGGTATATATGGTACATGAATTTTATGATATTTTGAGTAGAGGATAATAGACTATGGGCCCAATCATACTCTTTTCTTAGTTATAGATATAACAAGATCCTAATGTATAGACCTAAAATAATTATTCATGTTATATATTATCTCCTCCCATGAGTGGGATGGTGATCTCATAACCATGTTTTATGAGTGATCCTTCATGTATCATCATTTAAGACCATACTTTAGGATCATATTATATATACATCTTACAAAGGCACTATGGATGCATGGACATTAGGGTGGACCACAATGTAAGTGAGGGGTTAGAGTTATATTACTGGCCACTACACATCATGGGTAGATTCACAACTTCAATACTGTGTCATTAGGTAGTTTAGATTTACATAACTAGAGGATGCTTTGGTGGAGCCATGATACTAGGCTAGACATGTTTGAGAGATGTGAGGAGTGGGGAAATAACAAATGCTAATTATGGCATGTATAATGAGACCTAACCATACTATGGTGGTGATATGATGAATGTGGTGATAGGGAGTACCACAGGGGGAGGGCATAGGTGAATAGGTGGTATCCATGCCTTAAAGACATACTAGATATCTTCATGTAGTTCTAGTTGATATTTGGAACATATAATGATAAATACATAAAGGCATTCAATAGGTTGTAGTTGTCACACAAAAGAGGTGTCAAAGATTTTGACCAAGATATAGCCATGATAACACTCATGTCTTAGGTGACCATGGTGATGGAAATAATGTTAAAAATTAGATGTTTTTGAGTTTATGTTATTACTTTCTCTTATTAGAGGTAGAGATATACATGATAGGTATTAGTGATATATGTACTACATATTTTGATATATATGTAAGATATTTAAGATTGATTTGGATTTATTTTATAAATGTGATAAAGGAGGAATTGTGGTGGAGGACTCATTAAACGATACCTAACATGAAATTTTAAACCCCGTGTTTCCTCAACATAACACCACAGGGATGCTATATCATGTTGCACTAGTACTTTGAGCACATCCTAGTTGGTTTTTATTAGTAAGAAAATTTATGAGAGAGCTCCAGTGATGATAATAAGCTATTACTAATCTAAGCATAGTCCTTTCGCAATCGAGCTTACTTATTGTTCACTCTACGATGTAAGGTGCACACTGCTCACCCAATATTATGTGTTCCTTTCCTTAAGTTATCTCATATTCATATATATAGGTCCCACACAATATCATAAAACTTTTCACATGGACCCCTATGCACCCCACACTATGAACTTTGTAACTCATAAACTTGTGCACTACACAAGTTTTGTGATAGCTTTCCAAGTTCCAAACTCTTTGTAACTCATAGTACCATTTTCCTAGATAACTCTTGAACTCCACATCACATTTTCATGTCACTTTACCTTGACCACATGATTTAATGGGTTAACCAACCCTCATATAGATTTTAAGATGAATTGATGCAACCATATTCATCATAACTAACAGTGGTTGTGATTGCTCTTGTAATCTAACTATATAAGTATGTAACATACACATCCAACCAAAGGTTGATGTTCCACATAGTTAAAACATATATATTAATGCTTTCTGTATCTAATCTATAAAGCATACACTATAGCACATTATACTAGTTTTCATTATTTTTAGGTAATGAATAGAAGTTACATTTCTTTCAAGTTAGACTCATATTCCATTGAATGTGTTTAGTCATTTCTTAGTGAATTCACTTTGGCCATTCACTCTACACAACCAAAACTTAGTTTTTCCCACATGGTTTGTCTTAGGTCCTATGGTATAGATCATTGGTATCATATTAGAAAATATCTAATCATTTATATGGTTATAATCACACAGTCACAACTTGAGAAGGAAGTTTTGTTAATTAGTTCTATTTCAGAATATCCACAAAAATTTCAAAGTGAAAGTAAGATGGATGATGCCCAAAAACAACTTGAGGTAGCCCCTGAGGTGTGAATTCTCATCACCAATGCAATTCAATGGGGGAAAAATACACTAAATATTTTGGCCAATTCCATGAATTAATGATACATATAATTCCTTATACCACACCTACACAATTTCCTCAATAATGGTTTCCACATAAAATGCCCTTAAAAGTTCAATTCAATCATGACATCCCTTTATTAAAAGATAATATTGATGCTAAAGGATTAAATTCGTAGATTTAATAACTTAAGGCATACTTTTTAGTCAATTATTTCACTAATGTTGATAAGATCACCTTCACAGTACTAAAGATGTCTATATTAGTCATTCACTAGTGGGAGACCTTTAGTGCACTATGTGCAAAAGAGTGTGTTCCAATTAAAACATGGAATAATTTTTTCACCATATTGAAGTATGAATACTACCCTCTATACCATTTTTAATATGAATACATGAAGTTCTAACAATTATGACAATACAAAGATCACTTTGTATAAGACTACACCAACATTTTTCATGACAACAATGTGTGTCTATACGTGAACTTGACAAAAAAACATGAGGTGTTGAAGTACATCAATGAACTCTCACCTTGTATCCATGAAAATATGGAGTAGTTATAATCTAATACTTTTGGGCAAGTGTACCAAAATGCTTCAAAGATCAAAGCCAAGGCAAAGATGAATCAACATGTCACCTCTTCATCCAATGTAGTACACAATGTCCATCCTTCACATAATTCCACATCATAGAATTCTACATTGAATAAAAAACATAATTATCTCAAAGGAGAATCACCAAAAGAATAATCAACCCTTAAAGGTTCCAATTCCTTATACTTTAGAAAAAGGAAAGAACAATAAGTCTAATGATAATTTGGGCCATCACCATTGTTCATCCACTCATGAAGATTATCAATGCCACATGCATAAATCCTTCTACACCCAATCTATATTAGGACCACATCGATGGATGACACCAATCTATAAACCTCTTGTTTGAGCACTAGCACCACTATGATTGACATATAAATATCACAAACATCTTTTCCACATAAAGTTCTAGGTGAAGGGTTAGCCTCTCCATGTCATCATTGATAGTAGTATCTAGAAGAACATCATCATAAAATATATAGCTCTACATCTTGGTCTTACCACTATTGTGCATCCAAATCCATAATCTTTGGGGTGGCTCAATTAGGGTAAAGATATATAGGTCTGGAAATTATTTACTTTTTATTACAATTTTAAGCCTACGAAAGACAATATCACTTGTTACATCACACCTCTATAGGTATGTGATATTCTAATGGGGAGATTGTACTTGTATGATTATTAGGCTACACATCAATCCAAGCCATAACATTAGACTATTCATATGAAATGTCACTCATATAACCTTCTTTAAATTAGTTCCCATGACCAAAGTCACCTTAGTATTTACCAATCAATGTCACAAAATCATATCTCACATGTAGAAGTTTGTGTTATTCATGGTATGCATTGATACACCTACGTATTTGAGACCAAAGAACACCATGGTAGTGCATCACACTCACACATCATTGGAGTAATGTTAGCTTCATAAGTTACTATATTAGAGTAGTGAAGTCTTTACATAAATTGAAGTCCTTTTGACACACTATAAAATAAATCACCACATCAATTGGGTTCTTGGATCCCCTCTTCCAAAAACCCACTCTATCACAAATTAATTTTGAAGTATGATGAATTTTGGTTCCATATTCAATAGATTCTTGATCAGGGAAATATAAGGCCTATCTATTCACATTGTATAAGTCTGATAGTCATTGAACTCAAGAAGGATGAGTCCTAGTGAATATGAATAGACTATCATGCACCCAAAACAATCATGGAGAAGAATTAGTATCCACTACCATGTATTGACATCATTTTAGACCAGATCTAAAGCACACAATACTTCACCAAGATTGACTTGAAATTAGGTAACCATTAGGTTCTTTTCCATCTTAAAGATTTTTGAAACACAAGCTTTGAGACTTAGAAAAGATTGTATGAATAGTTGGTCATGCCTTTCAGCCTGACTAATGTGTTAGCCAATTTGATGTACTTGATGGATTATCTACTCAAGCCATTCCTAAAATAATTCATCATCATCTAGATGTATTCCATTTTTATCTTCAACAAGACTTGAGAGGAGCATATGCATCACATTTCATGCATATTAGACACTTTAACCAACATAATTTGTAATCCAACTTAGTGAAGAGTACATTTGGCACTATGTAGACCCAATACTTGGGTTACATCATTGATTTCACTAATATTAGAGTATATCCATAGAAGATTAAAGTGATACATAGTAGACTACTTCATGAAATCTCACCAAATTAAGGAGTTTTCTTAGACTTGATAACTTCTACTATAGGTTCATACTTGGTTTCTCACACATCTCTTAGGCTCTCATCCAACTCACACATGTAGAATCAATGTTTGACTAGACAAATTCAAAACAACATGATTTTAAGGCAATCAACTAATGCCAAGGTACATCACCTATTCTCATAATTCCCAAAATTATACATTCATTTGAAATACACATTGATGCATCTTACTATGCAATCATTACAATACTCATGTAATATGGACATTTGATTTAATACCAATTTGAGACATTCAACAACATGGTACAAAGGTACTCCACCTTTGAGAAATAAATGTATGTTATTTTGCAAGTAATTAAGCAATGTTGATACTATATCCTTGGGAAGGAGACAATTATTAATTTAGACCATAAACCACTTTAGTTTCTTTAGTCATAAAACAAATTGGAAAATACATGCCACATGAAATGGATGTCTTACCTATAGAATTTCCATATCATCATCAATCACAAGAAAGAGAAGGATAATAAGATTGTATATTACCTTAGCCAACTACCAAATTCACATGATCATCATAGTATTAGACACACACAATCATACTTTAACATATTAGGTTCCTCTCTACTCAGTTGATTAGGATTTCTCAGCAACTTACACCAACCCCACATAAGGTAACCAAGTACAAGAGTTTTATTTATCTGAACAACTTCTCTACAAGATCAAACATATTGGTGTTCCCTCTAGTTTGCATCACCAATAACTCATTTTGGAGGTACATAATTCCAAGAAATTAGGATACTTGGGTGTGACAAAGACTCTAGATGCATTGTAGTCATAATTATACTAGCCACACATTCACATAAACATGGAGTTCCACATAAAGTACTGCATTCTGTTTACCATCATCAAGCCCATAAAAATGAAGTTGGGTCTTTACACACATCTACTAGTTCCATCTAGATGATGGGAATCTATCAAGAAGAATTTCATGACCAAATTATTTGTGATAAGATGATAGCATGACACTATGTTTGTTTTAGTTGATCAATTATCCAAGATGGCTATCATGGTCATATGTATAAAATACATTGACATAGCTAAAACCAAGAAACCATTCTTCAACCATGTTTGGGTTCATTTTGGGTTACCCACATCGATCATTTTTTACCATGATCCACACATTATGAGTCATTTTGGTAGGAATTATTTTAATTTATCGATACATAGATGGATTAGTTAACTAATTTTCATCTTCAAATAGATGGTAAAACTAAAGTGGTTAATTAAACACTTATTCATCTTCTATGAATATAAAACCATGCACATGCTCACACTTGGGATGATAATATCTTATACATTAAACATGCCTATAACATGTCTCTTCATAGATATATAATCCATACTCCATTATAGACATGTATTCAGTTTCAACCTTGAGTACCTCTTAACATCTCCTATCACACACCATTTAGTAGTGAGTCATGTGCATAAGAATGAGAAGTATAAAAATATGAGAAGTTTTTGCACCACACCCAACCTATTCACTAGAAGGTTTAATACATTTTCTCTTAAACTCAAGTTAAGTACAAGGAGTGCCATGATGTACATCACACACCTCATGCATTCTGAGTTGGTAATAAATTCTACTTACAACTTTAGGAGTTCTTCAAAGGTTCACATCAAAAGATCAAGCCTCTATGTTATGGTCCTCACACCATTTTATGTCTAGCTAGTGATAACACCTTCGCCATTGATATGCCTTAATACTTAGGCATACACCCAATCTTCAATGTGGAACTTCTAAAGCCTTACACTCTACCAATTCTTGATCCAATAGTGACATAACATCCTTCTAAGCATTTTATATAAAAGGATTAGATCATAAAAGTGACAAACACACAAACTTACCATGGCACACATCAACTTTTGTGAGTGGTTAAATTTTGGAAATATGCTGATCAAGACAAGTGGTAGACATCACAACAAATTTATGTATAGTTTCTGCAACTATACAATAATGTAATACAGACCATTACTCTTCACTAAAGGGTTAATGATTTATACACAATCCCTATGTACCTAAACTTACTTGTCATTCTCTCTACTATCCATGATGCACACATCTTAGACAATATTACACAATCCTTTCCTAAATTTTTCTCACAGTCATACACATAAATCTTGCACTATATTGTACATTTCTAAGCACTAACCCCTGCACACACCATATTGTGCACTTTTTAACTCACAAAATTGTGCACCACACAAGTTCCATTCTATTTTTCTAACTTTTACACTCTTCATAGTTCAGATATCTAAATGCCTATCTAAATCTTGGACCCTATATCACATATACATGTCACCTTGCCTTAGCCACATGCTTCAAGGTTGTCAGCAACCATCATCTAGCCTAGAAGATGAATCAAAGAAATTGAATTATTTGTAAATGATAGTGGTTATAATCTCTCTTGTATTATAATTTTATAAGTATGTAACATACACATCCATCCAAAGGTAAATACTTCATATATTCATAACATAGATAGCATGCTCCATGAGTCTACTCTATAAAACATGCATTGTAGCACATTATACCAATTTTACATATTCTCTATTAATGAATAAAAGTTACATTTCATGTAAGTAATAATTCCACTCCATTTAATGTGTTTAGTATTTTTTTTTAATTAACTTTTTCATTCACTCTACATAACTAAAACATGGTTGTCCCCTACACGCTTGGTCCTGGGAACTGTGCTACAGATCAAATACTTAGGTAATGGTGTGAGAAGGGATGGGAGGAGGAGAGATGATAAAATTAAAGGATTTGGCTACATAACATGTCACCCATATGGATACTACCAAACATGTCAGATGTTTTTAGGCATATGTTTTTCACTATAAGGACACATCGATTCCATGAAATAACAAACTCAAAAATTATGATAGTGTTAGCATGCAAATTTATCTAAAGCCTCTATGGTGAGTGTGAAACACTTTCATAGTGAAACTAAAGGTGTACCATAGAACTAGAGCCTTTTTTTGAATCATTTATATTTTTTTATGTATCATGATGTATTAATGTAGAAAACATGAGCAATTTATATAGAGAGAGATATTTTTTTACTCATTTTTTAATTTACATGTATACCTATGATGTATGATTAATTTTATTTATAGCACACATTAATGTTTAAATATCATGCTATTATGAAAATATTATGTATTATGGTGCATGTTTCATTCTTTTCTATTAAATGTGAACAAATTCATGGCCAAAAAGAAAAAAAATAAAATGAATAAATAAATAAATAAATCTCAAGTAGATATAAAAATCAACAAACTAAATATGGATAAAAAAGATAAAATTAAATGTAAAACACACCATTAAGATATGTAAAACATTTTAAAAATAAAATATCCAATGTAATAAAATGAAAAATATAATCAAATAGTGACATGAAAAAGATGTTATCTCATGTAAGATAAGTAAAGTCAACTTAAATCAAACATGAAGAAAAATAAAAAAAATGATTATGAATAAATATTATCTAAAATGAAAGACAAGTCAAGTCAATTTAACTTAGACATAAGGAAATATAAAAAAATGATTATAAAAAAATGTCATTCAAAATGTATGACAACTCAAGTCAACTTAAGTAAAACATAAAGGAAGAGACATTATTATAAATAAGTGTCATATAAAATGAAATATAAGTCAACTTAAGACAAACATCAATGAAAACACAAAAATGATTGTAAATAAAATGCCATCCTAAATGTATGACAAGTAAACTTCAATCTAACATTAAAAAAGGTAAAACTAGTTTTAAATAATGTCCTATGTAAGATAAGTGAAGGGCATAAAAATAAAACAAGAACATGGTGTAAAAAAAGAAAAAGAATCTAATGAGTGAAAACTCAATATCAATGCTTGTTTTAAAATATAATGTAAGGGATCAAAACCATCTAAGGACCTAACCATTATGAAAAATATAGTGTAGAAATGAATAGTGATAGGGAATTTTTTAGGAAGTCCTGATTAATTCCCAAAGGTCTTATAATGCAACTCAAAAAATGAAAACCCAAGTGGCTTAATAATGGTGAAAAAATAAAATCTGAGATTAAAAAAAGATGTAATCAGCTAAAATATATATCCATCAAGATACATTCTATGAGATATGATGTAAATAAAGATTTGGTATGGCACACATGATGTATAAATCCTTAGCATAAGTAAGACACTCTAAACAAGTGGGTAAAGATAAGAGATATTTACATTAAGGCCTTAGGAAACTTCACCTAACAATCACAAACTTGAAATGATAGGTTAATTATATAGATCATCCCATAAAGGCTATATTAATTAAAACTAAAAGGATCCACCCTTCCCACAAAATGTTCTCCACTTTGTAGGACCCATTAAAAATCCATTGGCTTACTATGAATATTGAATAGTTGTTTGAGAAATTAGGTGTCATTACTGTTGGGTGAATATTTTGTCGACCAACTAACTAGTGAGAAAAATAGTTCTTATCACCACAGCATAGGGAGATTGGAAGTCTAAGTGTGCATGTTTACTACATCAAGAGGGGACAAATCTCTCCTCTCATCAATGGGAGGTTCCCTATAGGTATAAAGGGGGCTATATGCTATATAAATAAGTAAAAAGTAACACTCGAGGGCAAAATAAACTATCCATTTCTCTTTTTTCAGAGATGATGCTTTCAAATCAAAGGAGAAATCATGGGTGATTGGTGAAGGTCCTTCTCTTCTTTCAAAAGTAACATTCAATCAAGAGCTAGATCCCTTCCTAGATAGTAGAAATCCTAGTGAAGCAATAAAAGGCACTTTTGTTCTTTCAAAAGTGCTTATTCTTGTAAATGATAGGAATCTTTCTGGTAACCAGTGACCGATAATAGAGTATAAAACAACCAACAATCTAAGGTTTAGCTCAAAGTCTCCACCTTGACTGCCCAAGAGTGAGATACAAATAACAATGGGGGCACAAAGTCATCCCAAGGCCCTTTACATAGAAAGAAACTAAAAACACACACTAAAAATAATTATGTCAGCACAAAGTCTAAAAGTAACTAGTTTTAGGACACCTTCCTTATCACTTCCACTAGCTCTACTTGTTAGATCAAATAAATAAGAACTCATTCAAAAGATAGACATAAGAACAATCTCCTAAAATGATACAAGTTATAACATCACAAAGTCTACAAATCACTTGCTTTCTCATTCAGATAAAATAATATGAAATACAATCTGAGCTCAAAGTCTCAAGTTTCACCTTTCAATTTGGGTAGAGTTTTGATTCTATGGTCAAAAAGATCTCTTTAAAATAATAAAAGAGATTACAATATATAGCATCCAAGAAGACCTGGCACTTTGTTTCATGAAATGGCCCATGCTGTGCATTCAATTCCTTGAATGCATTTCCAAGTTTGTCAAAGGATTGCATTGAAAATAGGGTAGTTGTCTTAACTATGGCATGTCATTTCATCCCATATGTCTTCTCCTAAGTCTGGATCATCTGGTCTATCCCCTCTGATATCTACATAGTTGTCAATTTTGTCTTTACTCCAAAATAGACCAACAAGCCTCGCCTTCAATGTTTGCAAGCTCAAATATCTACTTTGTAGACTATTCTACCTACTAAAATAACTTATGCACATATATTTGAGGATTTTTCCTCTTTCTACTTTTGTCCTTTCTAGCTTTGAATTTTCTAGCTTTGTCTCTTCCTAGAATTTAAGCTCTCAGGCTATCTTTTTAGCCAGTCACTTGGTTCTTCCTTCAAGTTCCATATTGAATTTCAATGGATATTGCCTTTCTTTAAATTTGACATCTATGGGGCCGTCAATGGTGGCTAGTGACTTTGAACCATATTGAACTTTAAAACTTCAAACCCACTAAAAGTACATTGGTTCATTGGTTCATCGGTTCATTCTACCTCTTTTGTTCTATCGCTTCTTGGTTCAATCGCTTTCTCGCTCCTTGGTTGAACCATCTATTGAACCGCGTGTTTTCTAATTATTTCCTTGAATAAGGCCACCTTTGAACCTTTGAACCCATGAACCATTAAACTTTGAACTCTTTTGATTCAAGTTTCAATCAGTTCATTGGTTCATCCTTTGTCCATCAATTATTCTTTTTAAGCTCTTTGATCTTCATTGCACTAGTTAAACCGTTGAACTTGTGAACTCATTGAACCTTTTGGCTCAATACTCAATAGTTCAATCAGTTCATTCTTTTTATTATGCTAAGTCCTTTTGATCTTTTTAAACCAAACTCATGGAACCATTTGGTTGTTGAACTTGTTGAACCATTGAACCCATTGAACCAAAGTGGCTCAATGGTTCAAGCCTTCTTCTCTTTGATAAGTGTTTTAAAGCCGTTGAACCTTGAAGCGGTTGAACTTTGAACCTTGAAAAATGTGCTTAACTATTGCTGATGATGTGGAACCTTTAAACCCATTTAACTTATTGAACCAAAATGGTTCAAGGTTCAACTGTTCAATGGTTTAATTGTTCAATCCTTGCTTAGAAGCTTGCTGATGAACATTTTTGGTTGAACCAAGGCGTTGAACCAATCTTAAAAATGACTAAGCATTAGAAACTTGTTCTTATGATTGAAATCACCTGTAGAAACCTTTGAACCTATTGAACTTGCTAACTTCAAGCATGTTGAGTTTGTAGAAACATATCTACGGAGTTTGTAGAAATGAGCCTGTAGAGTCCATAGTTTCAAGCCTATAGAGTCCATAGATTCAAGCCTACAGAGTCCATAGATTGAAGCCTATAGAGTCTATAGATTCAATCTTGTAGAGTCCATAGATTTTTGAGAAGCTTAAAAAATGGGGAATTTGAATGTCCAATAAAAATTTCAAAAAGCGAAGAGACAATTTTGGTCTTGTAGGGCCCAAAATAGTTCATATGTTGTCCCAAAAATGAGTGACATTTTTGGGTGACAATAGTTGGCTCCAGTTGGGGAACTTCCCTTAGTTAAAATTTTGAAGCAACTAAGGGGAGTAGAAACTAGAATCTCTTGTGCCTTGAAGTATGCCATTAGGCTATGGAGTCATGCCACCCAAAAAGAAAGGCTCCAAAAAATGAAAACAAAAAACACAAAATAGAACTAAAGACTATACAAATGTAAATATGTATAGGTGAACTCATCTGATACTTTGAAAATTGAAGTAATTTAGATGCTACCCATTATGAGACAATGAAGATGGCATTCCATCTTGATAAACTAGCAAGAAACCAATTTGTCCCCAAAATTGGTGACGGGTGAATGGAACTCTCCACCAGGAATCACACTTTCTATGCACTCCTTTTGGTTCTCTCTTCTTGCCCCATGGAAAGACGTGGTCTTCAATCTATAAATCATAACTCCTTTCTCTCTTAGCAAATATTTCCTTTTGCTGACTTTGGAGTACAATATTATGGTCCACCACCATAGCTTGATGTTATATTGGTTCAATCTAGCACATGTTTGGATTGTCAGCATCAAACTCTTGACAAACTATCATCTCAACATCTCCTTTGGTGTTAAGGAGTTTGACATCTTCATCCTGATCATCCTTCAATCTGAGTAATATAGATTCACATTTAGCTATGTTCTTGGTGTTGTTGACCTGCAACTTCAATAAAGAAAAAATATCTCCTTGAGGAGATATCAACACAGTCTTGACTCCAACATTGGTAGTAGAATTGCTACCATCAAATTCCAGGATCCAAGCATCATCAGAAGCTGATCTTCTATCAAGTTTATCTTCATTAGAGATGGAAGATCATTCTTCATTTGTACTGTGCCCTACCAATTATTATTATTTCTTGTTTGGATTAATTCCTAGATTGCCAGCTATAGGACTTTTGTCTGTAGAAACATGAACATCCTACGTGGTCAAGAAATAATTACCCCTGCCTAAAGACTCAAACAAAGTTTGAGTTGTAGGAGTCAACATTTGGGTGACCACATATTTTTCCTCCTTTTCAGGGAGCAATCTCTTCATGACACCTTTGACAGGGATCCTTGCCTCAGATAGGTCCATATTTAGTTCTCTACCAATGTCCAACTGCTCAGGTTTGGCTTGTTGGAATTCAAATTTGATCATTTAAATTTTGGATTTCTTGACATGATCAATTATGTCAAATGACTAAAATGGACTAGGAAGAGAGGATGGGAGTTCATCCTTTTAGTTTTTGGGAGGGGGAGGACTAGCCTATGAATTTGAAGTTGAAGGTGTAGAAATGTTTGGAGTACTTACTTTTTTAGCAACCACCAGGTCCTTTAGCTGGAAAGGCAAAGTGGTTCCATGCTTAAAAATTGAGATTGCTAGTTAAGGCCACTCCTTTGTCTTCTCTTTATTAGTTTTTTGGGCTAACTAATTTTTGGACTAAGTGAACACATCATATGATCCCTCATCTACTTCACCATTACTTTTGGGTTCATCCTGGTAACTCAAGAAACCAATGTGAGAGTCACCAGTTGACTCTTCTTGATCATCCGTGAAGAGATCAGTGTCATTTTCTTGCTCAAACTCAAGTTGGAAAGAGAAATCATGTTTTGTTTCTAGATATCCAACTACTGAGTTGGTTAGAGGTGCTTTAAGGGCAAGGTTCCTCTGTGGGGGAGGAAGATGATTTGTTTACCCTTGATTTCTGGTAGCATTACCTTGATATGGCTAGTTTTGAAATGTCCTCCTTGGCATATCTCGATTAGGATGAGTAGACATACTTTGGGCCATTTGCCTTTTCAAGGCTAGCAGTTCATTTGCTAGCTTTTGCATTATTTGATCAGTGGTGGTTGAAGGTGGATACTTAGAAGATGAAGAGGGTTTACCTCTGTTTAGGTCTCTCCTTATCTTTCCTACCAAGATAAGTTCATCTTCAACCTCAGTACTCAAGCCTTGAGTATTAACAAGGTCTATGTGGCCAGCATGCCTTAGCAGAAAACTCACTTCAGATAGCTGTGAGTTGATGAAGAAGCATTTGAGGTTTTTAGGTGTTGGCTGAGTAATTACAAGAATCTTATTTCTCAGCTTGTAAAACTTGGCAATGAAATCCCTCATAGGCTCATGAGGCTCTTTCTTCATTTGGGTGAGCTGGGCTAGCAAGGCATGGGCATCCTTTATGGGCTTGAACCTTGCTTCAAACTTGGCTTTTAGGGTATTCCAGTCTGTCACTAATCTAGCCTGCAGATGGTAAAACCACTTTGTAGCAGCACCTTGTAGGGTCTCCACAAAAATCCTGACTGCCACATCTTCAAATTCCACCCCTATCACACCACAGGCTATGCTAAAGGCTACAATGTGTTCATAAGGGTGAACTCTCCCATCTCCAAAGAATTTGGGGAAGTTCTATCTTGAGCTGCATGGAAGTTCATGCAAAGGTGGAGTCAAGTTGAGTGGGCCAAAAGAGTTACCCTAAGGGCCTCGAACTGCCATGATTTAAATATGAAAAATATGGATAACAAATTTGGGTTGAGTGGCTAGATTGTAGAACAAAAATGGAAAATAACTAGCCCTCCTTCAAATTGAGGCTTGAGGCTTCAAATTGTGCACTCTTTTCTAATAGCTCTTGTTTTGTAGACCAGATAAAATAATGGAGATGGATGAAAATGGTAAAGCTATAATGATAATGGGTAAGACACAAAACAGAGTCGCTAGAGTCTATATAATGGATAAGGGAAGGAACTACTTCAATCTGAAACTTGGGGGTTCAAACTACACATTCATCCCTAGAAGAGTCACCAAAAACTATTGGGTGAATATTTTGTCAACCAGTTAATTGGTGAGCAAAATAGTTCCTATCACCATAACATAGGGAGATTGGTCATCCAAGTGTGTGGGTTTACTACATCAATAGGGGACAAATCTCTCCTCTCATTAAGGGGAGGTTCCCTATAGGTATAAAGGGGGTTATATGTTATATAAATAGGCATAAAGTAACACTCATGGGTAGAATAAACCATCCATCTCTCTTTTTCCAGAGATGATGCTTTCATATTAATGGAAAAATCCTAGGTGATTGGTAAAGGTGCTTCTCTTCTTTCAAAAGTAACATTCAACCAAGAGCCAGATCCCTTCTTGGATAGTAGAAATCTTGGTGAAGCAATAGAAGGCACTTCTCTTATTTCAGAAGTGCTTATTTTTGTAAACAATAGGAATCTTTCTGGTAACTAGTGACTAGTAACAGAGTACAGAACAACCAAAAATCTAAAGCATATCTCAAAGTCTCCACCTTGACTACCCAAGAGTGAGATACAAAGAATAATGGGGGCACAAAGTCATCCCAAGGCACTTTACATAGAAAGAAACTAAAAACACACACTAAAAACAATTATGTCAGCACAAAGTCTGAAAGTAACTAGTTTCAAGACACCTTCCTAATCACTTCCACTAGCTCTGTTTGTTAGATCAAATAAACAAGAACACATTCAGAAGATAGACATAAGAATACTCTCCTAAAATGATACAAGCTATAACAGCACAAAGTCTATGAATCACTTGCTTTCTCATTCAGATAAAATAATATGAAATACAATCTGAGCTCAAAGTCTCAGTATTCACCTTTCAATTTGGGTAGAGTTTTGCTTCTGTGGTCAAAAAATCTCTTTAAAACAATAAAAGAAATTACAATATATATTAGCCAAGAAATACTTGGTGCTTTGTTTCATGGAATGGCCCATGTTGTGCATTCAATGCCTAGAATGTATTTCTAGGTTTGTCAAAGGACTGCATTGAAAACAAGGTAGCTATCTTAACTATTGCATGTCATTTCATCCCATATGTCTTCTCCTAAGTTTGGATCATCTGGTCCATCCCTTCTAACATCTGCACAACTATCCATTTTGTCTTTACTCCAAAGGAGACCAATAAGCCATGCCTTTAATGTTTGCAAGCTCAAATATCTACTTTGTGGACTTTTCCACCTACTGGAATAACTTTTGTGCAAATATTTTAGGCTTTTCCCTCTCTCTACTTTTTTCCTTTCTAGCTTTGTCTCTTCCTAGATTTAAGCTCATGGGCTATCTTTTCAGCCAGTCACTTGGTTCTTCCTTCAAGTTTTGCACTTTATTTGAATTTCAACAGATATTCCCTTACTTTAAATTTGACGTCTGTGAGGCCATCAATGGTCGCTAGCCACTTTGAACCATATTGAATCTTAAACCTTTGAACCCACTGAAAGTACATTGGTTCATTAGTTCATCAATTCATTCTGCCTCTTTTGTTCCATCACTACTTGGTTCAATTGCTTTCCCACTCCTTGGTTGAACCATCCATTGAACCACTTATTTGTTGCTTCTTTCCTTGATTGAGGCTGCCTTTGAAACTTTGAACCCATGAACCATTGAACTTTGAACTCTTTCAGTTCAAGTTTCAATTGGTTCATTGGTTCATCCTTTATCTGTCACTTGTTCTTTCTAATCTCTTTGATCTTCATCGCACTGGTTGAACCTTTAAACCTGTGAACTCGTTGAACCTTTTGGTTCAAGGTTCAACGGTTCAATCAGTTCATTATTTTTATTTGGCTAAGCCCTTTTGATATTTTTGAACCAAATGCATTGAACCATTTGGTCATTAAACCTATTGAACCATTCAACTCATTAAACCTTTGAACCAAAGTGGTTCAATGGTTCAACGGTTCAATGGTTCAAGCCTTCTTCTCTTTGATAAGTGTTTTGAAGTTGTTGAACCTTGAAGTAGTTAAACTTTGAACCTTGACAAATGCACGTAACTCTTGCTGATGATGTTAAACCTATTGAACCAAAATGGTTCAAGGTTCAATAGTTCAATGGTTCAAAGGATCAATCCTTGCTTACAAGCTTGTTGATGAACATTTTTGGTTGAACCAAGGTGTTGAACCAATCCTAAAAATGACTAAGTGTTGGAAACTTGTTCTTTTGATTGAACTCACCTGTAGAAGCCTTTGAACCTATTGAACCTAATAACTTCAAGCATGTCGATTCTATAGAAACATATATGTGGAGTCTGTATAAATGAGCCTATGGATTTTGTAGTTTCAAGCCTGTAGTGTCTATAGATTCAAGCCTATAGAGTCCATAGATTCAAGCCTGTAGAGTCCATGGATTTTTGAGAAGCTTGAAAAATGAGGAATTTGAATGCTCAGAACAAATTTTGAAATGGGAAGAGATAATTTTGATCTTGCAAGGCCCAAAATAGTTCATATGTTGTCCCAAAAATGAGTGACATTTTTGGGGGACAACAATTAGAAATGGATAAAGATATAAATATTAAATGCTACCTCCTACCCTAGTTTATTGGTGTATCACATAAAAATGGAAATAAACTCTAACATGAGGCCAATTTTGTAATTTGAGATTTGAATAGAATAGGAGATATGCCAAAAAAACATCACATATTTTAGTGTGATTTTACTTCTAAGATTATATATGCCCCTTTTTTGGATTATTATTATTTTGTATTTTTTATTCCTCATAAGCCATAAGGATTATGCCAATGGTAACTAGGATGATAAGTAATTAACACTCTAGTTGAGGGTTTAGGAAGATGTTTCCTAATGTTAGCTAGGGAAAGAGTATAGTGAATTTTAAAATTATTGAATTATGAAGAAAGAGGAGTATTGAAGGGACTTCCTTTAATATGTTTGGAAAGGGTCACTTCACCATAACTTGAGCATGTGGTACTAGTACTTAGATCACATCTTAGATGGTTTTTATTGGTAATAAAAGTTATAATAGAGAACCAATGATGATATTAGGCTACTATTGATCCATATGTAGTCTTTGCACAACTAATCTTACTTCTTGTTCGCTCTACTATGTAGGTTTCATACCTCTAACCTAATGTTATGCAATCCTTACTTGAAATTATCTCATAGTCATATGTACAAGTCTCATAAAATATCATATATTTCTATGCACTAACCCCTATGTACCCCACACTATGCATTTTGTAGTTCATACACTTGTGTAATGCACATGTTCTATGCTAACTTGCCAAGTTACATAGTATTTGTAACTCATAATACTACTCAACTAGCCAACTCTTGGTCTCCACATCACATCTACATGTCACCTTACCTTGGTCACATACTTCAAGGGGTTCACCAACAATCATCTAGCATAGAAGATGAATTGATGTAACTATATTCTTTGTAACTTGTTGGGTGAATATTTTGTCAATCAGCTAACTGATGAGAAAAATAGGTCTTATCAACCACAACAAGGGAGATTGGTCTACCAGATGTGCTTTTTTACCACATCAAAAGGGGATAAAACTCTCCTCTCATCAAGGGGAGGTTCCCTATTAAATATGAGGGGCTATATACTATGACTATATGCATAAAATAACACTCAAGGGTAGAATAATGCCATCGATCTCTCTTTTTTCATAGATGATTTTCTCAAACAAAGGAGAATCCTATTGATGATACTAGAGGCACTTCTCTTCTTTCAGAAGTGATCTTATAGGAAATAGTAGGAGTTCTTTCATGTAGTAACAAGTAACTAGTAACAAAAAGGGCACATTAACCAGTAGAATGAGGTGTAGCACAAAGTCTTCACCTCATCTACCCAAAGAGTGAAATACAAAGGTTAATGGGGGCACAAAGTCATCCCAAGATGCTTTGCACAAAAATAAACTAAAAACACACATTGAAGACAACTGTGAAAGCACAAAGTCTTTCCATAATTGGTTTCAAGACACCTTCTTGATTACTTCCACTAGTTCTGCTTGTTAAATTAAATAAACAAGAATGCATCCAGAAGACAGACATAAGAACAATCTCCTAAAATGGCACAAGATATAATAGCACAAAGTCTGAAAGTAACTTGCTTTCTCATTCAGATAAAATAATATGAACAATAATCTGAGCTCAAAGTCTCAGTATTCACCTTTCAATTTGGGTAGAGTTTTGCTTCTGTGAAATGGAAAAGTCTCCTTTGCATAAGATAAGAGATTACAATATATGGCTGCCCTTAGAAAGGCTTGGTGCTACTTTCCATGGAACCAACCATGCTACAGTTAATTCCTTCAATGCATTTTCAGTTCTATCTAGGGGAGCCATGCTTAGAATAGTGTATTACCTTAACTGTGGTGTGCCCATTTATCTTATATATCTCCTCCTTGGCATGAGTTTTTTGGTCTTTTTCTTGATGTCTACATAGCTATCCATTTTTCCTTTACTTCATTTTATAAAAATAGACCATGTCCTTGATTTGGTGTGCTCAGAAGTCTACTTGGTCTACTATTTCACTGACTAGAAATAACTCCCTTGTAGATATTTCTAATCTTTTTGTATTGTTCTTCTTTTCCCTGTAGAAATTTGAGCTCTCAAGCTCTCTTTTCAGCTAGTCACTTGGTTTATTTTTCAAATTTTGTGCCATATTCAAATATTAACAGATATTCCATTACATTAAATTTGACATCCATGGGGCTGTTAATGGCTGCTAGCTACTTGAACCATATTGAACCATGAACCTTTGAACCTTTTAAAGCTCATCAGTTTAATGGTTCAATGTTTCAAGTGATCTTTATCAATTCATTGCTTCCCTAGTTCAATCACTTCTCTGGTTCAATCGCTTATTTACTCTCTATTTGAACCATAACTTTCTCTAAACCTACCTTTAGAATCATTTGTTTATTGTTTCTTTCTTTGCTTGAGGTTGTATTTGAATTGTTGAACCTGTGAACCATTGAACTTGGAACTCTTTTGGTTCAAGGTTCAATCAGTTCATTGGTTCATTTTCTACTTTGGTTCAATCACTGCTTCCGCTATCTTTCTAAGTCCCTTGATCTTCATCAAACTAGATGAACCTTTGAACCTTTGAACCCATTGAACCTTTTGGTTCAAGGTTCAATGGTTCAATGGTTCATTCTTTGTATCCCTTTTCTGGCTAAGTCTTTGGAAGCTCTTTTCTACATCTTTATCTAGCCTTTGGAACATCTCAAAGGGAAGGTGTCCCTTCAGGCTTTGGAAAAGGTCCACTTTTGGGTTTCAAGAGCCCCCCGCAAGGGTACCTACCCTTTGGGGTTCTTCGAGCAGCCATCAGGTTTTAATTCTTTTGGTGGGATTTTGTTTCTTTGATAGACTTCATCCTTCATTTCCTTCAAACAAAATTTCTAAAGGAATTCCTTCAAATAATTTGTCCAAAGGAAATCTTCCTTTACAATTTTGTCTCTGGGATTTTGCTTTGGACACTTTGCCGCTGGGCTTCTATTTTCCCTTTCAGGTGAATTCCTTTAGACAAAAGTCTAAAGGAATTTCTTCAAACAATTTGTCTGATGGATTTTTGCCTTAGTCACTTTCTCATGGGAAATATTTCCAAAATAATTCTTATAGTTCCTTCATTTAATAATTTACTTAGACAAAAAGTCTGAAGGAAATGTTCTCTTTTGGCCTTAGTCATTTGTCTAAAGGAATTCCAACTTTGTCTACTTTTTCTCACCACCCACTGCAAGGGCACTTGGTCTTGGTTCACTACCCTTTATAAGGGCACTTATTCTTGGTTCACTACCCTCCATAAGGGCACTTGTTCCTTTGGCTTTGGGGTAGTCCCTTCAACCAACCGATTGAACCAAATTTGGTTCAATGGTTCAATCTTGCGTTTGAAGCCTCTTTTTTTTTCCAAGTCTCTTGATCTCTTAAACCAAATGCATTAAACCAATCGCTCATTGAACCCATTGAATCTTTGAACCAAAATGGTTCAAAGTTCAATGGTTTAATGGTTCAAGCCTTTGTTTTTTGCTAAGTGTTTTGAAGCCATTGAACCTTGAAGCAATTGAACTTTGATCCTTTGACAAAGTGCTTAACTCTTGCTAATGACATTGAAAATTTGAACCCATTAAACCTTTTGGGTTCAAGGTTCAATGGTTCAATCCTTCCTTTGAATCTTTTCAATGAACATTTTTTATTTTAACCAAGGCGTTGAACCAATCCTGAAAATGATTAAGTGCTAGAAACTTGCTCCTTTTAGAGAAATTGCCTGTTAAAGCCATTGAACCTGTTGAACCTACTAGTTCCTTAACTAAAAAATATTGAAAAATGAGGAATTTGAATGCTCAGAACAAATTTTGAAAAGAGAAGAGACTATTTTGGTTTGCATGACCAAAATTGTTCATATGTTGTCCTAAAGACTGAGTAACACATTTTTGGGAACAATAATTGGCTCCAGTTGGGGAACTTCCTTTAGTAGAAAACTTGGAAAAGCTAAGGGGAGTAGAAACCAGAATATCCAGTGCCTTAAAGTATGCCATTGGGCTATGGATTCATGCTACCCAAAAAATAAAGGTGCCAAAAAATGAAAATGAACAACACACAATAAAAACAAAGACTATACAAATATACATATGTATAGGTGAACTTATCTGATACTTCAAGAATTGAAGTGCTTTAGATGCTACCCATTGTGAGGTAGAAAAAAGAGTGTGACATCTTGATATTTTAATAAGAAGCTATTTTCACCATTTAGTTGATGGATAATAAATGGGCCTCTCCACAGGGAGTCAAAATTCCCATGCATTCCCTTTGGTTCTCTCCTTTTATCCCACAACAAGACTTGATCTCCAATCTAGAAATCATAGTTTTTTGCTTTTTGGTTGAAGAGCTTCTTCACCAAACTTTGATGCATAGCAATTCAGTCTACCACCATAGTTTTTTTCTCATCCAACTAAGTTAGGAACATGATCTTCTTATTGATGGAGCTTTCATATGTCTGATCTTAGATTGCCTTAGCTAATTTCAATGCTAGAAATTCTTGAGTGATTGGTATCTTAGCATTGAGACCATAAAGAAGTTGGAAAGGAGACATACCAATTGCCCTCTTCAGTGTGATCCTGTCTACCCACAAAGCATCAACCAATGCTTTATGCCATGTCCTTTAGTTGTTATCCACCAGCTTCTTGATGATGGTCACTAAGTTCTTTTTGCTTGATTTAGCTTGTCCATTCCCTTGTGGAAAGTAATCAAAAGAGTGGGAGAGGGTAATCCCATAGTAAAACTAGAACTGAGTAATCTCTAGGGAAGTGAAACAAGTTGCGTTGTCTGTGATAATCTTGGTTGGGACTCCAAACTTGGAAATGATGTTCTCTTTGAGGAAATTACATACTACTTCTGAAGTATCATGCTTGGTTGGAATAACTTCCACCCACTTGGTGAAGTAATCTATGGTTGTGAGGACATAATCATGTCTAGCACTTGAAGATGGGTTTATAGCACCAATGAAATCAATGCCCCATTACTGAAATGGCTCTTTTATCACCACTAGCTTGAGAGGTAGGGTAGCTAAATTGGGTCTTCCAATAAATTATTGACATAGTTCACATTTTCTTACCCATTTATATGCATCTTGAAATAAGGTAGGCTAGTAATACCTAGCTCGTAGAATTTTATGGGTAGTTACAGGATCAAAAAAATATCCTCCATAGGCCAAATTGTGGAAAGATTTCAAAAGTTGGTTGTATTGTTCTTTATCCATGCAGCAAAGGAACATTCCATCAAGGCTCCTCTTATACATGTCATTGTACCATAGGAAAAAATTGGTAGCTTTCAACTTGATATTCCTCTTTTCTTTATAATATAGGTGAGGAGGACACTCACCATAAGTAAGGAAATGAGAAATACATAAATACCACTCATTTGTGGTGGAGACAAAGAGGACTCTTGGCATGTCTTCTTCTAATTCTTCATGCTCTATTTGTTCTAATTTGTTGTCAGTAATCAATTGGCATAGGCTCTTTCCTCGCACCAACTTCATTGGCTTGATGACTAGATCAAACTCTTAATTTTATAAATCCAATTGCCTCTTTTCATCTCAAACTCCTGCTGAGTTAATATGGATTTGACTGTGGTGTCAGGAACCAAGGTAGTAGTGTGTGAATTTAGGATGTAGAAGCAAAAATGCTTCACTACCTTTACCACTGCATAAGCATGCTTGTCCATGTTTGAGTATTTTAGCTCATGAGATTTGAGAGGATAGCTCATGAAATAAATGGGAGATTCTACACCTTCTTAGTTTTGTTGAACCAAAATTACTGAAATTTTGTGTTCAGAAGCATAACTATACATTGTGAAATCTTTGTTATAGTCTGGATAAACCAGAATTAGGGCATGAGCAGTAGCTATCTTGATGTCCCAAAATGCCAATTTTCCTTCCTTAGTCTAGCTAAACGTGGTCTTTCCCTTCATCATATCTACAATATGGTGATTCTTCTCAGTGAACTCAGGGATAAATCTTCATAAAAAATTCACTTTTTTGAAGAAAGAGTGAACTGCAATCTTACTTGTAGGTAGGGTAAGCTCCTAAATAGACTTGACTCTTTTTGAGTCAATATTTATGCATTCTCTAGACACAATGTGTCTAAGAAGTTTCCCTTCAGTTACCCCAAAAATAGACTTCTTAGGGTTAAAGGAAATTTCATTCTAGCGGCAGCGTTCTAGCACTTGTTGCAAGTGGTGCACATGATCTGGGTGATGCTTAGAAAAGATAGTCAAGTCATCAAGATAAATGACAATGAACTTACCCATTTCATCTTTGAATGTAAGGTCTATTTCTCTTTGAAAAGTTGTGCCAGCATTAATCAGGCCAAATGGCATTCTCTAGTATGCAAAGGTTTCGCAAGGTGTGGTGAACACAGTCTTGTGCTAGTCTACTTCACCAACTTCAACTTGATTATATCCTGAGAAGCCATCTAATATTGATAACATCTCTGAACTAGTCACTATTTGAAGAACTTGGTGCATGATGGGCAGAGGATAGTTATCCTTTAAGGATGACTGATTCAAGTTCTTGAAATCCACACAAAGGCAAATTTCAACATTTTTCTTCCTCATAGGTACTATATTTACAATCCATATGGAATGATGGATTGGGAAAATTATCCTAGCATTTAGTATTTTCTATATTTCAGATAGAATAGTACCTAATATCTTTAAATTGTACTATCTAGATTTTTGCTTATAAGGAACTGAACCACTTTTGAGTGGAATGCCATCGCAGATTTCTTTAAGCTTAAGTGACTTCGAATCATCATAAGAGTATGCTAGGACATCCATGTACTAGCATAGTAGAGCAATGAACTTGAATCTCTCCTTAGGAGAGCAGCATTTCCTAATGTTCACTATCTTGGAATCTTCCTTGGTACCCAAATTCATCTGATCAAACACCTGGGAGGAGCTTGAATCTGTTTGCTACTATTTGATGAATCTATCATGTTTGTTAAACATCTTCTCAAGGAAAACCAAGCCCTTTGGGATTTTATTCCCTTTAAGTTGTAGGAATTCTTCACCTGCATCTACTTTTGATTCAGGGGCTGGTTTAAGCTTTTGAGGCTCACTGCCTTTGAAGTGAAGTTTAAATTTATCTCTTTTTTCTAGGAAGGTAATGATTTGGTTGTCATTGTTAAACACTTGCCAATGACTGGCATTATTAGGTATACTTGGTTAAAAGACTAGCTCAATAGTGTACTTGTCTCCTTTGAAGTCTAGGTGAGGAATTAAGAGAGTTGCTAAAACTGCCAATGCATCAGCTCTGTCATTAAATTCCTTGGGTATGGCAGAGATACTGAAAGCATCAAAGCTTTCAAGTTGATCCTAGACTAGATTTTAGTAGTGGTACAATCTCTCATTTTTTGTTTGATACATGTTTCTCACCTGAAAAACCACTAGTTCAACATCTCCTTTGGCATGAAGGAGTTTGATGCCTTTGTCTTACGCAGCCTTCAGTCCAAACAATAGAGATTCATACTCAGTTGTGTTGTTGGTGTTACTGAATTGAAACTTATATGATGAAGGAAAAATATCTCCTTGAGGAGATATCAACACAATCCTATCTCTTGAGCTAGTATAGGAATAACTACCATCAAATTCTAAGATCCATACATCATTTGAAAATAATTTCTCCTTAGATTTCTCCTTCCTTGGAAGGGGGATTCTTCTACATTTGCACTGTGCTCTCTCATGTCTTCTATTGTTACATCTAAACCAATTTTTAGACTATCATTTTTAGAAGTTTCATCAGCTAAAACATGAGCATCCTCTGTGGTCAAGAAATAATTACCCATGCCTGAAGACTCAAACAAAATTTGAGCTTCAGGCGCTAATCTTTGGGTGACCACATATTTTTCTTCCTTCTTAGGGAGAAATCTTTGCATAATGCCTTTGACTAAAATCCTCACCTCAGACAGGTCCATGCTTAACTCACCACCAATGTCCTTGCAAAAATTCCACCGAAGAAGGATGCCATATGATGCTAGGACATCAGCCACCAAGACAATTATCTTGATTCTCTTGTCTGGGAACACTGCAAATGCAAATTAGGCATCTTTAATTTGTCTAGCAGTGGTACTTGTTTGTTCTCCATGGATAAACATCTCCCAAATGTCTTGGTTAGTGTGATACTAAGGGATTCTACCACTTTGGCAGGCATGACATTGTCTGAAGCTCCAAAATCAATGATGTAATTGTTCAGTTAATGTCCATTTATCAATAGGGAGACATAAAAAGGTTCAGTCCTTCCAAGAGCAGTAGGAGTAATGACAAGGTTATTTGGGATGGACATGTTCCTTGGGGGATCATGAGTTACCTTCTCAACATATTATCTTATAGGGGTGGTTTGGTTCCTTACACATTGAACCAACTTATCCAACTTCTTAGGGTTAAACTGCAAGAATTCAAATTTAGACATTTGAATTTTGGTTTTCTTTATCTAGTCAATTATGTCAAATGTCTTAAATGGACTAGGAATAGAGGATGGGAGTTCATCCTTTTTATTTTTAGGAGGGGGAGGACTAGTCTATGAATTTGAAGTAGAAGCTACAAGGATATTTGATGTACTTACCATTTTTGTAATCACCGGGTCCTTTGGTTGGAAAGGTAGAGTGGTTCCCCACTTGGCAATTGAGATTGTAGATTGAGCTCACTCCTATATTATTTCTTTATTAGCTTGTTGGGCTGATTGATTCTTGGACCGGTTGAATATAGAATATGATCCCTCATCTTTTTTACCTTCACTTCTAGGTTCATCCTGGTAATTTAGGAAACCAATGTTGGACTCGTTAACTAATTCTTCTTCTCCCTCTATGAATAGATTACCATCATCTTCTAGATTTAATTTAGGTTGGAATGAGAAATATAATTCTACCTCAAGATATCCAACTATTGAATTGGTTGGAGGTGCTTCAATGGCAAGGTTATTCCTCTGAGGGGGACGAAGATGATTTACTTGACCTTGATTCCTGACAAGATTGGCTTGGTAAGACTGACTGGTAAATGTTTTCCTAGGTACATCTCTGTATGAGGGAGTAGATGACATTCCTTGTGCCATTTGTTTTCTAAGAGCTAGAAATTCATTTGATAACTTTTGCACCATTGGATCAGTGGTGGTTGTAGGTGAGTATTCTGAAGATGAAGAGGATTTACCTTTGTTAGGGTCTCTCCTTATCTTTCCTACCAAGATAAGGTCATGTTATACCTCAATAGCCAAGTCTTAAGTAGAAGCAAGGTCTATGTGACTATTACATCTTAGCGAAAAACTCACTTTAGGCAGCTATGAGTTGATGAAGAAGCATTTAAGATTCTTAGGTGTTGGCTAAGTAATTATAGGAATTCAGTTCCTGAGCTTGTCAAACATAGCAATGAAATCCCTCATAGGTTCATGAGGTTCCTTCTTCATCTATGTGAGCTGGGCTAGCAAGGCATGAGCATCTTATATAGGCTTGAACCTAGCTTCAAATTTAGCTTTAAGAGTGTCCCAGTCAGTCATTGATCTAACCTGCAGATGGTAAAACTAGTGTGTAGCAATGCCTTGTAGTGTTTCCATGAAAAGCCTGACTATCACATCCTCAAATTCCACACGTATCACACCATAGGCTATGCTGAAAGCTGAAATGTGTTCATCAGGATGAACTCTCCCATCACCAAATAATTTGGGGAAATTATTTCTTGAACTGCATGGTAACTCATGTAGACATGGAGTCAAATTGAGTGGACCAAAAGAGTTAACCTAGGGGCCTTGAACTGCCATGATTTGATATTGAAAAAAGGGGATAAAAAATCTAGGTGGAGTATGTATAGGTAAAGCTTTGCTAACAGTATAAAAGGAAGCTCTACCTTGTGTTGGTGTCTTAGTATGGGTAGGAGGAACACTCCTAGATCATTGAACTTGAAGGTGGGGAGGAAACAAGTCAAAATTGCCCTTCTACACCAATTTAAAAATAGGATCAACAACACCTTGGGCTCTCTGGCTTTTAGTATAGTGTGGAGTTTCTAGATTATAGAATAAAAATAGGAAAGAACTAGTCTTGCTTCAGCTTAAAGCTTGAGGCTTCAAACTACATGCTCTTCCCTAGCAGAGTCACCAAAAAGACTATTTCAAAGTGCTTAACTCTTGCCAATGATGTCCAACCTTTGAACCCGTTGAACCTTTTGGGTTCAATGTTCAATGGTTCAATGGTTCAATCCTTCCTTTGAAGGTTGTCGATGAACATTTTTGATTTGAACCAAAGCGTTGAACCAATCCCGAAAATGCCTAAGTACTAGAAACTTGCTCCTTTTAGAGAAATTGCATGTTAAAGCCATTGAAACTATTGAACTTGCTAGTCCCTTAACTGAAAAAGCTTGAAAAATGAGGAATTTGAATGCTCAAAACAAATTTTGAAAAGGGAAGAGACTATTTTGGTTTGTAGGACCAAAATAATACATATGGAGTAACACATTTTTGGGAAAAACATAACTAACAGTGGTTGTAAGTTCTCTTGTATTCTAAATGTATAAGTATGTAACATATACATAGCTAAAGGTTGATTTTCCACATAGTTACAACACAAATAAAATGCTTTGTGTATCTACTCTATAAAACATGAATTATAATACATTAAACCATATTTCATTATTTTTAGTTAATGAATAGGCATTGCATTTATTTCAAGTAAGACTCCTACTCTATTGAATGTGTTTAGTTATTTCTTACTAAATTAACTTTGGCCATTCACTCTATATAACCAAAAATTAGTTGTCCCCCACATGCTTGGTCCTAAGTGTTTCATGTAAAATTTCACTTTACGTTCTAAAGAAGAGAGAAAAGAAACATGATATAAGTGTGGTTGAAAAACCTATTTGTTTGTGTGCACATTGAATTAGAAGATTGTGAAGAGATCCTCTTTGGCTTAGGAGGAAGACCTGTATAGAAGAAATCACTAATGAAAATTTGTTTGTTAGACAAATAGTTGGGTGGATTGCCTAGTGATAGATAGATCCTAGAAGTGAGGGATTCATTAGGGGTTATTAATCTACACATTTTAAATAATTAAGATCACAAAATTGGAAAGAATATACTTGCATCAATAATCAAAAGGTAATGAAATTGAACACAAGAATTATTTCACAAGAAAATAGACTAGAAATGATCAGATTAGTGATAAACTAATTAATACTAGTGCCAAGAGGTTTGGATAAGCTTTAAAAAATCTAAAAAAGGTCTGTGAGTGGTCATAAACATAGAAAATCAAGTTTGGTTGAGGGTAAGTGGGTGAAAATAGCTTGTTATTTTTCACTACCATAGTGATCATTAATGGTTGAGGTGATCATCAGTGGTTAAGGTGACCATTGGTAGTCAAGATGACCATTTGTGGTTATACAGACCATCAGTGGTTGAGTCAACTATTGATGGTTACTATCTAAAGATCTGGGTTCTTAATTGCTAAATCACAGGGTTTAAAAGATATATTTTAGGAGATGGACAAGGTTTGGACTAATTATGAAATAAAAATAAAGTACATTAATATTGTACTTGTCTTACCAAAAGTTGATTAGGTGAGTGGTTAATGTAGTTAGGCTGTTGGTAGAATCTAGTTTGATTCTAGTAGTTTATGAGTGAGTCAAGAACTTGGTTGAGAGGCGATGGTAAGTTGGACCTCAAAAAGATTGTTGATGATGCTTGATAACGCTGATCACATTGACTAGCCTATAAAAGAAAACTCTTAAATCCCTAAGCTCTTGATAATTATTGTAGATCAATTTGACCTCTCAAGCTTCTCTCTCTTATAGGCACAAGTAAGAGGTAAAAGTGAAGGCATAACTAGGCCATTTAAATATAAATTATCAATGAAAAGGCTCATAACAAGATTTAGATAGTCTATATTTAGAAAATAAACATGGGTTTTTTGCATGTGCTTTATTAAGGAGGTGGACCCTAACCATTGACAGTCAGGGTTTTCCATGGTGACCATCGATGGTCACCCTGACTCTCAATGGTCAGGTTCTAAATAAAAGAGGTCCTAAAGGCCAGGTTGAGTCCCTTGTGAATCTAATTATAGGTGGGTTTGGTTAGGCCAAATTGGTGTAAATTATTCCCAAGAGGGTCCTAGGTAGGTCTATGGAGTTGTCAAATTTTAGAAGAATAAGTGTATAGATTTTTGGTGTCTATATTTTGCTCCTTTTTGTTATGTTGCTTATGTGAATGAGTTACATAACAAAAATAGAGTATGGGACAATGTCCAGCTACTTTGAGAGTGGGAAGATGTGTTGCTCCTCAAAAAAGAAGTCAATGAGGTGAAACTAAAATCAGGTTGGGATTTGATAAGTGGTAGTTGGTAATGGAAATGGGTGAACAATAGGTTGGGCACTCGAGACACAAACTTACACACAAATTTTGACAAAATGATGTAATATCCAATATCACACATAGATTAGGTTTCCAATTTTAATAGAAATAAGGGTCAGTGCCAAGAAGGACAAGTGACATGTAAATTGCTTGATCACCTATAGGTGTGGTAATTGGGAACACTTGTAAATATAAGCCTCTTAAGTAATTTTGGTGTTTTCAATGGGTATCCAAGGTAGGAAGTGCTCCTAAGGAAAACACAAATGGGCCAAGTTTCTTGGGTATTCAAGGTATGAAGTGATCCTAATGAGACACAAGTAGGTTGATATGTACAAGGTGGCACAAGATAGAAATGGTCAACATGGAAATGTTATCATTGTGTTCAAAATACTAGGCAAAAATTATACAAAATTGTGCACCTAATGGGTCCAAATAGAACAACAGTGAGGTGATGAGGTAGTTGAGTTAGTTGGAGAAGGTAATCTCTAAAAGTGGATAAATCTTGGTTTATGTGTGCTAAAAAATGGTAGTTTTAGGTGGAAGTGTCAAATTAGGGTTTTTTTACCATTGACAGTTAGGGCCCCAAAAAGGTGACCATCGATGGTCACCCTAACTATAGATGGTTAGAGGAAACCCTAAAAAAATTCCAAGTCAAAATGGGAGTGTAGGTGCATATACACCAAGAGGCCACCACTAGATGGGAGTGAAGGTGTATGTACATATGGAGATAGTAGAGTGGCACAAGTGTAGGTGGGGCCAATAGTAGTGGTGCCCCATGATCATGTTTTAGACATGTTTTGATATATATTGGTAGTGATAGGTGTACATTATTTTGATACTTCCATGCATGCTGATGTAGTGAGATGTACATGTGTTGAGAGAGAGGTTATACATTGTTACATATATTTTTTATGATGACATGATGTATATGATGTATGGTGTTATATATGATGTTATGGATGATGTATATTTATGGTTTATATGTTATTTTAGACATTTATGTTTATACTTATGGTTGATGGTCTATGGTTTCCTGCATATGTGTTATGAGATGTTGAATAAGTAGCTCAGGCATGTGATGTTTGAAAGATAGTTACAATGCTTTAATTTTGTTCATAAATATGATAAGATGTGTTATGGATGGATATATTGTATATGATTTTTTAATCATTAATGGATTTGGTTATGTTTATGATGATGTTTTTTACATGATATGTATTATGGTAATGTTATGGATAGATTGGTAGATGACATATGGTGTTTTGATTATTGATTTTTTATGTGCATGAGAATGAATTAGGATATAATATATGTTAACATTATGTTTTGATGGTAGATGGATGGGATTATGTTCATGGCATGACATGATATGATGTGCCTTCATGGTGTTTTGATCATAGATAGGTAGATGATGTGGTTCATGGATATAGCTCATAATGTTATGATTTTGATTTGATAATTTACGTTTATGATCATAGAGATAAAATGTGGATATGTTTGAAGATGTGATGATAATACATAAAGTAAGTATATAAAAAGCTAATAGTGAGATTAATTATGAGAGGTACGTCTATATGAACTAAGAAAAGATAAGAAAAGAAACATAATGGCTCCTAATTGATAAGGACAAAAATGAAACATGAAGTTGGATTGGATTAATGACAATAAGCCTTTAAAATTATTTACATTAGCATGCTTAGGTTGATAAAGAGGTATATTTATCACATTGCATCAAGTAAGCTCATAGTCCTGTAGATATGATATATGGAAGGAGGATGGGTGAGACTAGATCCTTTTGTGAGACTAGCATGCCTCTTTTGGAGGCTTTCAAGAAGATAGTATAAACAAGTCTATGCTCATATATAAAGTGTAGACTAATCAATGTGGGAAGTCTATAGAGGAGAGATGATTATGAATTTATGAGATTATTTCTTTTATGAGATCTGATTGAAGCATTTTTCATTGTTTTTACTTTTGTTGATGGGTTTTTGCTTATTTTGATTTTTCTTGGGGTTGGGAAAGTTGATGAATGTGGGAATCTTTCAAAAAATTGCTAGCTTTGACAAATGCTTTACTTATCCATCCTTCAAAGGAGTGTTTTAAATTTATATGCTTAATTTAAATTATTTTGATAGTTATCCTTCCAAGGAGCAGTCCACCTTATGTTTTGAAATTTTGAATAAGGTTTAAATAGTTGTCCTTCAAGGGAGTAGTCCACAAATGCTAAGAATGACCCATGATTTGGTTTTGAATATGATATTACTTTTTATTTTTATTTTTAATTTTACTTGACAAAATTGATTATATATTCTCAAGGGGTTACCTTTATGAAGACAAAAATAAGGGCACAAGAAGGTTTAGTAGGTGAAAAGAGGTTTAGGTGACAATGACCATGTGAATATATCCTAAAGAGGGATAGAAAGTACCATGAGAATCATGACATGGGTAGAGCCATGGTTCCCATAGTTAAATATTAGGCTATGATTTTGATGGATAATCACATGATTGAGATATAATTGGTTTCCCCTAGAAAGAAATAAATAAATTAGATTGTAGGGGATGAGCTCAAGTTAAACTAATGATGATTGTGACCCCTATTGAATAATAGCAAGGATGCAAATGTGAAGGGTTGAGAGGTTTGGGTTCTGGTTTACCTTCAAGAGAGGACAAATGATAATCTCCTAATCCATACTTATGGGTTATGATGTAGGGTCCAAGCTAATTGAAATCAAAATTTCCCCTTTTGATTTTCTCCATATTAGTTACATTATTGATTTTCCTTGAGGACAATATCTCCAATATTGAATTCTCACATTTTTAAGTGTTTGTTATAATCATGATTTATTATTTCTTGATAGACATGAAGATGGGAAAGATTGGTCAAATGATGCTTGTTAAGTGTTAAGCATGGAATATACTGAGAGGGGGGTGAATCAATATATTATATATCTTATAAATCTTTTCTTTAACCAAATTCCACTTAATCAATCATTCAAGATATGCAATAAAACTCAAACAATAAACATCACACAAGACAGAGAGAGACACCAGATATAACATGGAAACCCAATGTGGGAAAAACCATGGAGAATCAATCTCGAATATATTCGTGAGAACAACCCCACAGGAGCACCATACCCCTTTGCCAAGTACAAACCTCAGCTTCAATTCATGAGCACCAACCCACATGAACTTCAAACCCCTTTGTTGAGCACCAACCCAACACTTATTCATGAGCACCAACCCACAAGAGCACCAACCCCTTTGCTTATCACCAACCCATAGGAGCACCAAACCCTTTGTGTATACCACACACCTATCTCTCAATGTTGTTATCTCAACAAATGATAGACCAATACAACATGTCCTTTCTCTCTCTCACTTTTGCTCTTCTAAGCTAGCTATAAAAAATACAAATCATCTCTCATAATTGCTCTTCTAAGCTAGATATTACAATATCAAATCAACCTTTCACATCCACATTACAAATGGTTACTCAAGCCTTTATTTATAGCTTTCCAAATGACCTTTGGCATCCCCCCTTTGTGACCTTTCATTCCTCATGGAAAATGGTGCCAATCTTGGATGACCCTTCATATCCAAGCATTTGAAAAGTCATGTGGTGACCCTTCATGACCAAAAACGTCTTTCCCACTTTTGTCCTTATCTTTGGTGACTTTTCGTATTCCTTTAAGTGTCCCTTCATGAGAAATTTTCCCTTTACTCTTTTGTTTTCACTTGCTGACACTTGGTATTCCCCAAGATGACTCTTCATGGGAAAATGCATCCCATCCTTCTTTTGTCTTTATCCCGTGACTCTTCGACTTATCCATGGGCCCTTATTTTATCTCATATGCAACCAAAAATATATTCATTAATATTAAATAAATATTAACTCATATTAGCCAAGATAAACAACATTAAATGCAATGGGGCCTTTATCACCAATAATACTAAACCTTTGACATCAATGACAATATTTCCAACAATCTCCCCCTTTGTCATTGATGGCAACCTCAATCTTGAAACTGCCACATCCTGTCACCTACACATACCATCATCTAAAAACATACAGTAACTCCCCCTTACTATAACAACTTGTACCTGTTCCCTGTACCTATTTTTTGCACCTATACCTGTACCTATTATTCTCCTCCTTTGACATCAATGGCAAAAGGCCTACCTGGAGCTAACACTTAGCTCCCCCTCACTTGATGTTGAACATCAATGGTAGGAAGTAATAGAAATTACTCCCAACTCCTCTCACTAATCTTTGAGAAGATATCTAATTTTACCTGTCCTTTGAGAATCTGTAATCAACTTATTTGAATATTTCCTTCTAATCTCAAAACCTTCTGCATGAAACTTTAAGGTGTATCCTTGATCACATATTTGCCTTATATTTAATAGATTATGCTTATAAAACATTCTTAGTCTTGGTTCTACCATTATCCAAAAATAAAGTACCTTTTCTAGCTATCCTGGTAGTGGTGTTATCTCTGAATCTTACTGTACCACCATTGATCTTATTTACTCTTATCTCCTATCATATGCTTCAAACATCTGCTAACGATGAACCATGGCTGATATTTACCTCTCACATGTAGAGCTATTTGAACTATCATAGAATCTTCAGGTTATTTCTTCTACCATGAACATGTTTGAACCTTCTTCCTAATGAATGGAACTTTGAAACTCTGATCCTTCTTCATTGAATCTGCATGAGTATCCTTTTCCTTCTTTCTAAAACTGTTAGCTCTTTTTCAACATTCTAATTTCTTATGACCATAATCATTTGAAACACATTAAAACACTTCTTGTCATGCAAAATATCCAAGACCCAATAGTACCCACCATGCTTCAATTTTCTTAAAAGTGTCTCCTTGAAGCCTAGAAGAGACACCCCCACATAGAAGGGTTCTAAAAATAAATCTCAGGAGATTCTCACATCTCCTCTGTTTCTTCCTTGATCTTCTTGTGTTTTTATTTTAGAATCCATTTAAGCATATCTAACCTTTTTGCTCTACTAACCTTATCATTTATGATCTTTTTTATCTTCTCAACTTTTGCAACTTTCTTATCTTGACAAAGCTCATGCTCAAATGTAACAAGAGATTTTTTACAATCCTTCATATCTAATTCTTTATCTACTATAGCAAGTAATTCATTTTCACTCTTAACCTCAACCTGATCAACCTTTACTATTTTAGGTCTTTAAACCTGAATTTGTCTTTTCTCATATTTTCTAGAGGATCTATATCCTTTGACATACCTTGAATATCTCTTTACTTTATTTTGACATAATCTAGCAGTATGGCCAATCTCATGACTACAGAAGCAAACAATATTTCTCATACCTTTTTCTTGAATGTGACTGAGATCTCCCTTTGACTGATTACTTCTCCTCATACAATCTCTTGCCCTATGACCAACATGATGACAAAAAAAACAATGGCCGTGAAAAGAATTTGAAAACTTGAAAGCATTGGGCTGCCTGATTGGCTTCTTTGATTTTCCTGCAAAACCTGCATCCTTCTTTCCTTGGATTGATATTTTATGATCTTTTTCAACCTTGATTATAAGCTTCTCATGATTATTCTTTAAAGAACCTAACTCATCCTTCAAATGATTACACTCTTCTTCTTTTGATGTTAAAATTGAAGTTGCAACCTCTAACTGATTTTTAAGATCTTGAATAAATATTTTATTTTCTTTTACTTCTATATCCAACTTAGAATCCAAGATACACACCTTTTCCTTAAGAGCCTCAACCATAGATTTCAACTCTTGATTCTCCTTTTTTAGCTGCTTAGCCATATGTGCTTTTCCTTTGATCTACCTTGAAGCTGTTAAACCCTTTCTAAAGGAACCTGCTCTGATACCAATTGTTAAGCATGAAATATACTAGGGGGGGTGAATCAGTATATTATATATCTTATAAATCTTTAAACAAAATTCCACTTAATCAATCATTCAAGATATGCAATAGAACTCAAACAATAAACATCACGCAAGACAGAGAGAGACACCAGATATAACGTGGAAACCCAATGTGGGAAAGACCACAGAGAATCAATCTCAAATATACTCGTGAGAACAACCCCACAAGAGCACCATACCCCTTTGACAAGTACAAACCTCAGCTTCAATTCATGAGCACCAACTCACAGGAGCTTCAAACCCCTTTGCTGAGCACCAACCCAACACCTATTCGTGAGCACCTACCCATAGGAGCACCAACCCCTTTGTTGAGCACTAACCCATAGGAGCACCAACCCCTTTGTTTATACCACACACCTATCTCTCAATGTTTCTATGTCAACAAATGATAGATCAATACAAAATCTCCTTCCTCTCTCTCACTTTTGCTCTTCTAAGCTAGATATAACAAATACAAATCATCTCTCACAATTGCTCTTCTAAGCTAGATATTACAATATCAAATCAACCTTTCACATCCACATTACAAATGGCTACTCAAGCCTTTATTTATAGCTTTCCAAATTACCTTTGGCCTTCCCCCTTTGTGACCTTTCATTCCTCATAGAAAATGGCACCAATCTTGGATGACCTTTCATATCCAAGCATTTGAAAAGTCATGTGGTGACTCTTCATGACCAAAAACGTCTTTCCCACTTTTATTTTTATCTTTTGTGACTTTTCATATTCCTTTAAGTGTCCCTTCATGAGATATTCACCCTTTACTCTTTTGTCTTCACTTGGTGACTCTTGGTATTCCCCAAGATGACTCTTCATGGGAAAATGCATCCCATCCTTCTTTTGTCTTTATCCTGTGAGTCTTTGACTTCTCCATGGGCCCTTATTTTGTCTCATATGCAACCAAAAATATATTCATTAATATTAAATAAATATTAATTCATATTAGCCAAGATAAACAACATTAAATGTAATGGGGCCTTTATCACCAATAATACTAAACCTTTGACATCAATGACAATATTTCCAATATTAAGTAGCTCAAGTTGGGCTAAACATTCTTGATGATAATCATCTTTCAAAATAAGGTCTAGTAAAGATATGAAAAGAGAGGGTATTTGGACCTCGAGAGGAAACACAGCTTCAACTCCAAACACAAGGGAAAATGGTGTAACACATATAGGGGTTCAGATGTTAGTACGATATGCACATAAGGTGAAAGGGATGTGTAGGTTCCAATCCTATCTTGAGGCATTGACCATTTTGGTAAGCATGTTGTTAAGGGTTTTGTTAGAGGCATCTATTTGTATGTTTTCTTATGGATGATAGAGTGATGAAAAACTAAGTTTTATACCAAATACATCACAAAGGCCTTTAACTTGTTTGTTTTTTAAGGATTTGTCATTTTTGGTGATGATCTTATGGGGAACACCAAAGCCGTAGATGATATGATGGGTGATAAATCTGACAATATTTTTAACTTTTATCGAAACAAGATGAATAGCCTCCACCCATTTGGTGAAATATTTGGTCGTAGTGATGACAGAGTGATGTCATTCTGAATAGTGGGGGTTAAATTAACCAATAAGGTCTAGACCCCATTATGAAAAAGGCTAGAAGTTAGTGGAAACCTAAAGGCTATGGTTGGGTGTGTGATGCAAATTAGCATGTTGTTGACACTTGACACACTTTTTCACATAATCAAAAAAATATTGGTTAAGGGTAGTATAATAATATCCTAGGTGGAGGATGAATTTAGCCATATCAAGTCCACTAAAGTAACCCCCACATATACCCTCATGCATCTCTTTGATAGTGTGAGAGGCTTCTAGACCATTGAGGCAATGAAATATGAGGCCATCAAAATTGTGCTTAAAGAGGATCCCTCCCATAATGGTGTAATGGGAGGTGATTTGAATAAATGCTCGATGGGCATTCCTAGAGAGGCTAGAAGGAACTATGCCAAGGTTAAGTTAGTTGATACCAAAGGTCAGGCAGGATCTCCTCCACACTAAATATGGTTGGAGTGTTTTATTTGGTATAAGAAGATTTGGTGAGGTGATGGATGATAATTGAGAGCTTGGATTCTAAGGGTGATAATGGGATCTAAGAGGCAAGGGAAGCCGTAGTGGTGACAAACTTGTTGGTAGATCATGGGGTGGTTTGAATATGGTAGTGTTCAAATGATATCAAGATTTTTATGACTAACTATCTATATAGTTATAAAATATCATTCTTAGACTCGTAAAAGCCATTGACTTGATTGACCACAAGTTGGGAGTCATTAAAGATGTTGATTGTTTTGAGTCTCAAGGCTAATGCATTTTGAAGACCTATTACTAGGGTTTCATATTTGGCCACATTCTTGGTACATTTAAATTCAAGTTTAAAAGATAAATGAAGTGGTTCATTGACAAGGGGATAAGGATGATATTGGCTCCCATACCATGTTGAAAATTGTAACCATTGAAGAACATGGTTTATTGGTGAAATATACTTGGGATAGGTTTATGATGGACTCATATAGAAATTCAAGAGGAGGTTGGTTTCTTGGTAGGGGTGCATCAACCAACTAGTCAGTAAAGACTTGCCCCTTAATGGAATTTTACTAGAGGAATTCAAGGTCAAACATAGTTAAAAGAATAAGCCACTTAGCCATATGTTGGTTTTGGTATGGATTAGAGTGCATGTACTTTATCATGTTGGTATTGGTTATGACAAAATTTTTATGGTTAAAAAGGTAGTGGTGAAGTTTGGTGGCCATAAATACTAAGGCCAAGTATAGTTTCTTGGTGTGCATATACTGAGTCTCGTACTAGACAAGTGTGTGGTGTATGTAATAGATGGATTTATGTTTATGTTGTTCATACCAATGGGTAAGAATCACCCCTAAGTAATGGTTAGTGTTAGAGATATAAAGTTAGAATGTTTGGTCATTCTTAGGAGGTATGAGAACAGTTGGAGATAAATGGTATTATTTGAGTGCATCAAAGGCCTTTTGATAATCAACATTCCATTTTAAAGAGATGTCATTTTTCAAGAGGTGATGGAAGGGTTGACATCAATCTAAGAGCTGAGAAATGAAGTGATAAATGGATTAGGGCTTCCCCTACAAATTGTGGAGTTGCTTAAGATTTTTCAGAGGTAACACCTCAAGGATGGCTTTGATATTAGTTGGATCAACCTCAATTCCCCAAAGGGAAATGATGAAGCTAAAGAGTTTATCTAATAAGACCCAAAAAATACATTTCTTGGGATTGAGGTAGACATGGTAATGGATAAATCTCTCAAAGATAATCTTGAAAACATGTAAGTGGTCCTTACAATGTTTGTATTTTCCAAGGTGGTCATCCATGTAGTCCTCGATGATTATGTGGATAAGATCATGGAAGATGTAGGTCATATAAAATTGGTAGGTTACATTAGAATTCTTAAGACTAAAGGGCATGATCTTATAAAAAAAAATTCCCCCATGGGGTGATAAAGGAAATTTTGTGTTGATCTTTAGGGGCAATCAAAATTTGATTATAACCCAAGAATCCATCCATGAGAGACAACATCTCATGGCCTATTGGAAGATAAATAATTTGGTCAATGATAATTATGGGAGAGTCATCCTTTGGGTAGGTGAGTTTTAGGTCATGAAATTCCACATAAATATGTAGTCCCCATATGGATTTAGTGATAGGCATGATGTTTGAAACCCACTGGGGATAATCATTGAGCTAGATTAAGTTGACAAAGAGGAGGTGTTAAATATCTTCTTAGATAAGAAAGGATATGTAAGTATGCATTAATCAAATTTTCTATTTGATGTACTTTGGTGTGATAATTGGTTATAATGTTATGGGTGGCAAGGACTAGGTGAATACCAAGCATATTGACATATGACCGGGGAAATAACTATTGTTTTAGAGGAATGTAGAGAAGTCCTAAAGTTCTTCAAGGGTGAGAGATTGGCCCAATTTTACATTATGAGTGTTTCCCAAAGTGCCTATGTCAATATAAATAGTGGATTAATATAACATGATTGAGGTATTTGGAGGTAAGTATTTGTAGATGGAGGAATCAGGTGCACTAAGGTAGGTGAGAATATAATAATCATCCTATCATTGGATAGTGTTAATGGTAAGAGAGTCTTCTCCTACCAATTTAGGATGGATCAAATGGAAGGATATGGGTTCCCCTTAATTTTAATAAGTTATGGAGCTAAGGGTAATCATGATAATAAAAAAATAAGGTGGGATGTTGTCCTCATCCTCATACTTAGGTGGAGGGGGTGATGGTGAAGGAGGGTTCTCTTATTTGATGATGATAGTGGTAGGTTTTGTGGCTTTATTATTATTGGGTAGAATGAATCCAAGGCTATGATTCTCATGAGGATTTTAGGTCTCAGTCAAAATCAATGTGTGTGGTCTATGATCATATCATCTTAAGACAAATCCTTTTTAGTATTGTGGCAAAGTTTGGGTTGTATAAGTAAGAGAATGTAGAGGTGGATAGTTTTGGTGAAGAGGGGGTGATGGTAACATTGAGCAACTTGTTGATTCCCTAATAGATAAGATGGGTTTTATAGCTTAGAGGCCCCAAGGGAGTAGTGGATCCAATGCTGGGGTCATAACCTAGTTAGTGGTTGAGTTTCCCATAATCTTGGGGAGTAGGGAAAACATCAAGGGTAAGGAGTTAGTATTCTCTTAGGGTAAGGGGGTGGAATGTATATTCCAAAGGATCAATGGTGGGTATTTTTTCTATAAGAATAGACAAACTGGTAGATGCGTCTATGGAAGGAGAAGTAATGGATTCATTTTCTATGGTTAAGGGCTTTGAAATAGATGCTTGTGGTGCTTTTGGCAGAGGTAGGAGGATGCCATTAGGTTAGTAGAACATATTTCACACTATAAAATGGCTTCAATTAGATTGTATTGTAACAACCTAACCCTCATGTTCAAATTTGACACAATGGTTAAGGGTAAAAGGTACACAACCCATGGCATGGATGTAAGATCTCCCTAACAAAACATTATACTAAAATTCACCTTTGACCACATAGAAGAGTTTGAGAAGTGTGCATGGTCTGAGCCAAATGTGGAGGACAATGGTTCCCAAGGTAGTGGTCATGATATTGTTAAATATTATAAGGATAGTTGATGTTTGGGACATGATGTTCTTTAGTAATTTTAGTTGGTAATAGGCATGAGAAGAGATGATGTTGATTCTAACCCCACCATTGATCATAACCTATTTGATGTGGGTTTGGTTGATGTGGGAAGTAATGAAGAAAGGAGGATCTAGATCCTCAAGGTAGATAGAGGGTATCTTTGAGTCCTTGAAATTAATAAGGGTGGATATTTGGAGAGAACCTATGAAGGCCTCTATATGTGGGGAGACACCTGATCTGACCTCAATAGCTTATATAACCTCTATCATGGGCTAAAAATGGTGAGGTGAGGTGGAAATGAGCTTATAGAGGCTCATCTTATCTAGAGTTTGGTGAAGTTTCTTAAGAATGACCCTCATGATGGATTCAGAGGGGTTAGCCTCAAAGGTGCCTAAGATGGTATCTTTGAGCTTAGTTGAAGACATATTGGTTTGGATCTAGTTTGGTTTAGGATGAGTTGGTAGGTATATCCATAAAATGGAGACTTTGGCCTTCCCTTTATCATTTTGTTGTGATTATTAACCACATTAATGGTATGGATAGAGGGGAAATGTGTGATAGGAGGTTGGGTAGGTTCTTCATCATTCTAAGGTGAGAGTGGAAGATTAGGGATGTGTTGGAAAATGGCTATTGGGTACATTGGTAGAGGATTTGAGGGATGTTCATCTAATATAATATCATCCTTATCATATAGCTGATGGATAATGACCTAGAGAGCTTTTAAATTCTCCATGTCATGCCCAAGTGTCTTATGATAGGAACAAATTTGATGGTCATTATACCAAGTCAATTTTGAACCAAGAGGATCAAAGGGCCTAATAGGGGGTAAAGTGAGGTAAGAGGCTTGTTGTAACCTTTGTAAAATGGTTGTATTGGATTTAGATAGAGGTGGGGAAGATCTATAGGTTATGGTGTTTGTTGGGAAGATGTGCATATTGGTAGCAATGGATTTGGTGAGAGAGAGTTTAGGTAAGATGGTGTTTCTAGTCAATGGTTTTGGTTTGGGTATGCTATTTATTAGGGTGTTTGAGGTTGATAGTCTAGCTATTGGTAATCAAGGAAGGATGAGTGTATTAGATAGTAAGTGGGATGGTATAAATACTAATGGTGGATGACATATGTTAAAATGAGCTTGCTTTTTAGGTAAAGTTAAGGGATGAAGGCATACAATAGAAGGCAAAGTAGAGGGAGGTATAATCTTAGCCATGTGGCTCTTTAATGGTTTTTCCCTCTTGATTGGTTTGGGTTTGGGTTTGGGTATAGTCTTAGATGAGTTTAATTCCAATTTTAAGGATGGGTGAACCAAGCCTTATGTAAGGAAGGCACCAAGAGTTTTGAAAGGTTTGGTTGGTGGTGTGGTCATTGGAGAGGCAGTTTTTTTGGTTGATAGAGAAGGTGAAGGGTTGGTATAAGTTTTGATCAGATTAAGAGGTAGCTGAAAATTTATGGATTGGTTAGTTAAAGGTATGCTAAAAGGTTAATGCTTTTTATGTAAGGAATCCCTAACTATTTCCTAAAAGTGGTTTGATCCCTGTCTAGTTTTATGACCATACCTAACTTTTGTACGAGTTTGGAAAAAGGTTTGTATAATAGTTTAGCCTCTTAGGTAGTGTGTGTCAAGGATACACCTATGGGATGAGGAGGAGGATTGGTAGCCTCATCTGATTCTTCAATCTAGGGATGTAAGTTTAGATTAGGTGGATGTTTTTTAGGGGTGTTTGTGAAAAAATTTCTCCCCTAGGCACGATGTCCATATTTGTCGTTTGTCCTGTGATTAGGGGAGATGGTGGATAAGGAAGGGTTGTTTGTTTGGATATGTTATTCAAAGGGGTTTTTTATGATTCTAAAGCCTCTAGGAATGAATCTAATGAAAAATGAACCTCCTTGGATTGGGCCCCCAAAGGAAGGAAAAGTGACTCCACCACCTCAGTGGGTGAAGTGGGGGAGAAGAAGGTAGGTTGGATGGTAGGTTCCCCATTGATAAGCATATCAAGGACCATATTGACCATGTGGGAATCATGAGAGCATCTAACATATGTGTCCTCAATTTTTTTAAGGGCATGCTTGAGAAAAGTCTTCCTAAAGATGTCAAGAGCTTGATTTTGAGTGGCATTGATAGTATCCAACACAAGTTCCCCCTTGTCAATAAAGATTTGAAAAACATTCTTCAAGGTATTATATTGGATGATATCATGTCCAATTACTTGATGAAAATCACAAAGGTCATTTTAATTGTACCAAATAGGTGTTAGATGAGAAGAATCAAATTTCTAAGGATGTTTGGTGGGGGGAAGATGTATGAGGTTAGATTTTAGAAGTTTCTCCAGAACTAAGGCATAATATTATCCAAATAGAGTGAACTATTTTGGTTGATTTGGTTTGGGTTATTTATGTTTTTTTTAAGGTAATGGGATAATTTTGATGATTGACCTTGGGTGGAGGGTCAATTTTAAGGACAATTGCATTCACAGTTCCTTTGCTCTTGGTTTTGATATTGGCTTGGTTACCTAGTTTGGAGGAAGAGGTTTCATTGGTCTTGAAAGTATATTTATTTTTTAATAACTTAAATTTACCCTCCTTGATGGCTTAGTTCTATAGATTATGTGCCATGGTAAAATCTTCATAAAAAGTCTTGAAGCTTTAGAAATGTAGTGTGCAAGAAATATCTTTGGCGTAAGCTCAGGAAAAAAGATCTATAAGTTCAAGTTGAGGCAAATAAAATGAAAGATAATTAATCAAGATTATCTAATGGGTGATTAAATTGGTAATGAATTCATCATCAAATTGTATAATAAAATAGAGGTTGGTGACAGAGACCTTCTCGGAATGGTTAATGTAAAAGTGATCTAAAAATCCCTAAGCTAGTTGGGTGAAAGAAAAGATTGAATGCCTGGTAATGGCAATATACCAGTCAAGTGTCGGGCCAAATAAATACATGGGGAAGGTTTGGAGGAGAAGACATCATCATAATAAATCATGTAATATGCATGTCTAAAATCCCTAAGGTGTTGTTTTGGGTCCTCTTTGCTCTAAAATTTGGTAAATTTTGAGATCTCTCATTAAGGAGGGTAAGATTTGATAGGGATAGAGGGATGAATAGGTTCATTAAAAATCTGATCATAGGATAGGATGTTATGAGTCCCTAAAATGGATGATTCAAGGTTTTTCATCTTGTCCATGAGCATCTTCATTAGATTGGTTTGAGGTAGTGGACCAAGCGGGTTTTAAGGTGGATATTGTGGTTAAGATTGGGTAACATATTGGTACTTGTTTGGCATTTGAGAGGCTATCAAATTTTATAATATGGATGCTAAAGGTTAGGTGGGTGGTATGTAAGGACAAGTGCATGAAAATGGTAGAGTAGTGGGTACATACCTTTCTAGGTTAGGCATGATGGGTACCTATTGAGGGATTCCTATCGATTGGGCATGAATGGTATATGGGTTGGTAACAAAAGGAGAGGTAATGACCTTCATGATAATAGGTGGAGAAGTAGAATGGATAGATACCCCTAAGCTTTATAAAGGGGTATTGATCAATGGGTTAGGGTTGATAGAGGAAAAGTTGGTAATGCTAGTGGTAGGTGATCTAACAATAAGTGGAGTATAATGGGTTAATAGTAGGGTTATTCCTAAGGTGGAGGAGTGACTGATAGGGGGAAAAATGTAATGGTAGAGGTTGCTTGGATAGGTTGGTTTTAAGTTATGGCATCAAAGGGGTTAGTAGATGGAGATGCTTGGGTAGTTGAAAATTGGGTGGTGACCATGGTAATAGGGATACCCCTCATAAGGTAGGATGGCATGCCATAAGTAGGATCCTAAGGTGGAGTTGGAATTGGGGCATGGTGAGGGGAGGTGTTAAGGTAATGTTGGAGGGTAATAGGATTGTTGTCTAAAAATGTGGGAAAGTTCATGTCTCCTTGGGAAAATACCCAAGGGAAATTCCATGTCTCATATGTTTCCCAATAGATTAGGTGAGTCTTCTACCTTGGAGACATACCCCATATATGAATAGGTAAAAGAGGTTGATTTGAGTGATGGGTTCTGATATGCTAGGTCTCTTCATTGTTGGTGAGTGAGAACCATACAAGAAAGGGGGAGATAAAACAAGAATAAACTCACCACTCAAACTAGAAGAAGAAAAGAAAAAGATCAAGGCAATTAAGACACAAACTATAAAGTATTTTAAGGCTAGAGGTTGGTTTTAATCTAGCTTTTGGCTTATGTTTTAGTTTATGAGAATGTGTGATAGAAGCTGGCTTGCAGATTAGGTACTATAAAGGTAGTCTATGGTTGGTTTTAATTTGTTTAAGTGCTCAAAAGAATATGTATTAGAATCAATATGTGGGTTGGTATTGAGGCCTACCCCCTCACTTCACAGTTCCATGGTGGTAAGAGTATTGGGTGCTTATCTAATATATATTGATATCTAGAGTTTATACTCAACTAGAGAACTAAGTTAGTTCTCCTCTTGGTAATGACCTCTAAGTTGGATTACCAGGAAATGGTAAGGTGACTAGTAGGTGATGAAATCTAAGTCAAGCCTTATCTCAAATTATTTTGATATTTGATTAATGAAAGTGGTTTGGCTAGTGTGTGAAACAAAAGTGGTGCTATGATTAGATTACTTTGATTTAATCCAAAGTGAACTAATGTTAAAATCAAGAAATGGATGTAGTTGATTTTAAGCCCAAAAGAAAATTTCAACTTTTATTATGATCATAGATAGAGAGAAGAGCATACAAATGCAAAGAAAAACATGAGTAAAGACTATGTGTCCCATCAAGTATGCCAGAATGTTTCACATAAATTTTCACTTTAAGTTCTAAGGAAGAGAGAAAATAAACTTGATACAGGTGTGGTTGAAAAACCTATTTGTTTATGTGTGCATTGAATCATAATATTGTGAAGAGATCCTCTTTGGGTTGGAAGGAAGACCTGTAGATAAGAAATCACTAAAGCAAACTTGTTTGTTAGATAGATATTTGGGTAGATTTCCTAGTGATAGCTATATCCTAGATATAAGGACCTCCTTAGGGGTTGTCAATCCACATGTTTTAAATAATTAAGTTTACAAAACTAGAAATAAGGTACTTACATCAATAGTCAAAAGGTACTGAAATTGAACACAAGAGCACTTTCTCAATAAAATAGACTAAAAATGATCTAATTAGTGATAAAATAATAAATACTATTGTTAAGAGGTTGGGGTATGCTTTAAATTTTTTTAAAGAGTTCTACGAGTGATCAAAAACATAGAAAATCAATTTTTGTTGAGGGTATGTGGGAGAAAATAGCTTGTTGGTTTTCACTACCATAGTGACCATTAGTGGTTGAGGTGACCATCAGTAGTTAAGGTGACCATTGGTGGTCAAGATGATTTTCAATGGTTTTGTAGACTGTTAGCAATTGAGTCAACCATCGATAATTACAATGTGAAGATCTAGGTTGTTAATTGCTAAATCTTGGGGTCTAAAATATGGATTCCAAGAGATGGGAAAGGGTTGGACTAATTTTTAAATGGAAATAAAGTATGTGAATATTGAAAAATAAGTACTTGTTTACTAGACATCAATTCAGTGAGTGATTGAAGCATTTAGCCTATTAGTGAAATCTAGCTTGATTCTAGTAGAGTAACGGTATTCAAGAACTTGGTTAAGAGGCGATGATAAGTTGGATCTCAATGAGATTACTAATGAAACTTGATAATGTTGATTGGCCTAAAAAATAAAACTTCTAAATATTTGAGCTCTTACTAACTATTCAAGATCAATTTGACCTCCTAGGCCTCTCTCTCTTATAGGCACAAGCAAGAGGTAGAAGTGAAGGTGTAAGTAGGCCATCTAAATATAAATTTTCCATGTAAAGGATCATAATAAGATTTAGACATGTTATATTTAGGAAAGAAACATAGGTGGTTTGTATATTATTTGTTAATGAGGTGGACCTTGATCATTGATGGTTAAGGTTTCCCATGGTGACCATCAATTGTTAGGTTCTAAAAGAAAGAGGTCATGAAGGTTAGGTTGAGTCAGCTTGTGAATCTAACTATAGGTGGGCTTGGTTAGGCTAAATTGGTGTAAATTAGTCCCAAAATGGTCCTAGGTAGGTCTAGGGGGTTGTTGACATTCAAAATTGTAGGTGTTCATATTTATGGTGACTACACCAGGCCCTATGATATATATCATTGGTATTAGATAAGGAAAGATCTATTCATTTATATGGATATAAACACACAAACACAACTTGAGAAGGAAGGTTTGTCAATCTATTCTATTTATAATATTAAAAAAATGTCAAAGTGAAAGTAAGATGGAATATGCCTAGAAGCAACCTAAGGTAGCCCCTGAGGTATGAAATTTCATCACCAATGTAATGAAGGAACAATACATTGAATCTTTTGGTCAATTCCATGAATTAATGGTACAAATGAATATTATTCCATCTACCACACCTACACAATTTGTTCAACACAAGTTTTAACAATAAACCCCCTTCAAAATTTAATTCAATCTCAACATCCCTATATTATAAGATAAGATAGATGTCAAAGCATTAGATGCCTAAATTCTACAATTAAAATCATAGATTTTAGTCAATTCTTACATTGATGTTGAGAAGATGACCTTCATAGTACTGAATATGTCTATATTGGTCATTCATTGGTGAGACACTTTTAGCACATAATGTGTTCTAATTGAATCATGGAATACTTTTGTCAATATTCTAAAATAGGAATATTACCCTCTACATCATTTTTAATATGAATAAATCAAGTTCTAATAATTGGGCCAACATAAATATCACTCTATATAAGGCTAAACCAACATTTTTCATGATAACTCTATGTGCATGTATGAGAACATGAGAAAAAACATAAGGTGATAAAGTACATTAGTGAACTCTCACCTTATATCTATGCAAAGATGGAATTATTGACTTCTAACACTTTCGCGCAAGTGTATCATAATGCTTAAAATATATAATCCAAGGAAAAGATAAATCCATGTGTCACCTCTTCATCTAATGTAGCACACAAGGCCCATCCTTCACATAATTCCACATTGTAGACTTCTACATAGAATTAAAAACACACTTCTCTCAAAGGAGTGTAACACCAAAATATTTCTCAACCCTCAAAGGCTCCAATGCTTTCTACTTTATACAAAGGAAATAATAATAAGTCTGATGATAAGTGGTGCCATTTTCATTATTCATCCATTCATGAAGATTCTGAATGCTATGTGCATCAATTTTTGCATACCCAATCTACATCAAGACCACATCAATGGATGACACTAATCCATACACTTCTTATTGAATCACCAACACCACTACTGTTTACATCTCTAAAGAGCACAAAAATCTCTTCCACACACATTTCTAGGTGAAAGGCTACGTATCCATGTCATCATCGATAGTGGCATCCAAAAGAGCATCGCCATATAATCTACAACTTATCACCTTGGTCTTACCAATATTTTGCATCCAAATCAATACTCTTTAGGGTGGTTCTAGTAGGGGAAAGATATATAGGTTTGGAAATAATGCACTTTTCATTACAATGTCAAGTCTATGGAGGATAACATCACTTTTGAAATCATACCTTTATAGGTCTATGATATCCTACTAGGGAGATTGTACTTTTATTATTGTGAAGATACATATAAATCCAAGGAAGAACATTAGAATATTCACATGAAATATCACTTCTACAACATTTTTGAATAAGTTTCCATGACCAAAATGACCTTGGTATCTGCCAAGAAATATCACAAGCTCATATCAAATGTGTAGAATTTTATGCTACTCATGGTTTACACTAATACACCTATATAGTTGAAACCAAAACATGTCATGGTAGTGCACAATACTCACACATCATTACAACAATAATAGCTTTGTAAGTAATTAGATTGGAGTAGTTAAGTCTTCTAATAACTTGAAGGCCTTCCAACACACTAACAAATAAAGCACCACATCGATTGGGTTCCTAAATCCCCTCTTCCAAAAAACCTCCTCTATCATAGATAAATTTAGAAGAATGATGAATTTTGATGTCATACTCAAGACCTTCTTGATTAGGGAAATATTAGGCCATTCCCTTCACCTTGTAGGAGTCTTATAGTCATTTCACCAAAGAAAGATGGCTCCTAGTAAATCTACATAGACTATCACACACTCAAACAAATCATGGTGAAGAATCAATATCCACTACCATGCATTGATGACCTTATATAACAACTCTAAGGCACATAATACTTCACCAAGATTAAGTTTAATTTAGGTTACCATTAGGTTTTGATCCATTCTAAAGATGTCTATAAGATAATATTCAAGACTTGGAAAAGACTATATGAATGGTTGGTCATATGTTTTAGCCTCACCAATGTGTAGCCACTTTGATACACTTGATGGATGATCTACTCAAGATATTCCTAAAATCATTCATCAACGTCTACTTATCTAACATTCTCATCTTCATCAAGACTTGGGAGGAGCATATGGAGCACATCTCATGCATTTTAGAAATTTTACACCAATATAAGTTGTAATCCAACTCAATAAAGTATACAGTGCCATCACATAAACCCAATAATCTGGATACATCATTGATTTAAATAACATTAGAGAAGATCCATAAAATATTAAAGTGATCCAATATTCACCTACTCCATACAATCTCACTAAACTAAAGATTTTTATTGGAATTGATAACTTCTACTATAGGTTTGTACTTGGTTTCTTGTATATTTATTAGGCTCTCATCCAAATCACACATGAAAAATACAAGTTTGACTAGACACATGCACAACAAAATGATTTTTAGGCACTCAAGTAATTTTTATGTGCATCACCTATTCTTGAAATCCCTAACAATATGTAGTCCTTTCAAAAATTACATTGATGCACTTTACTCTAAACTTGGTGTAATGCTCATATAACATGGATATTTTATCTCTTACCAATCTAATATATTCAATGACATGGTGAAAAATTACTCCACCTATGAGAAATAATTGTATGCTATTGTCTAAATAATTAGGCAATGGTGATACTATATTATTGAGAGTTAGACATTTGTTCATTTAGACTATAAATCACTTTAGTTCATATAGTTATTGAACAAGTTAGATAATGAATGCCACATGAAATGGATGACTTACCTATATCAATTCCATCTCATCATCAAGGAAAAGAAGGGAAGGAAAACAAGGCTATATATTACCTTATCCAATTACTAGTTCACATGCTCATCATAGTATTGGACACACATGGGCATAATTTCACATATTGGGTTCTTCTCTACTCAATTTATTATGATTTCTTAGCAACTTACACCAACCTTACACAAGGTAACCAAGTGCACGAGTTTTATTTATTTGATCGACTTCTCTAGAAGCTCAAACCTTTGTATGTTCCCTCTAATGGACATCACCAATGACTCATCTGGGAGGTGCGCTATACCAAGACCTTAGGATACTTGGGTGTGACAAGACTCTATTTGGATTTTAGTCCTAATTATACTAGCCACACATGCACATAAACATGAAGTTCCACATTAAGTCATACATTCCTTATTACATCACCAAGACCATGAAAAGGAAGTTGGGAATTTACACACCTCTATTAGTTCTATTTAGATGAGGGGAATCTATCAACATAGATTTCATGAATGGATTACTTATGACAAGATGATAACATGAAACTATGTTTATTGTAGTGGATCAGTTTTCCAAGATGTCCACCATGGTCACATGGAGAAAAGACATCGACATAGTTATCAATAAGAAAACATTCTTCAACCATGTTTGGGTTCATTTTGGGATACGCACATCCATCATTTTTTACCATGATCTACACTTTATGAGTTAGTTTTGGCAAGTATTTTAGGAATTGATGGGTACATATATTTATTGGTTGACAAATTTTCATCTTCAGATAGATGGGTAAGCTAAAGTGGTTAATCACACACTTATTCATCTTCTATGAATGTAAAACCATGCACTTTCTCACATATGGGATGATAATATCTTGTAAATTCAACATGGCTACAATATTGTTGATGTGGGTTTTATGCACACCAATCATGTAACGAGGTAGCCTCTAACATTTTAAGATCTCAATGGAGGTGAAATCCACTCTAGGGCACAAGTTATAGTATACAGTCTTAACAATTAGGTGATGGAATAATTGGTAGGGCATGTAGGTTGTTAACAAGGTTTTGTGGATAGAGGGGTGGTCTCCAAGGAATTAAAAATCTATATGTGTTGGTGGGTGGATGGTTGCTAATCTAGAGTTGGTAGGTCTCAAAATAGAATCAAAACCTATGGATTTAGGAATCACCTCTCTAACTAGTTTCTATGTGGACAAGTGCTTTCAAAACATATGCCTATTGCTATCAGCTATTGCACACACACAGTCAAACATGGTCAAGTAGTCTAGGATAATACTAATATAGGAAACTCACATACCTTATTCAAAGGTTGTTCCTTTTAGGGTAGCTATTACACACTCTTAATCAAGATATTATGGCTTGGGATTAGTGAGGTATTTGAGATAGCTATTCCACATACATAGAAAACTATATCGAATGAAATCACCTCTACACACTTAGGAATATAAATCAATCAACTTAATTTCCCATAATTAATATAATTTACTAATCCTTTAATATCTATTCCACATCTAAGAATATTATATCAATCAAGGAAAGAAATAACTCATTCACATATTTTTCAAATTAAGAGTTACTGAATCATACAACCAAAGAAATAAGATTAATTACACAAACATAAAAATAAAATACGAAACACATGAGTTGATAACTAAAATTGCTTCTACTCCTATATATTAAAAACTATCTAAACCTTGAAAACTATGGGTTAAATGTGTTTAAATAAACTTGGGCAAGGGGTTTCCTCATTCTCCAAGTATATGCAAGATAGATTATATGACATAATTATAACTTTAGTTTTAACTATGGTTAAAAACCATATAAATTTATCTTACATTTTTGAATAGTGTGAGTTGGCCTTTACAAAATCATCCAATGTGTGCATGTTTACAAAAATGAGTTGAAAAATTTACAATATGTTAAAATTATTAGAAAACTATAAATATGAAATATACATAGATATACAATGTACATAGACTTAAGTTGTATTGTAATGATGGTTGTTGATGTAGAACTAGAAGTGGCATCTTAAGTTTGCTTCTTCTTTTACTCTATCTTGAGCCAACACTTATGTGATACATCATGTTGCTACCAAATTATGTCCAAATTCAATAGAGGGAATATATGCACCCTACCAACCTATCCTAAGATATTTTCATTCTCTACTTTCATCATCTAGAAGTTAATTTTAAGGATCTCAACTTCAGTCACCTTTTTCCTAGAAAATTTCAACTCATCTTCTATGTCTTCCAACGATAGTCCTTGTATACTTTTCTTGAATTTTTACGAGGCCTCATAAATAATTAGATCAAATTTCATCTTATTAATCAAATTTCTTGTAGCATATTTCACTTTTAATAGTTTCAAATCATTCAAAATCTGTAGGATAAGGGCATCATGCTCTTGATATTTAGAGACCAAAGCCCCAATAATTGTGACCCATTCTTTGGACTCTTTTATCTTGATGACCACCATGTTGAGAGAATTGGAAACCTATAATGGTGTCATGAGATCCAATTTGATATAAGCCTTATTAGTTGTGTAAAAAATTAACATCTTAAATTTATTCTCATAATATTTCAAAGAAAAAAAAAATTGAGTATTGGAAACATGGGGGGATAATTTAACCTATATAAACTCTAATGCTTCCAAAGAATTAAAACTCTTTGATGTTTTCTCTTAGACCTTAGCTTCAATTCTATCTGGGATGTGTATATCTTATGTTGCTCTTTCATTTGCTCTAATTGTGCTTCCAATTCCTACCTAGCTAGCTTTGTGCCTTCATGAATTGCCACCATGACATCCTTATGTGTTTCAGCCAGAGATTTGAAATGTTAATTATAGGGGGATTTCCCCAATTATCTATTTTGTCTTTTATTCAAGGGAAATACTACTTGCCTCTCTTCAAAAATTATATCTCTACCAACATCATCTTCTATCTTCCTTTTTCCTACCCTCTGAATACTCTCAGATGGTTTGTCAAAAAAAATTTGTGATAGATGGGAGCTATGTTATTGTTGACGCTGGAAAGTGCACCCCGCGGCAAGAAAACAAATTCCTGCCCTCTCCCCGCAACATGGAAACCCCTCTCTCACCTGTGGGATGGCGAAGCAAGAGAGGAGAGTCTCTAGATATGGGCTAGTTCCCTCTGATGTATCTTGTTTGTTTCAGGTAGCGCAAAAATATAGGTATACAACTATATACTAGGGGGGATGAAAAGAGAGAGAGAAAAAGCATGAAAACAAACATCCTACTCTAAAAGAGGTGAACACCAAAAATAGGTTGACCTTCCACATCCACACTCAGGATCAGGGAAAAACATACATACACTCAGATCTGGTAGAAAAGACCAGGTCTCTAAGATGACAGGGAGGTTCTTATGGAAAGCACAAGAAATAGGGACTCACCAAGGTGCTGAGAAATACACACTGTAAGTGACCTCACCTGTTTTATACCTCCAAAATAGAACTCTACTCTTGGCAACAGCAGACAGTGGCACTTTATAGATCGCAGGTTTGCTGGTGTTGAACCTGTGAGAGCATCAAGAGACAATGACTGGACACAGATTAACAATTAATGCATACATAGAAAAATCCATCCAAATAGAGGTAAAAACTAACTTTTATTGATTCAGGTGGAAAATTTGGAGAGCAGTGCTCTTTACAAAAGTGGGGAAGATCCTGATAAATGACTAAGTATGCTTATTTATAGGGAAAAGCCAAGAGCAGTCTCATTGAAAAGAGTGAAAAACACTGTAGATGACGTCACAAGTCTGCCAAGACCATGCTTGTTGCCTCATTTTGCATGCTGGTCTTCTCCTCTGGTGGCTGGGTGGGTTTTTTCTTGTGCACTGCAAGTGATTTTTGCTACCATCTATTGTGGGTAGTGAATTTGCCGCCCGTTGCATGTATTGCATGTAGGATTTCTACCGACGTCAGCCGATAAGCTACCAATCGCGGTAGTTTTGCCGACGTCGGTCTATGTAAGCTACCGACGGCGGTAGTTTTGCCGACGTCGATAGTTTTGCCGATGTCGGTAGTTTTGCCGACGTCAGCCGATGTTAGTGGCTTCTTTTTCTGTTTGTGTTGTGGGCGGTGAATTTGCCACCCTCTGCATGTGTGTAGGGGGTCTTTGTTTACCTGCCCATGTTTTGGGCAGCGATTTTGCTGCCCTCTACATTTTGTCTGCCCTCTTTTTTGCCTAAGTGTTAAATGCTCCATTTTTTCCCTCTCTTCTCGTATGGATGTTTTAAGGCTCTGCCTTTCGCTACTGTGAACGTCAATGAATGAGGCCAATGAACTAATGCTCTGAAGTGGAGCTATCAAAACCTGAAGGTGGAACTCACAACTTGAAATGACTGGCAGTGCAATGCAGGTGTAGGAGGTGACCGAGATTTTGCTTGAGGGGCAAAATTGGGTCAACAAATTGGTGACCCATGGGGGAAGCGTGCCTGCTATGCTTAGAACCCAGTTGCCTTGCATATCCATTGGGTGCAGAGTCGGATGGTAACTTTGAAGATAGTTCACAACAGCTCAAAAGATTCCAGAATCAAAATATATAGAATTTACCCCCACACGCAAAGGGAAACACACAAGACTAAAAACAACTAACTGTGCAAACTGCACTTAGGGAAAACATGAAAGAAAACAAGGGAAATTATGTACAGTCGAACCAAAATTTAGTGGTAGTGCTTCAGATGTATCCCATTGACTGGGATATGCAATTCTTCGCCATCCAACTTGGAGAGCTGGAACGTGTTATGCTGCTTGCATTGAGTAATGATGTAAGGACCGCTCCAGAGGGCATCAAATTTTGCATGTTTTCTGGGCTTAGCTCTATCTTTGTCCCATTTTAGGACAATGTCTCCTTCGATGAAACTTTTTGATGAAGACTTCTTGTCAAAATGTCTTTTCACTTGATGTTGGCGACTCATCATAGAGACCATGGCCCAATTCCTCACCTCCTGGAGCTCCATTAGTTCACACAATCTGACCTCCATGCTGCTTCCTTCTTCCAACTATAGCTGATGAGCGAGGTCTAGTGCTAGCAATTTGAGTGAGATAGGAGGCCTTGCTTCCCTTCCATACACAAGCATATATGGAGAATTTTTGATTGATATTTTCAGAGTGATTCGATCGGCCCATAGAGCTGTTTTCAACTTGGCATGCCAAGTTTTTTGATTTTCTTCCATGGTCCTCTTTATAATCTTGATCAAATTTTTGTTAGTGGACTCAGCCAATCCATTTCCCTACGGGTAGTAATTTGATGAAGTGCTGAGGTATATACCATACCTTAGCGCCCATTCACTAGTTTTAGTTCCCAAAAAAGCCAAGGCATTGTCTGAGATTATAGTGGCTGGGACTCCAAAATGTGTCACTAAGTCCTCATAGAAATCCAGGACTGCACTTTCATTTGCTTCCTTCAAAGAAATGGCTTCCACCCACCTGGTGAAATAATCCGTAGCAGTCAGGACCCATTTGTGTCTGGCACTAGAGGGAGGATTGATCATCCCTATGAAATCCAAGCCCCACTGCATGAATGGTTGTTCAACTTGAATGGGTTGTAGGGGCATGGCAGCCAATCATTGTTTTCCATCAAAAACTACACACTTCTGACACTTTCTTACCCAGGCATGGGTATCCTTGAAAAGAGTGGGCCAAAAATAGCTAGCTCTCATTATTTTTGCTGATGTGGTCTTAGGGGTGAAATGGCTACCTGCTGGCCCATCGTGAAACTCAGCCAATACCTTGTTGGCCTGACTGGAGTCAATGCATCTCAAGAGAACCCCAGAGAGATCCTTCCTAAATAATACTCCATCAATCAAAACATAGGGAAGGGACTGAAGTTTAAAATACCTTCTTTCGACCCTATCGAGACCCTGTGGACATTTGCCCATAAGAAGGAAATGCCTCATGTCCAGCGTCTAATCTCTTACGACAGCTGGTTCTTCGGTAGTGGCTACGTCATGGATCAGCAAGTTATCTTCATCCTTTTATCTCAAATCTATGGCTAGCTGTTCACACAGGCCTTTTCCTCTCACCAACTTGGTGATTTTGATGTCTATATCATACTCCATTACCTTGGTGATCCATCCCACTCTTTTCTCATTTAAGTCCCGATTGGTCAGGAAATCCTTGACACCAAGATGTGGAACCATGAGATGGATCTTGCTATTTGACAACATATATCTGAATTTCTTCAGGCTGTGCACCACTGCCAGGACTTGCTTTTCTACGTAGGTGTACCTAATTTTGAAGTCCTCTAACCCTTGGCTGAAGAAGGCGAGTGGTTACTCGAGGTCATCACTGTTTGCTTAGGTAAGCATAGCAGATATTACTTCTCCATTACTGAAGGTATAGAGATTGAGGTCTTTGTTGAAGTCAGGGCTGATTAGAGCGGGAGCTTGGGTCAAAGCCTGTTTGATAGCTTCAAAGCTATCCTTTCTTGGCGTTGTCCATTTGAATTCCTCACCCTTCCTTAGCAAGGAGGTTAGGGGTTTAACTATTTCAGCAAAATTTGGAATGAACCTCTGAATGAAATTTATCTGGCCAAAGAAACTCTGCAGGCCTTTCTTGTGCTTTGGTAGGGACATCTCTAAGATGGAGCGGACTCTTTCGGGGTCAATAGACAAACCTTCCTTAGACACAATGTGGCCAAGAAGTTTCCCCTCATGAACCACAAATACACATTTCTTTGGATTTAGGGAGATGCCAAATTCCCTGCACCTCTCAAAAATATGCCTGAGGTGCTTCATATGCTGTCCTGCCTCTTTGGAGAAAACTGTTATATCATCGAGGTACACCAACATGTTCTTATTTATCAAACCACTAAAAACCATGTCCATGGCTCGCTGGAAAGTAGCACCAGCATTGGATAGCCCGAAAGGCATCTTCTGATAGGCAAACGTTCCCCATTTAGTAGTGAAGGCTATTTTGTATTGGTCAGAGTCTCGCACCAGAATCTGATTATATCCCGAATAACCATCTAGGAGGGAGAAGCATTCAGAACCAGTTACCTATTAGAGGATCTACTCCATGTTCGGAAGGGGATAATGATCTTTTAAAGAGACTTTATTAAGGTCTCTGAAGTCAACGCACAGCCTGATCTCCCCATTTTTCTTTCTAATTGGAACCAAATTAGCCAACCATGATGAATGTTTGATCAGAAATATAATGCTGAACTCAATCAACTTGACCAATTCTTTCTGCATAAGGAGCTCGAACATCGAATTAACATGCCTCTACTTTTGTGTGACTAGTTTTGCACCTTCATCTAATTCAATGGTGTGCTGGGCAAGTCTTGGATCGAAGCCTTTCAAGTTGCTATAGTTCCTGGTGAAGACGTCAGCGAACTCCTGACACAACAGAATGAAAGCTTGCCTTTCTTGAAATGTGCAGACCTTACCAAGCGCTAGCAACTTGTCCTTGAAGATTTCAACTTTTTCATAATTCTCCCCTTTGGTAGTGATGCATGCTTTGTCATCTTTTAGTTGGTCCTCTCCATTGAAAATACTTTCAAGTGCAACCAGACCCTTAGGGAGTTTATTGTTCTTTAATTGAACAATCTGATTTCCATATTGTTGCTACAATTTCACTTGATTGTGGACCACAAACTCAGCTTCTTCCTGTAGGAAAAGAGCTATCTGTTGGTCACTTTCGAAGACCTGCCAATCTGTAACATTGTCTGGAATCGAAGGCCGAACCACCACCTTTAAATGGCACTAACCACAACCCCTGCTTATTTCTTTTGAAACATCAAATTGGGCACCAACAGCTGCCAACCTGTCAGCCTGCTTATTTTGTTCCCTGGGAATCGAGGTAATGTTAAGAGCAAGGAAATCCTCCATCAAGTCCCAGACCCTGTGCTTGTAAGACTTTAGCAAGGAGTTCTTGGTTAGGTTCAAGCCTCTTATTTGGTTCACTATTAGTTCACTGTCCCCTAGGATTTGCAATTTCCTGATCCCTCTCTTTCTTGCCCACTCAAGTCCATGAATCAAAGACTCATATTCTACAACATTACATGTGCAAGAGAAATGGAAACAAAAAGCTGAAAAGTACCTTTCTTTAGAAGGGGAGATTAACATTGCCCCACCACTAGCGCCCAGTTTGCTTCTGGAACCGTCGAAGTATAACTGCCACAGGCCAAGGTCTTCTTTGTTCTCCTTCATTATATTGGACATGATGGCACTTTCTTCATGCAAGCAATAGACGCCAAGGTCTGCCTCCTCAATAAACTTATAAGGATCGTGCTCAAAGTTATCATTTCCCCACTCATCCAAGAGTAGATCTGCGACTCCTTCAAGAGTAGAAGATGAGGACTTGTCCGTTTGAGAGTCCTCTGGATCAATGATAGTGTAACTGACATTTGCTACCTTGGGTGAATAGGGCTCTAGGTGATCCTTGTAGAGTGGCTCAGATTTGATTTTCACTTTGGTCCCGTATTTAGTTCTGAAAACCAGATATGACCAATTCACTGCTAGATAACCACCTATCTTGGACGTAAAGTCCCTAGACAAATAGATTGAAAAATATGGAGGAACGTCCACTACCACTATATCTTGGGGGATTGAGAATGTCAGGCAGGCATGCAATGTTAAACTCAATCCTTTCAGGACTCTGACTATCTTTGCAAGTGTCCCATCTAGTTGCAAGACTCCCTTGTTCATTGCTTCATATTTTAATCCCATCTTATCAGCAATGCACTTAGGCATTACTGAAGTGCTGGCCCCGCTATCAATTATGCAATTATGTACTAAGAAATCCCCTATGATCACAGATACATAAAAAAGGGGAGTATTTTCTTCTTTCTTTACCTGACTTGAAGCAGAAGGCTGCCCATTCGTTATTAAGACATTATTAGTGTCTATTGGGATGGCCCGGCAATCTAGCTCATGCAATTCTTTCTTCAATACCTCCTTTTGTCCTGGAAGAGACAATGAATCCCATAGAGAAATGCTCACATGCAATTTATTCATTTGATCAACTACATTAACTTGGGGACTGACTCCCTTCATACTTTCCTTTGGGCTGATCCCAACTAGAGCTGTAGACTAAGGAGCTAGAGGTGCAAATGGTTGTCTGACAATTGGGGCCTTTTGAAATGGGTGTGATGGAGGATTCATTACTGCCTGAGGGGAAGCTTGCACTTCCCCAACTGCTCTTTGTTTAAATCTCGTGTTGGCTGCAACGCAATCAGCCTGATTGTCTGTAGCACCTCCATGATTAATTGCACAGAGTTCCCCTTCTTCGTGATTTATCAGGGTGGAATTCGACTGAGTTTGATTGTTACTTGTGTTGGGTTGGGCTGGAAACTCAAAAAACTAAGAAAAATCAGCAGCCTGATTTTCTGAATTCTAGAAAAAATTCAACATATCATTCGTGTGGACAACTTGCTCTTGACCTTGTCCCATGGTTGAACAACCTGGCTACTCCTACACTAGATTATTCTGAGTAGGCACCATAGCTTTAGATGACGAAGAGGGGCCTGAGTTGTAATTTGATAAGGCCTGGTTGTAGTGCGCTGCCCCTGACCTCGGTTATAATTTTGAAAGGGGGTCTAGGGGCATGGCCATAATTTTGATAACCCTGGTTTGGCTTGTTGCTTTGAGCTTGATGCCTTTTAAGGGCAACAAGTTCATTTGACATGCTCTGCAACAGGCCCTTAACTTCATTTAATTCATTGGATGGAAAAGTGGCTGACTTCTCAATGATAGGTAGGGGAGCAATTGTAGGAGCGACAACCTGAATTGGGGGCAGCGGTTCTGGAAAAAGTGGCATATGAGGCCTAGGGGAAATTTTCTCGACTTGAATTAAGCAATTTTTGACTGGAATGGCTATGTCATACGCAGCTAGCAGTATGTGTCCCCCCATAGATTGGATCATCATAGCAATGTCACTATTTAATGCTTTTAGATAGTACAAGAAAGCGTAGCTGGGGATCGACCTTACCAGGATGGGAATTCTATCCCAAGTCTTTTGAAACCGCGTATTGAAGTCCTACATGTACTCGTGCAGAGCTCTTTTTATAGTTGTCAGTTGCTCAGCAAGAGAGAGGCCATCACTTTTTTCCCCAAAATGATTAGTTAAATGGGTGCCCAATTCATTCCAAGAATGTATGAAATTCACAGGCAAGGTGCCGTACCAGTCAAGAGCTTTCCCTTTCAGAGACAAGGCTAACAGTCTGACAGCAATATTTTCTTCTATTATATTGTGAATATTGCAAAGGTTGGCAATATTCTTGATATGCTCAACAACTGTAATAGGTCCCACTCCATCAAAAGAGGGCACATTTTTTAGAGCTATTTCGGGGATCAGATCATAGCGTGGGAGGTTTAAGGGGCTCTCACCATGAAAAGCTACAAAAGGCAATGCCATGGCTGGAACAGGTTGTATTTGTGGCTGAGCTGGGTTGGTGTTCCTAGCAACAAGTCTAGGAGGATTTACCAGTGGATAAGGGCGAGTTCTTTCAAACTTGAGCCTTTTAGCAAAGTTTAAAGGCAGTTCAATGAACTCAAAGGGGACCCTTCTTGAAGCTGACCTTGTGGTAACCTTTGGCATAAAAGTTTAAGTGACTGGTCTTAAAAATAAAGAACTGAGCTCTTACCAGTGGAGTCGCCAGATGCTAGAAATCTTTGAAAACACTGTAGCAGGACCAGCATCAATCTTGAAATACTACTGTGTTAGAAATTGATAAAATTACAGTCCCACCGGGCATGCCAAAACTGTTGACGCACACGGTGCTATATTGGTGGTTCCTCTACTATAACAGGATCAGCGAGTAACCCTGCAACTTTTTCAATTAAAAACTTGGAGTCCCACCGGGTGTGCCAAAACTGTTGATGCTGGAAAGTGCACCCTGTGGCAAGAAAATAGATTCCTACCCTCTCCCCGCAACATGGAAACCCCTCTCTCACCTGTGGGATGGTGAAGTAGGAGAGGAGAGTCTCTAGATATGGGCTAGTTCCCTCTGATGTATCTTGTTTGTTTTAGGTAGCGCAAAAATATAGGTATACAGCTATATACTAGGGGGGATGAAAAGAGAGAAAAAGCATGAAAACAAATAACCTACTCTAAAAGAGGTGATACACCAAAAATAGGTTGACTTTCCACATCCACACTCAGGATCAGGGAAAAACATACATACACTCAGATATGGCAGAAAAGACCAGGTCTCTGGGATGACAGGGAGGTTCTTATGGAAAGCACAAGAAATAAGGACTCACCAAGGTGCTAAGAAATACACACTGTAAGTGACCTCACCTATTTTATACCTCCAAAACAGAACTCTACTCCTGTCAGTAGCAGATAGTGGCACTTTGTAGATCGTAGGTTTGCTGGTGTTGAACCTGTGAGAGCATCAAGAGACAATGACTGGACACAGATTAACATTCAATGTATACACAAAAAGATCCATCCAAATAGAGGTAAAAACTGTCTTTTATTGATTCAAGTGGAAAATTTGGAGAGCAGTTCTCTTTACAAAAGTGGGGAAGATCCTGATAAATGACTAAGTCTACTCATTTATAGGGAAAAGCCAAGAGTAGTCTCATTGAAAAGAGTGAAAAAGACTGTAGATGACGTCACAAGTCTGCCAAGACTATGCTTATTGCCTCGTTTTGTGTGTTGGTCTTCTCCTCTGGCGGCTGGGCGGGTTTTTTCTTGTGCACTGCAAGTGATTTTTGCTGCCATCTGTTGTGGGCAGCAAATTTTCTGCCCACTACATGTACTGCATGTAGGATTTCGACCGATGTCGATCAATAAGCTGCCGACCATGGCAATTTTGCTGATGTCATTTTATGTAAGCTACCGATGGCGGTAGTTTTGCCGACGTTGGCCGATGTTAGTGGCTTCTTTTTCTGTTTGTGTTGTGGGCGGCAAATTTGCCGCCCTCTGCATGTGTGTAGGGGGTCTCTGTTTACCCACCCATGTTTTGGGTGGCAATTTTGCTGCCCTCTGCATTTTGTCTACCCTCTTTTTTGCCTAAGTGTTAAATGCTCCATTTTTTCCCTCTCTTCTCTTGTGGACGTTTGAAGGCTCTACCTTTTGCTATCGTGAATATCAACGAATGAGGGTAATGAACTAATGCTCTGAAGTGGAGCTGTCGAAACCTGAAGGTGGACCTCGCAACCTGAAATGACTGGCCATGCAATGCAGGTGTAGGAGGTGACCGAGAATTTGCCTGAGGGGAAAAATTGGGTCAACAGTTATTTTAAAGCTGGTAATTTGAAAAGTTTTGGCCCTTAAATCAATGGCCCATGGAGGAATTATCAATTGGTTAAGGTCTGTCTCCTTTTTGGTTTTAACCACAACTTCTTGTTTAACTTTCTCAGCTAGTTGTTGCTTCTTTACTACCTTGACAATTATGTCAGGTAAGCAAGGACAAATGATTTTGGACCAATCCAAACCTCCATATTGGGGGAATGGATAGACTATGATAACTTGTGTCATTTCCTTCTTTCCATTTCCTTAGCTAGTAATAATGGTTTCCTAGGATGGAGTTGTGGATGGTATGGGGAGAGTGATTTGGGTGGATGAGACATGGAGATGGGGAGTGGCCATGGCTATCTTGATCTTCTTGGATGCCATTTTCCTTTTCAATGATTTGAATGTGGTAGTGTTACTAAAAATACTAGAAGTAGCCATGATGGAAATGGATGGCATGGTGGTGGAAGATGGGTTGAAGGTGGTGGAAGTCAAAGCAATAGTGGTGGATTCCTTCTCAAATTTTGGAGTAAGTAGGGGAAAATGTAGGAAAGAGGAAGAGGTTAATGGATCATTAGAGGTGGAAATGTCAACTTCCACCTTAGGAGTTTTCAATATAGATAATGTTTGAATAGAGCCAAAAATAGGAATAGAAGAAGAGAGTAGGTAAGTGGTCTCTAAAGGAAAATCCCTTTTACCTAGTGTGTCCTCCATAGCTGGTGCTTTCCATTTTTTGGCCTTGAGGCTTAAAGCCTTGGCTCTCTCTAATTTTTCTTCTTCATCAGAATATTCTTCTTGTTCCTCCTCAACTTCTACTTCTTGAGGTATTTCAAGAAAGATTTGTGATTGCTTAATTATAGAACTACCTGTAAAGGGAGTCCTAGGCTTCCTCTTGTAACAAATAATAGTCATAGGCTATGCAAAGGAACCTATTTTTGCTGAGGTAGTTGCCTCCTATGTGGCTACACATGATGATACATATTATTATAAATGAGGGGTAGATATAGGCATTTTGATTTACACCTACAACTGAGAGCTCTTATCCTTTCTATTCCTCATCATAGGATTCTAAATTGATGGGGTCTCCTGGATCTCCCCTAGGGTCAAGAGCACTCACCCCTAATTTCTTATTGACAGTTTTAAACTTGAAAAAAAGATTCTATGATGGATCTCCTTGTTCCATGGACTAATCTATGTGTTGGTCCTTCCAAAATTCATATGATGTCCATCCTAAAAAGAATGGCATTCTATTATGTAATTCCTTCAAAATGATTGAAGGTTCTTGTTGAATCACCATTAAGTGATCCTCCTTCAAACTAAAAAATATTTCCCTTTCCAAGACATCATCATCATCATTCTATGCATTCATGAATAAAAAGTCATAATCATAATGGATGTGTTATTAGGGGATATTAAGGCCCTAAATGTGTTTTTGGATGTAGCTATGAGGATCCCAATCCCTATTGGGTATTGCGGGAAAATAATAACTATTTATTTTGCCACCCACATCTCCAAAGTGCTTTCTCATTACCTAGACTATCCTGCCAATGACCATATGGTGCCTATAGAACATACTCTTCTTATTTTTAATCAGGTCTTCCTCAATTCTCCACTAGCATTGGAAAGCAATTTATTTCTCAAATAATTTATTAGGCACATATTTTGGAAGGCTTAAAGGATGAACCTTGTGTCTAATGATCATGATAACAATGTAGTTAGGATATATAAAATAATTGCCTCTTCCAAATAGTGTCGCTATGATAGTTGTTCTGAATCTAGGCATTGGATACCCATGGATTACTTTCTAGACTTGAGGATAACATCCTTAGTAATCCTCACCAAAGTATTGGTATAATCATAAATATACAAGAATTGTAAATGATCACAAATGTGATTCTTGATATAGTTAGTGGTTAGGCTCCATAGCTCATTGAGGACATTATAAACTATTCCCATGAAAGAATCCAAAAGGTAAAGACATCACATAGAAGTGGCCCATTAGATTGGGCCACTTTTCCTTATGACTGAACTATTCTCTCAGCTGGTAGCTTATAATTTCACCTAAGGTGAATGCTGCATCACTTATCACCATCATATTTAATAATGGTACCCTACCACAATTAAGGAAATAAATGTTGGGCATGTCATAGAGTCCTTTAAGTAGTACCATGCCAATCCACACTCCCATCCTAGATTTATTAATATGAGTGGGATTATTACCCTTGTATGTCATGGTTTCCTTGGGGAGAATCCATAAAGTTAACACATTGTCCATTGAATTGTTCTGATTCCAAAAAACTAGCCTATATTTGTCAAAATACGCATCTAGTGCTGGTAGTGATATATACCTCTGAAAATCTTATCTAGGGATGCATTCTATGACTAATTTTCTATCTATATGGTGAATAAAATAATTTGATGTAACTTTGATTACAAAGAATAAGTCTTGGAGGAGGTCAATGCATGGCATCACCTCGAGCTTGATCGCAATTGAATACAATCCTTATCTCTTAAGTGATAGCAAGTCTTATATGAATATTCACTAGGAGGGAGATAGATTTTCATCTAGTGAAAATATGATAACATAATCAATATCATCCCATAAACTATAATAATTCACATACATGTTATCAAAAGTGGTGACATCAAAGATAGTGTTCATGAATTTTGTTGAGTCCTGAATAGAAAATAGTGATGGCAGTAGTGCTCCTCTAAATCCTTTAAATGAACATGTCATGTTTATTACATGTAGTGCTTGAATTTTATCTACATTATCTATAAATAATTGTCCATATTTATTATTTTTGGTTTACTCATAATAATATCTTAGGTAGCTATGGCTTTTCTCACATAGGATAGTAGTTGAATTTGAGTTTAAGTTTGTTTGTAAGCAATGAAGACTTCAATGGATGCACATCATGTATATATCCTTTTATATTTAAATTCTAGTTCATGTGTTATAAATTCCCAATGTTCACTTATTTTATATTTATGCATAGTTCAAATCTCTTGTTAATTTAGTTGGTGAGTAGCATTAGTAAATATTAATAAGTATTTTGATTTATTGGCTAAGTATAGAAATCTTTCAACATCCGGGAGTTTGGAATAGGGTCTTGTGTTGGGACCAAGATTCACAAAATATCCAAAAAAAATCAAAGATCAAATTCATTAGATAAAATGTCTGAATAAAAAAGTCTAAAGAGAAAAATCTCCAAAGTATATAAATCTTATGATCTATCAGACAATTTGTCTAATACAAAAACCATGAAGACCAAATTTGTTCAGAACAAATGTTCCAAACAAAAAGTTTAAAGATATAATTTATAATAAAAGATAATTCATTTCATAATAATCGTGTAAATTATTATTTTTTTCAAAAACATCATACAAAAATCCCAAAGAAAACCCTTGAAGACCAAATCCATCAGATAAAAAGTTTGAACAAAAACCCCAAAAACAAAACCTGTCAGACAAAAAGATCAAAGATTGAAAAGTCCTAATGAATAAGTCTCTAAATAAAAAAAAAATCATAAAAAAACATGATGAATAAATACTAAATAATCCTTCCACACAAAAATTTATAATATCAAAATCCATAGGACAAAATGTTTGATTAAAAAGACTTGAATTAGTTTCTCTGAATAAACTAAGTCCCAAAAAACTTGCATAGCTTAAAAATTTTCTAAAAAGGCATTAATAGGGGTTAGTACATAAAATTTATAACCATGCTTAATTTAAATACTAAGGATCAATTCAAAATGGAATTTTCATGGATAAAATAGAAGGTTCAACACTCAAGGCCAAAATTTAAAAAAATATGGGTCCTCATTTCTTCAAGAAGGAAAAGGGGGATGTTTGAGTACAATAAATGGTGAATTAAGGGGGAATAATTATGTGTATTTGAGAACCAATAACTTTGGTTAGTAATCTCAAATTAAACATGAACTATGCCATATAAAAATTATTAGAATCAAACATATGAAAGAGACTCCTGAATACATTCATATAACATACTTGCCTTCTCACCCATGGACTTGTGTGTGATAAAAGTGGAGTTCATTTAACCCTTGTTATGATGAGATTTTAAAAGGCTTGATGAAGCTATACATTTGGTTCTGGTGTCTCTTAATGATCATTAAATCAAAGTAAGCTCAGGCATTGTTCTACTGCCATCCAAGCATCCATAACCCTAAGATAGATACCTTGGGTTCTTTCTCTTCCCTTTCCTTCATTTTATTGATCATGATGCATGGTATATTGAACTTATTTCATCATGTGAGCCTTTTTATTTTCTTTATATATTATATTGTCCTTTTTTAAAAAAAAAACTCATTGGTTATTTTCTTATTTTACTTCTCTTGTATTTGAATGGAAAGAGGAGAGTTAAAACCCCTATGAGATGGTATGGTTATAAAAAAATCATTACTAGAACATCCCTGTAAGCTACACCTGCACCAATGATTTATCATTCCAACAAGTATTTTATGTAATACATGTGCTTGATCCAAAATAAGAAAACTTTCCAAATTCATATGAAGTACTAGAGATCAAATTTCACATACCTAGTAAAAATATTCAATTATGACACAATCCATAATGGTTCATATTACATACCTACATCCTAAAGACTCTAAACATAGAAATATACCTAATTTGTGAATACGTCCCAAGTTGTGAATCTATTTACAATTTTACCTTTTTGTTGTAAGTATATTTAGGCATAAGATAAGGGACTCATCTAGTTTAATTTTAGCTTTGATTATGCTAGAATAAAACAATTCATATTGTCATAGGAAATAAATAATATATAAATCATGAAAAATATACTTAGAAATCAAGAAACTATACTAAAAAAAATAGGTTATCTAACTTAAGAAAGCAAGAAAATAATCTAATAAAGCAATAAACTAATCTAATAAAGAAGGAAATATAACCTAATCCTACATTTACCATGTTTTTTTATCAATTAGGTGTACCCTTAGATGGTATAGCCATGAAGTAATTCTTCACAAAACTATCCATTGAATGGATATGTGAGTTCATTACCCTATAGGTCCTTTAGATAGAATGCATTATTACCTAGGATCTTTAAAATATAATATGGTCCAATCTATAGTGGGGTAAATTTGTCATGTTTTCCTTTATTTTCATGGGATTTATCCCAAATAATCACCAGATCTAAGATCATAAGTTCCTTGACCTTTTCTTTTTTATCAAATCACCTATTGACTAAGTCTTTGTGTTTGTATAAGGTATGTAAGGTTTCAGTCCTTGAATCATACATTTTTATTATGTTTAATAGTCAATATTATGCTTTATCATTTGGTTTCATGTATTCCTTCATGAATTAATAAGTCAATAATTTGAGCATGATTAAGAATACTAGTCTGCATACATAAACCAACAGATAGAGTGAAGATTTAAGGTCTTGATTATATCTTGTTTGGTCTTCTCAAAGAGCATAATTTAATAGATTTTGATAGTCCCTAGGCTTATCCCTAGATAATTTATTAATTACATCTATCAGGTTCTTATTCATTTATTTTTCCAATCTATTTCCCTAAGGGTAATGGTTCAAACATGACCTAATAGTGAACTAGTTGTCATGAGCCCAATAAATAAATTTAGTTGATATGAATGTTGGTACAATGACACAAATGAGAAAAATGGGGGTGCCAAATCTAGTTGTGATTTGTTCCTCCAAAAAGTGAATCACATTTTGTGCTATGGAATTCTTTGTGGCCAGAGCCTCAGTCCATCTAGTACAATAGTTTTTGGCAATGAGTAAATACTTATGGCCTACTAAGGAATTCGGGTTAATGACACCAATGAAGTCTAAAAACCATTAGGCAAATGGCATTCATTCAATAATAGGTTTCAAGGGCATTGTTGCATGTAATGCCCTCTTAGATAAATCTTGGTTTCATGGCATGTTTTTACATGGGCATGGGAATCCTTGAAAACCATTGGCTAGTAGGAGTTCATTCTTAAGATCTTGTGGGTTATGGTATTCCTAGATGGATGACCAATACCTATCTTTTGATGCAAGTTTTCTAGAATCTCTTTAGCTTATTTTTTAAAGACACACCTAAGATATGACTTCATAGTTTATTATATAAATAAATCCTTTATTGATCATGTAATGAGTAAATTTGAGCCTCAAATCTCTCTTTCATTCTCTATTGAATTTTGGGGAATAAGTACCTATAAGCAAATATTGTATTATGTCAATATACCAATCTCCTTTATATACTTGGGCTTCACACACATCTTCAAAATTAATACATGGATCTAGTTTAGTCATGAGTCAAACGATGGCTTGACCCCAAGTAATCTTAGTTGGATTGATTTATATGTCAAATTCTTGTGGCTTCACCATCCTTTTGCATCTGTGTTATCCCAGTTCATTTTTTGATAGGGTGAGCTTGAAAACAAGATCAAGAATGATGGAAATAGTCTTATTTCTCAAGATTTAGTGTCAAAATTTCTTTATTGCTTTGACAAGATTGAATATCTATTTATTAATCATGGAGTACCTAGTTTTTCATCTTTAATATTTGTGGTCATGAATGAAATTAGATGCTCAATATCATCTTCTTATGTGTTATGACAACATCAATTATATGTTCTAAATAAAATGAGTACAAGTAGAAATATTTTATAAAATTTGGACTTATCAATACTAGGGCTTGAAATATTGTATCTTTAATGTCTTGAAAGACTTCTAGGCCTCCTCTATTAATTATGTTTTAGCATCTTACTTGACCTATACATTCATAAGTCTAACAATCTTTGCAAATATTGAGATAAACTTACTTACAAAATTAATCTTCCCAATAAATGACTTGATCTCCTTCTTACTATTTGGTGGTGAAATATTTGAAATTACTTGAATTCTATCTAGATTAATGATGATCCCCTCTTTGGTGATGATGTGTCCTAAGAGCTTACCTTCAGTCAATCCAAATATGCTCTTTTTTGGGATTATGAAGATGCCAAACCTTCATCTCTCAAAAATTGACTGTAGATGGCCTATGTGGCCATTCCTATTCTTAGAAAATATAGTAAGATCATCCATATATATGATTATACATTTACCTTTTAATATTTTAAATGTATGATTCATGGCTAACTAAAAGGTGGCTCCTATATTTATTAGTCCAAAAAACATCCTCTTATCTGCATAAGTACCCCATTTTTTAGTAAATGCAGTCTTCATTATGTCATCTTATTATACTAGTACTTGATTATATCTTGAAAATCCATCCAAGAACAACATCATTTTAGAGCCACTTACTATCTATATTATTCATCCAAGGTAGGCATATGATAGTTATCTTTTTTAAAGGCTTTGTTCAAGTTCTTGAAATCAACACATAACCTGATCTCACTATTATTATTTCTAATTGGGACCAAATTGGCCATCCAAGTAGAATATTTGATTGGGAAGACTAATCTTACACTTAGAAAATTTTACACTTCTCTTTGAATGAGAGTATCTAGGATATGATTCAATAGTCTCTATCTCTATCTGAATAGCTTATGATCTAGTTTTAGAGGAATTATATGAGAAAAGACCTTAGGGTCATAAACATACAAATCTTCATAAGTATAAGAAATCACATCTCTGTATCAAGTGATTAAATTCTTCTCTCCTTGTCTTTCATTGGTGGTATAGTTGAGGCCAATGTTAACATAAAATGGGCTATGTTCATCTCCTAAATTCTCCATTTTAAAGTTAGATTGATTGACCTTGGGTTGCCTAAGTTGCTGAGATTGAGTTTATATATCAAATGGTATTTATATGAAGACTAACCTAGTTAGGATATGATTCCCTCTGAGCTAGAAAATACATTCCTTTTTTGGATCCTCTTGATAGAGATGATTGACTTTGTTATCATCGATGATTTGGGACTTATATTCCCTTGAATTTATTATAAACTAAATTATCTAATGATCATCATCAAAGACTTATAAATTTTCTATGTTTTAAAAAACAAAAGGACAAGGTACTAGTTCAATAGAAAATCTATTTACCTTGGATTCTTAGAGAGGCTCCAAATTAGCAGTAGCAATAGGTAGTGAGCTTGTAACTTGTTTTTGTTCTTTAAGAATTGCTACTATATTTTAAGATTCAAATCTCTCAACTAGATACCATAATATATGTTTATTTTTTTTCAAATAAGAAAGCTTGCACTGATATTTTTTTGACCTAATTGACTACTAGCTCTAAGTCACAACACACTAACACCTGCTTTACATTATTCTTGAGTGCAAATTGTAATCTTAGAATTAAATATCCATACTCATCCCTATTATTAGTGAAATGGAGCTAAAAAATATATGATACAAAGAACTTCTTCTCCTATGGATCAATCAGTTTGATTCATACACTTGATCCTTGTTTGGATCTAGAACCATCAAACTGTAAAGTCCATAGTTTTTTAGAACCTTCAAATTTTTGCTCTTGTATTTGATTTTATATATTAAAAGTGTAAATACCAAGGATACACTATTTATAATTTAAATCTTCATTATTTAAATTATACTCTATGATATTAGATTTCATCCTTGGTTCCCTATCGATCCATATTTGATTTGTAATACCTCTCCATGGTAGCCAGATGTGAGAGAACTCTATAAAGAGATACCCATTGATCATTTTAGACCAATCCCTACTAAAAAATAGTCAATAACCTTTAGATATGTCTACTAAAAGGATGTTAATTTTCATATAGACTCATGTCTTAGATTCTACTTGAATATATATGTTGGTCAATTACCCACCACTGGTACAACCATTTTATCCAATTGTGAAAATATTCTCTTCGAAGGGGTTGGAATTAGAATAAGATTCTGACATATATAAGTAGGCATAATAGTTGTTAAGGCTTTAAAATCAATTAAATATTTATGAATATTCTTACCAAATGCCCTAATAGTCATCAAAAAGGGTGGAATTTTTGGCTTGCTTTTGTAGATGACATTGGTTGTATAATTTTTTTATTTATTTGTAGATGCTTTGGTCCTTTCCATAGGGGTCTTCTTGGTGATAGACTTCTATAGTAGATCCTTCTATTTAGTGATTTGAGTTAATTCAATAAGATTAATATTGGATTTGATTTTATTCATGTATTCTATAATATTGTATCTTCCTTTTCTATATTCCTCTTTATTTTAAGGCTGATCATTCCCTCTTGGGGAAGGTGAATTGTTGTCATCTTTATGATTGGGTGGAATGGCTATGTTATTTAGAGAAATAAAATTTATGAAGGGTTGTCTATTCCTCATATTGTAACCACCCTTTTGTAATTACTGGAAAGCATGAATCTTGTCATTATTGTCTTCTAGTACATTTTTATCTTCACTTAGAAAGGGAAACTCATGAATCTTAAAGAACATGGTAGTGATTAAAGGGAATTGATCCTAGTGGGATGTTGGTGGATTACACATCTGGTCTTTCCTTACTACTTCTCTTTGAAATATTTCAAATGATTTAAAAATTCAACACAATAAAGCTCACCATGCTGAGAAGTATTATGTATTATAAACCAATTAGGTAGAGTTGCCTCCACCATATTGATCTTTGAAAGCTTGTTAGACTGATGTATATTATTTGCAAGCCTATTGACTGGTCTATTATACATCTAGAATATAGAATTCTAATTACCACTTGGGCCATTAAAATTTTCCATCTTTCTTCACATACCAAGAAAGTTATTACTCAGCTTTAGAAACATCTTTTGAATGTCATCCAACTCTAACTTTGTAGAGTCAGTGCCTTGAAGAATAATATCAAAGGATGTAGCCAATTTTTTATTCTATTAGTAACCATTGCCTTGTGCATGGTTGTTCAAGAGATCATAATTTGGATGAGTTGTCTGTGTTAGAGGAGGCAACATGTATAACTAGTTCTAATTAAATGTCAAAATGCTCTACTTTACATGTGGTACTAGATTTAATGTTGGGAAACCATTTTTAATGTTAGGTATACCAGGCACCTAAAAATTGAGCTGCCTATCAATATTGATGGCTTCTTCATATACCAATGCCAAGTTGGTGGTATAAACTACTCTTCTTAAAAACATTATAATGATCAGATTTAGAGAATTCTTATACATCTCCAATGCTAATGCTTCTTCTAGTTTATACCTTGGGCTTAACTAGGTATACATATTTTTAAATCTTCCATTTAAAGTGTAGATAATATCATTAGGATCCTTCTTCATGCTACTGAAGTGTTGATATATCAAACTAGGTTTGGTGACATTCTAAATTGTGTAAGAAAAGTTGCTTAACATGCATCCTAAGAAGTGATGAATTTTTTTGTTAGATTTGGATACCAATCATAAACAACATCCATTATTGTAAAATTGAACAACCTTCATACAATATCCTCATTAATATCAAAGTAGATTTAAAAGATTTGATATGTTCCTCTACCATTCTTTCTCCTGAAGGAGAGAAAGATGACAGGTACTTTTAAGGATTCTTAGGTAAATCATGCATGTCCCCTAGGATGACAATAATAGATCCAACTAACCATGGTGGTTGAGTCATTGGGTGATTAATAAGGGATGGAATTTCTATTAGAGAAGGCATCCTAGGTTTGTTAGGGATAGTTGATATATCTCTAGGTCTCATATGATTTGACAAGGGTGAGACTAGAAGACCAACCTAAGAATTAGATTTGGTCACTCTCCTAGGTGACTCTAGTGAATATTTATGTAGAAACTAACCTCTTTTATTAGAGGTATTGGCCCTCTTTTTAGTTCTATAAATAGTATGTTGTTGTGGGTTTTATACACACCAATCTCATAATGAGGTAGCCTCTAATGTTTTAGGATCTCAATGGAGGTGAAATTTATTCCAGGTAATGAGTTGTACGTATGCATTTCTAACAACTAGGTGATGGAATAATAGATAGGGTATGCAATTTTTCAACAAAGTTTTATGTATGGAGGGGTGGTTTCTAAAAAGGAATTAAAAATATATATGAGTTATGGGTAGATGGTTTTAATTATAGAGTGGGAAGGTCTCAAAATAAAATCAAAAGGGAGGGAAGGGTAGAGAATAAAAAAAGGTTTTATGGCTTTAAGAATCACCTCTCTAGATTATTTCAAAGTGGATAAGTTCTTTCAAAACCTATTCTTGTTGTTATTATCTATTGCACACACATACTCATACATGGTCAAGAAGTCTAGGATAATACTAATATAGGAAAATCACACAACTCACTCAAAGGCTACTCCTTTTAGGGAAGTTATTTCACACTCTTAATAAAGAGATTATGGCTCAATCTTTGTGAGTTATCTGAGATAGCTATTTCACATACACAAAAAACTATATGAAATTAAAGCCCCTCTATACACTTAATAATATGAATTAATCAACTTAATTTCCAATAATCAATGTAATTTACTAATCCTTCAATAACTATTGCACATCTAAGGCTAGTATATCAATCAAGATAAGAAATAAATCATTCACAACTTTTGCACACTAAGAGCTATTGAATCATACAACCAAATAAATAAGCCTAATTATATAAACATTGGAAAAAAATACACAAACACATGAGTTGACAATCAAAATTACTTCTTCTCCTATATATTGAAAATTCTCTAATCCTTGAAAACTATGGGTTACGTGCATTTAAATAAACTTGTGTAAGGGGTCACCTCATTCTCTAAGTACATGCAAGATAGATTACATGTCATAGTTAGAACTATAGTTATAATTGTGGTTAAGAAACCTTATAAATTTATCTTACAATTGTTAATAATTCAAGTTGGCCTTTACCAAATCATGTAATGTGTGCATATTTACAAAAATGAATAGGCAACTTTACAATATGTTTAAATTATAAGAAAACCATAACTATGAAATATACATAGAAATAAAATGTACATGCAAAAACTTGGCGTCTTATGGCTGTGTTGACATTTCCATGGCTACATAGACTTTAGTTGGCATTGTAACCATGGTTATCAATGTAAAAATGGAAGTGACAGCTTGAGTCTACTTATTCTTTTCTTCTATCTTGATCCAACACTTATGTGATACATCATGCTTCTATCAAATTATGTCCAAATTCAAAATAGAGGGTCTATACACCCTATCAACTTGTCCTAAGAACTTTTCATGCTCTACTTTCATCATCTAGAAGTTGATTTTAAATATCTCAACTTTACTCACCTTTTTCCTAACAAAGCTCAACTTAGCTTCTATGTTCTCCAATGGTAGTCCTTACAAAATTTGGTTGAAGCTGTTTGAGGCCTTCTAAATAAGTTGATCAAATTTCATCTTATTGTTCAACTTTCTTGTAGAATATTTCAATTTCAATAGTTTCAAATGTTATTTCAGATGGGTTTGGATCCCATTCTTTGAATTCATGATGGTGTGGGGGGTTGCAAGGGGGGAACCCATTATTTAAATTTCCTTGTTAAATTGTAATTTCATACTCAATATAGGTTATTAATTAAAGGTTTATAGATGTTTGGTAGAGGTTATATTTAGGTATTTTTATCCTAAAATGTATTGATATATTTTTGACATATATGAGTGTGAAAAATAATGAAAATATTATAGACATAAAGGATGTAGAAAAGGTAGAGAGGTGTAATAAAGTTGGTTACAAGATTTTGTTTCTCCCTTGTATTACTGGAAATAATATACTAGATAAGTTTGATGGATTTAGCCCATCTTGGGTGAACCATGATAAATCTAGTGTCTCCTATTATGTGCACGTTTATGTTTATTTTTAGAATGTTTTAATAATTAATTTCATAGTTTCTATTGTATATGATTTGGGGATAGACTTGGGTTTTAATATATCCTAACAGTGTAAAAAATAACATCTTCAATTTATTCTTTTCATATTTTAAAGAATTAAATAACTTTTAAGTAATGGTAACATGGGGGCCTAATTTAGCCTACATTGAAATCTAATGCTTCCAAAAAATTATAAGAATTTGATGTTGCCTCTTGGACCTCAGATTCAATGTCATCTAAGATGTGAACTATCTTTTGCTTCTCTTTTATTTGCTATAATTCAGCTTCCAATTCTTACATAGCTAGCTCTATGCCTTCATTAATTTCCACCATGGTTCCTTATGTGATTTAGCTATATATTTGAAGTATTCATTATAGGGGGATTTCCCCAATTATCTATTTTGTCTTTTGGTCATGGAAAATACTTATTACCTTTCTCCAAAATTTATCTCTCTAATAACATCATCTTCCAATTTCCTCTTTCTTACCCTCTAAGCACACTTAGATGGTTTATCAAACAAAGTCATGATAAATGGAGCTCCATTATTTTGAGGTTGGGAATTTGAAAATTCTTGGCCCCTAAATCAATTGATCATGGAGGAATTGTTAACTGGTTAACATCTATCTCTTTTATGTTTTTGACCACAACTTATTCTTAAACTTCCTCAATTAGTTGTTGCTTCTTTGTTACCTTGACAATTGTGTCAAACAAGGAAGCCCAAATGATTTTGGACCAATCCAAACCTCCATATTGGGGGAATGGATGGACTATGATAACTTATTTCTTTGCCTTCTTTCCCTTGCCTAAGCTAGTTACAATGGTTTCCTAGGATGGAGTGGTGGATGGCATGGGGAGAGTGACTTGGGTGGATGATACATGGAACTAGGGAGTGGCCATAGTTGTGTTGATCATCCTAAATACCATTTTCCTTTTCAATGATTTGACTATGGTAGTACCAAAAAGAATACTAGAAGTAGCCATGATGGAAGTGGATGACATGGTGGTGGAAGGCAAATAAATAGTGGTATTTTCCTTTTGAAATTTTGGAGTAATCAAAGGAAAATATAGGAAAGAGGAAGAGGTTAATGGATCATTAGAGGTGTAAGTGAAAACTTCCACATTTAGATTTTTGAAAATAGATGAAATTGGCATAAAGTCAAAAATAAGAATATAAGAAGAGAGTAGGAAAGTGGTCTCTAAAGAAAAAGCCTTTTTACCTATTGTGTCCTCCACAACTAGTGTTTTCACTTTGTTGACCTTAAGGCTCAGAGCCTTGGCTCTCTATAATTCTATTTCTTCATAAAAATCTTCTTTTTTTTCCTCTTCAACTTATACTTTTTGAGGTATTTTAGGCAAGCTTTGTGATTTCTCAATTATAGGATTGCCTATAATGGGAGTCCTAGGATTCCTCTACTAAAAAATAATAGTCTTAGGCTATGAAGAAGAGCCTAGTTATGTTGAGGTGGTTTTTTCCTATGTGGTTCCCCTGATGATACATATTCTTGTATTTGAGGGGTAGTTATAGGCATTTGAATTGTACCTATAATTGGGAGATCTTGTCATTTCTCTTCCTTATCAGAGGAATCTAATTTTTTGGGGTCTCTTAGATATCCCCTAGGGTTAGGTTCACTCATGCCTAGTTCCTTTTTGACAACCTTAAACCTGAAAGGAATCTCCCATGATGGATCCCCTTATACCTTAGACTGTTGTATGGGCTGGTATTTTCAAAAGTCTAAGAATGTCCATCCTACAAAGAGTCGCATTCTATTATGAAATTCCTTCATAGTGATTGAAGGTTCTTATTGAATAACCCTTAAGTGATCCTCCTTTAAAATGATAACTCTTGCCCTTTCCAAGACCTCATCATCATTATGTGAATTAATGAATAAAATATCATAATAAAAATAAATGTGTTAGTAGGGGATACTAAGGCCTTGAATGTATTTTTAGATGTAGCCATGAGGATCCCAATCATTGTGTGATACTTTGGGAAAATGATAACTCTTTCTTTTGTCACCCACATCTCTAAAGTACTTTCTCATTATGTAGACCATCCTTCCAATGACCATATGGTGTCAATAGAATGTGCTCTTCTTATTTTTTATTAGGTTTACTTCAATGCTCCACCAGAGCTAGAAAGCAATTTTTTGTTTATCCAACTTATCAAGCACATATTTTGGAAGGCTCAAAGGATGAACCTTGTGTATAATTATCATGATAATAATGTAGTCAGGATATAAAAAATAATATCCTCTTCTAGATAGCATCATCACGATGCTTTTTCTAACTATGGGTATTGGAGATCTATGGATTGCTTATCAAACTTAAGGATAAACATCCTCAACAATCCTCACCATATTATTAGTATAATCTTAAATATGAAAAAAATGGAAATTATCACAAATGTGATTCTTGATATAGTCTATAGCCGGGCTCCATAGTACAATAAGGACTTTATACATTATTCCCATGACATCATCAAAAAGGTAAGACATCATATAGAAGTGGCCCACTACAGTGGGCCACTTATCCTTATGAATGACCTATTATCTTATTTGGTAGCTTAAAAATTCACCCAAGGTGAATGTTGCATCATTGGTTAGCATCATTTGTAATAATGATACCCAATATAAATTAAGGAAATGGATGTTAGGCATACCATAGAGCTTGTTAAGCAGTGCCATGACAATCTACACTCCCATCATGAATTTGTTGATAGGAGTGGGATTATTACCTTTTTATGTCATGGTTTCCTTGGGGAGAAGCCATGAAGTCAACACCTTTTCCATTAAATTGTCTTCATTCCATGAAACTAGCCTACATTTGTCAAAATAAGCATTTTGTGTTGGTATTGACAAATACCTCTGAAAATCTACTTTAAAGATGCATGTTACAATTGTTTGATTATATATGGTGCAAAAAAGCATCTTATGTAGCTTTTCCTATGAACAATAAGTCTCATAGGAGGTTAATGTATGGCATCACCTCTATCTTGGCTGAAACTAAACGTAATACCTGTCTCTTAAGTGTTAGCAAGTCTATGATGAATAGTCACTTCAAGGGAGATATATTTCTATCTAGTGAAAATATATCAATAGAATTGATATCATCCCATAATTATGAGTAATTTTCATACATATTGTTAAAATTTGTGACATCAAAGATAGTGTATGTAAATTTTTTTGAGTCATTAATAGAAAATAGTGATGGCGATAGTGCTCCCCTTAATGATTTAGATGAATATGTCACTAATATTATGTGTAGTGATTGAAGTTTGTCTATGTGCTCTATGAAAAATTCTCCATTCCACCAATTTCTAGTTTACTCATAATAATATTGCAGGTAGCTATGGCTTTTCTCACATAATATAGAAGTCAAATTCAATTTTAAGTTCATTTGCAAGAAATGAAGACTTAAATGGTTTCATGTCATGTATATATCCTTTTAGCATTGAATTCTAGTTCATGCATTATAAATTCCTAAAGTTTACTTGTTTTGTATTTTTGCATAGTTTAACTCTTTGGTTAGTTTAGTTGGTACGTATAATTAGAAATTATTAGGAAGTATTTTGCTTTATTGGTGGTATAACAATCTTTTGGCATTTAGGAGTCAGGAATTAGGTTTTTTGTTGGGACTAAGCTTTACAAAAGATCCAAACAAAAAACCTGAGGACCAAATCCATCAAACAAAATGTCTAAAAAAATCCAAAGAGTAAATTCTATGAAGTGTATATAAATATTATGATCCATTGAACCATTTTTCTAATACAAAAAAACCCAAAGACAAAATTTATTTAGAATAAATATTTTGAATAGAAAGTTTGAAGATCTAATTTCAAATAAAAGATAAGTTCTTTTGGAAGAATATTCCAAATGAAATGTCCAATGTGAAAATGCTAGACACAAATTATGAAAAAAACCTCAAAGATAAAATCCATTGGATAAAATGTCCAAACAAAAATGCCAAAGATCAAATCCATCAGATAAAAAATTTGAAAAAAAACCTAAAGACCAAATCCATCAGATAAACATTTTGAAGATAAAAAATTCCTGAGGAATAAGTCTTTGAATAAAAATAAGTGTCGAATAACCCAATGCACAAATGCCAAATAATCCTTCCACACACAAAGTACAAAGATTAAAATCCATCAGACAAATAATTTGACAAAAAATACCCAAATTAGTTTCTCTAAATATACTAAGTCCTAAAAAACCCGTATAGCTTTAAAAACTCCCAAAGAAGGCATTAATAGGGATTAGTCCATAAAATGTATAATACCATACTTAGAGTAATGAGTAAGGAGTTGTTCAAAATGGAATTTTCATGGATAAAATAGAATATGGCTCAACAGTCAATACCAAAATCTAAAAAATAAAAGTGGGTCCTCATTTCTTCAAGAAGAAAAAGGGAAATGTTGGGTACAACAAATAGGGCTCTTCATAACTCTACTGGGCATAATCCATTCCAGACATGTATTGGGTTTAACCTTCATAACCTCTTTACATATCCTATCATGAACCATTTGATAATGAGTCACATGAATATAAATGGGAAGTAGACAAATCCAAGACATTTTATGCCACATCCACTCTATTCATTAGAAGGTTCAACATATTCTCTCTTGTACTCAAGATAAGTACAAGGAGTGTTATTATGCACATCACACACCTCATGTGTTCTAAGTTGGCAATAAATTCTAGTTTTAACTTCATAAGGAGTGTTTCAAAGGTCCATATTAAAATATCAAGCCTCTTCACTATGGCCCTTACACTATTTTGTGTCTAGCTAATGATACCACCTTTTTTTTCATAAGCCTTAACACTTGGGAATACTCCCAATAATAAATGTGGATATTCTCAAGCCTTACACTCTAACACTTCTTGAGCTAATAGAGACACAACCTCCTTCTAATTTGGATCTTTAACACTTGTATCTTATAAAGAAGGACCAAATCATCAAAATGATAAACACACACACCTTCCATGGCACACATAAACATTTTTGAGTGGTCAAGGTTGAGAAATATTATTAACAAGATAAGTGGTACACATCACAACAAATTTATGTGTCATTTATACAACTATGTTAAGATGTAACAGAGACCATTGCTCTTCTAAAAAGGGTGAATGATCCATGCATAGTCCCTATGGAGCTGAGATTACTTCTCATTCAATTTAAATGCATGGCACATAAATATTAAACCATCTTACACAATCCTTTCATGATTTTTTTATCATATTCATACACACAAATCTTTCACTATATAATAAAATTCTAAGCACTAACCCTTGCATACTCCACATTATGCACTCATTATTGTGCACTCTATAACTCATTAAATTGTGCACCACATAAGTTTTATTATAGATCAATGAATTTTATGATCTTCATAGTTCACAATTTTACATGCCTATTTGAATATTGGACTCCAAAACACATTTATGTGTCCCCTTGCCTTGGCCACATGCTTCAAGGTTTTCACCAATATTCATTTGGCCTAGAAGATGAATCGATGTAACTATATTCCTAATAACTAATAGAAATAATAATCTCTCTTATATTATAACTATATATGTAACATACACATCTATCCAAAAGTCAACACTCCACATAGTCATAACATAGATAACATGCTCCATGAGTCTATTGTATAAAAAATGTATTTTAGCACTTTCTACTAATTTTCCATATTATCTATTAATGAATAGAAGTTACATTTCCTGTAATTAATACTTCCACTCCATTTATTATCTTTAGTTTTTATTTCTAAATTATATTTTACCATTCACTTTGCACAACTAAAACTTTGTTATCCCCTACATGCTTGGTCTTGGGCCCCATGGTGCAAATAAACTACTTAGGTAGTAGTGTGAGAAGTGATGGGAGGAAGAGAGATGATAACATGGAAGGATTTGGATACAAAATAATTCCCCCACATGGATACTACCAAAAATGTTAGATACTTTTATGCATGGGTTTCTTGACTATAGGGACACATCGATGGCATGTAAACACAAACTCAAACATTATGGTAGTGTTTGAATGTAAATCTATCTAAATCCTTTATGGTGAGTGTGGTACACTTCCATAGTGAAAAAAAAGGTGTACCATATAACCACAACCTATTTTACACTCATTTATATTTTTTATGTATCACAATGTATTAATGTAGAAAACTTGAGCCATTTATATATAGAGAGATATTTTTTTACTCATTTTTTAATTTACATGTATACATATGATGTATGAGTTATTTTATTTATAGCACACACTAATGTTTAAATATCATGTTATTATGAAAATTTTATGTATTAAGGTACATGTTTTATTCTTTTCTATTAAATTTGAGCAAATGCCTAGTAAAAATAAATAAAAGAAAATGAAAAACTAAAAATAAATCTCATGTGGATATACAATTCAACAAACCAAAGATGGATGAAAAAGATAAAATTAAATGAAAAACACACCATTAAGATATGTAAAACATTTTAAAAAGAAAATATCCAATGTAAAAAAATGAAACAGATAATCAAACAATGACATGAAAAAAATGTCATGTCAAGTAAGATAAGTAAAGTCGAATTAAATTAAACATGAAGAAAAATAAAAAATGGTTGTGAGTAACTCCTATCTAAAATGAAAGACAAGTCAAGTAAATTTAACTTAGACATAAGGAAAAATAAAAAATGATTGTAAATAAAAGTCATCCTAATTGTTTCACAACTAAAGTCAACTTAAATCAAACATCAAGGAAGAGAAACATTATTATAAATAATTGTCATCTAGAATTAAATACAAGTCAACTTAAGAAAAACATCAAGAAAAACACAAAAGTATTTGTAAATAAAATGTCATCCTAAATTTATGATAAATAAATTAAACCTCAATCTAACATCAACAAAGATAAAACTAGTTTTAAATAATGTCCTATGTAAGATAAGTGAAGTCCACAAAAATAAAACAAGAACATGGTGCAAAAAGAAGCAAAAGACTCTAATCAATGAAAAATTGATATCAATGCAACTTTCAAAATATGATGTAATGGATCAAAACCATATAGGTACCTAAATATTATGACAAATATGGTGTGGAATTGAAGAGTGATAGGCAATTTTTTAGAAAATCTTGATTGATAAAAAAAGGTCTTACAATGGAACTCAAAAAATGAAAACCCAAGTGGCTTAATAATGGTGAAAAAGTAAATTATGAGTTAGAAAAAGATGTGATTAACTAAAATAGAGATATATATCAAGATATATTTTATGATATATGATGTAAATAAATATGTAGTATGGTACACATGATGTGTAAATACTTAGAGGAGGTAAGACACTCTAAAAAAGTGGGTAAGGATAAGAGATATTTATATAAAAAGACCTACAAATCTTCACCAAAAAATCATAAACTTGAAATAATAGGTTAGGTATATATGTCATCCCATGAAGGATATATTAATTAAAATTAAAAGGATCCTCCCTTCCCAAAACATGTTCTCCACTTCTCAGGACCCATTACAAAGCCATTGGCTTACTGTGAAGATTGTGTAGTTGTTTGATAAATTAGGTGTCACTAGAAATGTATAAAGATATAAATATTAAATGATACCTCCTAACCTAATTTATTTGTGTATCATAGACAAATGGACCTCAAATATATCATTAATCCAATGGTGTAATTTTAGATTCAAATAGAATAGGAGATATGCCACAAAAACATCACATCTTTTTGTGTGATCTTAATTCCAAGATTGTATTTGCCTTTTGATTTTAAATGGATTGTAAATATTGTATTTTACTATTCCTCATATGAGATAAATATTATACCAATTTTAACTAGGATGAGAAGTATTTAATACTTTATGTGAGGGTTTAGGAAGATGTTTTCTAATCTTAGCTAGGGAAAGAGCCTATGAATTTCAAAATGATTGAATTGTGAAGAAGGAGGAATATTGAGGGGACTTAAATTAATATGTATATAAAGGGTCACCTTGTCAATAATTCATGGTATAATAACATTAATATTTATTATGGAACTATATGTGTCTCTTTTGTAGCATTTTTCTTTTTTGGCTTCATAAGCACACAAGTTCCAGACTTATGTTGAGAAGCATCAAATTGTCTGATGAGAAATCTTGGTGTTTAACTTGATTAAGGGATTATTCCAATGATTTTGGAGAGATTTTTTTGACTCAATATCTAAGTTTGGGATGAATATCATTGAAAAAAATGAAATAGGTTATTTTTAAACATTTTATGCTTGATTTTGTTAGCTAAGGATTTCCAACACTTGATGAAAGTTTATACAATCTCCTTGCTTGCTTGATTGTAATTAATGAAGTGGGTTAATATATTTTTAGGTAGATCATTAGATAAAAATTCCTAAACCAATATGTTAAAATGTATACCAAACTAGAGATTTTTTTGTAATTGAGTTGGTTTTACAAATCTAGAGCATCCCTAGAAATAATTTTGGCTAGTAGTCATAAAGGTATTAAGCTTAATCTAGTCTTGATATAAATTTCCAAAGGTTTTGAAATTAAAATTGGGATTATTGGATCCATCATAGGTGATCAAAGGAGTGATTCCACCTATGCATATGTTTGAAATTTAAAGGGCCAATGGTTTATTTTTAAGGTGTTTAAAAGCTTTATTGTGAAGTGGAGATTGTAGAATGAGAGTACTATTAGTGTATCTAAGGTGGGTTTGAGAGGAATTTTGATTTCTCCCTCCCCAAATACTATTTATCAGGTGATTTTTCATTTGAAAATTTATATTTTTTAAACGCATCTTCTTGGAAATACTATTGGCTTAAAAGTTCTCCATTTGTCTCATGTCTTCTAACATGATTTGATGAGGATTAGGATAATTTTGATTAGAGGTGGAATTTTATGTAGCTTATTTGGATGTGATAGACATTGTATTAATGTTGGTGCTAGTTTGTTTAATTTAAGTAGATCAATTAAAGTTAATGCCTACCATGTTAGTATCCATACTAGGAATGGTGGAGGAAGAGAGAAGTGAATAAGTCATTTATTCACTTTTCCCTAGTTTAGTAGAAAAACTAAGAGTGTTGTATAGGGAATTTCCACATGGGGTGACATCATAATGTTATAAATCACCACATGGTCTATGTCATTATGATCAATATCATCATTAATATATATGATCATTCCATCAGTATATTTAAGATCACATTCATCTTCCACCTCATAATATTAGGGTAAATGACTTGTTCTAGTGGTGCTAGGGGTTTTAACTAACCTGTAAATTTTAGATCTAGTTGATGCCACATGACAAGTGATTGGATTTTTATATTCAATCATGGTAAATTTTTAAGGAATATAGGTTTTAAGGACTTCATTGTAATTTCTAGTTCCATGTAGTCTTGTTAGGGTTTATATTTGGATTGATAAAGAATGTACTCCATAGTAGAAGAGAAAAGATTAACTAAACTAGGCTAGTTGGTGGAGTTAATTCCACAAGAAATAGACTGTATAGGCTTGATTGATATAGTTTGGAATTCAAACTAGGAAAGTTAGACTAAATCAAGTTGGATGGTATAATATGATGATATTAAATAATCGTATCATATGTTATAATATAATTAGCATACATGAAAGAGTTGTATCATGTTGGTCAATACAACTAGTATAATGATGATAAAATTAGATAGTATTAGGCTAACCAATATAGTCAAGAAGACACACAAAAATATATAAAGCTATCCAATATAGTTTAAAACACATAAAAATATATACAATTAGCTAATGTAATTTGAAAAAACATCACATAATGGTATCAAGTTAGTCGATATAGTTTGTAAAAAATTAACTAACTATTTATTGAAAATCAAGATAAGGAGGTAAACAAATAAAGGATTTGATTTATTTATAGGATATTAGATGTATATTATTTATTAATGGTAAAACATATTTTTTGAAAAGGAATATACTCTTGAATATAAAAGTGATAGTCCAGGGCAAAATAACCATAATGATCAAGAAAGGACTGCATAATAAGAGAAAGTCAGAACAAAGGTTGGGTCATAACCATCTCATGACATCACAATAAGGACAAAAAATACCAGAAGCATATGGACAACAGTCATAATACCCACTAAGGTTTGCATTCTAATTATCCAACATTTATTTTAGGGTTTGTTCCATACTAATAAGATCTTGATCTCTACCCTTGGAAATTTATTTCTTTTGGGTTTATTGCTGAAGCTTGAACTCTCAAAAATATTTTTGATAAGTTGTAAAATAATTCCCATAATAGAAATAAAATTTCTAATAATGGCCTTACTATGACCAACCAATGCTTCAAGATTATATTTAAGAGACATGTTATCCTCATCTAAACTATTGCCCCTTCCTCCAATGCTCTCATTTAACTATCCACATCATGTAACTCTTATTTTTTATGGCCTCTCCTTTGGTAGAAAATCCTTTTTTAAGGTATCTCTAATAAAATATTAGTCCTTTTGGAACCATCTAAGGGAATCTCTTTGAAGATAATTTTCCTCCCAAATTTATTTGAGGCAATTATGCTCCTTGATAATAACTTGATCTCCCTTTGTCTCCTCAACTTTTATTTTTTTGTTGGCATGCTCATTATCTATATTAATAGAAAGAACTTGATAAGAATTCAAAAGTTTAATACCCTCAAATCATTAAGGCCATCTTTATCAGTCCTCATGTTAGAATACCTAGCACTATGCTCTTTACTCTTAGATTTATCAAGCTCTTCCCCATATTTATTTTGAGAAGGTTTATTTCTTAGTGATATCTACAGATGCTTAGAGGGTTCCTTAATGCTTTAATGATCTAATTCTTGAACACAAAGAGATTGAGTTGGAATGATATTCTCAATTAGACTCATACTTCCAAAGATGAAGAATCATAGTTTGGTAAAGTAAAAACCTCACATTCACTTTTTTAAATTCATAACCAAAATTTCCAATGAACATAGAATGTAGCATGGAATGATAATAAAATAATAGTGCTTGAAGAGATTAAGAAAAACAAAATGAAATTTGTAAATAGACTTTTACCTTCCATTGAGGGTGATGAATTCATAACCTTTTTAGCCATAAGATTAAAGCACTAAGGGATGGAATCCATAAGATAACATGACAATTGAATAAATAGGATCTACACCATACCCCCCATATTGTTGACTATGTGGAGTGACACAAAAATGGTTTATATGAGTGGAATGAATCCACTGCTCAAACACTAACATGCCAATAATGTATTCACTAGAATAGCTACTCTTCAGAAGGAGATCAAGCTTTAAAACAAATTTGAAGGAGATTATCAACTATTAAAACATGTTGAAAATACAAAACAAATATCTCTCAATAAAATGGCCCTAGTGGTGATAGGATAAAATTAGGTTGAGTCAAATTTCAAGAATAGGTATCAAAATTTATGTATTGTACATGTATATATTTTTATAACCAAAAACCATTCTACCACTTGAAGCTATCCAAAAAAATAGTTTTCAAGTTTTTTCTTGAAAGAGATGTATGGCTTGGTAAGAATGGAAAAACTCTAGTTGGATTAGATTCCCTGCTTGATTTCCTTCAACCATGATATCTTAATTTAAAATAAAACAACTGTACGATCTTAAATTAATTAGAAAATTATAAAGATTTGTAGAAAACATGTAAAAAAAAGAACCAAAATTTTGAGATAATAATCAAAATTGAGAAAAAAAATTATAAATAATGTCTTGGAATGTGTTAATGGCTAGAATTGATAAAAAATTGCAAGGAAGAAGATCTTCAACTAGAATTCCTAGCTCTGAAACCATGTTAGTATTCAAAATGAATTCATAACCATTAGGATCTCTCCTGTAAACCATTACCAAAACATTAATAACATAGACATTATGCACAAACCAATTTTTTCATTATTTACTCAAAAGAATAATACAAACATCCCTAAATTTCTCTCTCCACTAGTATTTGAAGTGCCTATTAAATAGGCATAATAGTTTGTTTCACAAAATAATAGGTTTAAATTATCAACATGGATTTGAACCTAATCTTTAACCTTGTCAAAAACTTATATGTAATCAACCAATCTAGTCCCAAAACTATTTTGAATGATATGTTGATCTGATACCACAACACCAAATCTAGAAGAGGATAATATAAAATCCAAAGATCTTTCCAGAATATAGTATTTTCCACATTTCATATCTTCCATTTGCTTCCCCTAATGATGAATTTTGTACTACTATTTACATGATTCCAAATGGTTGATCCTCTAACAAACTAATTTTTAGTCAGATGTTTGCGGCTCTTTATGAATTTAAGGTATTTAAATTTTAAAATTAGGGTCGATTGATGAATCTCCATCCTAGTTTATATATTAAAGCTTTTTAAATATTTTCTAGCCTTATTAATCCCAATCTTCCAAGCTACTTAGGAATACATACCATGTCCCAATCCACTAGGTGAATTCTATTCTTGTCCTCTGAAACCAACCAAAGGAATATTTTTTTAAATCTTTTCAATATGGTCCACTATGATTCTTTACATTTTGAACATCAACATCATATACACTAGGAGACTTTGTAGAGTCCTTTTGATAAAGGTTAACTTATCATATTGATACAAAAATTCTCCTTTCTAATCCACCAATTTATTCTAAAATCTATCTAGTAAGGGGTTCTAAGCATAAATAGGTAGTCAATATACAAACTGGTAAGAAGAAGGGATATTTTAGATACAATAGGCCAAAATATTAGAAATATTTTGTTGTATCACTAAAGGAGTATTAAAAAAATAATATCAGACTTTTATCAAATTTTATCATTTTTTTGGAAGTATTTTCATAGTTGTTTAAATAACTTTTTAGATCATTGGCTTCCTTGACCAAGGATTCATTAATCACCATCATGTCATAAAAACATTATTTATGAGAAGGGTGTGTTATAATAGTTATATTAAAACCATTGAATCTTCATTGACAAATTGTAGCCAAAAGGGACGTACTAAATGATTTAAACATGATCATGAAAATAAAAGGGGAAAGTGGATCATCCCCTCTAATTTCCCAATGGCTCCCAAAATACCCTTGGGGGGGGGGCATTAATAAGAACCAAGAACATACACATAGTTATACAAGTATGAATCAATGTTTTGAAATGAGTATGAAACCCAAATTTATATAATACCTTATTTAGGAAGCATCAATCAAATCTATTATAGAATTTATTTATTCCAAGCTTAATTACCATAATTGATTTGTTTCCTTTATCCATGGATTATAAAGTTTCATGAACCATAATAATACCATCATGTATTTTCATTCCCAACACAAAGCCTCCTTGATTTTTATAAATGATCTTCTCCATCAAAGTTTTCAGTATTAAGACTCTTTTTTCTAAACATTTTATAAATAGTTTTGTAGAGGCTAATGGGACTAAAATATTTATAATTAGAGGCTTACATTTTCTTTGGCACCAAGACTATAAAAATGTCATTCAAATATTTTAAAATATTACCTAAGTAGAAGAATAAATCTACCATAATGAATCGATACATTTTTACTATGTCTCAATAGTGGTCAAATAAAGTCATGGGGAATCAACTTGGCCCAGGGGATTTATATTTATACATAAGGAAAATATCAGTTTCAATTTTATCCATGGAGACTATGTTTAACATTGTCATTGATTATTGATTTTTTGGAATAAGTTTTTTAATTAATGTCAAAGGTTATTGTAATAGTGCATGGTCAAGTATGTTAGTATAGCGTGTGTTGTTACTGAAATGAAGAGTAGTGATGTAAGAGTGTTATTTCAAGAATTTTTTTATGTTATCTTGAGTTATATTATTGATATAATAATGATTGAGTACAAGTCAGTATATTTAGTGTCATGTAAATTACAAAGCTTTATCTAGACCTTGTAAGAAGGTATGTGAAGGTATCATGATGAAATGAGTGAGGTCTGAAGAAGAAACTATATAATCTAAATATCTATGTAAGTAGATCCAAAAATGATTTGAATGATCTATGAAAATTTGAACTATCTAAAGAATACTTGATAGTGTTTGAGCATGAGAGTGTTGAGCATGGTCATTGATGTTTTAGGTTGTCATTCATGTCAAAGAGAGCATGTGGTAATAGTACATGAATGACAAAGAAGTTATGTTTGATATCTTGGAGAGATATAGAACATGCATAGGTCTATAATGATAAAGAAGAAGTTGTGAGACATACATATATGTCTTATTTATGTTTTGGTGTGTTATTTGATCATTTAGAAAAGAGAAACATGCATATTCTAGCTTAAGAGAAGCCAAACTGAGACTGCATGTCATGTAGATATGAGTGATCAAACAAGTTTATGAAATTTGTGTAGGTAATAATAAAGTCAACATTGGTTAAATTTTTTCATGGAGATGTTTTCTATAGTTTCAGGATGGTACTCTAAATATTTTTAGTCTTAAAGTTTTTTTTAGTTCAAGATATAAACCTTCAAAGTTGCTCTAGCAGACTATGATAGACCAAAGACCATCAAGTTTAACCACATTGAAGTCTGGGGTCAAATAATCAAGATAGATATATTGTGATAATTTTAAAGATATAACATAGTTTATTAAGTCAAAATTCCAATGGTTCCTAATGTGCATAGAGGGCATGCAAGGTATCCAAGTTGCATGATCATAGAAGCATAGATCTAAGATCAATGGTGAGCGATGTAAGGTAAAGAATACGAGACCTATAAGGAGATAAATGGATCATAATTGATCTAGGTTTTAGGTGGAATGAGATGATGATAAGTGTCAAATGATCTATATTTACACAGTGATCATTAGAATTTGAATATTTAAATTAACAAAGGAAAAACCAGTCTGTATTACTTGAGCTATAACTTTTGATATATGTAGAATTTGAAAATGGTGTAAAAGGAAAAGTTGTAGATAATTTAAAGGAATATATATAAAAATTTGTTTGAAGGTTTAACTATCTTTAAAATTACATTTATTATAGTTAGAAGTTGAGTATTTGTTCATTCATGGTGTTCTTATGTACAAACTATTATTTAAGCAATTTGTGATTTAACAGAAGAGTGTTTTGGCTGTAGTATTCATTTGAATATGTCTTAGAGGTAATATGGAGTAGATCCATGTATTTTAAAGTGGTATTTTTTTATTTTTTTTCTTAATAAAGTTCTTAAAGGGTGATAGGTCTCCATGAGATCTATAAGGGCTACTAAAGTTTAATTGAAAGACATAGCTACTTATGTGTGACCCATGAATGCTATGGCTGACCTATGAGGATGGTATTAAGCTATGTGTTATCATGTTATATGTATTAATGGTTAAGGCAAGTATTATGACTGATCTAGAAGTTGATATTCATGAAGACTCTATAAAGAGTGAAGACCAAGTTAATAGTTTCTAGACTTGGATGTGAATGTGTTGAGAGAGTAAAAGATAGAGAGAAAGGAAAGAGATCATAGGGAGTATGATCAGTGGATGGACTAAAGTACATAGTAGATTGAGAATGAGTGAAGAATTATAGAGTGATCCAAAATGGGTGTTTAGATGCATTAATTCTATGAGCAAGTTTGATTGTGTGTGATGAGTTAAAAGAGAGGCGTTATACATTATTTCTCTAATCAAATTTAAATGCAATCAGAGTTCTAGAGTTGTTTATTTCATAAGATGTTATTTGGGTGCTCAACATCTAGAACAAGTGGGTGCTTGTTCATACTTATGGGTGGGTGCTCCTTGTGAATTGGGTTCTTCACTAAATGGTCTCTTGTTTTTTATCATCTTATAGGATAAATAATCTATGTGTTTATAGCTTTGAGAGTGGCTTTTATTCCCTAAAAGAGTTTCCCACATAGATTTTGTGTTATGTGTGTGATCTTGCGTCATCTTTATTATTCATTTTTATGAACATATTTTATGATTTATGAGTACTTATGGTCATTGATTAAAAGTTTGAAAGGATTAAATTAAAATTTGGAATATCTTACATCATTGATTTATCCCCCCTCTTAATGACTGCATTTTAAATAATTGGTATCCAAGAAAGACCATCATTGCAAGTTTAACTAATTGAAGGTGATCTAAGGTATAATATGGAAAGTTAATAGAATCAATGTTTTTATATAAAATAAGCACCATTGTTTAATGGGTCAAATTTTGCCTTCTAGAGTGCAAGGATGAGGACATACATCATGTCTCTAGGGTTTGATACTTGGAAATCTATCATATGTGGTTATACTACACCAAATACTCCTCTAACTAGTGAAATTAATAAGAATTTGATTGAGAATAACTATAACTATATGAGTTCTATCATTTTTGGTCTATATGTGTCTGATTTCACCAAAGTGATCCATCGCAAGTCTACGAAGGAAATTTGGGACAAATTACGGACTATCTATAGAGACTCAAAGGTAAAACTAGATAAATTATAGACCTATCTAAGGCAATTTTAAGGTCTCAAAATGAAGGAAGGAGATGCTGTGGCATATTATCTTCTAAGGGTTGATGAGGTATTAAACATAATCAGAGGTCTTAGAGAGGTGATTGATGAAGCCACTATAGTATAGAAGGTATTAAGTAATCTTACACTTAATTTTGATTCAAAAGTTTTTAATATATAATAAAGTCATGATCTCACCTAGTTTAAGATGGCTAAACTACATGGCATCCTTACTACCTATGAGATGATATTTGATGAGGACATACATATTAAGAAGGAAACAACCTTAAAGATGATCAAGGAGACAAAATCTAAGAAGAACGAGTTAAGTATTGAATATTTTGATCTTAATTAAGATAAACTTGAAGCCATGATTACAATAAGATTGAATGTAGATTCAAGTAAGTATGAAGGAAAACTTACTTTTAAGTGTTTTTCATGTGGTAAAGTTGGTCATTTTATAGCTAAATGTCTAGAAAATTTTGAACTCAAATAAACTTATAAGGAATATCATGAGGATGAGAAAAATAAATATGAGGGTCTTATCAAGTACAATAAGTTATTAAGTAATAAAAATGGAAATAAGGAGTCATACAAAGGTAGTAATAACCTTTACCATGAAGAAGATAATAACTCATATGTAGAAGAAGAAGTAAACACATCTGACAGTGATGATTATTTTCATAATGAGGATAAGGAGACATTATTTATGGATTTAAATGATAATGAAGGTGAATTTTGTTTTAAAAAATATTTATTTGATAGAGATATCTCAGAGGAAGAAGATGAGAAAATTACTCTTAAAGATAAATATCTATATACTGTGGAAGAAATGAAGATACTACAAAGAAAGAACATAAAACAAGATTTCTTGACCAAATCCTATGAAGATAAAATTGGAATTTTTGAAATAAGGATGAGTAATGAAGTCAAAGAATATGATGAGATCACGCAATAATTTTAAACTTAGGTTTGTATTCTTAATGAAGAGGTAAAGAGTAAATATGAAGAATGTTTCATATATCAATCAAAGATAGAGTCTTTGTAGATCAAACTAAATCATGATATGAAAAATGATACAACTAATGATTTATATGATAGGTATGAATTGATGAATGCTCTTGAATATCTAAAGATTTAGAATAAAAATAACAAGAAGATGATGTCACAAATTAAGGACTATGAAAATCAACTTAGTGTGTTTGAAGCAAGAATGAATGATGACACCAGAGAACATGAAGATACTATAAATCATCTCAATAGTCAATTAAGAACTATGTCTACAAGACTAGAATACAAATAATATGAGTGATTAAAGTATGTGATTGAAATTAAGTCATTAAAAGCTAAGTTAGACAAGACATCTTGTAAGGTGAAGTCATTTGTGAAGTATGAAAAGAGATCAAATGATCTTGAAAATATTATAAGTAGTCAAAAGCTTGTTGGTGATAGATCTCAACTTGGATATAAAGAAGAACAAAAACATGTAACTCAAGAAAAGGTAAAGTATTTAGAGAACAATCATCAATCAATGAACAAAGGTATTGACAAAATGAAGACAAATCATATCAGACAACCAAATTCTATGAGGTATGCAAATTTCAATGGTAATTATTACTCTTGAAATTAGTTTTGTCATTAGTCAAAGTATTGTAAAAAATACTCAAGGAATAAATTTTCATGGAAATATTAGTAATACAATGGAAAACATGAAGAAAATCATCACTTGAGATAGTCAATAGGTTCACAAGGAAAGAATGACATCTTTTGTTATAAGTGTCAAGGATTTGGTCATATTACAAAGTTCTATAATATCTTCATCAAGAGACCAAATGATCAGGTACATAATCATGAAAATTAAAGGAATAATATTATCTCTTAATCACAAGGTATGTACAATATGATAAACCTTATTTGTTTCAGATGTCATGAGAAAGGTCACATAGCAAGGTTTTACAAGAATGATCAATATTCCACTTCAAAAACTATCAATCATGTCATGAAAAAGAGTCATAGTGAATGGAGGCCTAAGTAGGTAAATAAAAAATAGGCTGAAAGTGGATTGTTTGCTATGATATAATAGGGAATAAGTTCAAGTATCAAGTAACAATCCTTATCTACTGAAATAGATAAGGAAAATAAGTAGGATCTCGAGATAAAGGGGGGTAAATTGATTCATATTCTTGAATGTATGCAAGTATCTTGATCATCTTAAATAGTATTTGAATGCATACATAAAATTGATGAATTATTGTTGGCATGTTGAGGAATAAACACTTTATCATTAATGTCAAAAGTGGAGAAAGATAAAAGTGAAGAAGTTAAAATGAGTAATAAGTCATTTTGAGTGTGTTTTTCCATTTACGACAAAGGGGGAGATCATTTATCATGGGCATTGATGTCTTAGGTTATCATTGATGTTAAATAGACCATGTGGTACTAGTACATGAATGAGAAATAAGCCGTGTTTGATAGCTTAGAGATATTTGGCACATGTGCAAGCTTTTAAGGACAAATAATAAGTTTAAAGGAATCCATAGATGTCTTGGTGAGGTTTTGGTGTGTCATTTGATCATTTGGAAAAGAGAAATATGAATATTCTAGCTTAAGAGAATCCAGACTATCACTGCACATCATGCATATATGAGTGATCTAGCAAGTTTGTGTAATTTGTGTAGGTAATCATAAAGTAAACATTAGTAAACTTTTTTTATGGATTTTTTTCTATAGTTATATGAAAGTGTTCTAAATATTTTGAATCTTGAAGTTTTTTCTAGTTCAAGATATAAACCCTCAAAGTTTCTATAATAGATTGTGATAGATCAGAGATCATCAAGTTTAACTACATTGAATTCTAGGGTCAAATAGTTATGATAGATTTACGGTGAGAATTCAAAATATATAATGGTGTGAATGAATTCAAAATTTCAATGGTTATTGAGATTTCATGTGCTAGTGACATGTGTCATAGTCATGGAGTTTGAGTAACAGATCTATAGGGAACATTTAATCTGATAGATTAAGATCCAACGGTGAGCACATGATCATGAAAATTATGATCCAATGAAGTATATTGAGTCAATAAGTCAATAGAGTTCTTAAAAGGCATGTGGCACTACCAAGTGGTGAAATTTTATTGTAGATTGACTATAGGGTGCATAGAGGGCACATGGGGCTGTCATGTGGCATGATCGTAAAAGCACAAATCCAAGATCAATGGTGAGTGATGCAAGGTAATCGATAGGATACTTCTAAGGAGATCAATAGAGAATAATTTATATATATTTCAAGTAGCATGATATTATGACAAGTGTTAGATGAGTTTTATTTACACAGTGACTATTGAAATTTGAATATTAAAATTAATAAAGGAAAAATTGATATGTATTAATTAAGCTATAATTTTTGATATATGCAGAATTTGATAATGGTGTAAAGGGAAAAGTTGTATAGAATTTCAAGGGCTATATAAAAAAATTGGTTTGGAGGTTTCAATATCCATATAAATTCATTTATTATAGTTGGAAGATGAATATTTGTTCATTCATGGTGTTCTTGTATATAAAATATTGTTCAAGCAATTTTTGCTTTAACAAAAGAGTGTTTTTGTGGGAGTATTCACTTGAATATATATTAGATTTAATATTGAGTGGACCCATGTATTTAAAAGTGATCTTTTTTTCTTTTTTTCTTGATAAAGTGATAAAAGGGTAATAGGTCTCTATGAGACCTATAAGGGATACTAAGGCATAATTGATTAAGTGTGACCCATGGATGTTATGGCTGACTTGTGAGGATGGTATTGAGATACATGTTATCATTTTAGATGTCTTAAAGTTTAAGGAAAGTATTATGTCCCACCTAGAAGTTGATATTCATGAAGACTCTATAAAGAGTGAAGACCAAGTTAATAGTTTATAGACTTGGATGTGTTGAGAGAGTAAAAGATAGAGACAAGGGAAAGAGATTAGAGGAAGTGTGATCAGTGGATAGATTGAAGTACAAATCATATTTAGGATGAATGATGAATTATAGATTCATCCAAATGGGGTGTTTGGATGCATTGATTGTATGATCAAGTTTGAGTGTGTGTGATGAGTTAAAAGAGAGGTGTTATACACTGTTTCTCTAATTATATTGAAATGTAATTAGAGTTCTAAAGTTGTTGATTTCATAAGATTTTGTGTGAGTGCTCAACATCTAGAGCAAGTGGGTTCTTGTTCATACATAGGGGTGGGTGATCCATATGAAGTGGGTGCTTTAATAAAATGTCTCATGTTTGTGACCATCCTATAGGACAAGTAGTCAATGTGTTTTCATGGTTGAGAGTGGTTTGCATTCCCCAATAGGGTTTCCCATGTAGATATTATGTTATTTAGTGATATTAAATCATATTTATTATTCATTATTATGAACATATTGTATGTTTTATGAATTGTTGTGGTCATTGATTAAGAGTTTGAAAGGATTACAATTAAAGTTTGAAATATCTTACACCACTAATTTACCCCCCTCTCACTGATTTTAACTCCAACATAGAGAAGGTGCTAGAGTTTGTACATTAGGTGTTGAGGGACTTACAAATGATTACAAGGTCAGCTCTCAATATCTATTTGTGCATATATAAAGATGCTATAAAGATCCTTAGTCAAGATTTGAAGATTTATAAATAGATCCGAAGATGCTTAGAATGAGACACAAAGATGATCTATTGAAGCCTTAAAGAAGAATAATTGTATAAGGTTTATTTATCATACATAAAATACATTGAATCACTCAGGATTAGGTTCAAGTAGGATTCTAAATAGGTAATTACCTAAGTTTAAATATGTAACTAGACTAGTTCTAGATCTTACTTGACCTAATGAGGCATCATGAGATGTTGACAATACATATAAAGAATGGATAATAGTATTTAAGCATGATAGGATATTTAATGGAATGTATATGAGGTGATGAGATCTTGGACTGTGGTTAGAAGGTTAGATTCAAGGCCTAGAAAGCAAGAAGAGAGATGGTGGCTAGATGGGGTATCGAGATTTATTTTCATGACATGGGTGAGTAGGTGAACATTGAAATAGGTGATTCAATTTTTTTTAATTACGTACATGAAGTTTTAGGTCATTATTTATAATAAAATGCTTGAAAGTACATTTCAAGGTTTTTCGAGTGCATATAATGAAGAGTTGTTTACCTAGAAGGTTTTTTCAAGTGCTTGTTGATAAATGTAATATAACATGAGAAGCTAATCTATTCATGGTAGTTAGTAAGGGTTATATATCAAAGTTAAGAGCATTGTTTTTTGTAAAGAGGATCTATGTTTTATGGATGATCATTAATACTAGAAATTGGTCTAAACCCTAAAAGAACCCTAAATAATGACCTAATACTAAATATATTATTATAAATAAATTATAATTATTTAACATAGATATAAAAGTTATTTGAGGTTGTATTAAAATCTCCCAAGCATCTACTAGTGTGATTTGTTTCTTAGGTGAGTGAGCAGACCCTACATACAAGTGCTTATTTTTTAGAGATCTACTATAGCAGACAAAATTGACTGAGTCAAAGTTGATAAGTAGGTGAAGATAAAAGAAATATAATTTTAGTTATTTTCCATGAAGGTTTATGGATAGGTTTTAAATCTCAAGTATGTAAAGTTTGTGATTCAAGTTGGTCAATCACTAATAGGCCTAGTGGTGTAGATAATAAGAAACTCAGGTAGAAGTGAGAAGATGATTCCTTATGTGTTTGCATATAAGAGTGATGAATTTAAGTGCATGATGATGTTATTTTTTAATTTAATAATCTATACATGTTTTTAATAATCTTTCAAGTTAGTGTAAGAGGTGGTAACATTCAATCCAAAATGGCTTATCTAGCTAAGTGGAGTTTGTGAGAAAGGAAGCCAACAGATTGGTCTGTAAGACCAATAGTTTCCATTAAATATTATTATTTGTTTAATGAATGTTTTGATAAGGATCCTATAATATATTTTTCATTAATTTAAATCCCTTGAATTTTTTCAATCAAGTGTTATAATTTAATGTTTCCTTGACTATGTTTTGAAGTCAGTTGGAAATTCTGAGTAAGCATCTTGTAGAAAAGTGTTTGATCTTATATACCTAGAGTTTAAACATTATATGAACTTTGTGATGACCCTAATTTCATGAGGTTTTCTAATATCTAAATTATTTCCATAGTTTTTTTGAAAAATTTAGTATATGCCTCAGTTGTTCAAGATAGAGTGTATCTATATGCATAGGCCTTTTATGAATAGTGTTTTGAGAAAGGGTTCAAATGGTGATTAGATATAAAAGATGTTATGAAACTAAAATGGAGTTAAATAATTGATATTTTAGTGTAATTTTATTTATTATTTACATGTGATGTGTTTTTAAGTGTTCCAAGAAAGATCAAAGGGTAATGTATTGCTAAGAAGGACTATTAGGTCTCCATAATGCCTAAAAGAAGAGTAAGGGATAATTGAGCTATGGACAACCTAATGTATTGATTGATTCATGATTAAGGAATTTTATTTTATTATGATAATACATATTCATGGCTGACCTAATTTATTTGAATGTGTGTCTAACCAAGAAGGATATGGTCGAGTGACATGTATAAAAGCAAGGTAATTTAGGCCTATTTGAGTGTGCTAAGTGTCTAAGTGTGGAGAAGAATAGAATGATATAAATCATTAGAGAGTATAATAAGGTAATGAAAACCATCATATATATCTCATGACTATATAATATATATTTTACATATGATATCAAGGTCAAAATACCTAATCAATCCATGAAGAAGGCTTGTTAAGGATGAAGATCAGTTTGAGAAGGATAAAAGTGAGCAAAGAGCCAAGGATGAAGATCATAATATATTTTAGAAGAAAAGATTTTATAAAGGTCATCAAGTGTATCATGTGGTTTCATTATTTTTGATTTATCTAGGGGGTTGTTTCCTCCTTTCAACTCGGTGCTTGTTAAAGCCTAGCTGAGTTGTTGTTAAGCTAGTTGGGGTTGGTGCTCCATGTGGAGTTGGTGATTCACTAAATATTGATGTTTTTATTATAGGAATATAGTTAATTTGATTCATTAGTGGGTTTTTCTAACTTTAATGGTTTCCCACTTATATGTTATTCTCATGCGTTTCATGCTCTTATGATTTGATGCTTATGCTTGTTAGGTTACACATGCTTGTTAGAGTGGTTCATGTTTATTTAAGTGGAATTGATTGAATTTTTTTTAAGACTAATTCAACCCCCCAGTCATTGTGATTCTAATATACTAATTTAAGAATATTGGAGTTTTCCTCTTGAGTAATCAACATCATGTATTTATTAAGTAATCCATCTATAATATTTTCATTCCTAGTAGGATTTCAAGTAAAAATATTTTTGAATAAATGAATAGTCTCACTATTAATGATCAAAGGATTAGAGATTTTACAACCTCCCTCAATCAAAACTTTGAAGATTTTATTATGAATCCTATGATTGAACACTATCATATGAAAGAACCTAGTGTTTTGGTCCCCTTCCTTCAACCAAATATGCCTTGATTTGAGTCTCCAAATGTTTATGATTTAGCTACTAGGTTGTGGTATTCATTAAGAAGATTTTTTTGTTTAAAAAAAATAGTCTAATCTTGCATATGCTCAGCCATAAATTATTCTTTATGAGATATTTAGTTTCTAATAAAATTCTTTTTCTCAAATATGTTTTTAAAAACATGTTTATTCCATAATATAGCCTCCTTCACATTCATGAGTTTTTTGGCCAAAATATACGTTGTTGATCCCTATAATTCCTCTTGCCACCAATATTTTACTCTATTATTAAAGTCCAGGTGTTAGAACCACATATGTTAAAATTTTAAAGGTGTATTGTCTTATTTTTTGGTTTAATCCATATCTAAGAACAATTGGTTATGCTCTAACCCTATTCTTGGGAGAGAGGAGGGAAAAAAAATATTAAAAAAGAGATCTAGTCCAACAAAATCAAGAAGTGATCCAATATTACATGAATGCGACTTTACCTAATTCTTTTGTTAGACCAAGTGAATTTAGACCATGTAAATTCAATATCAAATAAGCTATGAGTAGTTATAAATTCATCAAAGTCCTCCATATTGTTCAGAAGATATTCGCTAACCCCTTTTTTCCATGGGGACAAGGGGAGTATCGAAGTACCTCACAATCATCCATTTTATATTACCATAGTTTTTTTCTCATTAAATAAAGGTCTAATCACATATTATGGCACCCAACAAGTGTGCTAAGAGTATATATAGTATAAAGAATCCACATAGATCCATCTTCCTTTCTAGTAAAAACCATGGCTAAATAAGGGTATTTTAAAGATGGTCTTGCCATTTTAATGTCCATGTCTAACAAGAAAATGGCTAAACCCCCTAAGGCCTAAACATAGATAACACCTGAGACTTAGGAGTCCTTATAAATTATATTATTAATATTAGTTAGCATACCTTCCTCCATTTTTATTTGTTGAAGGATAAAAATACTAGGACTATAGTTCCTTCTCAAATTTCTTAAGTTTCTACGTTTTTTTTTAGTATTTAAACCCCTAATATTCTATCTTACGATCTTCATAATCAACTAAAGTTCAGATCATGTTACTTACATAAAAAATGAATAGAACATCTACAATCTCCTTATCCATTTTATTATTATTTCTCTCCCTTTGATAATTTCAACCCTTCATTTTGATTTCCCCCACACCAATAGTTATACTTCTTGATCTACTGATTACATTGAAAGATTTTTTGAAATATATACACCTTTTGAATTATGTAGAGCTCATCCTCTCAACCCATTATTCTATTGAGAATGGTACAAAATCTTTCTCATTTAAATTTGAATCCTCCATGCCTACAAGATAAGAAAATTGACTTTTTTCCATGAATTTGTGTTGAAACTAAAGTCTTCCTTGGAAGATGAATTCTTGCTCCACTTTTTTGGCATTTTCCTTTAACTTGGGTTTCTATATCATTATAGTCTACATCCTTCTGATAAAACCATTCTTTACCCTATTTATTCTTAAGGAAAGTAGGAGGAATATTCATAACTTCTTTGACTCTCTCATTGCACTAATCCAAGGATAAAGAATTTCCACCTAGTCTTCTAGGCTTAAGAAATATAGTCAAAATTTGCTTCTCATTTAATCATAAATCCTAAATATTTTTTTGTATATTGTAATCGATTAGGGGATTCAATCCTTAAAAAATAATAGGATCAAACTTCTTGTCTAAATTTTTAATCTATACTTCCAAAAGGGGATTCTTTATTACTTCTTTATTTTATTCATGATGTTTTTTTTCAGTCCAAAGTTGGTGTTTTTTCTACTATTATTCTAGACCATTTTCATCTATAGATAAAATATTTTTCTATGCCCAAAATTGTGACACTTAACACACTTAAAGGTAGAATATTAATAATCAATACGTTTTTTTCATTCCCCTTGGGATGAGATAAGAAATAGTGACTAAGAGAGCTCTTGATTGATAAAAGAATTAACATTAAACATTTCATGAATTAGTCCAGTTTGAGATTTGATAGAAACATCAAATTCTATTATATATTCAAATCTTGTAATAATATTGATCATCATATATTATTCCAAAAAATTTAAAGGTAATCCTAAGAATCTAACCCTTATAAACATCATGTTAATGTCCTCTTTTCCAAGAGTGAAACATGAATTCCATTTTCTCAAAAATAATCCCCATTTACCTAAACACTAGGCTCCCCTACCAAAATAAAAGCATAGTCTTTATCATTATTGAACCAAATCAACAGAAATAATTAGTCATGGTTGAGATTTCTAAGTGGCCCTTAGGTGACCTTTTTTTTGTTTCCCATTGTCTAAACACATCTATATTGGATTTGTTACCTAAAAACATGCCATTTAAGCATGCATAATTCTAGTTGAAGCACTATGTATCAATGAATCAAGCATTTCTAGCTTGAATCCTTTACCCATATTAGATATATAAAGCACTTTATTAGGTTGGATTTCATCTTAGTTTGATAACTTCATCTTAAATTTCTATTCCCATGTCTTATTGAAGGTGATTTATTTAAGCCTTTCCCTAGGTAGTGATCCAAACTGGATTGATTGTGGGTCAAGCAAAAGCTATGAATTATTGTCTGTAACTAAAGGACCCACTCCTAGGCTATGAATTTGTACCTAATTTCTAGATATGTATCCATCTCTATTCCCTTTTTTATGCTCAAAATGTTTTCTTTGAAAAAACCTCCCTCTCCACATAATCCTCACTCTAAACCTCACTCCATGGTTCTCAGATATATTAATCTCAGTCATAAATAATGAATATGGCCATGAAATAACTAACCATAGAGGATTACACCATACTTATGGCCACACTACCCCATCTTTAAGGTATGTGGAGAGTAAATTCCCTAGGATAATCACTTAATGGTTTACTACATAATCAAATAGATGTATAGATTCCTAAGGTCCAAAAATAGGGAATGCTAAGCATTTCTGATATACTATGACATATGTGTAAAATAAATAATGTGTATAGTTTTATCTAATGGATTAATTATTAGGGTAATACCCAAAAAAACCATGGCATAGGTAGAATTAACAATTGTTTAATGGTGCACTGCATAATCAAATGGATGGCCTAAAATGATGACTATTAGTTTTAAAACTATATGAACATAGTTTAAAGGAAAGTTAAACAAAATAAAAAGTAATATATTAAATATAATATAGGTGGAAAGATAAATTTTAAGCACTCAATGAATTTAAATAGGAAAATAGGATGGTATCGAGCTAGCTGATATAGTAAAAGAATGAGAAAAATGAAAATAAACAAAGAATTATATTTAACTAATTGATACAATTATAAACACACACATATAATTGTATTGGCCTAGCTGATAGAATTTAGAAAAACACAAAACAATATTTCATTGGCCAATACCATTTGTATACATAAAAAATATTGTATCGCTTTTACTAATATAGTTAGGATGATGGGCAAATATATTTTTATAATAATCTATAAGGAAAATATGAAACTGGTCCAATGAAAAGGGGGATGAGATTTTTTTTAGGTTCTCTATATTTTATGTATGGGCTAGGATAACCTACAACTATACTCTTTCTCTCAATAGACAAGAACTTGAGTAAGTTTGATCGAATATATCTCATGATAATTGCATGATTGATTAAGGACCTAGGGATTTTATAAATATATGAAAGTGTAACATAAAACTCAAATGTCAAGAGGAAAGGGTTCCAAACCTAAGATTATGACAAAAGGATGTACATCTCACTAGACCTTATTAAAAGATAAATGGTCATAAACTATGGTTATAATTTAAATTTGTTTTAAAGTGGTAAAAACTAAATTAAAATATGGTTTATAATGGTTGTAAATAGCTAAGGTTCAATGATAAACCAAATGGGGGTCTATACAACATAAAGTTATTTTAGGAAAGTATAAGCATTACTATATCTATGATAAATTATTACGTATATGGAATATCATAAATAAGGATAAACATCCATTCATTAAAAAATTAGAAATAAATATCTAATCTACTATGTAAATAAAGGAAATAGTGTAGGGATATAATTACTTACCTTGGCATGGACCTATCAACACTTCAATATCCTCCTTGTCTCATGTGGATATTTATGAGATAATGTTTTAGGTTTAAGACCTAATTTTTTTAGATGAAGGCACACACACACACACACTCACACACACACACACACACACACACACACACACACACACACTTATTTATTAAATCCCAATGACTCCACTTATTGAGCTTATATGACATAAAAAGATAAAACTCCCCAAAATAAGGGTTTAAGCCACTAACTCTCCCAATAGTTCCTTATGGAAAAAATGCAAGTGAAATCAAATTGAATGAGTTTGATATGATAAAAAATTGACCCATGTGTGTGTGTGTGTGTGTGTGTGTGTGTGTGTGTGTGTGTGTGTGTGTGTGTGTGTGTGTGTGTGTGTGTGTGTGTGTGTCCAACCCTAAAATCTAAGATAATAGTATTGGCTTAACTGATATAGTTGGAAGATGTCGATTGACAAAGTAAAATATCATTCATACCATTACCCTATAAATTTTTAAAAACACTATTAGAAATAAATATAACTAGTTGATATAGTACATGAATGGTGAAGGCACAAATATATAATATTATCTAGGCCTATACCTAAGATATTGATGAAAACATAGACTAATTAAGAAAAATATCAATAGGCACAAACTCATCAATTGTAAGAAAGCAAACTTCTCTCTTGATTCTTAATGAATGAATAAAATATTAAATAGAGTATTAAATAAATATGAACTCATAATTTGAGTTGAGATTAGTAATTAAAAAATATAAATAAACCAAATTCTACATAAAGCTAATTAACCCATGCAATTTTTAGAAAATTGATACTTTTAGTAACTTTCATCTTCTAGTAATTTTCCAACCACTATTTTTTAATATTTTGCATGCAATATTGGGTGGGCATAAAAAATCCACATATATTTAAAACACTGAAAATATCCTAATGGACTAATTTAAACTAAATTTAATGTCCACATATTTAAATATGATATTTCTAAAAATAGAAAAATATGAAAAAAATACTGAAATGCATTTTTTTAACCCTTAGATGGTCATGTATGGCATCTAAAAAACTATTAAGACATACCTCAATAGATATAATATATTATTTATGATTAAATATTTTGATATAGTCAGTTTTGTGTAAATGAGAGCTCAAATAGAGTTATGAATCAAAAGTTATAGCCTCTGGAACTTTGGTCTCTACACCATTCTCCTTTGGTTAAAAAAACTCAACTACTTCAAGTTTCCATAATTGAAAACATGCCATTTATTATTATCAATATTTTTTAATCTTAGATTATTAAATATAATGTTTTAGTCCTATTTCAATCCTTCCCAATGTGCTAAATACTTGTTATAACTTCCTTGCCTTCTGTGCAGTGTCTTCTTATCCAAAACCTATGTTATATTTTCCTTCTTCTTCATTGGTACATGCTGCTTCTAATTTATTTATTCATATTATTAACCTTCACCATATTATCCATTAAAATAATATAAATATGAAACATTAGATGCTAGAGTGATATAAAAATTCTATGATAAACTCACCTCATAAGCATTATCATTGATTTTATTCATAATTTTGCACAAGTAAATTTTATTATACTTCAACTTGTTATATGTGCTTATTATAAATATTTATTTCCTTAGGTAAACCACCACTAAATCTTATTTTTCAAATACCATTGACATTATTATAATGCTACTTTATATTTCTTGTTACTTACCTATAGTTTTCTACTCATTTCTTCTTGAAATAGTTGTATATGCTTTGCAAATGCTTTTGCATTATCGCTAACTCATTCTTCAATAGGTAATTGTAAAAAACTAAAACACCCATAAAATTTATCTCACAAAAAATATATAATGGTTATTTTAATATTTATTTATGAATAAAACTATTATATGCAAACTTAGCCTATGGTAAAGCCAAGTCCTATTACTTGGGCTTCTCTCTAACTATGCATCTCAACATATTTCCCAAGATAATGTTTACAAATTCTATTTTTCCATATATTTGTTAGTGGTATGCATTAATTATTTGTATCTTAACTCCAAAATTCTTCCACAAGGTAATCCAAAAATGACTTATAAATTTCATCTACTCATCTGATCTAATATATTTTAGAACACCATGCAATCTCAAAACATTCTTAAAAAAATAGTTATGCAGCTCTAGTGGAATCATTGGTTTTATTACATGCAATAAAATGAATCATCTTAGAAAACCCATTTATAAAAAAATGAATCATTATCTCCCAATATGTTTGTTAATCCCAACACAAAATCTATACTCAAATCTATTAATGGTCCTATTGAAACTAGTAATGGCATGTACAACCATGTATTATATGCATATCCTTTAACATACCTTTCTAGATTTCTCTTTATTTTCAAACAAAAATAATTCTCCTCCACTTAAGCTATTTCCTTAGACTTACAAAAATGTCCACCCAAACCTCCACTATGTAGTTTAATTATAATATTATATCTTAAAGACACAAAAGTAATACATAATTATTTCCCTTTGAACATATAAACATATTATATAAGGTAATCATCATGAATATCATTTATCTTACCTATTGGATTCCTACATTACTCAACTATCTCACCAAAATTTGTATATGTATCATATAATTCATTAACAACTTCAAACCCAAATACTTCAATCATCATAGTAGTTAACAACCCCATTCATCTGCACAAAGCATCAACAACCTAATTCTACTTTCCTCATTTATGGTTCAACATAAGAGTATATACCTACAAGAAAGACATCCACTTTGCATGCCTATTTTTTAATTTCTTTTGAGTGTTCACATACTTCAAGGCCTCATAATATTTAAATAGGGTAAACTCCTTAGTATCCAATTAATTCCCTTGATGTCTTTATTCATGTAAATTAGCGTAAAATTTAATATCATATGTAAAATACTTATTTCTTTCCTCATTCAATTTCTAACTAAAATATTCTCTTAGCCTTCCTTCTTGACTCAAAACTCAAAAAAACATTGATTCCTATATGTGAAGCATCATAATCCACATCAAACACTTTTTTTAATATATGGTAATGCTAAAAGAGGTTTTTGTATAATCTTCTCCTTCAACAACTCAAATTTTTTATTTTTTTGCTCTTGTCCACAAAAAAATATTTTCCTCTCATGTAAATATTATTGGTGTAATGAGACTACTAAAATTCTTAGTGAAATTTCTATAGAAATTTTTTAAATCATGGAAAAATATTACCTCTATGATACTCTTTGGAATATGCCACTCAACAATCACCTTTAATTTTTCTTCATCCATTATTACACCATCTACCAAAACTACAAATCCAAAAAATACCAAAATGTTCTCCATAAACTTGCACTTCTTCAAATTTGCATAGAGATTCTCATTTATTAACACATCTAATACCAATATTGAATGGATTAAGTGATCTTATTTAGTCTTAATAAATATCAAAATATCATCAAAATAAACCACCACAAACTTACTAATTTAATCTTGTATCACTATTTTCATCACCCTCATAAATGTGTGGGGTGTATTATATAATCCGAATGGGATAACCATCCACTCATATAATCCATTCCTAGTCTTAAATTTTATTTTTCATTTATCTCCTTTATGAATCCAAATATGAAATTAACCACTCCTTAGATCAATATTAGTAAATTTTCTTATTCCTTCAAGAACATTCATGATATCATATACATGAGGTATATGAAATATGTATTTGATGGTCACTTTACTTATTTATCTACTATACACACATCCTCTACCCTCAATAATTATTTGAATTTATCAATTCTCATGTTTCACATGGACTCATGCTCTCTACTACAACACCCTTTCTCACCAATTTAGTAACCTATTTACTCAATTCTACATTTTCTATTGGATTCATCCTATAAATGTTTTTATTGGTTAGAGTTGATCCTAAAATCAAATAAATACAATTTTTAATGTCACTCTTTGGTAGTAAACCATTTGGTAACTCATCATGTAAAAAATTTGCATATTCTTTCAATAATTATGTTACTTCTATTTTTATTTTCACCACTTCTATGTCTTTTTTATTTGTTATTAATGCATAAGAGCAATGTATCATCTTCATGTCTTTGATAAATTCATGTGTATAGAATAATTTATTCTTGTACTTTTTATTTAAGAAGTAATAAAACTAATTTCATACCACATTTACAAAAAGTATAAGTGTTCTTTGTTCCATCATGAATTATTTTTCTATCAAATTGGCATGGCCTCCCAAATAACACATGGCATACAACCATTGGTATAACATCACACAATATTTAACCCTTGTAGTTTTTTCCTATAAAAAGATTAATTAATCACCTTTATAGACTATAACTTGACTCCATTTCTTAAACATTGAAATATGATAAGGTTAAGGATATTTCTCGCATTGAAAATGTAATTTATCAACATGTCCTTACAAACCATATTTTTACAACTACCACCATCTATAATTAATTTTCATATCTTACCTTCTAAATTACACCTTGTTCAAAAAATATTTGTTTGCGACCATGCATCACCACTTTCCTTATCCTACACCTATTTTCTACATGGAAAAATTATTGTTCTCTTCATCATGATATTTTATCCAATATCTAATACTACAATTTTAGTATTCTTGTCTTATATCTCAACCTAAACTAAATTCACTCTTTGATAATCTTATTTCATCCTTTCTTGTTCTTGATAGTGTGGACACTTAAATCCTCTATGTCCCTTTTCTCCACATTTATAACAAGCATAATACCTGCATTGATTTAGAAACCACCCTAAAGAACCACCATAGCCTCTCCCTCTCTAAACTATTCTTCCTCTTTATTGGTATTGAAACCTTTTTCTATTATATTCTTGATTTTTTGCATGATGTGAAGATTATCCTCCAATGTCATTAAACCCACCTCTAGTTGTATTAAACCCACTTAGTCCCCTTAATTGATAGGATTGTCATATTATTGGCCTAATATCAAATGATTTTATAAAATTATACCTATTTTATTTTTATTCTACCTTCAAAGCTAATTGATAAGCCTCGTCCATGAAAAATATTAAAAGCATGGTCAATTCATCTTGAATAGAAAAATTCAAACCATTTACATACCGTGTATCCATTTGTTTTTTAGTTTTGTATTGCTCTACTCATATGTAAATGTTGTAAAATTAATTTATATAATCTTTTATATTATTATCCTTTTGATTTAAATTATTTGATATTATATATAGGGTTTGTGTATAATCTATAGGAAGAAATTTATCCCTCGGCTTCTTCTCGATATTTCTAAATGTGTTGATATTCTCTTTACCCTTTCTCTATATTTATTTCTTCAAGTGATCCCACCAAATCATTTCATGACCCTTCAATTCTATGCATGAAAATTTTAATTTCACATCTTCTATCAATGTTTTCCATTTGAAAATCTTCTCCATGTTATTTATCCAATGTATTAGCTCCCTTAATTTTAAACTACCTCCATAATCTAAAATGCCAACCTTGATTCCTTTGTTCCTCCCCTATGAAGCTCTTACAATATTCTCTTCCATTGATGGTGGTGTTTATAATTCCTCATATTGATGAATTTTATCTTCATGATCTATTTCTTCCTTGATTTAATCTTCTACTTTATTTTGTCTTTGATTTGTGATAATTTCAGTTAATTATTCCACTTTCCTCTATAGCTCTTATATTGTCATGTTTGTCTAAGTAATTCATCTTCCTTCTTATCCTTTCTCCATCTCTTACACCTATTATTAAATCATATAATATTATAAAAAAATATAAATCATAATTTAAAAAATATATTACCTCAAAGATTCAAATGTGCTCTGATACCATATGATGAAAACATAGACTAATTAAGAAAAATATCAATAGGCATAAACTCAAAAATTAAATGAAAGCAAACTTTTATGCTAATTCTAATTGACTAAATAACATATTATAATAGAGTCTTTAAATAAATATAAAAATTAAAATGGAGCTGGCCTGCATAATTAAAAAACTAAATAAACCAAAATCTACCTAAAGCTAATTGACCCATGTAATATTTAGAAAAAAAAAATAGGAACTTTCATCTTTTACCAATTTTTTTTACTGTTATTTTTTGAATTTTTGAATGCAAGATTAGACAAGCCTAAAAATGTCCTTATATCTTGTAAGAAATAAAATTTTCATAATGGACTAATTTAAACTTAATTTCATGTTAGGTTACATAAACATAATATTTTTAAAAATAGATAAATATTGAAAAAATACTAAAATACATTTTTAGACCATCATATTCCTAACTAGATAAGATAGGTCATGAATGAATTAAAAAAAATTATATTTTAATTTTGGTGCAAACAAGAGATCAAATACAATTATAGATCAAAATTTATGGCTTTTGGAAGTTCATTCTCTACATCAGATGTAGGAAAAGTAACAAATATATACAGGAAGTAGATAGAAGGTATATATGGATAAACACTTAGCTGATGTTATAATGATAGTATCAATGGTGTAATTATGATATAATAAAATAAACTCTTGTAAATCACCATTATAATTTCCCAACACATTCTTAATGCACCCTTTAAGGCATCCATACAGGGAAATCGATGTGTTGATAATACACTATAAGAGAAATCATTAGTAAATGATAAATTTAAAAGTATTAGGTGTATACATATCCTATTGAATAATTTATCACTCCAATGACATGTTAGGTTAATTTTCTAATCCTAAGGATGGGTTTAATTTAATAAATTATTTATTTTGAGGAGCAAGTTGATACTGACTAATCAAGTCAATATCACCTAGGGATATTGGGTGAATCTTGTGGAATCAACCTATATAAAGGAAAACTAAATTAAGAGTCCATAGATGTATATAAACAATATTTATCATGTTTAAAATAGATATTGATTCCCATAGGTGTATAAAAATATAACATAAGATTTGATTCATAAGATAACATGCAAGTGTGAGAGAATGGAAATTTAAGACCTTGTTTAAGTGCTCAAGTTATGCATGGTAATTTTATGTCAATAATTTCATTGTAAAGTAAAAAATACCAAATTTAATGTAACCTCCTATAATAATGATAGGGTTTCCCTATTAAAATTATAAAACAATCCATTAAGGCCCCATCACAAGTGACTTTGTCCACAAATTTTGGGATGAATTCAAATGAGAGAGTGCGAGTATGTGATTTTTAATGATAAATCATTATCCATCCATCCATTTTAATACATTTGAGTATGTAAGTCCATTATTAATTAAAGTTTTATAATAAGGATTTTTAAATTTTTTTTTTCTATTAGCCATCATCGATAATATAAACAACTAAAACATCATATGTTAGGAGATATTTTCTGACAAAAAACTATCATGGCACCTTTATGTGTTGTGATGTTGCATCAAAGTGACTTTTCTTATTTTTAATTTAAGATTATTAGAGGTTGTTTCTTAAATATTTTTTAATCACTACCAATGAGAGGGGGTGAAAATTAGTGTCTTAAAACAATATTTTATTTCCACTTAACATTCATTAACCTTTCAAACCAATATAGTGATCAAGCAATGCATAGAGAAGTAATCACATAAACATGATGCAATATATCAACAGATAAAAATAAGAGATGTGTGGTAAAACCTCATGGGGGATAAAACCCATTAAAACATGGCTTGGAATACAATCCTATAGGCAATGAATCAAGATTTAGTGAGGCATTAACCCCATATGGAGCACCAACCCCTCACTATTCAAGCACCAAATCAACTAGGGCTTTAGCAAGCTCCAACTTCCAAGGAGGAAACAAACCCCTAAGTCACTCAACACCAAATAATCTATTTAAATAAAACATTTTCAACCACCAATATTGTAAGGCATATCTCACTTCTTTTTGATAGATCACCAACTCAGTTAAGACCAAGTTGATCACCTCAAGACACCTTGTTGCTCAGCTAATAGATGGTGGCTTATTTATATTTATCTCTATATATTATCTATATAAATTCCATTCACTATAATACATTAATAAAAAATCTATTTTTTAGCTCTGATAGTCTCTCAAAATATAATCAACTCATTCAACTCTTTTTCAAACTTTTATCCTTCTTAAGATAGCCTTTTAGGCTTCCTCGCTCAATATGCCTCTTAATAGAATTATTAAGTCAACTAAACTTGAAATCATACTCAAAATTTATATTTGGTATTCATGAATGATCCTTTACTACAATCTTATGGTCTACATGACCTCCTTCTTCTCCTTAAGGTAATATTTTATTCGCTTGCAGTCTCATACCACAACTAGACCAAATATGCATATTATGCATTGTATAAATACAAGACTCTTTATTGCACATACCTTGGTTTGATAAATAACTCATCCATTAGGGTCAAAAACAAAACATGTCTTAAAACACATTACTCATGAGAATAGATAAAATTATGATCACCATTAGGTCAGCCAAGTACATTTAGACCTCAATCTTCTTTCGGCCTAATAGGGGACAAATCTATTTAGGTCTATCCTTTCCATGGAATATCTTGAACATCTATGGCCCATATGTCTCTCATAAAATAAACCAAAACTCAAAAAATTATATGGAAATCTCAAATAACCTCGTTTATTCTCAATAATTTATAAATCCTTCACTCACACCTTGAAAGCACCATTGGGCCTTCAAGATCTATTAGGCTTAATTACCATAAAACACTATCTTCAAATATGAACCCTATACAGTCTATAAAAACACATTATAGGTTAAATACACATATTTATGTAAACTTCATGTTCCTAGGATCATCATAAATCTCATTAAACTCCGTCACTTAGACTCTAAAGACTCTGGAACACCTCATCAAAAATATTACTTAGAACTGTCAATTTGATCAGAACCTAGTCATTATCAATTTCATCTCAACCATTAACATCATATCTTTCCAACACTCCAAATACATGCTTTTTACACTTTCAAATTGGTCATAATGACATAGGAACACCAATCTCACTACCACACAAAAACTACCAAATACCCTAAAAACATAGTCCTAGTGAATATTATTTTAAACTCTTATAAGGATACTTAAAATACTTATTATTCTCATTAATAGCTCCTTTTTGAATTATATAACATCATATAGTAGATATATCACAATATATAGTGTCAACCATTGGTATTATAGACCAATTTATTAAGTTTCACTTTCATAGTTCTTACACATCTAAATAAGCCATTTTGGATTTCATATTAAAACTTATTAAAATGACTTTAAACCTTATATAAATCATGGATACATATTTTAGGTCCCAAAAAACAACATCATATTAATTATATTTACCATATAAGTTTAGATGGCCTCCAAATCATCACTCTCACTTACTCAAAGCTGTCATTATGCCATGTGAACCAGTCATGATGATCTTGCATTCCAACACTAGTGTAGACACAATAGATAAATATTGATGCATGAATATGATCCTTATATATATATATATATATATATATATATATATATATATATATATATATATATATATATAATGTCAAATATGGAATATATAGATCAATATCTAAACCTTATAATTTAAATATCTCATCTTCACTAGATAGGTCTTGAAAACAAAAAAATATAACAAATATGTACATGTGTTATAGGTATTGAAAACCAACATCATTTAGTTTTATCCATACCTAATCCACTACAACTAATCCCTAATCTCATTGTCACATCTGCCTGGTTTTCTCATTATCTTCCTCACTAGGCCATTTTAGTGATATGCCAACTTACATGACCAATTTAGCATATTTAAATTCTATAACCTGATAAAAAAACACCATGGGGATGAGACATAAGTCTCAATATTCAACCTCCATCCATTTGCATGCTTTGAATTTGTCAACTCTACCTATTATATAATTATTTTGAGAAATAAGGTATTTCTTGTAGCTTCCACTCACTATTATAATAGACCAATTCCACTTGGAGAAACTTGGGTTAATAATCTACATGTTCCAATCATAAAACTAGGTCAACTAAACAATTCTGATATATTTACAACAAAATATTTCATATCAGGTCATTATGAGGGTCTTAGTAGAGTTTTAGACTAGTTTCCATTCTTAATGTGTGTTCATAAATATCTACCCATAAAATCATATCATAATGATTGGAAAACATTTTTAATACCTTTTAAAATCTCTCAAAAATATATATTCTTGCCATAAAATAATCACACATGTCAACATGCATCAAAAAGTTCTTCTTGGGTATGTAACTCCTCATTCTGGCACTCAAGAGACCTTAACTTCAATTTTTTATGATTTGTTCTTCAAATCAAGACCTAAACTTTATAAAAAATTTTGAAACATAATATAAAACCTCTATATATGCTCATATGAGCTCAAAATCCTCCAAACATGATCATGATACCTCATTTTACCACCTAGGGTCTTAAGACTAGGTCCATGAAAATACCACTAAAGATAAACTTACCCCTTTGTCTCACTCTAAGATTCATGTTACTAAATAAACACATTTATCACATGATCTAACATTTAATTGTATAACTTCAAGCTCATGAACATCCATATCACCACCATCATGATTTTATAATCTATAATCATGCTAAAGGACTAGTCCATCACATAGACCTACTAGGCACCATACCACTTTGAGATATTTAAGACACTTATTGTAGATCTCTAATCATATATATATATATATATTTTAGATAGTGTCCACAACATCTCCCATCATGATCCTTTGACCAAGCCTCCTTTGACCATATAGTTCACTACCCAAGTCTAAAATAGCTTTTTTTGAACACACAAAACATGAAGACAATCACTCTCTAAACTCATGAAGCTCTGAATATCTTCACCAAAGATATGAAAATTGTACTGCCTTAAATAAATCCACATTCTTGTATCCACTCATTTTACCATACCTTACTATTCTTCAAAAGATACTCCTTTTGATCACTCAAAGCCATAATAGCAATCTCAAATAGTCAACCTCATATCAATGACCATAACTACCTTTTTATGAACCAACACTTGACCTTACACTTCCTTTGACATCAAAGACAACTCTCACCTTACTGATCCTTCTTAACATCAATGACAACATTCAACAATATCCCCCCTTGTCATTGATGGCAAACCACAAATGAATTAATCCTTTTCAAACTACACTACTACTAACAAGATTCTTATATATCAAATTGAATAGTCTCATCAATAAATTTATCCCATAGGATATTTGACCATCAAGAACTTTCTCCCTCTTTAAAATTAATTAGAAAAGGTCATACACAATCTATAAGGTCATCTGGACACAATCCACTAATCCCTTGACCTGACCATTGACAAAAGTAGAAAGTTTCCTATTTATCCATACATACTCCTCTTTAAGCTTCTCGATCCATCAAGACTTAGATCAATTCATAGCATCTTCATGGAAACACATGGTAAAATAGGTATATGAAAACAAGGTAGTCTCTTTCAGACCTATGATATAATTTTTTTCCTTAAAGAAACTTTTTTTTTAAAAGGGGTAAAAACTTTATTAAATTTAAAGCATCAAATTACAAAAGCATCCAAATAGTCCACAAGACAAGCAAACCAAAAAAAAAAGCCTCAAACCTCAACTCCACCAATATCTCTAGCAAGAATGGGTTTCAGTTCCTGACGTAAATCACCAAGTAGCTGCTCCCATTCATTAGCCTTGTGGCCTTCTCCCTCTTCTGATGCCCATTTTGCCAAACAATCAGCTGCCTTATTCCACTCCCATGGAATGTGGGCATAGGATACCGACTCCATGCAAGAACTCACCTATAAAATCTACTACACTATCATGGCCTACTACCAGCTCACATCAAAAAAATTCCTTTCCAAGATCAAGTTAATCTGGACCTGAGAATCAGCTTCACAGATCACCCTCCTCCAACCCAAAGCATAAGCTCTCCTCAAAGCATATAGGATAGCCAAATCTTCCATCTTATTAACCATCTGCACTCCCTGATATGCTGATAAAATAAAAACCATAGATCCCAAAAAATCCCTAGCAATCCCACCAATCCCAATCGCGAGTTTCCCCTAGATGACCCATCTGTATTAATTTTCAAAAGCCTAGCTGGTGGAGGCGTCCACTTCCCCAATCATTGAAATTTCCACTACCCCTATGTACCATGTCTGACACAAGCTGAGATCAGAGATAACTCTCTTATTCCAAATCATTCTAGCACTTCAACATCCCCTTTCTTCAATGGTAGCATAACCTCTCTCTTCACTTCAATAGATTCTTGGATCATTCCCTTAATTCTGCTCTAGACTTGCTAAGTCACCAATTTCCCCCCCTTAAAATCCTCCAATTTCTTTCCAGCCAAACTTGCCAGAGCAAGAAAATAGGGCCAACGTACCATGTATCCTATAAGAATAAAGTCAAAGAAGGGGGACAGCCCACTCTAGACCAAAAATCTACCAAAGAGATAGCATGGATGCATTGGCACCACCATGCATCCCACCAGAAGTGCAACAGTTGAAGAGTGAAGGTACAACAAAAGAAAATGTGAGAGGAGTCTTCCTCCTCTCTATTATAGAGCACACACCTCGAAGGACTAGCAAATTCCTGCTTCCAAATATTGTCCCATGTCAAACATTTTTTCCATACTAAAGTCCATGTAAAATAGTTACACTTCAGCCACGAGAAACCATTCCAAACATTCTTCCACCACTAAACTTCCCCTCTATCCTCATACTACTGGGAAATCAACTCTTGATAGCCATAGGACACCATATACTTCCCCTTGGGGTTCAAGGACTAGGCTAACACATTGTTGTCCATAAGTGCATTACAACTACATTGGGACAAAATATTTTGTACGTCCATGCACTCTACCTCTAATCCAAGAATCGGCCACTCTTCTAGGGACTTCCATCTAGCAATTGCCACCTACCCCTGAAAGGAAAGGGATTTAAAGTCGCACATCCTTTTCTAGCTAGCTTCACAAAACCTCTAGGCTAGAGTACTTAGCTGAGGATAATGGCTAATTATAGGAGGGAAACCGTCCCATGAGTCATGCCAAAACTGGCCCTCCACCCCACTCTTGCATATCTAAAAAAGACCCCTCTAATCAACATGGCTCCTTTCTTGAGAGTCACCCAAATTGCTAAGCCTTTACTAACCAAATCATACTATGGAATATCCCTCCTGGGAATCCCAAAAAAGTACTTGTGGGACAACACTCTAGCCCATAGCTGATCTTGCTCCACACACCAATGCCAGTATAGTTTGGTAGCCAAAGCAGTACTAGATAACACAGACTACCGTAATCCTAGCCTGCCAAACCTATTTGGGCTACAAACTATCTCCCACTTAATTAGGCTCCACTTGGTTGAAGATAAATTCCCAACCCATAAAAACTCTTGTTAAGGAGTCCAAGTCCTTAACAAAGCTCATTGGTGCCACCTAGATCATACACTTGTAGATAAGAAGAGCTTGCACCACTAATTGAATTAGTTGAACCTGACCTGTAAAGGATAACCAATGGTGGGTCTAATGATTCACCTTGTCCTAGAATTTGTCTAGGATCACCTGCCACGACTCCTTAGCTAGCTAGCCAGTAGAGATAGGAATCTTGAGATAAAGTAATGGGAGAATCCCAATTTAGAACCTGAGGATAATAGCCACTCTTCTCTATATGGCTAGAGGAGTATTAAATAAAAAATAGATTATTTTCCCTCATTAATTTCCTATCTTGAGGTAGCAAGGTAACCATCCAAGCTCTTGCATATGTTAGATGCCTCCCTAATAGTATCCCTGCCCATCAAAGCCACATCATCCACAAACTAGAGATGGGATTATGCAGGGATTTCCTCTCCCCACTACCAACCCTGAATAGCACCATCACCCACATTTCTTTTGATAAATCGACCCAAGCCTTCCGCCAATAGAAGAAACAAGTAAGGAGAAAGAAGGTTGCCTTACCTCAATCCATGAGAAGCCCTAAAGAGATTAGAGTGCTCACCATTAATTAGAACTAAAAATGAGGTTGAGTTCACACAACTCAAAACCTAATGAATCCAATCCTCTACAAAACCAAAGGTGCCCAAGACCTTCTAGAGGAAGGACCACCAAACTCTATCACAAGCCTTTGACATATCCAGCTTGATAAACATCACCTTCTCATTGGACTGGGTCATAGAATGTATAGTCTCAGTAGCCATCACCACCCCATCCAAAATTTGTCATCCCTCTACAAAGCCACCTTGCTCCTCTGAGATATGCGTAAGTAGCCACTTTTTTAACCTCTCAGTGACTAGTTTAGAAATAATTTTATAAGTGACATTGCAGAGAGAAATGGGCCTAAAAAGACTCAGCCTATCAGCCCCTACACCCTTAGGAATGAGAGCTAGGAAGGTGGAGTTTAAAGCCTGAATCATTTGTTTGTTCCTCTGGGATTCTTGAACAATAGCCAAGAGGTCAAATTTAATAATTTCCCAAAATTCCTAAAAGAACTCAATCAAGAAGCCATCTAGACTAGGTGTCTTTCCTTTTTGCATCATAAAGACTATCCTCCTTAACTCCTCCAAGGATATATCCCTCATCAAATGCTCATTCATATCCCTGGTCACCAAAGAGGGAATACCAGATAGGATCTAGACCTCTTCAGTCAAGTCCCCTTGCGCTTCCTCCTTGAATAACTAAGAAAAATACTACACTACCTCATTAATGATACTCTACATAAAAGAAACAGTCTCCCCACTATCCAACACCAAAGAAGTAATTCCCATGCCGTGTTGTCTAGCCCGAACTGAATTGAAGAAGGTTGTGTTCTTATCCCCTTCTCTAAGCCATTCAATTTAGGCCTTTTGTTTCCAAAATATTTCCTCCCTTAGTTCCCATTCCTCTAAAGCTTTTAAGTCCCTAACTTCCTCCCTCAGCAAAACCTCAGTCATTCCCTCATCCTGAATGGTTCTGGTAATGACATTCAGCTCCATCTCACCTCATATTTATTTTGGAAAATGTTCCCAAAACTTTGTTGGTTCCACTTTTTGAGCTGGTACTTGAAAAATTAGAGAAGCTTAACAAAATTATACATTACTATTCCTATAGCAGGCCTGCCCCTCCACTAATCCACCACTTGTCCAAACAGGTCCGGGTCCCTGAACCACATAAGCTGAAACCTAAAAGGTGCCTTCAGAGGCTCATGGGTAGAAGAAATGACCAATTTTATTGGCTAGTGATTCAAGCCCCTCTAATCAAGAATCTCAAGGTAGGAAGAACACAAAACCCCCACCCAATAATAGGAGGTCATGAATCTATCTATATGCTCGGCAATGCACCTGTCCCCCACTCTTCATTTGTTCTAGGTAAAGTATCCATTAATCAACTTGATATCCACTAAATTTAGTTCCTCAATATTATCCCAGAGTAGGAGAGAAGAAGGTTCCAGTGGTGCATTACCTCCTCTCTTCTCCGTGAAATCAAGAATAGCATTAAAGTCTCCCACCACAATCTAAGGCAAATAGGGAAATAATTGACAAAGAAAGTGGATGTTTTTTCAAACAAGAAGTTTACCTTGGAAATCTGTAGGATCATAAAAATTGGAAAAAAGGACTGATTCACCCAACTCAATACATGAAGCCACCATAGATAAAGAGGATTTAAAGGAAATCTAGGACACAGGTTGGATCTTGCACAGATTCCAAAAACAAGCCACGCCCCTGAAAGATCCATGAGCTCCAATGCACTGCCATGAACCATACCTCCATAACTTAGGTGTAATATTCCTCATATCATCCACAAAAACTTTCTTTTCTTGAAGAAAGAGAATATCAGGTACTTGACATTTAACTAATTCCCTAACAACCTTTTGTCTGGGACCGTTGTTCAGTCCCCTTACATTCCACAAGATAATGATCATTTTAGAGGAGTTAAGAAGTGCAAATCTAAGGTCTTAACCACACTAGACTCCACCAAGGTCTCCCCAATCATCTAGAGTCTATCTATGTCCTTCTTGCACCCCACTTTAACACTTTTCTTTGACATCCCCTTCTTTCCCTCCCTCTAGAGAATACCCAGGTGAGGAGAAGATTTTCCTTTCTTATCTACTTCTATCCCCACAACCCTTGCCAAAGGGTACAGGTCCTCTCCATTCTATTCCAAGTCCGTATCTGTCACCTCCCCCTAATTCCTCTATCTACCTCTCAACGACCATGGGTAAGGCTAACTCTTTCTGAAGAACCATTGAAAGATTGGCTGAACTAATCTTTGGTACTGAACCTCCCATGAACTGCTCCACACTCATTAATCCCAGAATTACTTCTTGCTAGCCCAATATGTCCAAGATTTCAAACCTATTGAAAGATTCATCATCCTACCTCTCCCTAAGGGTCCTCTTCTATCCCCTATTATAGCTTCAAGCCTTCACTTGTATAAAACCTTCAGCATCCCTGCTCTCCCCAACCCTCGATTTCTTCCCTTCATCAGCACTAGGAATGCTGCTAGGTGGCAGTTGGGGATGTTACTCCATTGGCTTAGCCTTCAGACATCTATGTACTAGGTGTCCATACTCATGGCAAAGGTGAAACCTAAAGGGAAGGGTCTCATAGTCCAATTATTGCACCTAGGAGTATGAACCTGCACTCATCTCCAGCGCATCAGGTAGTGGTTTGCTCAAATCAATTTCCACACAAATTCAGGCATAAGTCATGACTTTCTTACCTAAAGTCTGAGTTGAATACCCCACCAACCTTCCAAGCATCAAAGCTAACATTAGGAGAACATCCTCATGATAGCATTCAATATGAATTCTAGGGATCCTAACCCATATCGAAACTCGAGTTGGTAATTCCTCAAAAGGATTAAACCCAGCATGCCAAGGTTTAACAAAAAGTTTGACCTGATTGTAAAAGTATGGCCCTCCCTCAAAAACCCTATTACAATTAGCCAGGCATACAAATGTGACCATGAGGTAGTTATTTACCAATAACGTGACCTCCATTTCTCCCTCTGGCTCCCACACTCTCCTGGCCCAACCCTTCAGAAATTGAAGGGAAACTTTTAGACCCAAAAACTTGTAATACAAAGAATGCTTGGAATAATATTTCACATCCTCCAAAATCATATTGAAAAGAATTACCAGTTTAGGTCATTCCTTATATTTCTCTAGGCAACCATTAATATTCATAATCTTGGATCCCCCGAGCAAGCTCCATTCCATTGCTCCTACATTCTAGGAAGAAAACTCCTGACCTACTATTTTACCTTGCTACTCCTGCCTGTTCATGCCCACAGCTACACTAAAACTTTTGCCAAGTGTAGTTTTTAAAGGTTCCTATTGAGCCATGATCATGCCCTCCTTGGTCTAGTGTGACCCTGAGATGTCTTTGCCTGATGCCTCAGCCCTTTGCCACTCCCTCGCTCCCCCAAACTACACTTACACACACCAACCCACTGCTTTAAATAGGCTATGGCATGACTGCCCTAGCTCAACTATAACCTACACACGCTACAGCCCGTCATTCTCCCTGCCAATTAGAGTTGTGATGATTTTCCTTAAAGAAACTCAATATAGGTTACCAAAACAAGTAAACCCAATAAATATGACTCTAAGGTCATATTCAAACTCCTAGACAATTGAAATATTTAAGATATTCTTCATATTGATTCAATGAATCAACTCAATATATATAGCCAAGACCCTATTTATGAAAACTCATAACATTTTTCATAAATCACTAAAATTATTCAAGGTGCTTACAATATGTCAAATTACTCTTTAGATCATCTCTAGTCATTGAATCTCATATAGAATACCTCCACCAAAAAATGGCATTGGTCTTATAGACCAATCAATAACTCTCATGAGCCTCTATTATGATCTTTGATTTTAAACATTAACTAGAGATAAAACATAAATTTCAAGTATGATAATTTTTAAATAAAACATCTTACTCAAACCCTCAAACACTTTTTGAACTCTACAAACCATATATGATACATTAAAAGCACATATATCTTAAACCTTAGATCATGACCACATAATCAACAAATAACTACTCCTTGACTCTTTTCTCATAAGAGTGATGCCCATATCTCATATTACACTCAATATACCTAATTTATCTCCCCCTAAATCAATTCTTCACCTCTGTTATATGCCTTTATGATGAATATTCTATCATCCATATGAGCAACATCTGCCTTGCCTAACTTCATATCACCCAAATAGATTTTTGTACCAATCCTTAAAATAATCATGAGTACACACACATGGATAATCATTAATATTATCCCATAAATATAATTATGAATATGCATAAAGGAACTCTAAATATTACCATATCAATAGCACAAACAAACTTTGCATAACTCTCAATTTTTCTCAATTAACCATCTCACACCTCTATATATCTTGATGTTACTTGGGTGTTACTTATTTCTTATATAATATTGTTAGAGACCATTTATACCACCTTATAATTACTCTAATTACCTCAATAACATTTAAAAAAATATTAAATACTTAAAAATATATTTCCATTGTCTCATCACGTAGTCCTCTATGCAAACCTCAATCATGACCTAGATTATGAAAATAATTAGACTTCTTAGTTGTCTTAAAATTATCTCTTTTTGTATTAAGACTAATGAAAACACCTTATTGTCATGTAAAATCTTATAATACTCAATAAATATCCACCAAACTTTATTATTCCACAAGCTAATAAATAAACTAATATTACAATTCACCTTCACAAGATTAACCATATTGTGCTTCTAGGATCACCTTCAATCTGTCAAGCCTTATCAAAATGACCTTATATAATACAAATTATTTTAAGCACTAACACAAAAAAGTGGGTGGGGTGAATTAGTTTCTTAAAACAATCTTTTATTTTCACATAACATTCATTAACCTTTCAAACCAATGCAATGATCAAGTAATGAATAAAGAAGTAATCACATAAACATGAAGCAAGATATCAACACATGAACAAAAGATATATGTGGTAAACAATCATAGTGGATAAAACCCATTGAAACATAAATTTTAATACAATAATATAATCCATGAATCAATATTTAGTGAGGTGTCAACCCCACAAGGAGCACTAACCCCTCACTACTCAAGCACCAACTCAACTAGGCCTTTAACAAGCTCCAACTTGTAAGGATGCACTAACCCCATAAGTGACTTGAAACCAAATAAAAAAATTCAAGAACACTTTTGAAACCACAAATATTTTAAGACATATCTCACTTTTTCTTGACAAAGCACCAACTTAGCTAAGACCAACTTGATCACCTTAAGACACCTTGTTTCTCAACCAATAGACGGTGACCTCTTCTCCTTCATCTCTCTATCTTCTATATCTAAATTCCACTCACTATCATAAATTATTAACACATATATTATTTAGCTCTGATATTCTCTCAAAATACAATCAACTTATTTATCTCTTCTTCAAACTTTTATCCTTCTTAAGATAGCCTTTTAGGCTTCCTCATTCAATGTGCCTCTTAGTAGACGTATTAGGTCAACTAACCTTGACATCATACTTGGAAATTATTTTGGATATTAATTATTGATAATTTTATCCCATATTATGGTCTACATTACCTCACTATCATCCTTAAGTTTCTCTCTTTTGTTTTCTTTCACTCTCATACCATAATTAGCCCAAATAGGCCGATTATGCCTTCTATAATACAAGACTCTTGCTTGTACATACCTTGGTTAGATAGATAAATTTTGGGTAGATCCAAAACATGTATTAGGAAAAATTACATATAATAATAAATAAAAATATGATCATAATTATGTTAGCCAAGCACATTTAGACATTAATCTTCTTCTAGGCCTAATAGAAACCTAATATATCTAGGTCTATCATCTCCATGTAATAAACTGAAACTCTATGGCCCAAATGTCCCTCATAAAAGAAATAAAACCTTTAAAAAACTTATATTTAAAACTAAAATAACCTCCTTGATTCTCAATAAGTCATAAATCCTTTGCTCACACCTTGAAATGACCATAAGGACTTATAGACCTATTAGGCCTAATTACCCTAAAAACATTGTCTTCAAAGATGAACCCCATACACATTTTAAAAATACATTATAGACACAATAAACATATGTATTTAAAATTAATTACCTTATGGAAATCATAAATATCATTTTAATCCATCACTCAGGATCCAAAGACTTAGGAACACCTCAACAAAAATCTTACTCAAAACTATCATTTTGTGTAGAACCTAGTCATTAACAATTTGATCTCAACCATTATCATGGGATATTTTAAAAACTAAAAATGAATGTATAATATCCAATTTAATATATAATACACCATAAAAATCTTTTTAAAATTTAAAATTGGTCATAATGACATAGGAAAATCAATCTCACTAGCACATAGAAAACTTCTAAAGACCCAAAAACATAGTCTTGATGAATGTTGTTTTAAAATATATTAAGGATAATTCAAAGTATTATTATGTTAATTAATAGTTATTATGTGACCTATATAACATAATACAATAGATATTTCATAATATTTAGTGTTAACCATTGGTCTTGCAGACCAATTTGTTAAGTTTCTCTTTCACAGTTCTTACACTTCTAGATAAGCCAGTTTAGATTTCATATTTCAAATTATTAAAATAACTCTCAAAATTATATAAATAAAAAATAATATTAATTATATTCATCTTAAAAGTGCATATATCCTCTAAATCATCACTCTCACTTAGTTACTCAGAGTTATCATTCTGCCTTGTGAACGATTCATGATGATCTTACATTACAACACCTATGTAGACATAGTAGATAAATAAAAATTAATGAATATTATCCTTACATATCTTTATAAAATTTACAAACATAAATATATATATATATATATATATATATATATATATATATATACATATATATAAAGTCTAATGGTAAATATGGGATATGTAAACCAATATCTAAACCTTATACTTTCACTATCTCATCTTCACTAGCTAGATCATCTTATGAATAACATTTTCAACATTTTTAATGATCTAAAAAACATATAAACAATATGTAAATGTGTTATATGTATTTAAAAACATCCTCCTAAAATTTTATCCATCCCTAATCCAGTTCAACCCATCCCTAATCTCATTCTCAATTTTGCCTCATTTTCTCATTAACCTCCTCACTAGGCCTTTTTAGAGATAGGCCAACTTCTATGACTATTTTAACATATTTTAATTCTATAAATTACGTATAAATAACAATTTGAATCATACATAAGTCTCAAGATTTAACCTTCATCCATTTTCATACTTGACTTAGTCAAATCTACCTTTTATACAAACGTTTTGAGACACAAAGGATTTCCTATAGCTTTCACTCACTCTTCTGATAGACCAATTCCACTTGGAGAAAATTTGGAGAGTCTTATACATGTTGAAATCATAAAATTAGGTCAAATAAACCATTATAATCCATTTACAATAATATCTTTTATATCAGGTCATTATGAGGGTTTTATACTAGTTTCCATTCTTAACATATGTTTATAAATCTCTACCCATAAAGCTAGTTCCTAATTCTTGGAAAAATAATTTAGGACCATTTAACATATTTACCTAAGATCTTATATTCCCATGAAATATCCACACATGCCAACAAGCATCAAAAAGTCCTTCTCAGGTCTAAAATTCCTCATGTTAGCACTTAAGAGACCTTAACTTCACTTTTTATGATTTTTTATTCAATTCAAGATTGAAACTTCATGAGCACTCTTGAAACATAATTTCAAAAGTCAATAAATAATCACATGATCTAATAATCCTCAAAAATTGATCATGATACCTCATTCTTCCACATAGGGTCTTAAGACTAGGTCCATGAGAAGACCACTAAAGAACTTACTTATTTGGCTCACTCTGAGAGTGATGTGATTGACTCAACACCTTTCTCACATGATATAATACTACATTATACAAATTCAAGCTCATATGCATCCATATCACCACCATCATTCTTCTGCAAGCCATTTTCATGTTTAAGGACTAGTCCATCACACAGACCTACTAGACACCATACCACTTTGAGATCTTCAAGACACATAATATAGATCACTACTCATCTATAGATATATAAGATAGGATCCATAACAACTCACATCATTCTCCTTTGACCAAGTCTCCTTAGATCATATAGGTCACTACCTAAGACAAAAATAGCCTTATTTGAACATAAAAGACATGAAGATAATTTATCTCTATGAAGTCATTAAGATTTGAATATCTTCACCAAAGATATGAAACTTTTACTGCATTAAACAACCCCAAATTAGTTTATTAACTCATTTCACCATACCTTATTATCACTCAAAGTCATATAAACAATATCAAATAATCAACCTCATATTAATGACCGTAACGACCTTCATGTGAACCAAAACTTAACCTTAGACTTCCTTTGACATCAATGACCTTAGGAATATGAAATTAAGGACAACTCTCATCTTACTTATCCTTATTGACATCAATGAAAGTGCACAAACACATGAAATAAATGACATCTTTCAGCACAATAAATATTTTAATGGGAATAAAATGAGTTTCCTCATCCACATGATTACATACAAAGTTATATTTTTAATTGAAAACATTCATATTAACCATGCCCTTTCCTCTTATAAAATGTACAAACTATTCATATGTTCTGAAAGAGAATTAGGATGTGACTAAGACTATATTTTAGAAGAAGAGGTAATTTTTTTAAAATACTAATTAATGTGTTCCTTAGAAGAAGGATTAAAATATTTGTGTTGATATGAAGAATAAGTCAGTCTAGTCCTAGAATAAGTTGAGCAAGGAAACAGAGTGAGTATATGTTGATCAAAAATATTTCCTTAAAAATGTGTGCTTAATTTAAAGCTACATCCAACATCTCCACTATAGTGTATTTCAAATCTCTAAATAAATGAGACAAAATCCCATTTTTTAATTAGTTTATTAGGATGAGTGCATCATCCTTCACTATATGCATTACACCTAAACAAATGAACTAAAAGATTTAGTATCAATAGAAATATTAGGACCATGATGTTATTTTAACCATTTTATGTACATGTCAACATCATATGAATATGGTTAGAAATTCATTTTCAATGCTTCTATAGAGCATCCCAAGTGGTTATGCTATTTTTATTGGTTTATTTTTCTATGATCAAGAGCTTGGAAACACCTAAAATTTTAAATTTAGCATGTGTTGGCATGTTACTATACTCAAACTAGCATTCCATGTCCATATTACAAGTGTCTAAGATGTAATTATCCTATCTCATAGAGAAAGATCTCAACATTGGTTTATTTCTTTAATTCAAGAATATTTGATCTCATTGACTTTGTCAAGAACACATTGCCAAGTTGGATCATGTGTTAATAAACTATGGGGTTCAATATTGATCTTATGAAGGATGGTTATAATTACTAGTGATAATGACATAAGGGTACAAGTTTTATTCTTTGTCAATCATGCACCCTATTACAAGAAAAATGTGACCTTAGTAATAAATTATCATCCATTTTGGAAGCATAATTTTTACCTAGATCCATTTGAAGGTTTTGATTGTGTGGATTGTCAAATATAATTTTAGTACACCTTTTTCTCAAAAAAAAACTTGAAATCATCTTATTCTCATATATGATACCAATTTTAGACATAAAATTTAAAATCATTGGTAGGGATAGCTTATTTGCATTGATTTACTGATTATTTTATGTGAGTGTGATTAAATATGATATTGTGTTATGTTGATTGATTTGAATACTTGTAACATTATGGAAATAACTGTGTGTACCATGTGTTGATAAAATAGTTTCAACATATTTTTATGCATTCAAAATTTGTAATAGTGTTTGATATTTATCATAAATTTTTGATCAGTATGTTGTTACAAATCATGATTATTAGTTTCAATAATGATGATATATCTTTTTTGCAAAAATTCTTGTATTTGAAAATTGGCTCATGTCTTGGTTATATATTTGAATCTCCTTGTAACATATTCTATCATTTAATTTTTAAAATTTTATACTCAAATATTGTGTGCTCAAATTTTTTGAATATGTCACTAACATAAAAGGACATTTCATAAGCATGCCAAAATCTACAATTGCATGAAATTTACCACTAGTAGTGGATTTAAAGAATATTTGAACAATTCAATACAATTTATAAATGGTAATGCTATCATATATATGAAGTAATCTTACATTTGGACAATTTTAACACATAAATATTAACACAAAAAATAATCAGACTTTTAATACTCAACAATGCAATTCAAATCAATCAAATTATTTTATTCAATGATATAAATTACAATATATGTTCAATTTTACTACTCCATCTTAGGATTCAATCTTCAACTTAAATTCCTTAAATCTATCAAATTATAAAAAATCCTAAAGACTCTCTCACATGTTTATCTACTAGTGAATTGTTATATCTCACACACAACTCACATTATTTTATGCTCACCTAAATATAAAAACACATACAATTGTATATGTTATTAAATGTGAACTCTAAATTATTAACATTCTCTCACTTAGTTTGAACATGGTATAAAATAAACATATCTTCATGATGCTACTCTATAAAAAATTGCTTAGACCTCAACTTTTCTCTTCACCCTCATGAATATGTAGTCATAGAGCTAAATTTTGTTGGATTATTCCTATCTCCTAGGTTCCCAAATTCCAAATATGTAGGATCACTAGATATTTCAAGCTATCTAGACAACCATCCATTTTTATCTTATCTCAAAATCTTATCCTTCCCTTGAAGAGTGCATCTTTGTAATAATCCCCTTTAGTAGATCTCAAGATGGGTTTATTCAACACACAATAGAAACATGAAAATAATGAAAAATAAAAAATGATAAAATACATGCAACTAATACATAAATTGGCCCTATCACTAGTCGATAACAAGAGGATGTTGAAAGTCCTCCTACTTTTGTTGCCTCTAACCTCCTATTTGATGCTACTTTATTATAAAAATTGACATCAAGACTCAAATTAATATTTTATTTGATAATAAATCCCCCCATAAGATTAACATATTTGACATAAGGACATTCATTACCCTAAAAATATATTTTGTTACAAAAATATTTTATAATTAATTTGTCGACATAAAGATGACACATATTTGTTAAATTTTTTTGACACTTTAAATGATAGAAAATGACTATACATAAAATTACAAAGCCACATATAGAAAACTATAATTTTTTTATAATTTTATAGACTCATTATTGACTAAAAAAACTTGCTATTCATCTAAAACACATTGTGCTTCATCTTATAACTAAAAGATACTATTTAAAAACATACCTTTAATAATATTCTTAAAACCTAAAACTAGACTTTAAATGCATTAAGAATTAGAAATTTATACTTATATTAAACATTGACATATATACAAATTTTTAATATGGAACAAAAATTTTAAACATTGAACTAAACACAAACCATATAGCTAATTACTATTATAATAGTGGGTAGTGTGATGGAAATGGTCAACAGGTGGTAGATTTGGTTGTTACAATGGAAAACCGATGTAGTAGTTTTGGAGTTCTATGTTAAAAACCTTGTTGGAAACATGTTGGAAGAGGAAAAATTTATATATCATATCTATATGTGGATATTGAAAAATATTACATAATTAAATGTTATCTCTAAGAGTTACATGAGTTTTGGAAATAACATCTCCTTCTATTACATTCATAGAGTACCTATAGGAATCAAACTTGTCATAAATTTTAGATCTTAGTAGTATATCATGAAAACCTAAGTTAAGATTAAACCAATTTAGTGTTTGTAAAACATGAAATCTCACCCATAGCCCAACACTTATAATTATTATGAAAATCTATGATACAACCTAGTTGTAAACTTATTTTTTTTAAATAGAGAGAAATAATCCAATTGAATATCTCAAGTTCTAAGAACCCATAAAAATAGTTTTAGTTCATAAATTATCCACTATTGTTTGAGATAAATGAAATATATATGATCCAAATAGGATAAAATATAATGTAATATGTTTAAAAATAGAACCAATGAAAATCTGAGATGTCGATGTAAAAATTTGATTGAGAAATAGACAAATAAATATATGCACTTCTCTTTTCATCTTTTTATCACTATATTGGGTGTTGAATATGCTATAGGATAAATATCCTAGTAAAACACACAAAATAACTAGCTATATACTCTCTCCCAAAAAACAAATCTCATACGGGGGAAACCAAGAATCATTGTATAGTTATGCCCTAGCTTGATACTCATAAATTCATACCCTTGTAGGACTAACCTTGCTCTGATATGAAATATTATATTTGGAAAAGGTTAAAAAATAAATATTAACACACAAATCACTCATAATTTTAATAATCAACAACAAAATAGAATTCAATCACTTTTTTATTCAATGCAAGAGCTTACAATATATAGACATTTGTACTCCATCTTAGGAGTCAAAATTCATCTTGAATTCCCTAAATGTCTCAAATTGTAACAAATATTAAAGCCTCTCTCACAAGATTTTATAATAATGAGTTGTTATATCTCACATAAAAATTAAATTATTTTATGTTCACCTTAATATAAAAACATAAACAAATATCTATGTTCCTAAATTTGAATACTAATTTCTTAACAAGGTGGTAACATTGTTCATAAGGAATTAGTGAGTAACTTATGTATTGATTGTTACCTAAATTTAAACCTAAAACATTATCATTATTTTTTGTTACCATTGATCATGAATGTTTAAGGTTAATATTATTCATTTTAATGGTTGATAATGTTGGAAATAAATGAAGTTTTTTGACATGGAATTAAAGGTGGTTGTGGAAGTTTTTGCATGAGATCACTTTGGCATTTTAATATATAAAACACTAAGATATTTAGATATATAAAGTCACATAATACATTTCATATACACTTTCAAGTTTAAATAAATGTAACTTATGAGTTGTTTGAATTGAATGCTAAGGTGGTAATGAATTTCACAAGTGTACATGACAATATTGGTATTTAATGTTGTGTCCTTACCTTATTTTGAGTTCTTAGAGGTTTCATTGGAATAAATTTAGTAGAAATTTGGTATAAGTTTAAAATGTATATCTAAATAGTTCATGGTATATTTAAATTTAATTTTGTAGACCAGTATGTTAGATTCCACCTTCCTCTATCTTCGCAGACATGTCACCTAGCTGCATTAATGGTTGATCTTGGAAAACCACACCACCATAAAATGTTTTATTTTCATCATCCAAGATCCATTTTATGAAGGTTGTTGTGGAAGATAATATATTCAAATTCCATATTTGATTTGGATAAAGAGATTTTCAATAAAAAAATATTTCATTTTTGTACACAATGGTGGCATATATGTCAATAAATTTTTCATTGGTTTTTTGTTGATTAAAATACATTTTTAGTAAGTAGAGTCCATGGTTTCACATTTTTTCTACGCATGAAAACTTCTTTATTATATAAAAGTTGTATTAATTTAAATTGATAATAAAATTTATGCATTAAAATGAGGATCTTTCATGAAAAAAAGTTAATTTCACAAACAAGTTTATGCATTCATCCTTTCTTGTGGTTGGTCTTTAAAAAAAAATGAACTTGTTTTATGTACATGCACATTTATTTTTGCCCTTGAGATTTAATGAAATATTTTTATGCATGTTATATTTTAGTGTAGGTATTTATTTTCCTTCTATATATTTATTTGTTTTATTCCTACACACTGGATTATTCCTCCACTTGAGTTAGCTTGATTAGGTGTACTTAGATATAGGAAATTACTCTTATTCCTTATCATTTGATAGTATATGTTACTTTTTGATTGGTCATTTTAGACTTACGAGTTACATGCCTATTCTAGGCATTTTTGATCATTCATGGATGAGTTACACATTACTCTCCTATTTTTACATCTCTTTGTGAGTTATTCCATATTTGAGTGTGTTGGATGATTTATCTTGATTTATGTAATATTCTCTTTATTTTTGTTGCTTATAATAATTTCTATACAATAATTTTAATCTCACTTACATAATATGTGTATTTCATAGAAACAAATATCCTATCTAATGTTATGATGTGGTATTAGAGTGCCAATCTAGTTTATTAATTGTCTAATTTGTTATTTGTTATTAGTTATTTAGAAAACATGAGTTTATAGTGTTTGGAAGGATCATATATAGTTATTACTACTACTGAATCTCTTTACCATTTATGGAAACACCTTACAGTCTCAACATGATATTTTGTGTGGATGTCTACTATAGGAGTGACATTTTGTTGTCATACTCAACCACCAGAATAAATATTATGAATAATTTAGAATAATACCTCTATGTTGTTGATCAATGTCCTTTGGATGAGATTTCACTCAACTTTTTGTTTTGCATCCTCCATTGGTATGTAACTAATAGAATATTTTTGGTTCAAAACCATGTGCTCCCTTTTTACATCTCTTAAGTAGCATAAAACCCTTGTTGTAGTCTTAGTGACACATGTTTTTTTTCTACTAATGGTGCCTTCTAAACTCTTGGAAGACTTTCTACTTGAATGTTAAAGCTCATCTACATCCTACAAGGATGTTTTTGACCTATTGTTGGAATGATGAAGCTCATTTATGGATTAAAATGATGTTTTGGACCTATTACTAGAATTTTTAACATCATCCACAACCTACAAGGATGTTTTGGACCTATTACTAGAATAATAAATCTCATCCATGGCTTGAAAAGATGTTTTAGACACGCTACTTGAACATTGAAACTCATTCATGTCCTGCAAGGAGTTTTCAACTTATTACTAAAATATTGAAGCTCATATACAACCTATAAGGATGTTTTGGACTTACTACTAGAGTTATTAAGCTCATCCATAGCCTACAAGGATGTTTTGGACCATCTACTAGAACATCCACATCTTGAAAGGGTTTTTTGAGTCATTCCAGGCCTCATTGTGTTTTTTCTTCTCCTCCAAAACTAAAGACCTCACTTTCATTATATTCTTAAACCTACTAAAGGTATATTTGAGATGTTCCATCCCTTTCATTAACATACCAAGATAATATTCATCCTCATTCTCAATGGTGGTGGAATTTGTACTTCTTCATTCCCATCTAAGTCAAAATTTAAATATTTATTCCCTAAAAATTTTAAAATTTTGTTTTATTAATTATTGTTTTTAATAACTAGTTATTTTTCCATTTAGGTTTAATTATTTCCATTTAATTACACATGTGGGTGCATAGGTGGAGTGTTTAAGACTTAAAACTTGTTTGGAGATGTCAAGAGTTCAATTCTTATTTCAACACATCTAGCAAGACTAGGTATACTATTTTTTTTAGTCATGAGAATTTAAAATTTATGTAATTTTAATTAAAATAGGCCATTAATAGCTTGAAACATAATAACATTATGACTTATGATAGAAAACTCGAAATGAAGTTCTATTTTTCCAAAAGTGTTTATTTTTTTGTGTTTTTTGTCATTGGAATAGTCTATTTGATAAATGCACTAAAATTATAAAGTGCCAAATATGGGGGTGGGTGTTGTAGTGCATGTTCTTTTTCTTACACATTTTTATCATGGATTTATAGTCATTTAAACTTCTCAATGCATTCAACTATCATTAATGGAAAAAAAATGTGCACTTGGCACTATAAAAATAAGGATTCTACAGGATAACTATGAACAAGTAAATTAAAATTATATTAGATGCAGATAAAAATAAATGGTTTAATAGATGTGAAAAAATGCATGGTTGTATTCATTTGTTTATTTCTCTTGACTTATGTTTTCACATTAAATATGGTAAAATACCTAATGAAGTATGGAACACATTCCAAGAACTCTTTGAGAAGCTTGACATGATGAGAGGTCATGAATTGGAGAATGAGCTCATCAGTTTGAGTCCATGTGACTTTGACACACTATAGTATTTCTTCACCTCATTTAAATCTCCAAAGTTGTAGTTAAAATAATGTGATATAAATAATAAAGATGATCAAATTATTATGTAAATTATCTTCAAATTGGGTCTATATGACTCTATGTTTGTATCCACTTTCCATGTCACAAAAATTTCTCTTGGTACAACATAGAAGATGCCTTCTCTAGATACATTCATGTTTGACTTGACCTAAGAGCAAGATAAGTTGATTCATATGGGCATAGTAAAGTCCTCAAAACCTAAAACATTAGTTGATAGGAATGGAAAATAGAAGGATTCAAATAACGAAGATAAGAAATAGAATAAAAAATGAACAATAAAAGGATTTAAAAAATCCCACCTCCAAATTAGCCAATGAGACCTCCTCTCATAGTGTTAAGCCTAAGAAAGAGAGAGCCGTGTGTGGATATTGCATAGGCAAGCATAATGAAAAAAATGTATGAAGAAATAAATTAAACACCCAGAAAGCTTTATTTAGAAGAACAATATAGGCATTTTTAAGTCTATCAAACCATATTCATCCACCCATAGAATCCTCCACAATAAACAACAATGGTAAAAAAATTGATAAATAAAAAGGTGAGAAAAAATTGAAAGGTAGGGCCTTATTTATAGTTATACCTATAACTCCTGCATGCGTCATTGACTCTAGAGCATCACATCACATGGATTTTCATAGATTGTGTTCACTTCTTTAGGACCATGTGACATGTTCACTATTCATTCAGGTGATGACACTTCTACATCAATTTTTGGGAGAGGGTCTATTGAAGTGAGTGGATGAACATTAAATAATGTTCCCATTCCTTCACTTTCAACTAATATCCTATTAGTTTACATATTACTCGCTTTGGTCTGAGCATGTGAGTTGAGTTCACTCTAAATTTAGTGTAAGTCAGAGAGTTTCATAGTTATAATATATTGGTAGTGGGATCAATCAGTCATTAAACATGACTATATAACTCATTACACTTTGTTCCTAAATCTCCTTCATATTTTTCTTCAATATACTCACATAGACTTGATGATATTTTTGAACTTGGGCTCATATCTGATATTGGGGACTATTCATCTAGTATGCATGACTATAGTGTTGATGGGGACACACTTCCACCATCTTCTTATCAAGTTACATATATTAAGGAGTTATTTATTGAGTCACCTACTCTTGGTCTATGGTAAGTAGGTATATTGATTTAGGACTCATCAGACACTGGATAGTCTTCTACATAGTTACAAATCATTCCACATTATCTTTTTGTCTTTGCTTTAGATACACCATCATTACATGGAGAATTTAGTCCATTTACTATACATGAGGATCATAGTTCCTTTTATAGGGACCACACCTTGGTTGTATATCCATTATGAATTTAGCAAACACATTCACTATTCTAAGGTGATACACTCTTAACTACATATACCACTGATCTAAAGTCACTCCAAAGAGCTCCTTTGTAGGATACAGGGTGGCTATAGACAATTATAGCTTCTAGTGCAAATTTTGAACCCTTTCTTCTTTTTTTCATTATTTTGGGGAGGAATTTTTTTCCTATGGGTTTTCTCATTTTCTCCACTTCATGAGTTAATTTGTACCGCATCAGGCCTTGTTTTTGGGATCTATTTATCATACCCAACTAATTCTTGGTTATGAAAGGTGTTAGCATAGGTATTTATTTTCTTTATATTTTTAATTTAGATTATTTATACACACATGTATTATTCCTCCACTTTATTTAGATTGATTAGGTGTACTTAGATATAGGGAGTTACTCTTGTTTCTTATCATTGGCTAGTGGATGTTATTGGAAATATGATTCTCATTGATGTCAAAAGGGACATTCAGAGCATATAATTAATGCTCAAGGATGAATATGGTGATCATGGTGATCCTATCAAAGGTCAAGGATGATGGGAATTCTTGTGTGCATGAATGGAATTCATTTGATTCTTCATAATGATCTTTTAGACATTTTGGGTTGAGAAAGGAAAAGATAAGTAAGCAATTTTATAATGCCATAAATTACAAATAATAAGGCTTCAAGTCCAATTCAATGTTTGGATAGAATATACTATGAAAGAGGAACAAATGCATCAATTTATAGGTCATGTGACTAAGCATAACAAGAGTTATGTAGGTGTAAAGTTAGCCTTCTAGGTAAAATCAAATGGTCTCCATACTTAGATAAAATGAGCATAAGGTCATGCAAAGTTGTCATGCTTTTACAAAGATCATCTATAGACATTTGTAAAGGAAACAAATATTAGATATATTATGGGTTTTTCATAAACATTCTAGAGATATGATCCATAGGTTCAACTAAGAAGGAATGAGCTCAAAATTAATTTATCTTTGCTCTTGGACTAGATAGTGTTTTCTCAATAAAACCTTAAGGCATTAAGTGATGGTGATTGGTTATAGCCTAGACCCAATAGTTTAATTTATAACTTAAGCCTTTGTCATTGTTATGAAACTGGCCCCTCAACCTAGGAATTACTAGCTCAAGCAATGATCAAAAGACTTAATATTTATTAAGTCTTAGACTTTATATTATGTCTGAGTTTGATCAATGGTTATCACTTCATCACACACAAAAAATCCAATGAAGTGAAGCAAAGTCTAATTGTTAAAAGGACCTTTGAGTTAGCATGTAAGTGAAAAGTGTCATAATCCTAGAGCTTAGATAGTTAATCTATGGTGTGGTTTAAATTTAAAAGGTCAACAAGAAATGCAAGGATGTCAAATGTCTCAATAGTGAGAACTAACAACTATGCATAGAAGGCACACACTTACGCCAAGTGTCATATCCTTGAGGGTTAGATAGAGATAAAGATCAAGCTTCTTAGAAGATTTGATTATTAGTAGATGATCATATAAATGTGATCTAATGGAGTGATTAGACTCAAATGGAATAAAGTGATCGATATTTATCAACATAGTGGTAAGTTAAAAAGCAAGCATGTTCAAGAAGATTGATGGAGAGAAAGTGATCCAAAGATATAGAAAGCAATGAGATGAGGTCACAGTGTCAACATTTAATGACCAAGTCAAGGTAAAGTTCATGAAATTTTAAAGATATGATGACATGTCGGAGCTAGGATCTGGAGATTGAAGAACATGTTTTAAAGAGTAGAAAATTAAAGTTTAGTAGTATACAGAGATCTGATAGAACAAGAGAGATTAGAGATGGTGTGAAGAAAGAGATCAAATGCTAGTATTTAAAGTGTTTATATTTAAATGGTCAAGTGGAGAAAAATGTAGGAACATGAAGGAACTTGTGTATAAGTTCTATATCTTGATATAGATAATGAGATTGATTGATCCATCTAATCAAATATATATTAAAGAGACTATGCATCAAAAATTGAGTCTAACAAATGCTATAGATAGTAAAGAGACTTATAATTATGGCATGATGCATAGAATCAATATGTGGGAAACATACAATCCAAGTAATATTGACCTAAAGTCTATAATTGGCATGAAGTGTTAAAGTCTGAGTGTGAAAACATTGAATATATGGAACCTTAGATCTATTTCTTATATATATATATGTATATATATATATATATATATGTATATATATATATATATGTATATATATATGTATATATATGTATATATATATATGTATATATATATATGTATATATATATATATGTGTGTGTGTATATATATATATATATATATGTGTGTGTATATAATATATATATATATATGTATATATATATGTATATATATATATGTATATATATATGTATATATGTATATATATATATATATATGTATATATATATATATATATATAGATATATGACATCTAGGACATAGGTATATGTGGTTGGAGTGATTGGAATTGTGTCAAATTAAAATATATAGACATAGAGGCAAACATGCAAAGAATATAAGCTACTATTAAAGAGTGTCAAACATAGATATATATAGACACATATATAGAGTGAAGAGTGACATGAAGTCTATTGAATAAAGATATATCCAGACATAGAGAGAGTGGTGTGGAGATGAATAAAGGCACAAAGAAATAATGTGAAGAGTATGAGCATGTTACATATTAGACTTTTAATAGAGAAAAGAGTTTGATTTATTTATGAATAAATGTTGTAATCTAGAGTTGTAGCTCCATAGATTTGATTGGTTAGTGCTATCAGATTAGCTGATTTTATGTGCTCAATTATGGGATTGACATCTCCTTAGGATTGGTGTCTTGAAATGTAACTAGTGAGGTTTTTCTAGTGAGGCTTGTATCTAGTGAGGCTTACAACCAGTAAGGTTTTTCCAAGTGAGGCATTGAATATGAGGTTAGATTAGAATAATATATTCTAGTATCTATTCTCACTATGGTTTATCCTTGTGGATTTTCCATATATAACTTTGGTGTCATGTGTATTTTATCTCGATATTTATCTTTTAATTTACATATACTTTTAAATTTTCTTTAAAAGGATGAAAGGACTAGTTTTAGTTGATCTATTGATTCACCCCCTCTCTTAGTAGATAGTTGTGTTCCAATAATTGGTATAAGATCCTAGAGTTCATTTGAATTAAGCTTAATTAACTTAGGTAGATCTTGGAATAGAGAACATAAATGGATAGTTAAGAAGGATCTTCATCAAATAAATCACCTCTCTTTGATGGATCTAACTATGCATTTTGAAGCATAAGAATGGAAGCATAGTTATCCTCATTAGGGTTTGATGTATGGATGATTGTATTAAATGGATATATAACCCCTGCTACAACTCCTACTGATCAAGATGATAGTAATGCATATTTGAGCAATGCCAAGGCAAAGAATGCTACTCTCTATGGATTATAATATATCATAGTTTGTCAAAGTGATGTATTATCAAGATACACAAGACATTTGGAAAAAATTGAAGAGCATTTATGAAGGTGATGAAAAGGTAAAGAAGGCCAAGCTAAAAACATATAGAGTCTAGTTTGAAAGTCTGAAAAATGGATGAAGAGGAGAAAATTGTAGACTACCTTCTTAGAGTAGATGAAATAGTTAATGTAATCAGAGGCCTTGGAGAAGAAATGAAATAATCAATCATTGTCAAAAATGTCCTAAGAATTTTTCCATTAAGGTATGATTCTAAAATCTCTATAATATAAGAAGCAAGAGATATAGATAAGCTCACTATAGATGAGTTACATTAAACCTTCACTACTTATGAGATGAGAATGAGAGAAGCAGATACTCCTATGAGATAAGTTTCATTTAAATCATCCAATAAATCAAAATCATAACCATCTACATTCAAATATTATGAGATTGATGAATAATAACTCAAATTTTTCAAAAAAAATTGAAAAGAGGATCTAAAAAGTACAAAGGTAAGTTACCCTTTAAATTATTTAACAATGGTAAGGTATGACATTTTTTTACTAAATGCCCTTATGAGAAAAAGGATAACTCTGAGCAAGAAGAAGATAGCAAAAGGATGAATCCCCACTATTCCAAAAGGATGAAATTCTTTAAAAATAAGAAAATATTATATATGAAAGAAGATAGTGACTCATTGGATGATAGTGATAGCTCAAATGATGATCATGACTATGCCTTTGCGGTTGAGGCAAATGAACCCCTGATCATGGAATTAGAATCAATTTATGTACATATAGATCAAGAAGAAGTTGAAGACTTTGATGAAGAAGAGGAAGGAGAAGTAGACCTTGAGTGTGAACTAATCTATGCTTTAGATGAGATTGATAAGATGAGAAAAGAAAACTCAAGGTAGAAAAAGATTAGACAAAAAGGAATTGAAAAAATGTCTAAAAGTCTTGAAATATCTAATTATATGATAGTAAACTTTAAGATTCAAGTTGAAGAGGTTGTAAGAATAAAAGATGTAATCAAAATTGAACTACAATTCAAATTTGATGAGTGAATGAGGGTAGAAGTATAGATAGTGGCTTTAAGAAAAGAGCTTGAAAAGACTAAAGAATAAATAGATAAAGTTATAAAGCTAAAAGGAGGATGAAATATTCTTGATGAATTGATCATCTCTTTAAATCCATCAAAAAATGTAAATCTAGTCTTGGTTATGAAAATGGGAATAGTCTCATAACTAGTACATCTTTTAAGTTATATGACAATTTCAAAGTAGAAGGATCAAGAGCAAAGAAAAGGAATCTCTACAAAAATTAAAAGACAAATAGTAGTACTGTTGATGAGAAGGATAAAGGAGAAAATAAGCCTTATGAAAGGAAGATGAATAATGAGTTCATCTCTATAAACTCAAGGAAGATATAAAAGACAAAGTAAGCTGATGCAAATGGTTACATAAGGGTAAGCAACTATAAAAAATAAGAGTTGAGAAAAACTCCCCATATGCACAAAGAAAAGTTATGACCAAGTACTCCTCATCTTTCTATGGTTATTATTATAGTTGTAATCGATTTGGTCATAAGACTAGTAAATCTAGAGTTGTACCTACAAGGAGAACTAACTTTGTAAGCAAAAAAATCATTTACAACCTTGGTAGATACAAATGTAATGTGATATAATTGTAATAATTTTCATCATAGCTAAATAATGTAGAACAATATTTGAAAGACCAAAAGTACAAAGTGTGATGAAAGGCATGCCTCCCAATGTGAACAAAAGTTCACAAGTCTCTAAAAAAGAGAAAAGTAAGCCCAAATAAACATATATGCAACCCAAGCATGTATGGAAAGTGAAAGATAAATACATGATGAAGAATGCTAGAAAGGTTAGAAAATGTCAAGAGATCACAATGTCTGCACGTGTTGAAAATGAGAAAAAAATCTCAAGGATAATTCCAAGGTGATGGCCAAGGATAGTTCTAAGGTATGTATAGATTCAAGTGAACATCCCACTATTGTCAAACAACTTTCATTCATGGAACATAATTTTTCTATGCCTAGTAATTAGATTCTAAGATGTAAGAAAGATTCATCATATGAAAAGGTATGTCATGAATCCATGCTATGTCCATGTATTTTTAATTGAAAGGAGAATATAATAGATGATGAGCATGTTAATTATCTTAATCTTAAGAAGAAGAAGAAGAAGAACTTAATGCACAAGACGACCAAGGAGGAGAAGGAATATGAGGAGTCATGGGAAAATCCTAGTTTCATATTATTGTAAGACATTGTGAATTAAGGTATCTCTATCTATGCTTCCTAAGAGACCCTTATTAGTGGAGAAGAAAGTGATGTGTGCTATAGATGTCAACTCGAGTAGGCTGTGATGATGAATTGATAAAACCAAGTCAAATGCTATGTTTACAGTGTCTATAGGGATAAAATGAGTGTTTTAATATGACATAAAAATATTATTAGAGTACAACTCATATATATATATATATATGGTCTACATATTAATCTGGCATAAGGGCTCTAATGCAATAAACTCTTGACATTGTGTATCTTGGGTTTGTGCAAATAAGTTGGGTCACCAAACTCAGAGATCATATGTAAAATGGTAGCATACATGTGTTAAATGATGTTAAGATGTGTTATAGGTAGTCCCTTGATGCAAAGATGGATCATAATGCAAGGGGAAGATAGATTGTTTAGTCTATTAGGATAAAGAAGGCTCAGAGTAGAAGAGATTTACAATTGGTCAGGTCCTAGGATCAGAAGATAATAAGAAAATGAGAGAGAAGGTAGTGTAGACACCTAAATAGTGTCTAACCCTTGGTCACTTCCCCCTTAGTCCATTCCTAACCCATTCCTAACAATTACTAATTTAAAATAATTAACTTATTTTGAATTAACCCCCCTCCTTAGACACATCACCCATGACACCTCGCCTGGGACACCTCGCCTTGGACTAATTCTCATCCTATGACTCACTCAAGATCTATTCCTAATTCTCTCTAACCGCCTAAAAAACTCTCGTGCGTATTTATCCCAAACCTCGACATTCTCCAATGGATAATGCACTTGGCAGATGAAAAATGGGCTTAGTGGCTCTTTCTACCCGTTCTAACTCTGCTGACGTCGGCCAAGTGTCGACCGACGCCGGCGGAATCACCGACGTTGGTTATACTTAACCCAATTTTTCAAACTCTTTGAGGATCCAAATCAGAAATCAACAAATCCCTAGAAGCAACTGAAGAATCCTAATCTTTGACCATCCGTCAAACTGCAAAATCTCTCAATCAAGCCTCCCACTCTCTCCCTCAGGTGCAGCAACTATTTTAGGTTCTCCATGCAAGCTACATCAACAGCAGGTACGGGAATCATCGGTAGCACATCTTCCACAAGGCATAGGTAAGTATACTATTTGTGTTTTTATTCTCTTTTCAGTTATTGCTTTCAAATAATATCTCCCTAGACCAGACTGTTAATCAACCTAGACCTGAATCTTGATTTATCCACCTCCCTATTTCTTTCGTCCTTTATCGGATCATACATTCTGCCCATTTAATCCTACTCTTAGACTCAGACCCCAGACCATTCAACCAAGCCCAAAACTTTGTCCACAGACCAAAACCCTAATCAGACTCTATCCACAGACCACTCAAATAAACCCAGACCCTGACCAAACTCTGTCCACGAACCACAGACTTAACCAGACTTCCTCCAAAGACCTTTGCCCCGACCGACGCCGGTCACTACCCCAACCAACATCGGCAGACTAACCGACATTGGCACCTTTACCAACCGACGCCGGTGACTATAACCAGTTTGACAGCTTCTCTCAAGTAAGTCCTTGCTTCTCTTTTTCATTCCATTTCTTTATCATTTCAATTATTTATCATTTCAGTTATTTATCAGACATTTCTTTTCATTGATTAGTGGGTTTATATCCCTTAAGAAAGTTTTCATACTTCTGGGATCAAGCTTTCACTTGACAACCCACCATCTATCCATTTAACACCTTCTTTTGTCTAAGCTTCTTTTCTTTGCAGGTGTCATTCCTCCACAGCCAAAGAGGAGTACTCACAGCGTCTGGATTACGGTGCGCAGACTATATCCAGGTACACATCAAGCCTTGACCATTCTTTCTTTAGTTTCTTTCCTTTGAAATTGAAAGCAAAATTTGAATAAAAACATTCTGGCACGCCCGGTGGGACCCCTTTAGGGCCTTCCTTGGGTTCCCTTTCTTCTTTGTTCATTTAGGTGCATTAGGCTTATTCCTCTTCATCTCATTTTTCTTTTCTAAAAAAAAAATCATAAGCAGGAAATAAAAAGAACTCTTTCTTACTTTTTCTTGCATTTCTAGACTAGTAAAAAAAAATCATTTTCTTCAACCCTTTCTCCCACTTGTCTTCATTCCAATTTAACATTTTGATTTGGGACTTTAAAACTTATTGCATTTCATTTCTTGCTTTCTTGCATCTTTCTAGTCCACACTTAGTAATTAATAAAATGCATATTGAATAAATCGTAGATCACTTGATGTTACACTACCAGACCACGTGCACTCAATAAAACATCAAACTCACTTGAGACAAGGCCCAACTAGGATTTCATCACCCAGCAGACAACCTTACCCAACCCGGCAATCCTACTTGGATTTCACCACCAAGGGGAGAGCCAACTCTGTTCTCTGGCAGAGTCTAAACTATAGTGAAAGTATATTTTGGCTAAGCGAAACTAGCTAACCACTGGAATCGTGAAGTGAGGGGAGCCTTGCTCCTTAGCACCAGGCCTGTACGGAAGCTAATACAAATTTTTGAGCGCCTTAACATACCTGAAACCATCTTTAGATTACCTATTCTAGGACCCTTCTTACAGCCAACTTCCTCAAACATCATATTAAGGCATAAGCCACACGATCTTAATAAAATTCTTTCTATGGATTTAATGCTAGGCTCTGTCTGTCATCATCATATTTTCTATTTTTATCTGTCTTTTTGAGCTGGTAAGGACGTCTTCTCTATTTCCAAAAACTTTTTTCTGAGTTTCTAGAAAACACAGTAACCGACATCGGCCCTGTAACCGACGTCGACAACTTTTTTGTACTGGCATCTGTCATCTGACCGACATCAGCATTATTATTCATCGACATCAGTTTTTATACCGACATCGGTCTCTATCTATTTTCTTTTTTCCAAAAATAGCAAGCTTAAAATCCAACTTTTTGACTGTCTAAACATCCATTCTGGTTTTCTGAGACTGACAGAACACAGTTTTCTGAAACCTGATCCTTTCTTGCCTTGAATGGTTTTGACACGCAGTCAAACCAAGGCCCTTCTTGACCACGTTAGCCAACAACCGCTTCCATCTTCACCATCTATAACCAGTCCTACAATGGAGTTCAACTCAGAGACTGAAATAACTCCCACTCGCCCAACCCCGCCTCAAACTCCTATCATCCCAGAAGGGGACCAAGACTTTGCACGATTCTTGGACCTTAATGTCAAAGCCTTACAACACTATCTCGCGAATAGCCAAACGCGTGACTCCCTGGGCAATCCAATCTATGGGATGCCGACTTTCTTAGTTGACACAAGCATCACATCAACTGTGCCTACAATTCAGCCACTAGACAATACCTCCACCAATAACCCAACTGTGTCTTACCTTCAAAACGTAACCTCTCCATCTAAACCTACCTCCATGGGGGTTTCAATAATCCCTCAACCTCAAGTCACTCAACCAAACCCCACACCTTTCCAAAACTTACTAGTCTCTATCCCCCCTACTCTTGCACCTATAAACACAAGAGTAACCGTTTACCCATCAACAAGCGTAGCCACGCCTCAACCATCCTTGACGGCCCCTATCCAACTTGTGCCAACCAACCCCATAACATAAGTGCCCTTGGCTCCAACTTTTGCTCCCATAACCAGCTATCCATATGTTGCGTCTATGCAACCATCCACGTCATACGCCCCTCCAAATATCTTTCAAGCACCTTATAATCTAGGGGGTGCTCCACCAACCAATCTGTCAGCAGACATTATCGAAATGCTGATGGATAAAATGTCTAGCTTAGAGACTTGTGTTTTTGGCTCACACAATGCTCTCTCATACGAGCAAATTGGCAATGAGCCTATTCATCCTTCCATTCCAATTAGACCATACCCCAACCAGTGGGAGCTTCCCAAATTTTCTCACTTTCAAAGCAAGGGAGACCCACAGCAACACTTACAGGCATTTAGACATGCCTGTTACCTTATCACCCATGATGACGCATTACTCTTGCACACATTTCCCATGTCCCTTTCTGGCACTGTGCTTGACTGGTACAGCTCCATTGCCAGCCATTCCCTCTTTACATTTACACAACTGGCCCAGCTATTTCTTGACCACTTCTCCATTAATATCACCAAGAAGGTCTCGATCACAGACCTTTACACTATCTGCCAATTGGAGGATGAATCAGTAGCTGACTTTATTGCTCGCTGGAGAGGCCTCATCAATCAACTCTCCTTTTCCCTACCTCAAACTGAACTTATTGAACTATTCTCATGAGCTTACGCCAAACACATTTCTTCCACTTTAAGGGTTTAGACCTTTTGTACCTTTGACGAAGCCTTCACGATGGCCCGTAAACTTGAATTACGTGTCATCGAGGAGAACAAAGTCAAGTTGCGGAGCAAGAACCCCAACTCTAAGACTAATGACTCTTCCTCTTCTAAGCCTTCATCGTCAAATCCTAAGTCTAAAGCTTCAGCTAACGCTATGGCCATTAGACCTTCATCCTTTCCATCCAATCAACCTGAACCATCAACATCTCAGAGCGCCACCCATCAATTCCAGCAAAGATACGTGCAAAGACAATATACTCCTCTTGGAGAATTTTATGTGTCTATACTAGAAAAGCTTGTTAAACAGGGGATTCTCAACCTTCCCCAAATTCGACCACCGCCACAATTTGATCCCTCACGTGCCATCCCTGCGTGGTATAGGAAAAATGACTTCTGTAATTTCCACCGGGTCAAAGGTCATGACACGGGAAACTGTAAAACCTTCAAAAACATAGTCTAGGACATGCTTGAAAAGGGGGAGCTTGTTCTAGATAATCCTAATGCTCCTCCAAACCAGGGCATCGACATATTCAAGCAACCATTCCCCAACCATCCACTGACCCAAAATAATGTCCAGACCTTAATTGACAACACGCATGAACATAATATTCGAACGTTCAATACGGTCTCGCCCTTCATCACCAACCAACCTCAAGAGGTTAACCCATCTACCAGTCCATCACGTGTGGACGAACCTCTTTCCCCTGTCAATTCTCCATCAACCTCTCTCATCTTGGAGGATGCCTCAACCTTACCGATGTTGCCGGTCTCACCATCCTCCTTTCTTCTACTTATGGAGGACCTGACCTTACCTACTCCTCGACCACAAGTGGAGGGCACCATAATCCCTGCCCTTTACCCACTTGAGGAGTCACACTCTCCCGTTCCTTCTCCACCAAGAAAAGAACCTGATTCTCCATCTTCCTCGACCAACGATAATCCAACTATAACTCCCACACACCTTGGGTCCAAAACTATTACCACACCTAACACATCTTCTCAAGGATCCCAACCTCATCCAACATCCTCCCAACCATTTTCTCGACTAGTGGAGAAATTAGAACTTCTCCCTTCAAGGAAAGTGGAGCATCGGGGATTGTGGGAACATCTTAAAGTTCTTCAACATTCCTGTGCCCTCTCGTCTCATGCTGCCAATCCACCCAAGGCACCCAAGACTCTAAACAAAGACCAAATTCCCGCTTCTAAACCTGCAGCTACTCAATCCAAACCAATCAAGCCACTTGGCATTCGCCCTCTCTCTACCCTCACTCACCCGCAAGTGAAGGTGGACTTGAACCAAACCTTGACTAAAGGTAGTCTTCCAATCAAGTCAAAGAAGACTGCCAGACCACAGTAGTGAACCCCTCCTCCACCCTCAACATTACCCTCCATCTTAGGACCTCATCCTTCTACCTTACTCGGCGTGCTTCCTACTCCGTCTCTTAACCAACACAAATTGCCTCCATTACTTCCTTCGCCAACCACAAGTCAACCCTCTCTCAAAAATTTGCCACCTCTCACAAAGAAAGTGCCGTCTTCACCTGTTATCGCACCACCAACCCAAAAGGTGGTACGAAAACCTTCTTCAGCATCCCCCAAGCAGAAGTCACCAGTGCATCATGCATCAACAACCACAGACCCCTTAGTAGGTTTGTATGCTTTAATATTACGCCAACTTTTGCAAACTTCTAGCATTACCCTTCCTTCCATCAAGCCATTCCAACCTCTCAGGTCAAAACCATCTTGGTTCGATGATACAAAGATTTGTTTATACCATCGCACGCCAGGACACGATACCGAGACCTGTTGTGCCCTCAGGGTAGTTGTTCACTGCTATATGGAGAAAGACACTCTTCTCCTTGAGGACACTCTTGACGAACCCTTGACACCTTCCCATCTAACCCCATCAACCACATCAACATCTCACTAGCAGACCATAACCCCTTCTTCACCTACCATCTTTGAAATCAACGCCATTCATGTAACCACTAGGTCATAGAAGGACAAGGCGAAATAAAAAGCTGATATTCTTTGGACCTATCCTTTTGTCCAAGCATCTCAACCACCTAAACCCAATATTTCCATCTTAGGTGCATCCCAACCCACTTCTTCAGAGGCAATCACAGAATCTATGATAAAACAACTTCACCAAACGCCTGTGAAGATGACCCTATATGACCTTATCCAAAGTTCTCCCCAACATCGCCAGGATTTAATCAAAGCCCTACAGGTAGCAGAAGTCCAACCTAAAGACCCTCAACCACTTGCTGCCTTAGTCCATTCTTTATCCCCCGTCACCTCCATCACTTTCAGTAATTCTGAGATTCCAACCTCTACCGTGGAAGATCAGGACGTTGCCCTTTTCATCACAGCCAACGTTGATCGAACCCATATTAAACGAGTTATGATTGATGGGGGCGCTAGCATTAATATCATTTCCTCTCATGCCTTTGACCAATTGGCCCTTCCCAAGAATTGCGTATCGAAAACTGACGCAATCCTTAGATCATTTAATGACACAACCGTTGACACTATCAGCACTGTTGTCCTCCATATCCACGTTGGTCCATGTATAATCCCAGAGCTCTTCTACATCATTAAAGGAGAGTTCCAATATAACATCCTCTTAGGGAAACCCTGGATCCATGCCATGGCTTGCGTCCCTTCAACACTTCACCGTTGTATCAATTTTGAACATGACAAACAAGTCCATGTCATTCCCGCTGACCCATCCCCTTTTAAGACTTGTAACACGACCTATAGCCCAAACGACATTCTTATCCCACTCAAGGCATCCACCCAACCATCGCCTCCATCTGCAGAAGCGTCAACTAGTACACAAACAGCGGTTGCCACCACATCATCTTCTCAATTAACAACCAAGGACCCCATGGACGACATCTTCCAAAGACTTTCACTAGGGGAATATCACCTCCTAACTCTAGACATGTTCTAGACTCCTCAAGAGTATGGACAACTTCATCAAAACCCAAACTATGACTACTGGATCGGAATGGTCATTCCTTATGGTCCTCCTAGCCTTCGCACCAATCTCGTCTATGGGGGGCTGGATCAAGCTCCTACTGAATCAAATCCTTCCTCCTCACCTCAAATATTCACATCTGATTTCTCCTTTCTTAGCAATCCCACCTTTGCACATACCTACCTTTATAGGTGTGCATGGAAGGGTTTTGGCTTTGGACGTTACGAACAAGGCTCCCATCAGCCTGTTGAAACACCCAATGACGATAATGCAAAGAAACGGTATGGACTGGGTTTCCAAGAACCCACTGAGGCTTCCACAAACCTTTCCCCTGAACTAACCATCAACCAATTTCTTCTAGACTCGCCTATTCTTCCATCCTCACCTATGGAGTCGGTGGTTTCCATCCCTCCTAGTTTTTTTTGCATAAACACCATCTGCTTGGAACCCCTAACCTATCAGCTCAACGGGATTCCCAAGTCTCTTCCTCTCATTTATCCTAACATGATAGACGATGAATCATCAACCATCAACACAGTCCACTGCATAGACGACGATGCCATTCTTACCTATATGGGTGCTGACGATTCTTTCATTCAGCACTCCCTCCCTTCTGAAACACAGGTTATGTTAAATGAATCAACCATTGACATTAACCTTTCATCTTCTGACGTTCCTCAAGTCTTAAAGATTGGTTAGTCTTTAGACACTCAGGAGCAGATCGACTATACCACATTTCTCTCAGACAATCGCAAAGCCTTTGCTTGGACCTACGCCGACATGCCTGGCATCGACCCTAACATTGCTACTCATAACATTGTCATAAACCCAGAGGCTAAGCCTGTTAGGCAAAAGCTTCGCAAAATGCATCCTTGTGTTGCACTTCTTGTCAAAGAAGAGCTTCAGTGCCTTCTTTCAGTCTCCTTCATCCAACCCATCGATTATCCGTAGTGGGTCTCTAACATTGTTCCTATCACCAAGGTGACTGGGGGGATCTGAATCTGCACAGACTATCGTGACCTTAACCTAGCTTGTCCCAAAGATGACTTTCCTCTTCCAAACATTGACCAACTTGTTGATCTTACGGCTAGCCATGAGATGTTATTGCTCATGGACAGATTTTCAGGATACAACCAAATCCTGATTGCACTGGAAGATCAGCACAAAACCACCTTCATTACACCATGGGGAACTTTTTGCTATCGAGTCATGCCTTTTGGTCTGAAAAATGCAGGCGCCACATATCAGCGTGCCATGACTTACATCTTTCACGATCTCCTCCATAAAATCATGGAGGACTATGTCGATGACCTGCTTGGCAAATCCAAGCTTCGTCGTGACCATTTGACTATTCTTAAAATCATCTTCTCTCACCTTCTTCAGTACCAGGTCCGTCTTAACCCCAAGAAATGTGTCTTTGGGGTCCTCTCAAGAAAGCTCCTGGGATTCATTATTTCTTTTCATGGCATTGAGATAGATCCTACCAAAATCCGTGCTATCCTCGAAATGCCACCTCTAACTAATCTCAAGCAACTCCGCAGCCTACAAGGAAAGCTCCAATCCATCTGCCATTTCATTTCACAACTTTCTAACCATTGCCAACCCTTTCATCATCTCCTCAAGAAAGATGTCTCCTTTAAATGGGATAAGGATTGCCAAGAGGCTTTTGAAGCCCTCAAATGCTATTTGGTCTCTCCACCAGTCCTTATTCCACCAAAAGATGACCAACCCTTCTACCTCTACATCTTAGCAACCAATCATTCGTTAGGTGCCATGATCGCACATCGAGACGAACAACACCGTGAGCAAGCAGTCTATTACATAAGCCGAACACTTGTTGACTATGAAACTCGGTATACTCATACCGAGAAACTCTGTTTGGCATTAGTCTTTGCCACTACCAAGCTCCGTCATTATCTTCTCAATCACAAAACCTTTGTCGTCACCCACACTGATCCCCTCAAATACATGCATTTTAAACCATATCAAAACCAGCGTATGGCTCGTTGGCTCATGCTTCTTGCTAAATTTGACTTAGAATTTGTCCAGCAAAAATCTATCAAAGGGTAAACAATCGCTGACCAACTAGCAGATGCCCCTCTTCCTGATAATCAACCTTCTTAGTGCGAGTTTCTCGATGAATCTATCGCCACTCTCTCGACTGACGACACATTCTACCAAATGACGATGTTTTTCGACGGCTCTAAATGTCAACTCGATGGGGGTGCGGGGGTCATCCTCATTCCACATGAAGGTGAACCCATGCCCCTATCTTTCAAACTTGACTTTGAATGTACCAATAATATGGCCGAATACGAAGCCTTAATTTTGGGACTTCAAACTACCCTTTCTTTAAACATCAAGTCGATCAGCATCTTCGGTGACTCACAACTTGTCGTCAATCAAATCAATGGTTCATATCTTTGTAAAAATGAAATTTTACAAAGGTACACGCACCGTGTTGACACTCTTTTCACATCTTTCAATCATCACTTATTGCAGACTGTTCCTCGATCAACGAATAAGTTTGCTGACACCATGGCTTCCCTTGCCTCTCATATTCCTTCTTCATCATCATCCTCGTCGAGAATTTATGTCATGGTACATCATGTGCCATTACCTTCATACATTTCCACTGACATTAATCTCATCCACACCATAGACTCTAGTTTACAATATGTTTGGTATAAACAACTTGAGGACTACTTGACTCATTCTCTCATTCCTCCCAACCTCTCTAGCAATGCATGGCGGGCTTTCATCAAACGCACCACTTGCTATACCATGCTAGGGGGCCTTCTCTATAAAAGAGGTTTTGACGGCCTTCTTCACTATTTAAACTCCACTGAAGCTTCTCATGTTGTCAAACAAGCCCATGATGGGATTTGTGGTGGACACTTCAGTGGTAACTCGGTTGCCAAGCGCATCCTTTGCCTGGGTTATTATTGGCCCACTCTTCATCAAGACTGTAGCGATTATGTTCAGCATTGCATCAAGAATTAGCAGCATGCTAACTTGCTTCATCTCCCTAGTCATGCCTTATAAGTTGCTCAGGATTTTTGGCCTTTTTCACAATGGGGCTTAGATCTCATCGGTGAGATTAATCCTCATTCATCTTTTTGTCATCAATCCATCATCACTGTCACCGAGTATTTCACCAAGTGGGTGGAAGCTATTCCTCTTGTCTCCACAAAAGTTGACAAGATAGTCGACTTCATCAACACCCATATCATCTGTCATTTTGGTGTACCTCACAAAATCATCACCGACAATGGCAAGTCCTTTAAAAACAAGACCGTCCAAAAACTCTGTGACTCTTTTGGCATCAAACTCAGCTTTTCTTTGCCTTACTACCCACAAGCAAATGGGCAGGCCAAGGCTTCTAATAAAATCCTAACCAAAATTATCATGAAGGTGGTCAATGACACTGGAAGGGATTGACACGTTCAAATACCTTTCGCTTTGTGGGCCTACCGCACTAGCATCCGAACCTCTACAGGTGCTACTCCTTTTTCTCTAGTGTACGGATCAGAGGCTGTCTTACCTCTTGAAGTACAAATCCCGTCTCTTTGCATTTCACTCCATGACATTCTTTCTAATGATGACTTTCATCAAGATCGATTAGCTCAACTTGAGTTACTTGACGAACATTGTCTTGCTGCCCTCAATCATCTCCATGTCTATCAAAATCGCATCAAATGCACCTATAATAAAACTCTGAGAGAACGAGATTTCAATATCAGAGACCTCGTCCTCAAAGAAAACCAACATGTGACTAATATGGAATGGAGTAAACGAGGCAAATTTGCTCCTAATTGGCTCAGACCTTATATCATCACGCACAAGTATGGATCAGGGACTTATCGTCTGTCTTCTCTTGAAGGTCGACTAAAACCTGAGCCTCTTAATGCTTTGCATCTATGACCATTCTACTATTAGTCGAGTACTCATCCACTTGACATTTAACTTGAGCTCGTCCCTTGAGCAATCCTTGTCCTTTTAATCCTTAATTCATTTCACCCTTTTTCCCTTAACAAAATCCTCTACAACCCTTTTATGATGAACGGATGCTTCGTCCTAATAAAAGGGAGCCCTTGACCTTCTATAAGTCTTGTCCATGACTCAATATTCTATCAAAACTAAATCAAGATGTCAAAATATCCAAGGTCACAAAATCAAATCAAAAAGCAGACTGCTCCCTTGAAGGACAGCTACACTATCATTGCTGTAACTAATAGACTGCTCCCTCGAAGGACAGCTATTCAAAAGCCCTTAAATCTATAAAGCAAAGTCTAGACCAATCCCTCGAAGGATGGCTATGACTAAATCTTGCTACAAACAACACTTTTTTAGAAGCTTCCCACATCGATCAGCTTCACAAATGACTGCCAAACAAATGACATCTTTATGTGGACTTCCCGCATTGATCAGTCCTCTCAAAAAAAAAATGGGTCATGGACTTGACTTATCATTGTCTCAGGGTCTCCTATAAAAAGGGGCAAAGTTATCCATACTCTAAAATGGGTTACCCTTTTCCTCCTATCATATCACCTACTCAAGGGACTTCGAGCTCACTTTAATGTCAAAAGTGATTCGATTACCGCTCTAACATAACTATGGTCAATGATGCAACACATAAATGGGGCTCTTGGTTCTAACAACCCCTGCCTATGTTGTCTTTTTGGTCCTTGTCAATAAAAGGGCACTTATGCCTTTTACTTTCTGCCTATACTTTGGTCATATTCACTCACATCATTTGTCAAAATGACTTAATCCGACTCTTTTCAAACCATTCACATAAGCCTAATCATTCTAGTTTCCATGGACAACAATACACATGAAAACTATCAACCACCCAATTTATGTTAAGCACAAACCAATAATTGCTGAAACATAAATAGACCTCAATTCATTCTTAGCAAACATCCATCACGAATATGGATAGTTGCTAGGGATGAAAAACCCTGACCAATGGTACAGAATACACCATTTGGAAAAGACTGTAGCGTCATCTCCTCCTCATCATTTCAAGCATGAACCCTCAGACATATGGGAAATGCTATATCACTCTCATGACCAAAATCAACCACTCTGATCTTTTTCCTCCCTTCTTGGGATAACTACATTGGCCTGAGGCCCTATCGACAAGGGCTATGTAGGCAACACTCAGTTGACATGGGGTTTTCTAGGGTTAGCTCAGCCATTTTCTTCGTCACTTTGTTCCATCTCCTTCTCTCGTCACCTGTCAATCATAACATAGTCAATAACATATTCACATAATCATTAGTATACTCTCATTGTCATTATAACAGCATAAGTCATTAGTCATAAATTTCATCCATCATAACTCATTAAACATTCGCATCATCCACAAGTTAAACATTCAATATCATATCTATCATCATCTAATCTAAAGTCATCATCATCTAATCTAAAGTCATCATCATATAACCATTTCATAAACATTGTCATCATCACATTCATTTTCATCAAGCATCATAATCATATAATCATTAAACATTAGCATCATCATTAACATCATCGCATTAATCATTAGCATCATCATAACATAATCATCATAATCATCATAAATATCATATCAAAGCATGCATCGTGAAACACATGAAAAATGCTGCAAACATTAAACATCTACAACATCTCCATAACACATCAATAGCCAAAATCTCATCATATATATATCAAAAATAAGTTTTATACAAAAAGACACAATCTGTGTCTGTCTCTCTCTCTCATCATACATCTCTCGTCTTCGGCTCGCAGGCTAGTATATACATCAAAAAAAATGCATCTCTAGGGCTGCCCTCAAGGTTGTGGCTGTGGTGGTGGTGGCGGTGGCTGAGAAGAGGCTGTATCCTCTCCTCCCTCTGATCTCTGCCATCTGTGCGACCCTAAAGCCATCACTCGTGACATTGATCTCTGTCGGCTCTGCTCTGCCCTCGTCTCTGAGTATCACTGTATCTGAGGGAACCCTCTGATGGCTCTCTCATAATACGCGATCTCGTCCAATGCATCAGTGTATCTAACCATAGATATAGTCTGCGATGGACCCATCTGCCCTGCTCCTATGGCCTGTCTTGACCCCTATGGCTGTGGCTGACCTCGGTGCACTGATACTGATGGTCCTGCCCCCTGTGAAAATGATGGCTGCTACAGTGGGCCCTGCCCTCCAAAACTCTGCCCTACCACTACTTGTGCTTGGGTTGTAGCCAGCTGTCCCTGTAACAGAGTGACTTGCACTATCAATGCTGCCACCCGACCTGTCATCTCTATCAACTGCCCTGTGACTCCGGCTAGCTGTCCCTACAAAACTGAGACCTGGGCCTGAGCCGTGTCTCTCTCCTCCCATGTAGTGTCCCTCGTGATAGCCTATAGATTTGGCTGGGGACCCATCTATATGCCTCGATACTGCCCTGCCCACCATGCCATGTAAGCCTCTGTGTACCTTGGGTCAGCTATCCCAAGTCCTGTCGACAACTCCTCAAAATTAGGGTCCTCTGTCTCCTCTGGCAGTGGGAGTGGTGCCTCTATGTCATCCCACCTATACTGTGGGAAGGTAGGAGGTACATCTTGTAGCAGCCCATACTAGCACCGCACTCTCTCAACTGGAATCCTCTCGAGCTCGCCAGCTCATCTGCCTCTAACCCATCACCTGCTTTGAACTCCAACCAGCTGCTCTCCCTGGTCTCTGAATGTTGGATAGACCAAGTATGGTCTCCAGACGATGTCTACAGGAATCAGGGCCTCCAGTACCCCTCTGTAGTGGTCAATGTCCCTGACCACTCCATCCACCCGTGTCTATGCCATAACCTCACGCCATCGCCTAAATCCAACTCTGAAGCTGGCCTGAATCACCACTAGGAGGCTGAGAGGATGGGTAACCACTATGTGCTCGTATGCCCAACAATGTAGCAGGTGGCCCACACATAGACTATACCGCAATCGTCGGCTGATACCCCACAACTCTCTGTACACTTGAGCCAAAAATACTAGTGCCCAAGCAAACATTGTCTGTTGCTCTATCATCTCTAGAAAAACTCTGGTCATAGCAATCAAAAACCTGCCACCCTCTGCATCTGGTAATGCATACACTGTGATGCCGATCATCATCAGAATGGCCAGCTGATGTGCATCCTCATCCACCGCGTATAATGGCTCATATGCAAAACTCGCTGAGTGGTAACTCATCTCCATGACATGCTCTCCAAATAGCATAACCATGTGAATGTCATGTGCCTCTCTCAAGCACGCATATAGGTCTGCTCCGTGCATTGGCAGCTGCAAAATCTGGTACATGTCCTCGACCGTGACCATCATCTCGCCCATAGGCAGGTGGAAGGTGTTGGTGGCATGGTCCCACCACTCGATCAAAGCCACCATAAGGCTCACGTCTCTCGCCACTCAGTAGTAATGTCTCAATCTGCCTAACTCAGCTGCACTCATCTGTGCCCACTCCTCGACTGACACGCCTCCATGCATCCACGTCAGCAAGGTCAGGAGGCGATCTTGTAGCATCAGAGTTTACCTCACCTGCATCCATACAGAATCAATTTCATGTTATAACTATTCCTATTCTTCCTATTTTACAACCATTTTGACCATTTATGCCTACCCCAACACCCGAGAAGCCCTTGGCATCACTTTGACCTTTTGACTTGACCATTTTTTAGAACCATTTCTGACCAAGTAGCTATCGACATCAGTTAGCATGCCAGTGACGACACTCACCTAATCGACGTCGATCACTTAGTGACCGACATCGATAGGTTAACGATCGACGTCGGTCGCTGGTTGGCCAACATCGGTGGGATCACCGACGTCGGCAACTGGTTCAGCCCTAGGGCCGAATGGGGTGAGCCCTAATTTTTAGGGCTTCCCTAATTTAACCCCCTACACCCCCCAAAACCCTCTTAAATGACTCCTAAGCTCTCCTAGACAACCTACCCACCTTCCTAGCTACCCTCCCCCTCAATTTATGTCTAAAATAACAAAAATTTCAAAAACAAATTCAAAACCAAAATGAATCAAATTGAAGTTCAAAGACTCTCTTACCTCGTCCCAATGTCGCTGACATGGTGGCACGATGGGTGCCGCTAGTGGTGGACCTCCCGTGGGTCCTCTACTCCCCTCTACCATCTCTTCTATCCCAATGGCTCTGCACGCTCTTGCTGGCCCACACGCATCCCTGCAGTGTCTAATCGACTCTTTCTCTTCACCAATGATCCTCTGCCACCTCGTACAGCTCCTCGGTCAACTCTGAGTCACTTTCACTAACTCAAATCCAGAGCTCACTTTTTCACTTTGTCAAATATAGCAAATGACTTTTGGTGGGCCACCAATCCAGTTTTGTCAGATTTGGCAGGCCGTCGATGTCAGCATCTTCATGCCCTAATTTGCCGACATCAGTCAATTTCCGTCGACGTCGGTCTCTTTTAGACACCGACATCGGTTATCTAACTGATGTCGGTAGCCTTAAAAACTTTTATCCCTCTTCAAAATGACCAAAATCATGCCCAAAATCAGTCAGTTCTTTAGACCATGTCATTTTGGCCCCTTGGGGCACACTTGGATCAATTTTACATCCATCCATCGACCACCAGACATTAGAGATCATGCCCATCTCCTAAAACCGCGACCACTTCCAAAGCATTTGCCTTGGTTGATTTTTTTTGTATGCTACCTCATGATTAGTTAGCAAAATTGTGCGCACACTTTTGACCTTCACAAGTATAAGATCACAAGCCAATTGATTCGCACTACTTGTGACTTTTTCATGTTTTTAGGAGCACTTCCTAAGCCTGGGATACCTGGAACACGATGACCATTGGAGCTTCAGCCTCGATTGAATAACCCGATCAGCTACAACTAATGCTGGGGCCTGATTCTTTTAATTTTGGCACTCGTCGACCTTTGACCTGCGACAATTTGACCTGATCACCCTCGTGAAGTGGTGTACGCACAATCACAACTTTTACAGTGTTCTCACTCTATCTTTCCCCTTTTCTCATCCACTTTCTATCAAATCAGCACCCGATTGCAGGTTCCCTTCTCTCAACTTCTGCTTTGAGGGGGGATACCTCATCCATAATCAGGCAACCAACTCTCACCTATTTTTGTCTTGTAGTCCACTTGAACAACCAACAAGACGAAAGCAACCTTATCCTATACCTAGGGCAACTGACTCCTATTTTTGTCTTAAAGTTCGCTTAGAGCAACCAATAAGAAAAAAAGGGGTAAATGTAGACACCTAAATAGTGTCTAACCCTTGGTCACTTCCCCCTTAGTCCATTCCTAACCCATTCCTAACAATTACTAATTTAAAATAATTAACTTATTTTGAATTAACCCCTCTCCTTGGACACATCACCCATGACACCTCGCCTGGGACACCTCGCCTTAGACTAATTCTCATCCTATGACTCACTCAAGATCTATTCCTAATTCTCTCTAACCGCCTAACAAACTCTCATGCGTATTTAGCCCAAACCTTGACATTCTCCAACGGATAATGCACTTGGCGGATGAAAAATGGGCTTAGTGGCTCTTTCTACCAATTCTAACTCCGTCGACGTCGGCCAAGTGTCGACCGACGCCGGTGAAATCACCGACATCGGTTATACTTAACCCAATTTTTCAAACTCTTTGAGGATCCAAATCAGAAATCAGCAAATCCCTAGAAGCAACTGATGAATCCTAATCTTCGACCATCCGTCAAACTGTGAAATCTCTCAATCAAGCCTCCCACTCTCTCCCTCAGGTGCAGCAACTATTTTAGGTTCTCCATGCAAGCTACATCAATAGCAGGTATGGGAATCATCGGTAGCACATGTTCCACAAGGCACAGGTAAGTATACTGTCTGTGTTTTTATTCTCTTTTCAATTATTGCTTTCAAACAATATCTCCCTAGACCAGACTGTTAATCAACCTAGACTCGAATCTTGATTTATCCACCCCCCTGTTTCTTCGGTCCTCTATCGGATCATACATTCTGCCCATTTAACCTGACTCTCAGACTCAGACCCCAGACCATTCAACCAAGCCCAAAACTTTGTCCACAGACTAAAACCCTGATCAGACTCTATCCATAGACCACTCAAATAAACCCAGACCCTGACCAAACTCTATCCACAGACCACAGACTTAACCAGACTTCATCTAAAGACCTTTGCCCTGATCGACGCTGGTCACTACCCCAACCAACATCGGCAGACTAACCGACGTCGGCACCTTTACCAACTGACGCCGGTGACTGTAACCAGTTCGATAGCTTCTCTCAAGTAAGTCCTTGCTTCTCTTTTTCATTCCATTTCTTTATCATTTCAATTCTTTATCATTTCAGTTATTTATCAGACATTTCTTTTCATTGATTAGTGGGTTTATATCCCTTAAGGAAGTTTTCATACTTCTAGGATCAAGCTTTCGCTTGACAACCCACCATCTGTCCATTTAACGCCTTCTTTTGTCCAAGCTTCTTTTCTTTGCAGGTGTCATTCTTCCACAGCCAAAGAGGAGTACTCACAGCATCTGGATTACGGTGCGCAGACTATATCCAGGTACACATCAAGCCTTGACCATTCTTTCTTTAGTTTCTTTCCTTTGAAATTGAAAGCAAAATTTGAATAGAAACAGTTAGTAATCATGTATGAAAGGTTCTACATCCCATCACTAGATACTAGTGATAGAGTCTAAGTCTAGGATTCTTGGACAAACAACTTTATATGATAAATGGGGGGAACATTTAGATAAATAGTAGAAAAGAGTCCCTTTGACATTGATGTCAAAAGGGGAGAAAAAGTGAAAATGCTCTATGTGGGAGAAGAAGAGTAAAATTCTCTCTAAAAAAGTTTAGATTAAAAAGTACAAATGTCAAAGAAAAAGTAGAGTAAGTGTCCAAGTTGACTATTAGGAAAATGTGCTTTTGCCTAATTGATAGGAATTATCGTATGAACAAATTTAGTTCATACTCATCATAAGCCAACACAAGTAATACCAAAGAAAGAGCAAAGTATTAGAAGATCAGAGAATTTAGTTTGATGTCAATGACAAAGGGTGAGATTGTTGGAAATATGATATCATTTATGTCAAAAAGGACATTATGATCATGTCATTAATTCTTAGGGATGAATATGGTGATTAAGGTGATCCTATCAGAGGTTAAGGATGATTAGAATGCTTGTGTGCATGAATATAATTCATCTGGTTCTTTATAATGATCATCTAGACATTTTGGGTCTAGACAAGAAAAGATAAGTAGGAACTTTTATAATTCCATATATTGAACATAATAATGATTCAAAACCAAATGGATATATGGATATAATATCCTATCATCAAAGAGGAATAAATGTATCAATTTGTAGGTCATGCAACTAAGTGTAACAAGAGTTTTGTAGGTACAAAGTTAGCCTTCTAGGCAAAATGAAATGGTATCCATACTTAGACAAAATCTACACAAGGTCATGCAAAGTTATCATTCTTTTACAAAGATAATCTATGGACATTTTCAAAAGAACTAGATAGTAGATATGTTATGGGTTTTTCATGAGTATTCTAGAGATATGATTTGTAAATTCAATTGAGAAAGAATGAACTCAAAATTGATTTCTCTTTCCTCTCATACTGGATAAGGTTTATCAGTAAAACCCTAAGGGTTTAAGCCATGGAATCAATAGGTTCTTTCTATTTTGATGGTGACTAGATATAGCCTAGACCTAGTACCTTGAGTTATAACTAAAGCCTTTATCATCATTTTGAAATCAGTCCCTTGACCTAGTAATTACCAACTCAAGCAACGATTAAAGGACTTAATATTTCCTAAGTCTTAGATTTTATATTATGTTTGATATTGATCAATGGCTATCATTTCATCATATGTAGATGATCTAACAAAGTGAATGAAAGTAAAATTGTCATATGGACCTCCAAGTTAACATTCAAGTGACAAGTGTCACAATCATGGAGCTTGGATAGTTAATATATGGTGTTGTTTAAAGTCAAAAGGTCAATAATTAATGTGAGACTACTAAATGTCTCAAAAGTGGGAACTAACATCCATACACAAAAGGAATATGCTTACACCAAGTGTCATATTCTTGAGGTTTGGATAGATATAAAGATCCAGCTTGTAGGAATATCCGATGGTTAGTGGATGATCAAATAAAGGAGATCCAATGGAGTGAGTAGATTCAGATGGAACAAAGTGATAGATGTTTATCTACATAGTGGTGAGTTAAAAATTAATCATGTTCAAGAATATTAATGGATCAAAATCAATCCAAAGATATAGGAAGTAGTGAGATGAGGTCAAAGTGTTGATGTTTAACAACCAAGTCAAGGTAAAGTTCATGTAAGTTCAATGATATAATGACACGTGAGAGATAGGATATAGAGATTCATAGATGCATTTTAAAGAGTGGAACATTAAATTTCACCATCATATAGAGATCCAATGGAGTAAGAGAGCTTGGAAATGCCATGAATAAAAAGATAAAAGGCCAATTTTTGAAGTGTTTAAATTCCAACAGTCAAGTAGAAAACATGCAAGTACATGCATATAATTTCTATATCTCAACACAGATAATGAGATTGATTGATCCAAATGATCAAATATACATTAACTAGCTTGTGCATTAAAAATTGAATCTAATAGATGATATAAATAGTAAAGATAATTAAAATTATGGTGTGATTCATGGAATAAATATGTAGGAAACTTATAGTCCAATTAATATTGAACTAAAGTCCAAAATTGGTGTGATGTGTTAAAGTTTTAGTGTGAACACACTTAAAATATAGAACCCTAGATCCATTGATTATATATATGACATCTAGGACACATGAATATGTGGTTGGAGCAATTGAAATTGTGTCAAATGACAATATATAGACATAGAGGTAGAAGTGCAGAGAAGATGAGATATTGTTGAAGAGTGTCAAACATAGATATATATGGACATAAAGACAGAGTGAGATGAAGTGTGTCAAATAAAGATATATCAAAGCATAGAGAGAGAGGAAGAGAGGAAGAAAGGTGCAAAGAGATAATATTTAGAGTATGAACATGTTACATATTGGACTTATAATTGAGAATAGAGTTTGATTCATTTATGAATCAGTCTTGTAATCTGGAGTTGTACCTCCATAGATATGAATGGTTGGTGCCATCAGATTAGTTGAGTTGGTGCTTATTTAGTGGATTGATGTCTCCTTAGGACTAATTCCCTTAAATTTGACCAATGAGGTTTTGTTAGTGAGGGTTTTAACCAGTGATGTTTTGATAAGTGAGGTGTTGATTGTGAGGTTGGATTAAAATAGTAGATTCTAGTAGTTATTCTCACCATGGTTTTTACCTTTGGGTTTTCCATGTATAAATCTAGTGTCCTATGTATTTTTATGTGTATGTGATATTTGAATTTATATTTTAATCTAAATATGATTTTAAATTTGCTTTAAAAGGATTAAATGAATAGTTTTAGTTGATCTACTAATTCACCCCCCTCTTAGTAGATAGTTATGTTCCAACAGATGTTACTTTCTAATTAGTCATTTCAGACTTAGGAGTTACATGCATATTCTAGGGATTTATGATCATTCATGGATGAGTTACACATTACTCTCACATTTGGACATCCCCTTGTTATTTATTCCATATTTGAGTGTGTTGGATGATTTGTCTTGTTTTATGAAATATTATATTTCTTATTTTTGCTTATAATAATGCCTACGTAATAATTTTAATTTTACTTACAAAATTTGTGCATCTGATGGAACTAGAAATCTTGGCTAATGCTTTGATACTATAAACATATAAAGATTCCTTAGTTTTACAATCAATGTGTCTTGGATTTTCTTGTTAATGTTGAAATATTGAGAAATGGTTGCATTCAAACCTTGTTATTTGTCTATTTGGTCTCTACATGTCACATAAATTCATGTATATTAAAAAAACCTTGTGCATGTGTGCATATTTTCCTTTTAAAGATTAAAATGTATTTATGCATGAAATATTTGTGTTTTTTATTGTAAAAACATCTTGTCCATTTGTATGTAATCTATATGTTTTATTATTTCAAAGACTTAAAGGTAGATGCCATATATTTTGGGATCATGCTTTTAAAAACCCTACCACATGAAATTTTTATATTAATTTGCGTGACGTCATGAAAAACTAAAAATATTCAACATAGTTTATACTTTTCATACACTAGATGAATATATGGTTGATTTTCTCTAGTGATTTGTTGGAATTGGGTATTCTGAGCTTGTATATAATATGGAAAGATATAAGAAAGGTTTTTAAGGTTTGCGTTATTATTTCTTGGGCAAATATTTTCATATATTTTCATAAACATATCAATAAACTAGGCATGAAAATCATTCATTTTCTTGCATATAACTTTTAAAGTATTTTCATATTTACAAAGAAGAAAGATATATGTGAGTGTTTACCTCAAAATATTATAGTCACTTGGTAATTTATATTTTAAATAAAGTTGAAAGTATCAAATGCTTACATACTTGATAATAGGAATTGTTATCATCAAAATTTGCACCCCTGAGGAGGTTATTAAAGCCTCCTCACTTAAGTGATATCATGGAGACACTAAAAGGATGTGGGTGGCCTAATCAATGAGGTGAATATGTAGATAGGGATATATTACTTGATGTTATTAACCTAAACAACTATTAGGCCTATTAATTGCAAGGGAAAAGGGTGAAATAACAAAAAATAAAATAATATAGGAATGTGATGCACAAAATTAACACCCTAAAATTATATATCATGTACTAAGAACATGAACCAATCCTTAATTTGATCACACTACTCAACAAGGACCTTCAAGCATGATTATTTCAACATGGAGGTCATATTAAATGTATTAAATGAGAGGGATAATCAAGAGGTATATGAAATACACTAATGACTAAAATCCACTTTTAAACTATGAAAATCTACCCCAAACTCACCATGTGACTTGTAAGATGAAAATACATCTATAAAGAGGTAGGAGAAGATAAATGAGAGAGAGTGAAAATAGTAATACTAACATTCATCAACAATCACATAGGTAAGCTAGTTTAAATCATATGACAAGGTAAGAATCATCCTTATTCAACATATAAACACATAGTATAAAGTGTTTAGTTTAGTAGGGATTCACCATACTTAACCAAAGTTTGCATAACCATCCATTCAAGGACACATATCAGCTACTCTAAATATTTTCTTGATTATAACTTATTTTCTCAAGAGATGACACCCATCATTTATCTCTCTCTCTCTCTCTCTCTCTCTCTTTATATATATATATATATATATATATATATATATATATATATATATATATATATATATATATATATATATAGAGAGAGAGAGAGAGAGAGAGAGAGAGATAAATGATGGGTGTCATCTCTTGAGAAAATAAGTTATAATCAAGAAAATATTTAGAGTAGCTATACTAACTCTTTAAAGATGTTCCGAATTGATGTGATCTTCTGTATCATCAAGGGTGTCATGGAATGATACTTCACTTTCTATAATGACTCATCAACCTTGTTATAAATTATCCATTATTTGTCAAAGAGGAGTTATAAGCTTATATTTTTCCATGTGTCACTCTTGATCATGATTCTTTAAGCATGTCATCCTAGGCATATTAAATGTCTCTCTCATATTGATGGAGCTTAGTATTAAGTCTCAAGTTTCTTCTAGATGTTAGAACTTACAATTTGATTGAGAGAATTATTTAGTTCAAGTAAAGACCACAATAGTAAGTTTATTTCTTTAATTTTAGGCCTAGTTATTTCTTGAGGACTACCACCATAGATTGAATACCTATAAATTACTATGTAATATTCCTTATACCTATGTTTCTTATCAAAACTATCTCTAAGACTGAGGTACATGTGTCATAGGGTTTGATCTCTAAAAGTTCCTGATGGCATATGGATATGTCAATATGTTTCTTAGGATATTATAATGAAACTATCTCATAGATACATTTAGGTGTCTTGAAACATATTAATGATAATTTATAAACCTATTAATTTTCCTTATCTAGATTGTGTATGGTTTCAAGATATCCCATTAGGTCTTACCCAATTAGATTTCATGAAAAGTTCTCAAAAATTGCCTTTTTAAGCTAGTAAGAGTCATTGTTAGGCCACAATATGTACTTTATCAGTCCACACATGTAATATAATGACTCATTAAAGTGATATTAGGTATTAAAAGTTCATTCAAGTAGTTTTTAAGACATATAAACCTGTTGGAGAAACTTATGAATCAAAACTTCTCCATTAGGTCCTTTATAGGGTTTAAGGTGGCCTATCATCTTAACGATGATTCATAAGGGTGAGGTCCCTAATATATGAACCAATGCCACTATGTTTGAGCACATGGTGGTTTTAAATATTCCATAAGATATTGTGGCACCATGCATCTTATCCATATAATTTTTCACAAGACTTTAGGCTTTCTTGAGCTCCTACAAAGTAACAAAAGGATTTAGGTTGGTCTCAACTCTTAAGAATTATTCATAAAGCTTAGTGTCTTGATAAAAAATATAATTGCATGATTGGAATTATTATCCCTCTCCTATAATATACATTTTACCTCATGTATAACCTCCATAAATTTCTAAGCTCAAAATAGTAGCCTCTTAGGCTTGTAGGATTGTGTGTGAGAATAAGAAAGAGTTTTTAAGACCAAAACCTTAAAAGTACATTTTATTGTTTTTAAATTAATAAAATAGGCTATTATAAATATATTATATGTTTACCAATGACATAAAATATGCATTTACCTTATAAAACATTATGTAACCTGATTTTCTTATTTTGAGGGTTTATGGGTAGTTAGGCCAGTCTAACCCTATTAGCCTTGTTTGGGATTTGATTTCATCATCATAGGGTTATACAATTTGTGAAAAACTTTTTTCATAAATTTTATGCCTTTAATTACCATTATATTCCCAATATAAAATCAAAATTTCATGTTTTTTCACAATTTACACTCATGCATGTAGGAGTTGATTAGGGTCACTTGAGTGTTAAGCTTACTAACTTGAGCTTTCTTTAACTGGTATATCCTTATTGAGGATTATAGTAACAGTGAAAATATTATTTTATTCAATCTTTTACCATAAAATACTAGGCTTAAATACAAGGACTACATATTGGTCTCACATGTTTGAAGATAGAAATGTATGTCACAATTAAGCCTGTAAGTGTTCTTTCTTGGCCTAAAAATTGTTGGAGCTTAATAGTGGGTCTTCATCACATTATTTATTTTTATTATACCCTAAACATATATTTTAATTTATTTACCATGATTTCCAAAACCTATTTGATCTTTAAACCTCATCATTCAATATAGGGCTCATTTCATTTACTTGAAAATGGAGACCTGCTGGTCTACAGACCTATAGGTGTGCATTTTCATCACTCTAAACTCTTTATGGTGTAATAAATGGTAATTTAAAATTAAAATAATATATTAATCATCTCATAATATTTATAATGAGGCTTTATAACTAACATTACTTCATTAGTAATGTAAGGTTGGTCTATTTTGTTCATTCTGGTATATGTAGCTTTATGCACAGTCTTCAAACTTAATATCACTATAGGCTTACTTTGGAGGAGTTGGTGATTATATCACCCATCATATTAGAGACTCATAAAATCCTATTATACTATTTAAATTATATTAAACTAATTACCTCATTGGTTTCTTTATGTTCACAACTCATTTCCATGTTGGCCTCCATGGTTGTAGGTTGTACACAGTCATTAGATATACATGAGAACATAACCTCTCTCTCATTTTTTTTTTTAATTAGTGATATGAGGATGTTTAAATGATTTTAAGTAACCAACCATGTAAAAATATTCTTCTTATCACTCCTTTCATGCACTTGAGGTTCTCAAGCACTAGTATTCTTTTTGCAACCTTGATCTATGTTGAATACTTGTGGAACATTATAAGTCACCAACATTTTGTGAAGGTTTTGATCCATGTAGGTAGAGAAAGTATATTTTACTAGATTATAGATCATTATGGAAGTGTGGAAGAGTTTTGATAGATTCATCAACATTTCCTTCACTATTAGAAACCCCAAAGCAATAAGAACTATATGGTATCCAACTTGAAACCTATTATAAATGAAGGTTTACTCCCTCTTTAAGATCACACATGATATTTAAAGATTGAAATATAATATGAAATAATTATATAGGCCCACTATATCCTTTACCATTGTCCTCATGCTTTTTATGAGTTTCAAAATTCCATTTCAATGAGAAAACTGATCTAGTAGTGGTTTTGTATGGTTTTAGACCACCCTACTTTCTTAGAATTTATTCATAAAGCATTACCCACAAAAATATTGACTACTAAATGGAAACTTGAGGTAATTAGGGCCCCCATACCTGGCCAAAATATCATTTCCTAAATTTCTCTCTCTTATTCATACCAAGCATATGAAAATGGTCATTATGAGCATGTCAAGAACATGATAGGAGAATGGAAGTGATTTTTTGATTTTTTTGGATATTTAAATATTTATGAACATGGATTTTGTTGTATTAAACACACCACACCTTGGTTTTTTTATTTGAAAAGTGGGGACCCATTTGTTTTTAGAATACTTATTTATTAAGTAGGTTGTGTGTGTGTGTGTGTGTGTGTGTGTGTGTGTGTGTGTGTGTGTGTGTGTGTGTGTGTGTGTGTGTGTGTGTGTGTGTGTGTGTGTTTTGGATGGTTTTATTATTATTTATATAGAATTTATGTTTTATACATTGAATCATCTTTGGTTCACATATTTTCCATTGGAAGTAATTATTAAGACTAATATATTAATGGAAAATTTGGATATTTACTATGTGTGATAGGTATTTGGGTTTCCTTATTCAGGTTCTTCTATTTGGAGTTACTTATTCAAATTCTATTTTTTTAGTGTTTCAGACATTTTGCTCTTTGAAATTTTGGCCTTTAGAAACTTATTAGTCAAAAAATAATCATTTGGTAACTTTATTTCAAATTTTGTTCTAGTCAACATTTTCTTGGTCAGTAAATTTTCTTTAGATCATTTTATCTAGTACTTCTTATGTGGAAACTTTACTTCAAAAACTTTGGTCTTCAAAAGTTTTTGGTCTTCAAGAACTTTCTCTTTTGTGATATATTTAATTTGGAAGGTTTTGTCTACAGCTTTATCCTTTGAAAAATATTCTTGAAGAACAATATTCCTAAAGAATAATTGGTTTTATGTATCTTTGGCAAATTCATTTGAAAGGATTCATTTAGAACTTTCTCTTCCATGGCTTTTGAATAAATCTTCCCAAATGAATCTCTCTAAAGAATATGTTGGTCTTCAGGTTCTTTTGTTTATAACCCTAGGCTCACCATATCAAAAAATTTGGCCCAAATGCAAAGGTCAACTCTTCAAATATACCATACATTGACAAGTTTCAAAAGAAGCAACACCATGGCACCCTGAATGAGTAAGCACCTTATGTTGTATGGCCATGAAGCTTTAGTGGTCAAGTTCAAATTGAATGAAGGTGATGAGATCATAGATGTTGGTGATTAATGGAATACTAAATTAAATGAATGTATAAAGATAAAACATCAATACCCTAACTGAGTTCACCTCATTTGATTTTTAAGAGCTCAAATGCACATAGACTTATACAAATTCCAAAGCCCTAGTTGCATTTAAAACAACTTGTAATTTATGTAACAAATTTTTAAACCAGCATTTTCAAGAGATTGAATAACACCAACATTGACAAATAGAAATGGAATATTCATCTGAGGCATAAAAGGGAACTCCACCACCATCTAGGTTCTCAATTAAGGACTCCACTGAATACCTAGAAAATTTTTGATGCAATAATGTTTGGCAATTTCCATGCTAAACACTTAGTTCTATTATAGTTCATAGATAATTTTGATCCATTTTTATGTGATGAGGATATCTCATCAAAATAGAAAACATTATAGCATACTTATTGCCAATAAAATTCTAGGCATTTCACTACACATTTGCCAAGTTAGAAATCATGCCATTAATTGATTTGTTGCAAGACCTATTTTCTGAAGGGAGATTTATAGATGATGGATATCTGCACTATGTAACAAAAAAAATAGTATTTGTATACATCTTAGGCAATGATTTCCAAAGGTATCTATGTTTTCCCACTCTAAATGATGAATTTGAATTACACAGTGTAGTTACCTAGAAGAAAAATAATAGTGTGGAATAAGTAGTAGGGAAATGGCTTCTCCTATGTGAGAATTTCATAGTTAAGTGAACTATGAAAAACATATCCCCATCACCCCATTTAGTATGGGAATTCATATTATCATGGCATTGTTAATTTGGACACCCAAACAATCATTTCTTTCATATATAATGGGTTCCACTACTTGACCTACTCATTATTTTATATCCCACTTATGCATTAGGAGAGGTTACTAGTGCCCACATACAAGAGTAAATATTGTAAAAAGACAAGAGGACTCGAAGGGGAAACTTCTACATGATGTCATATCTTCTAGATGCAGTCATGGGGATTGTTTATAGATATAATGGGACTTTATAGAATCCCAACCCTAACTATATCAAGCATAGAATTTGGGACTTATATTATTTTTTTCACTGCTATACATATGTGAGTAATATTTATATAATTTCTTACAACTTTTTTTAGACACCTAAAATTGGCCACTGATAACATCCAATCAGGCTTTTGGCTAATTTCTACCCAAAATACACAATTTGGCCTAAAAACACTAAAACACACTAAATGATATGAAACCGACATATTCAAGAGCCAATTTTGGCTGGGGTATCCCTAAATGGGGAAATTTAATTTATGGACTAGCTAACTTTGATCAAATCATTTCATGTCAAAATGCCAATTTTGCACTTGGGTGCTCTGAATTATTCTTTCCTATCAAATCTATTGCATGAGACATGTACCTTTTTTATTTTCTATTAGTAACATCCTAAATGTGAATACAATTCTAATGTATCTAAAAATGCCTTCAAATTCCAATCTAATCAAATTTTGGACCAATAACAAGGTATTCTGATCGGTTTGAGTAATTTGTGCACAAAGTACTTAAACATGCTTAATAGCTAATTAAACCAAATTAGAGCCTAATCACAAATTCCATGGAAACTTTTTGAATAATTATTTTTGGAAATGAATATTGAATATCTTGATCATCAGGTGACCTCATTTCTTGGGAAGACATCCTTAGGTCATAAGTACCATAAATATTAGGATTCATGCCCTTCATGCCTCATCAATTCCTTCTATAATGCCCTCTATGCCTCTTAATTTCCCCTTCCTCCAATGTCATGATGGGGGTAATTATAAATGTAATTAAAAAAATTGAATTAATCCTCAACCACACATCTCAATCTCAGGATGGATGGTTCAGGTTGATTCTGATCAATCTCAAAAATCTATAAATAGAGAGGCCATGAACATCAATTCTAAGTCTTCATAATACAAAGTTATAATGCAAAAATATATTCAATAAGCCATTAAAACTAGTGTTACCATTCCAAATTGATTCCAAGCCAATCCTTAAGCCAAAGGTTCCAAAGAGAGATGGAGGTAGCCAAGCTTCCATTGCCAAGGACTTCATGAGCACAAGCTAAGTAAGCCACTACAACAAGCACTTTGGAGCATCCAAAGAAGGTAGAAGAGGGTTTCTTTTGCATTTTAGTTTTGTTTTTTATTCATGTTTGTTAACTAAGCTCTCCCTAGTGTCTAGGCCTAGAGATTTTATGTTAGTTAGTGTGTTTCTTTCATTTTGTTTCCATTTTGAAATAAACACTATACTAACCATCCTCTCTTGAGTCAAATTCCTAGATCACATAATGGCATGCCTGATGGGACAAGATGCATCCCACACATGAAAAAAATCATTATGAAAATTTAAAATCTTCATTTAGATCATTAAAACTCTTGAAATTTGATTTTCTAACTTTATTTTGTTATTTTTATTTGCCATGGGTTTGCACAGTAACTAACATCATTTAGTAAAACCATCATCAATTAGATATCTATCATCGATTTCTATTGGTATAATCAATGTCAGTTAGGTAACCATCATTGGTTAGTAAGTGTAACCATCATCAATTATATAACTGGCATCGGTCATTATTTTTTTATTTAAACACAAATCTAAGAGCTCTTTTTTTGAAGATCATTGTTTCAAACCCAAAATATCTTCAACGCTAAAGGACATGTTAACATTTTTGTTATAGGAACAAGCTTGACATTTGCTAAAAACATGTTTAGATCACATTTTGCATGATTAAAAATGAATTATGAACATTATTAGGGTGATTAAAGTAACATTTAAGGTGATTAAATAAGTTTTTTTAGCATTATTTTTCAAAGTTGCAACTAAGACCAAGGAGTCAAATGAACACCACCTCATTTTCATTTGGGCTTAAAAATGAACTCATATTTCCAAGCTTTTTGTATTCAATAGTTGCTTGATCTAATTTTTGTTTGGAAAAAAGAGGGGTGATTCATGTATGATCTTCCATTTATCTCCTTTAGGTAACCCTTGGAATCAAAAATGTCATTCCTATTAAAAGTAGCCTATTCCAATGTTTAGAAAGAAATTCATCTAAAACACTCCCCAAAAACTTGTCAAAGTTTCGGTGACCTTGAAAATAACCCTAAAGTCTTTATATTTCATGTTTTCTTTATTTTTATGTAAACTTGCCTTGCAAGGGGGACTTCATCACCTCTCATGAGTTCTTTAGGGAAGATTTAACCCAAGGTTTTATCTCCTAGAATTGACTTCACTTACTCTTTTTAAGTTGCACTTGGGATGTATCTGTATTTGGACATTGTACTACACTGAGCAAACAATAGGAGGTAGTGGTTGTAAAAAGGATTAGACCTTTTTACAACTAGACAATGTCACGGTCACCCAATTTCCATGATTATCTTTTGTATCATTTGACATGAAATTCATTATGCAATTGATTCCCCTACAAACATTCAAAACTTGATAGTTTAGTCAACCCCACATTGCCATACCTTTACTAGGATTTTGACGATTATACTTAGTGTTATTTTGGATCATTTTCTTATTTGGTATGTTTTAGGACTAAAACTTGTTTGTTTATATATCCATGTCTAAACCAATGTCTATACATCACTCTTTTTTCTAAAGAGGCATTATGCTATCCATTTTACACCACAATTGTGCTTGAAATTTTTGCTAAACTTGTTTTTGTGTGTGTCATTTGAGGTAAGGATGGTAGTATTAAGCTACCCAAATCTTGTCAAACCATTTGTGATTTTTAGTAGTTTGAAACATAGCATTGATCACATTATTTGAGTATGTTTCTACCATTAGGTTGCTCAATTTGTTTCAAGACTTGTTTACCCTTATATCAAAAACCATTTTTTTCAAACCATGTCATGTATACCATTTGGACCTTTGTCTTGTGTCGTCATGCTATCCAATCTTGTTTATCTTGTTTGGTCAAATCCTAGTTTTCACCATTGTGTTTTCAATTAGCCTTGTCAAGTTTGGATTTAAACATTTATTAATTTTTGTTTAGGCCTTAATTCATGGGGTTGATACACATATCTTTCTCTTTTGGGTTTCATAACTTTGGTTAATCGATTACCCAAAATTGAAAACTATTGATTGTTTGTTTATTTAATACCTATCATCATCATTATTTGTGCCTTTATTTGGGAGAAGCACAACCTTTATCAAAAATTTTTTGCTTTATGCCTTGTACCAACTAATCATGTTTATGTTTGATTTCATGTATCGGGTCTATGTCAAAGATGTTTCCAAACTTGTTAGATTAAATCAAATCACATCAGCCTTTGTTTTAAGTCTAGCTTTTGACGTCATTTAGACAAAAGTCCTAGCATATTCCTATTTTTTTGAGCCTATATTTTGACTCCACATTTGGACAAAAGACCTAGCAACTCAACTTTTCCCTTTCCTTGTTTAGACCTTGTTTGGAACACTTTGACCTAAACCTTTGACATACTAGTTTTTTTTTAGACACTTGAGCTTTTGTGTGTATGACATTTGACATTGACATTTAATGTTATATTTTTTTATTACAAGTCTTAGCACAAATAATTTTAGAGATACAAATCCATTTTTAGACCATATTGGAGATACAACTCCACCCTTTCAACCAAGTTAGACTAATCTTGAACCATTAGTCCTTTAGATAGTTTTTTAGAGTTTGTGAAATTCTAATCCCTTTTGTTTTAGTTCTTTCATCATTTTCATGAATATGTCTTACTACACTTATGATGGAATCATGTACAATCCAACTTATGATAGAATGGCCACACAAAATCCCACTAGGAACCCCTATAAAGAAATATTTTATAAGGAGTTTTATTATTCTCCCTACAATACTCCATATGGGGAACAAAGTCATGAAATAACTTTCAATCCAAATAAGACCTTGGTTGGTATTAAGAGGCTTATGAGGAGGAATTTGAAGACCTAACTATAGATAATGTTTTTTGGGATACGGATCCATACCCTCTTTACAATAATTAGTATGTGAAACATAGTCAAGAGCCAATTGATGAGCCAACTCACAATAGGTATGATATGGTTTATGAGGACGATTTGGATGCTTTGGCTTATGCGAGTAATCAAGCTCCAACACATCATACCATTTCTATTCCAAGAAAAAAATGTTATACCATTACCATTTCAAGACCTAATCCTTTGGTTTGTGTGAGTAATCAAGTTTTATAATTCCAAACCATTTCTATACCAGGACCTCATCCTTTGGCTTGTGTGAGAAACCAAGCTCCATAATGGCCCTTCATCATTCTAGGACTTAGTCTTTTGGCTTGTGTGAGCAATCATGCTCCACACCACCCTATTGTTACCATATCAAGACTTTGTCCTTTATCTCATGTGAGCAATCATGCTTCTTTAAGGCCCTACCATTATACAATCATAAACCATTCCTCATCTAGTGCCAATCCCATCCAAACCTTAACCAATCCAATCCTTTGAAAACTAAGTTGTGTTCAAAAATGGTATTTTCAAACTCATTAGAAACTAAATCCAAGATAACCAACCAATTCAAGATGTTTTTGTTGAACCAATCACTTGTGATAAGTTATCTTATGATGAATCACCTATTAATCCTACACTAGTTATCAAAGAGTCTGTCACTAATGAGCCAGTCTATATTGGGTCACTTATTAATGATTATAAATACCTTTGGGTAAATAATTACCTTGACCATGTGCTTATTTTTCAATATCCTCCCATTGATAAGCTAGTCTCTGAGGAGTTGTCTCTTGACCTTTTTTCGATTCTAGAGGAATCCCACTTTGAAAAACTAGTCTTTATATAACCCATTATGCCATCACAGGTTGTTACTTGTCCAAAACTAAACATTCAACAAGACATAATTATAACATAGTATGTATCATATGAAAAATTAGATTTAGAGTTAGGTTATATTCTTGAACTAACATCAAATTTAACATCAGAGTCACAATCAACATTAGTCTCAACATCGGATTTAGAGTCGCTTGAGTTAGAATCATATTTAGAAGAAGAATATGTTTTTGGTTGTTACAACATTGGTTACACATGCCTTGCAGATCCATTTGAATATATTTGTGATCCTTTTATAGTTTTTGAGGATGATTACTTTAGCTTTGACACAAGTTATCCTAGTATCTTCTATGACAATTATGTAGCCTCTCTCCATTCCATTACCAATCCACAAGAAATTACCATCAACCAAAATAACCATATTATTGACATTCTATCTCCTATAAGTGTGAACTGGGATTGATAGAATCATAATTTGTTAAAATGCATCCATGGTGACATGTCATTGAAGAAGAGCAACGAGGCCAGGACCACATTCATATAGCAAAGAACACTCTCCTAATGAAACCATTTTGGAGGTGCTTGGGGACAATCAAATTTAGAACTCAACATCTTCTAGTGAAACTTTTTTAGAAGCGTTAGAAGAAAATCAAAGTCAAAATCCAATGTTCATTAGTGAAACCTTCTTGGAGGTGCTACAAAACAATCAAGACAAAGTCATTGGTGAAAACCTCTTTGAGGTACCCATCACTGAGCACAAAATTTATTCATTTTTGGATGAAGAAAAAATCAAATATAAAATCAAAATAGCTTCCTATCTATAACGTAATTAGATGGTAGCTACTCTCAAGGTCAAACAATTGGAAAATTTGATGGTCCTATCAAGAGAACAAGTATTCAGCCCCACCACAACCAAAATTATGTCAAATCCAACATCAACAACATTACATGTGATTGAATGTCTTGATCATCATTTATTTCCCCATCATTATACATTAAATTATCATCTACCATTACATTTTGCAATGAAGCCTACTATCTATTATTTGTCCTTGTTTACCATCCATAACCACACTTTCCTTTATAGAGGCTATAAGGATACCTTGTCTTGACATTTTAAGGAATCATAATCAATGACCAATGAAGATCACAAAAGCATTTTTAACAACCAGATCTACATTAAATTCTTAACAAAGTAATTATTTAGATGAGTTATGAGCTAGCAATTAACATGATCAAGTATTGTGTTTGTATCATTTTTTGATTAGGACATGCATCTCCCCATCATCAAGAACAATAGAATCAAAAACCACACCTAGGCCAAAAACATGTACCATATGATTTCCCATTTCCATGCCATTACCATTGTTACATATTATTTTGTGATTGTCATGTATCCTTCCATTTACCCAATCACTTAGGGGCATCCTTACTACCATTTTATTCAATTTATCAAACCATCATTATCCTTAGCAGGACCATACCATTCTAACCATTCCATTCCTATGTAGATCAAAACCTATTTTTATTTATCCTACCCAATCTTATTTTGATCTTGGTTCATTTGGTTCTTTGTACACCTTTTTTGAGTGGATTCCAATAAAGTTTCGATAATTGATCAAGTTCATGTTTAAATGATAGTCTATGAAAGTAGTGTGATATTTGATATGGAAAGATATATTTCATCCTATATCCATGTTTGTTTATGTGAGCCTAATTATAACCACCTATGGGAAAATCAATATTTCACTAGTATTTCTACTAATTATAATTACCTACGGGCAAATTAGTATCATTAACCTATGTCATTATATCCTAGTTTTAACCACCTATGGACAAACTATGGACAACACTTGATTATCATGCATTACCACATCGCCTTGCCATTACTATTTTCATTTGACTGGCTATTTGTCAGTTTTGAGAACTTTTTGGGACCTAGTTGGTTTTTCTTCACCTTTTGTGTGGATGAAATTACTATGAATTGAGGTCATTTTAGGACTATGTGGGTTATACTCAATTCATGTTTAGGTCACCTCAATCCCCTTTCCATACACTCTCACCATTTTGTGAGCAACCTAAACCAAATGCTCTTGCCATTTTGTGAGCATGTATCTTGTCATTATCTAATGAGTTAAAATATTTAAAAATGCCAAAAACATTCATAACATTTCAAAAATCCAAAAATATTTGTCATATCTAAGCCTAGTCAGTTATCCTGAATCTACCTTACTGAGGCATTGTCATTGTTAGGATGCTTTCTTTTGATTTTATTTTTAGGATTTCTATTTGTTTGTTTATTTTAGGTTGTTTGTTTGTTTGTTTGTTCACTTCCCTATTTGTTTTCTTTTAGCGCTATTTCCTTGACTCAGTCTATATGTGTTCATTGGGTGATTCCTCGAGCACATTATTCTTGAGTCTATCCATATTCATCCATTAACATTATCACCATATTTTTATCATTGGTTCATTTGTTTTCAATTGTTTATTGGATTAGGATTATATCATTATGTATTTTTTGGTGAAGTCTTCATGGTGTTCTATCATGATGCCTACCATCACATGCTATAGTAAAATTTAGCTTCAAGAAGGTCTATAATCAATGCGGATGTAGAAGTTTCTCCTTGGCACCTTGGCAAATTCTCCCATCCCACCGTTTATCAAATCAACTCATTAACCATTCTATTTTTATCATTTTTAATCAAGGTGATCATCTCTTCATTGGTAGGTACAAATAAATCATTTCTAATGATGGAACTTATTCCTCTATCCATCTATTTCATCACTTTTCACCCAGTCATTTTTAATCTATATTATAGGTTATATCCTTGAGTTATGCTTGCTAATTATCCCTAATTGCGGCACAATCATATTTAGCCAACCTAGGTCCTTTTAATGATTATAACTGCCTATGGGCAAATCATTATTTTGACTTTCCTTCTTGATTATAACCACCTTTGGGAAAATCAACATCCTTTTTACATCAATGCATGTAAGCATTTTCTTATTTGGATTAATATCAACCATGGGTTAATTCCACTTTAATTCTTATTTCTTTTCTAGGTACCATCCATCAACAAATGTAATGACCACTCCCTCAAGGGGATATCATCATAGGCTTCCCAAAATAATTTGGAGCTTTATTCTTCAACCATTATCTTGTTTTTGACATACATGGAATTTATCATTATTTGAGAATACATTGCTTTGCCTATGATTTTCAATGCCTTCTAAAATAGTGGGGAACTATAGACACCTAAAACTAACCATCGATAACCTCCAATCAAGCTTTTGGCCAATTTCCACTAAAAATGCATAATTTGGCCTTAAAACACTAAAATAGGCTGAATGATGTGAAAATAACATATTCCAGTGTCAATTTTGGCTAGGGTATCCATAAATGGGGAAATACAATTTATGGGCTAGCTAACTTTGATTAGATCATTTCGAGTCAAAATGCCAATTTTGCACCTGGCTGCTCTAGATTGTTCTTTCCTATCAAATCTCTTGTACGAGACACATGCCTTTCTTATTTGTTGTTGGTAACATCCTAAATGGGAATATAGTTCCAACACATCTAACATTGCCTTTCAATTCCAATCCAATTAAATTTTGGACCAATAACAAGGCATTCTGATCAATTTGAGTGATTTGTGCACAAAGTGCTTAAATATGCTTAATAGATAATTAAACAAAATTAGAGGCTAATCAAGAATCCATGGAAACTTGTTGAACACTTATTTTTCGAAATGAATATTAAATATCTACATTATTAGGTGACCTCATTTCTTGGGAAGACATCTGTAGGCCATAAATGCAACAAATATCAAGATTTATGCCCTCCATGCCTCTTCATTGACCCTTCTTCCAATTTCATGATGAGGATAATTATAAAATTAATTTCAAAAAATTAATTAATCCTCAACCACACATCTTAATATTAGGATTGATGGTCTAGGTTGATTTTGATCAATCTCAAAAATCTATAAATAGAGAGGCCATGATCATCAATTCTAAGTCTTCATAATGCAAAGTTATAATGCAAAAATATATTCAATAAGCCATTGAAACTAGTGTTACCATTCAAAATTGATTCCAAGCCAATCCTAAAGCCAAAGGTTCCAAAGATAGATGGAGGTAGCCAAGCTTCCTGATCCAAAACTCAAAAGTTCTGGTTGATAAATATCTCAATAGCATAGAAATAACACAGTAACAATGAATTCTCTGAGAAGAGATGTACTATTACTCAAGATTGCAATAAAAATATATGCTTATCTCTAGGAATAGATGTCTATCTTCACTTTTTGTGTTACATCTTCATTTATACACATTTTGAAAGCATGGGGAGGATGTGGAAGGTCACCAATCTTGAGGGAGATTAAGTGGTTTGACTTCCGAGATTTAAAACAATATAGAATTCAAGGAATTACTATTTTTAGAAACTTACTATTTTTAGACTACACTATTAAAATTGAAATTTGGGGCACTTCCATTCAGTTTTTAGGGGTCAAACTTAATTAAGAAAATATCAATGCCATTTCACGACATTCTCCTCATTCTTAGCTTTTCAATAGTTTAAACGGTGATTCAATTGGGGCTACAGTGCAAAAGTTATGGCTCCCAAAAGTTTCGTCATCAATTGGGTTGGAACTGTCACCTAAATTATCACCTAAATTATTGTTTGGATCATTCCTCCCTCCTTGAAAATTAATGGTCCCCATTGCATTAATGTTCCCCATCAGGTGTGGTAGTTGTTTCTTATTTTGATTCTCTGTGAGCCACTCACCTTAATGGCTAAGTTGGCCCCTTTTGAACACTCGATATATTAGAATAGAGCATCCTCTTATTGTCTTCATCCAAGTATCCACAATCTGATCCTCTTCCACTAGAGAAAAACTCTATGGATTAAGCTCATCAATGTCTAGTTGTTTGCTACAACTGAAGTGTCTAATAGAGGTGGGTGATATGGTTTGAGGAGCTCCACATTAAATATTGGATGCAGACCAAGGTAGGTTGGTAGGTTCAACTCAAATGCATTTTCTCCAACTCTTCTATTGATGGTGTAAGGACCATATCATAGAGGCTAAATCTTTCTATGTGGGCTTATAAGTCATTCCTTCTAAAGCCGTAACCAGACCTTGTCACCTATAGCAAAATGGTGTGTAATCCTATGTTTGTCATGGTGTTGCTTATACTTCTGATTCATCTTCTCTAGGATGTCATGAACTTGTTGCTAGATGTGTTGCATTTGTTTAATAAACTTTGTTACTTTTGTTGCCTCAGATCTTCCATGAGGTGTGTATTCCATGATGGAAAATGGAACAACTATATCAATTGGTGCCATGGGTTGGAACCCAAAACATACCTCGAATGGATTGTGCTTGGTCAAGCTATGCAGTTCTCAATTGTATCCATGTTTTATGAAAAGAAGTCCCTTATCCCATGTGCATGGATGTTTGGAGTGATACATCTAAATCATGTGAACAATCAAGTGGTTTACCACCTCTATTTGACCATCAGTTTGTGGATGGAAGGTTGTGGACTTCATCATCTTAGTATCCATCATCTTCCATAGAGTGGACCAGAAGATGCTTAGGAACCGGCTATCTTGATCTGAGACAATGGACTTGAGAAGACCAAAATGGAGCCATACATGACTAAAATATAGTTGAGCAGTTTCCTCAGTAGATATATTTTTCTTACAAGTAATCATGATAGCCATTTTTGAAAAATGATCAAATACTACAAAAATACAATCCTTACCATGTTTTGAAGTGGGCAAACTAGAGAGAAAATCCATTGAGATAGATTCCCAAGGCCTGGTTGGTTCTGGCAATGGCATGTACAATCCTTGCTTCTTATTTGTTGGCTTGGATATCACACATGGGGTGTAAGATTTTAGATATCTCTCCACATCCTTTCACATATGGGGCCAGTAGAAGTGTTTTTGAAGAACTACCAATGTCTTTTCAATACCAAAGTGTCTATCTATTCTACTAAAGTGTGCTTCCCATATCATCTTTTTTTTCTCTGCAACTAAAACACAGATGTGCCCCATATGACAAAGGACATTATCTTGAAAATATAAATTAGAAACATGTTTACCTTTTTGAAGTGCTTGATATGTATCAGCAAAGGTAGGATCTACTTCATACAGAGCACACCAAGTGGTAGTCTCATGTCCACATAGGTCCAAAACTATTGTGAGTGCAGTAGTTGGTGGGAAGCTCAAACAATCTACAGTTGTATTTGAGCTCCCCTTTTTGTGTTTGATTACCAGGTGGAATTGTTGAAGATATGTGGCCCACTTTTGGTGTTTCTCATTTCATAGTTTGCTTTGCGTCTGGATGAATTCCAATGGTCTGTGGTCAGTGTGGATGACCATTTCTTTCCCCAAGATGTATTATTTCCATTATTTGTAGGCTTACACAATCGCATAGAGCTCTTTATCATATGTTGGATATTTCCTGATTGTATCAGTGAAAGTTTCACTATGATATGCAATAGGATGGCCATGTTTCATGATGATAGCTCCCATGGCATATTCAGATGCATTTGTCATCAACTCAAAAGGTTGATGCAAATCTGGCAAGGCTAGAACAGGGGCTGAGTAGAGTATGTTATTCAAATTCTCAAATGCCCTTTTTTGTATTTCACCCCACTAAAATGTAGCCTTAGCTCATCCTTTAGTCACTTGGGTTAGTGACCAAGCAACATGTGAAAATTCAAGAACAAACCTGTGGTATAAATTTGCAAGACCCAAAAATCTGTGAAGCTCTATGAGAGTCCTTGGTGTGGCCAATTCTCAAATAACCCAAATCTTTTTTTGGATCAACATGGACCCCTTCCTCATTCACAACGTACCTAAGGTATTGAATTGTTTTCATCTTGAATGTGCATTTGTCAAGATTTACATACAACTTGTGCTCCCAAAGAGTTTGAAGCACCTTACGAACATTTTGAAAATGTTCTTCCCATGTTATGCTATAGATGAATATGTCATCTAAGTAAACAACCACAAATGAGTTGGTGAAGCGTCGTAAGATGTCATCCATCATCCTCATGAAGGTTGCAGGTGTGTTAGTTAAGCCAAAAGTTATAACCAACCATTCAAAGAGCCCCTCCTTAAATTTGAATGCAGTCTTCCAGACATCAGTGGGATTGATGGGAATTTGGTGATAACCAAATTTGAGATAAATTTTTGTGAAGAACTTAACACTATGGAGCTGGTCCAGCAGGTCATCAATCCTAGGGAGAGGATAGCAATTCTTCACAAAGATTTTATTCAAGGCTCAATAGTCAATGCAAAGCCTCCATGTTCCATCTTTCTTCAGTGCCAAGATAATTAGGCTACCACAAGGTGAAGATCTTGGCCTGATGTGACCTTTTAGGATCAATTCTTGAATCTATCTTTTTATCGCATCATTCTCTAAAACTGATCTATGATACACAGGACTGTTAGGCAAAGGTGATCCTGGGATCAAATCGATAGAATGTTTTACCTGGCAATGTAGTGGAACTCCTATGGGTGACTTGAATAAGCCATCATATTCTCTTTTGATTTGTCCTATCTAATTCTATTGTTGTGTTGATTGTGTAGTTAGGACTGTAACATCAACCTTCTTGGATTTCTATGGTTTGACCACTATGAGAACAAATTGCTTTGTTTTCTCTACCAATCTCTTGCATTGCTTAACACTGATCAAGGAGATAGATCTGGGAGGTGGTACCTCTGGTACCCTATGCCACCATGTTCCAAGAGTGAGGGTGATCCTTCTGGTTCATGATTCATAGATGCCATGTTGCTCATACATGAATGGCTGACCAAGGAGTACATCACAAACATCTAGATTGAGCACATCACAGAGGACTTCATTTTGGAATGGTTTTATAGCATATGAAAGAAGACAATGATGGGTGACATGGAGGTCTCTCCTTGGGCTCAACCATCCAATACTATAGGGCTTTAGATGAGGCTTCATGGATAGATTTAGACTTTTCACAACTTTAGCAGAGATTAAATTCTTTTGACTCCCACTATCATGAATGAAATGAAGAGGCTTACCTTTTACCCATAATATGGAGTGAAACAATCTTTCCTTGTCATCTAGTCTTTCCTCATGGGTCTGTGATGAAGTGATGATGGTGTTAGGCTCAGTATCTACAATTTATTCTTCAACCTCTTCGATTGTGGGTTGTGTATGAGGCAGAGTAGTAGATGTTGAGTATTGTGACTCAAAAAGCAATGACTTGATGGCTCAACATTCTTCTTTTGAGTGAGTTCCAATTTTATGGTAATCACACCATTTTCTAGCCTTTCCCTTCTGGGATTTCTTATCCTGAAAATCCTTTTGCTTCCAATTTTGGCCTCATGTTTGACCTTCCTTATCACTTTTCCATTTTTAGGGTTAACTCTTTGTATTCTTTCTGTCATGCTTCTATTCAATCTTCACTGTGAATTTCTATGCCTCACCAAGGGTTTCCCAATTTAAGATCTCCATTTCCCCCCATATGTACCATTGTAGTCCACCATGATACTTTAGAGTCTTATGTTTCTCACTTTCTTGAATGCCCAATATTGTAGACAAAGAATGAAAAGTGTTTGTGTAATCTTGAACAAATTGGTCCTTACCTTGGTGAAGTTGTTGCCACTGTATGTATAGATCATCATATGCTCCGATGGGATAGTATTCTTCTTTCACTGCTTCCACAAAATCATCCCAGGTAGGTTCCACCTCAAGGCCAATGTCGTCTATATTGAACCTCTTTTTGTACACTTCCCACCAGTTTTTCATAGGCAATGTTGATTTCAAAAGAGTAAAAGTAATATTTTCTCCATCAGTGAACTTATTTACAGATAAGTAGGAAGACAATTGATCCAACCAATTGTCTACTACATTAGCATTGATTTTGCCTTCAAATGTAGGAATATAAAAATTTACTTGAGCCTTGAAGGTTGTTGGGGCACTGAAAGGATGTTCCCTGGATGAGGAGCCAAGAAGTGGAGCCGCAGAACCAGGATTTCCCATTGGAAGTGTTTGAAGAATTTGGGCAAATTGTTGTAGCATCTATGCTTGTTGCCATTGGAGGGCTTCAATCATCATTTCCTTGAAAGGATAGGATGTATCAGTGTCATCTACCATTTGAAGTCATTTGGAGCAAATAGGTAGAAAATTTGGAAGCTCTGTTGTCTCCCACTCAAGCTTTTTATAGCCTGACCTCATCCTTGGGATCATACACTCTCAAGAAAAATGGATTTGATACAACTGATCCAAAACTCAAAAGTTTTGTTTGATAGATATCTTAATGGAATAGAAATAACATAGAAATAATGAATTATCTGAGAAGAGATGTAGTATTACTCAAGATCATAATACAAATATATGCTTATCTCTGGGAAGAGATGTCTGTCTTCACCTTTCATGTTACATATTCATTTATAAACATTTTGAAAGAATGGGGAGGATGTGTAAGGTCACCAATATCAAGGGAGATTAATTGGTTTGACTTCCAAGATTTAAAACAATACAGAATTTGAGGAATTACTATTTTTAGAAACTTACTATTTTTAGACTGCACTATTAAAATTGAAATTTGGGGCACTTTGATTTAGTTTTCTAAGGTAAAAATTCATCAAGAAGATCTCCATGCCATTTCACGACATTCTCCTCATTCTTATATTTTCAAAGGTTTAAATAGCAAGTCAATTGGAGCTATGGTGCAAAAGTTATGGCTCCTGGAAGTTCTGTCATCAATTGGCGTGGAACTGTCACCCAAATTGTCACCTAAATTCTTGCCTAGATCACTTACATTGCCAAGGACTTCATGAGCACAAGCCAAGAAATCTATTACAACAAGAATTTTGGAGAATACAAGGAAGGTAAAAGAGGGTTTATTTTGCATTTTAATTGTGTGTTTTATTCATGTTTGTTAATTAAGCTCTCCCCAGTGTCTAGGCTTAGAGATTCTATGTTAGTTACTATGTTTCTTTCATTTTGTTTTCATTTCAAAACTAACACCATACTAATCATCCTCTCTTGAGTCAAATTCCTAGATAAAACTTTTATCCTCAAGTTTAGATGGCAATTCATGGACATCCCCTAGCCAAGAATTCAATGAACATCACTAATACACTTGTATATTGTGGTGATTATTGGTTATACATAGATTATATATTTATCATGGTTGTTGGACATAAGGTAGACCCTCTTCAGCTCCCAAAATTTGTCTTAGTTAATGTTAAAAACCAATATATTACTTTACTAATATGGAATGGAAATGAGGACTTGACAAACAGTAAGAAAAGCATTTCCACAACTCCCACCTCACTATTGAGAAGATGAAATATACATATAGAACGCATTTTAGAGAGGTTAGTAATGCAAGGAAGTCTTATGAATTAGCTACTATGCCCCATAGGGATTGTGATCCAAAACTCAAAATATTTGGTTGAAATATAATTCAATAAATAAGAACAACACAATTAAAATAATGTTATCTCTAAGAAGAGATGTGTTATTGATCAAATTTTTAGACCCAAACATATGCCTATCTCTAAGAAGAGATGTCTGATTTCCATTTTGGGTTACATATTAATTTATACATGTTTTTAAGGTGTGAGGTGGATGTGAAAGGTCACCAATATTAAGGGAGATTAAGTGGTTCAAATTCCATGATCGACAACAATACAAAATTCAAGGAATTACTATTTTTAGAAACTTACTATTTTTAGATTGCACTACTAAAATTGAAATTTGGGGCACTTTCATTAGGTTTTAGGGAGTCAAAATTCATCAATAAAATCTACATGAAATCTCATGATGTTCCCCTCATTATTATCTTTCCAACGGTTTAAATGATGAGTCAATTGGAGCTACAGTGCAAAACTTATGGCTCCCAGAAGATCCATCATCAATTGGGGTAGACCCATCACCTGAATTGTCACTTGAATTGTTGCCCAGATTAGATTGGGCCCCCCATAATAGAGTAAAACAAAATGTTCACAATATCTACATCCCATTAAATCATGAACCTTTAAACCATGACATCTTTTTCTTTAATGTAAAATATGATGAATAAGTAAATGAAAGGGATAAGACTATTGGCCTCAATGAAAATTTGTTGAGGGTAATACAACCAGATCCTTCCCTTACAATCAATCAATCCAAATTTAGGATCCAACCATTAGTGGGATGTATATCATCAGATTTAATGAGTAGAAAACTTTTCCATTAACCATAGGACCAAAACTAGGACTTCCAACAACCACTTTTTGTGATGATAACTCAATAAGAGCAAGATCAAGTGTAATAGGAAAACATCAACTACTAGAGAGCATGAGTAAGAGAAAGTGGTAGGAGAAACATCAAATTCTCCTCAACAAGATGAATAATGTACTTCTCAAGTTCAAATATCTATTGTTGAAATCAATAGGGTAAAATAAGAACTAGTAGAAGAAATAATGTAGGAAAAGGTCAACAGCATTAGGGAAGAAGTGGAAATCATTGCCTAGACTCCTCTAATGAGGAATAAATGTCAAAAAATTCAGCATCCATGACATCTAGTATGACTCTTCCCTATCATACCCAACAAGTGACTGCTCCTATAGCTAAGAGGATGATAATTTGTTATCAAAGAAAATCTAGTGTAGACAAGCCATAAACTCCGTCCACAGAGGTAACAAGTAGAGATGCACAACCTTTATTTGAAGGTGAGCCAATCCATGAAGTGAATAAATAGGAGATAAACCAATATAAGGTACTAATATTATAAGGATTAAAAATAAAGGCACACCTTAGTGGTGACCAATTGGGTAAGGGTGATCTACTCACTTATCTCCCTAGGCCTTTCTCCTCTTATGTCATTATCAATTATTTCTTCTATGCCATTACCAATTTTCTCTATTTTTACTCTTGTGTCAACATTACCTACTATTTCTATTTTCATTATGATAATCACTTGCCCAACCTCTTCTCCTTCAATCTCCACCTTTGCTTTCACATCCACTAGCTAACCCATCATCAAAGTGGAAACCTCTTCTATTCAACTGGATTCACCATTACCTTCATCAGTAGTATAAAATACATTGGTAATTTTAAAAAAAGAGATCCCCCAAGAAGAGACATGTCTACATTGTGCATCCAATGACACACTTAGGTAACATAAATTGGCCCTCAATGCCTAAATTATCCAATGAGCTAGAACCTAAACCTAGAAAGGATACAAAAATAGAATCCCAATCATTGGATCCATCAAATTTGAATCTTCTAGAGTGGGCCAAGGAGTTAGGAGTAGTATTTTCTAAGAGGAAAAACTTGAATATCATTAAACTACCCACTGTGATCTTGCTCTTTGATGAAGCAATAAACTTGGTTAAAATGGTAAGGAAAATGAAGATAGAAGATATTAGTAGGAGAGGCCTAATTATAAAATAAAGAGAAGAGATTTACTCTCTTAAAAAAGGCAATATAGGAGAAGGTTGAGTTCCCATACATTAAGGATCTTAAATCCTACATGGAGACCCACATTAAAGTTGTACTAGCTATCTAAGAAGGAATAGATTAGGCCAGAAAAGAATTAGAAAATGAGTTGGAGACTCTTAGAGAATAGAAACAAGTAATATGCATTCCCTCTAGTATAGATCAAGATGTACAAAGTGTAGAATTAAGGTTATACGAGATTTTGGATACCATTTATTCTTTCAGAGTCCAATTAGCTCCACATGTAACTACAATAAAAAAATTGTTTAAAATTATCAAATAAGATGAGAACATATTGAATTTCTTAGTTTTGTATACTCCTAATAAGGAATTCAACCACTTAAATCTGATGACCCATTTGGAAGCATCCAATGCATTGTATTTAACTATCATAAGAATTCAAGAAGCCCAAGATTGTGCCAGTGTTGTTGATGCTTTAGTTTTTAAGATCATAAAACAATAAAAGCATGAAGTACAAAATTTGGATGAGAAAAATTAATAGTAGCATGAGATAATATTAGGAATCTAGTATCCTAGGTTATTTTTTACCACATGATATAACAAGCTTTAGACAAATTCAATCAAAGTATACAAGGACTATTGTTAGATGATATTGAAGTGAAGCTAATTTTGGTTAGGATGAAGAAAATGAAGTGGAGGTATTTTGAGTAAGCTTATGAGCTACCAAGATAGAGCATGCAAGGCTAAAAGAATAGGCAAACATGGTAGCTAGACTTCCTCTCCTTGATATGAGTTTAATATAGGCACAACATGCAAAATCATATCAACATTGTCAATATTTAGATGCCAAGAAGAATGTAACCTTAGCACCACCTAAATTTTCCTCTACTCAGACTCCACCTAATGTGCTAAATACAACACTACCATCAACTTCAATCCCTCCTAACTTATCAAGAAAATCAACTCTATTTCTCAGTTTAGCTTTAGTTATAACTCTAGTTCAAGCTACTATTTTGTCCCTAGATACAACAATAGTTACAAATTTAGTCACTAGGATAACTTTGATTACAACTACATTTCCAAGAACAACCTTTAAAAGTGTCAAGTAAGAGCCAATTGAGCCTTAGTTGAAGGCTATTTTTATATAACTTTTCATGTAGTGATTATTCATGGCTAGCTAAGTCCTACAACATCCATGTTGTAATTAAATAAATTATTTTTCCTAGCATGCACACATTATATGTCTGATGTAATCTATAATTTATAACATGTAGTTTTGTATCAAACTAGAACTTATGCTATTTTTATTTTTATGTAAACAATTTTTTTTCCATACTTGGAGGATGATGTGACCCCTTCCCCAAATCCTTTAAATACATGTGAAATAATAATTTTAAAAAGTCAAACTTTTTGATCAATATATAGGAAGAGATCAAAGAGATTGATTGTCATGTAGCTATGTTTGTTTTATCTTCTTCCCTTTATGTGTTAATGAAATTTAAGTTTTTTTATCTATATAAATTCAATAATTATAAAGTGTGTTAATGTTACGAATGAATTTGATTATTTAAATTAATAAATATTGATCGTAGATGTGCAACAACAATTGAGGATTGGTAAATTTCATTAATTTGAAGTAATCAATATAGACTGAATTGATAATCTAAGGTGTGTAAGAGTATTTCCTTTGGTATAGTCATTTAGGAATGAGATATAGCTACCCTAGACAACTTATTAGTCCAATTTGTAACCTCTAAGATAAGGGTGTGAAACAATAGCCCTAAGGAGATCAACCTTTAGTTGAGATCAGTAAGCTTACTATAATTTTTGTACCAGAGTGATGACCATGATTGTTTTTGAGTGTGTAATAGCTATAAATGGAAAACACTAGTCTTGGGGATATTTGTCCACTAAATAAATAGTCTTAGAAGTGACCTTTGAAGAACACCAAGTCTTATTTTCTACCATACCCTTCTTTCCCCTTTTGAGTTTCTTTGAGATATACCCACCATAGAGTAATTATGCATCCATATAACTCACTTAGTGATTAATCTCTATTATATTTCACACATCCATCCATAAAATTGTTTAAACAATCCACAATCTTAGCCTATTATTCCATCACTTGGTTATTTTAAATGCATACTTGCAACTCATAACCTAAAGTGGGACCTCATTCCATAGATATAAAAAAAAATTAGAGGCTACCTAATTTATCCTTTTGTGGTGTGCATAAAATCCACATCAATATAAAAAAGGTGGTGCTAGAAGGAGGGAACACTTGTATGTTTTCTTAATAGTAGATGTTATCCACTATGAAGAGTTTCATTGGAGACACATATGAGAGTAAATTCTATGAAATAAACATCTTACATATGAAAGTAAATCAAATTCTAAAATAAATAAGATAAATTAAAACACATAATAGGAGAGAGAACAAATTACACATGATATACATGGAAACCCTACAAAACCAGCTAGGGATAAACCATAAGGCAAAGGCAGTATTCAAACTTCATATTCCATCAACAAATATCTCTCTATAAAAACAAATCCTCTCAACAACTCTTCTCTAGTGCTAAAAACCAATATCTCAAATGAGAAATGCTTATAACCAAGCCTTTCATCCTCTAATCTCCAGGATATAACACACAGATCTTATAATGCTAACATCCATAGCATCCAATTGAGCTCCAAGCATTTACTTATATCTCCATGAGTTGAGAAAAAAAACCTCCAAGCTCCATCTCTAAGGATCCATAAAATGCATTTAGGTGAGCCAAGAATAAAAACCTTCCAAGATCTAAAACCATGTATCTAATGCTTACAACCCAAGCATCTAGGAGAGATACGCTTACATGCCTTCCAAACTCCAACTTCCTATCATGAAATCTAAATATTATAAGGATCAAAGTGATCCACTACATGGATAAACATTATAATGAGATATCAAAATATTTTATAGCATTTAGAAATAGAAATAAGAGAAGAGAGATACAATGTGGCATGATATTACACTTGAACTCAATAGTATCCACTAGAGCCTCACATGCACCCATGTGCATAAGTTGTAAGGTAACCCATGTGCCTTGGATAAAAATGCACCATACTTGAGTGGATGAACAATGAACAATAGTAAATATGCTTATCTCCATTTGAAAATTCAACAAAGTAGGTACACTAATTTAGACAAGATCAAGTTACCCCACGTGACTCATAGAATTATGACCCACTCACACATATGAGGGTAATCATTAATAGCGAACATATTATCTCCTCTCATGTGCAAAAAAGGATTATAATCACATTTTTGAATTTTTCACACATTTTAATCATGGATACACCAAACATGGAACCCCACACTATGACCTTGCAATCATACACTTGAAGACAAGCTCATATGACTCACTAAGGACAAGACCCATATCCACAAGTGGAATGTTATGCCCCACACTTGTCACATTAACATGATCATAATTAGGATCCTTTATGGTCCCATTACCACATCACCTTACTACCACATCAAATTTTTGACACATCACTAGCATGCCACATCATTTGCATCACTTACAAACCACCAACCACTTCACCTACGAGGCACATCACATGTGTGCCATGTTACCATGAATAGTGACCATGAATAGTGACATGTGAATAGTGGATTCACACCTAATAATATCTCTCTTAAATTAATATACATAATAATTTCAAACACTTGCATCTTCTACCAACCAACTAATATCAATGTTGTCAACAATGTCCACTACTACTTCACAATAGGCCCAATAGAAGTTTTTTTCACTACTAAAATTTCTCTACCTTGATTGAATTTTTCAATATCTTCTCCTCCAAATAAAATTTTAGAAACTTTAAATTAGTCACACTACAACATAAACCCATCCTTCATCCAAATATTATGTAATGAACCACTCACTACTCCCATTGATTGGAAGTATATGGTCTAGTTCACACCATGACATACATTAGGTTTTCCTAATCCCAATGAATGTAATACATAAGAAATCAATGTATTATCCTTATTATTATAGGACACTCTAAAAGACAACTCAAAATACTACAAGAAGTTAGATACTTGACTTCTTTTCTTTCATGTCCATTTTGCATATGCATCCTTGGTTTATGCCTCCATCTCCTCCTAGTCACCTTAGCCATCACACCATTAATTTCCATCATGTTGGGGCCTAAAACCAACATTACATCAAGAATTAGTAGAGACATATAGTAAAACCTTAGATCTCCATGAAAGTACCACTGTACTCCATCTGCATGTCTACTTCAGCATGTACAGTCTTCAATCTACAAACCAAAAACTCTTTTCCTCATCCACATAGTCCCTATGATACTCCATATCATAATGAGATAACCATGTAATAATGATGATTTTTCATCCCACTGATCAACTATGAACAATAAAAATTTCTCATCTCACTCTTGATAGTAGTCTACAACTAGAGACAAGAACCCATAGAAGTCAACACCTAACTTCTACATGTAGCAAACTAATACCCACCATGATCAACATGGTACCCATACATAGTTCTTAAGAATTAATCACACTATTTATTTCATCATTTTACCTACCCAATTTTTAATCCCATAGATGAATTGCATCCTGCTCTACTACATGTCAAACTAAAATCATGTGCAAAGTTACTCCATGCATCAGTATACCTTACTACTCACATTAGCTACATTGCAAACCTCTTGACTACTCACTTCTACTATACTAAAATCACCAATCACTTCAATAATTGATCCTCTAAGTCTATAAAAGATTAAACACTGACCTTATTCTTACATGGATCCTTAGTTCTCAAATTTTTCTTATCCTTCCATCAACTACTCCATCAGGTATATATTCATGTTTTTGGTACCTCCTCCTCTATATGGAATTTTAGGATCATCTCACATCACACATTATGGTAATATTATCCCAAAAATTATATTTATTCACCCCTTAAGAACCATAACAAGGTATCTTCCTTGTCTTCAACCTACATATACACCAATAGAGACTATCTTGTTCCACCACAAGTTATAGTCACTTATTCAATAGGAACACTATGTTTGTGATGACCCATATGGTAAAGTTTGTTTAGTTTTTTTATATTCTCGATCTTTATATAAAAAATAGAGATACACATACCACACAAACTTCCTTTTTATTTCATATCTATGTCTCCCCACATTTATCTCCAACTTGCACAAACCAACAAAAACTAAGATTTGATACCAGTTGTTAGGAAATAAACATCCTACATGTGCAAGTAAATAAAATGTATAAATAAAAAAATCTACAATAAAACAAATAATATGGAGAGAACACATTACACAAGATATATGTGGAAATTATCCTAAACTAGATAGGGAAAACCATAGGGTAAAGACATCATCCAGACTTCATATTACATTAGCAAATCTCTCTCTACAATGACATCTCTCAAAAACTCTTATCTAATGCTAAAAACCAAGCACATAGGTGATCAAATATTATAACCAATCCTTCCATACTCTAACCTCCAAGCTAAAACATCTAGTTCTTAAAATTATGACATCCATATCATCCAAGGGAGTAACAAGCATCTACCTCTATCTCCATGAGCTAAGCTAGCAAGCCTTCAACTCCATCTCCAAGGATCCATACCATGCATCTAGGTGAGCCAAGCATAACATCCTTATAGGATATAATCTCTAACCATTCATCTAATGCTTATAACCCAAACATTTAGGTGATCTAATTTTACAAGCCTTCTAAACTCCAACCTCTTATCATGCAAGCTTAGGCTTGCAAAGATCCAAGTGATCCACTATATGGATAAATGAAAAAATGAGATATCACAATGATTTATATCATTTAAAAATATAAAGAAGAAGATAGAGATAAAATATGGCACTAATCATTCCACTTGGACTAAATATTAACCATTATATCCTCAAATTCACCCATGTGCATAAGTCACAAGGCAACCCATGTGCCTAGGATAAAAATACACCATACTTAAGTGGATGAACAAATACCAATAGTAAATATGCTTGTCTCCATATGCAAAGTCAAAAAATTAGGTGAACTACTTTAAACAAGATCAAGTCACCCCATGCAACTCATAGAAATGGACCCCAATGACACATGTGAGGGAAATCAACAATATGAACATATTGTCTCCTTCCCATGTGCATAAAGAGGATTTCAATCACCTTTTTGACTTATATACACATGTGAATCATGGATCCACAAAACATAGTACCCCACAATATGACCTTTAAATAATATACTCCAATACAATCCCATGTGACTCACCAAGAATAAGACCCACATCCTTAAGTGGAGTGTTATGGCCCATACTTGTCACATTAACATGATTACACTTGGTACCCTCTATGGACCCAATATCACATCACAATCCTACCAAATCATCTACATCCACATCAATATCATGCAACATCATTTGTGCATCACTTACAAACTAATAGCCACATCACCTACATGGCATATCACTTGTATACCATGTCACCATGAATACTGACCATGATTAGTGACTATCAATAGTGACCTATGAATAGTGAATTCACACCCAATAGTAACAAGGTCTAAATCCCAAGCTAAACTTTTGATATCACCTTTTCCAAATCCTAGGATACTTATACCATTACCAATCATCCCTAAATTAAATTAATCAAGGACACCTTCCCTTATAAGAAGTATCCCAATTATTAATCCTCCTATGGCTTAACCTTGGTTAGTTGAATCTACCATTGTCATCCCTAGATAAAGACATGAGCTAGAAAGGAATTTTGGAGAAGTATTTGTTTACCTTCTCCGCATCAAATAAGAGGATGATAGAAGAACATATCAAATGTTTTAAGGCTAGTTTGATACTAATGAATGTCACCCATGAGGATGTTTCATTTAGGTTGTTCCCATTTACATTGCATGATTCTTCTTATGATTGGTATCTCAATCTTTAGGAAAGCTCTATCACCTCATGGAACGAATGTTAAAATACATTTCTTGCACAAATTGGGAAAGTGATTAATACAAGTTTGGTATATCAACATTTCACTAGGATTAATAGAGAACCTAAGGAGTTAATATAAGCCATAAATGTAATATTTTAGAAGATGTACACTTGATTGAATGTTGCATACAAGTTGGAATTAGAATTAACACTCAAAATGTACAATAATTATCTAGATCCCATTACTGTAGTATTTTTATGAGAGATACCATGACCAATACTTTATCTTTGGCTTATCAGGAAGCTATTAATATTGATAATTAAATCAATCCTCAAATTTTAGGAGGCTAAACATTCAACAATGGATTCCCATATTTGAACTAAATTTCACATGATAATTAAAATGACCCTGCATTCAACTACAATCAATTTTACACTCTACCTCCCACAATGCCATAAGTAATAAATTAAAATTATAATTTTTTGATTAATTAAGCACAAAATAATGGCCATTATAAAAACCAACATAATCAACATCTAGATTACACCAAGGTAACAATCGTCTCAAGGTTCTTACTCCACCAAAGCTGAATTAGATTTTATACAAAGAATTGTCCAAAAGTTGAGTAATGACTTCTTGAATATGTATAAAAGGATGGATAATAACACCAATCATAATTATAATTATAATTCTATATTTTCAAGATAAAATAGGCCTTTAAATATTCACACCAATAATGTAGAGTAACAATAGCCTAATAAGCTACCAAAAATCAATATCATGGAGATAACTTTGTCTAATTGGTGCAAGATTGATAACACATCATAGCATGGGGAATTGGACTATGTATAGTTATGTACAACATTTGAAAAAATTTAGATGGAAATGATTAGACAATATCAAATGACAAATCCTTTAGATCTCCCTCATGAATCTGACCCTTCAAATTTAACTATGATGTTCAAAACTTATTAATTTCTTTTTTTTAGTGAAGATGATAACATTCTTGAGGATAATTATGATTAAGTGAAAGCATTATAATAGTTAAATAGGAATAATTAAAATATAAGTAGCATAAAAAATCTCACCATTTCTACTCCTAATAATATAATTATTTCCCCCAATCCTAAAAATGACAAGAATCACCCCCAAAAGGGAATGATCAACCTCAGCATAGAGAAGAGAAGAATAAGGGAGGATACAAAAATGTTAAGGATATGAAGAAGTGGCACAAATCAAGTCCAATATCACTCTTCATGAAATAACACAAATCACATAGAAAAAGGAGCTCTTATGGAAATCTATCATAGGCAAATATATTGTAGAAAAGTCCAAAATAGCTAGCATTAATGTTATATACAAATCAAGCCTTAGGTTCCCCCTTTCTTACTAACCATTCGGGCATTTCAAAATAATGTACACAATTATTTGCTAGATTTTGGAGCTTTAACAATCATGATTCCAATATCCATTTTTTAGAGGCTTGGTTTGACCCCAAGTCCATACAAGAGGACAATTTCATAGCTAGATAAAACAATAATCCCTATTTTATGAGAACTCAATGATGTGAGAATCTAGGTTGCATTAGATCCTCATTTATAAATTAATATTGACATAATGGTAGTAGATATTCTTAAGGGATATGGGATAATATTAAGTAGAGACTAGTCAAAGATGTTAAATGAATATATTTACATAGTCTTCTCTCATATTTAGCTACCATGGAGAGGCATTTCCAACCAGATAAAGATCGATAGAGAGCCAACTATGAAGCATTCTTTTATATAGTAAACCACTGGTAATGAAGTAGTGAGTTATAAATATCCTATCCTTAGAGTTTATACATTTACTAAAAAGAATCAAACATAGGAAAAAGTGCATAGACCTCTGTAATTATGGACATTCCATTTCAATGGGGTGATATCTAACTAAGGATAATGTTTTAGTATTGAATTGATCGATCTACAAGGAAATAAATACTTAGCAATGTATATGATTTATTTTCCATGTCCCAAAAATAGAGCAGAGTATGAGGCCCTGATTTTAGGATTATAGTTGGCCTTAAAATTAATGTCAAGGAGATATTGGTATATGAAGAATCTAAATCAAGATCAATGAGGTTAAAAAAATATCAATGTGAATTGTCATATTTAAATAAGTACAAACATCAAGTTTGGGATCTAATGAATCATTTGATGATTTCAACATAGTGGCCATGCCTAGAGAACAAAACCAAACTACCAATTCACTATCCACTTCAATAGAAAATTTGTCACCCCTACAAGAGTAAAAAGTGCAAAAGTTCTCCATAAAATTAGTACCTTTTCCCTCATACCAAACAATGTTGAAAATTTTCAAGTGTTTGATGGTGATCAATCACCCATTTTTTGAAAAATTCAAGATAATTCAATTCTCATATAATTGATGATGAGGGAAGAAGACATAGGTTCCATACAAATTTGGATGAGGAGGATGTCATAGAATGAAATAAAATCATCTCCCATTAGGGATGGTTGCCCTAGATAGGACCTTTGAATTAGACCATCAAGAATAAAAATAGAGGAAAATCAAGGATAATTAACCCAAAATATTCTTAGAAAATGTGGATGATGAGAGGAATGTAAACCTTGTTAATATCAACTTAATATACACACTAGATGAAAGGGAAAAAGTTAAAGAATTTATTATCAAGTATAAAGGTGTAATTTCATGGACTTATGATGACTTAAGGATATTCAATCCTAAAGTCATCACCCATATAATTCCACTCAAGACCATCATAAACCATTTAGGTAGAGGCAAAGGTCAGTTAATCATATCTTGGAATGATATATCTAGAAAGAAGTAGAGAAGATATTGATTTCTTAGATAGTCTTTCCTATTAGGAATTCAACTTGGGTGGCTAATTTAGTTTTAGTCAAGATAAAGAGCAATGAAACTAGAGTGTATGTTTACTTTAGGAACATAAATAAAACCTATGGGAAAGAAAAATATTCTCTACCCTCATTAGACAAAGTGATATAGACTGTGAGTGGTTATGAAATGATGTATTTCTTAGACATATTTTTAGGATATAATCACGTATTGGTGGAATTAGAGGACAAGATGAAAAATACATTTATAATAAAATGGGGAAGATTTTCATACAAGAAAATGTCATTTGGGTTGATCAACACTGGAGATACTTTTTAAAGAGGGATGGATCATGCATTATAGAGACTGATGGGAAAATGAATAATTATATACATGGATGATCTCACTATTTTATCTAAAAACAAAGTTGATCATATCAACCATATTTAGTCTATTTTTGAAAGGTGCAGGAAGTTTGGTATTTCATTGAGCCCCAAGAAGAGTATTTTTGGCATTACTAAAGGCAAGTTACTGAGACACATTATCACTAAAGATGGATCACCATTAACCTAGATAAATTTTAGGGGACTTCAAAAATAATGTTCCCAAATATAAAAATGAACTCAAGTACTTCTTGGGGAAGATTATTTTATTGAGAAAATTCATATCAAGATTTGTAGAAACTGTCAGACCCCTAAACGTAATACTTAAATAGGATACTAAAGTGGAATAGACATCTGAAGCTAAGAAGTCATTCTAAGACATAAAGAAGGATATTTTTCAAGACCTAGTTCTGGTAAGCCCCAACTTCACTAAAAATCTTTTCTTGTATTCATCCACTTGAGAGCATATAATCACTATTATACTCATGCATAAGAGGGAAGAACTTAAACACCCTATCACTTTTATGATCACCAACTTGACATATGCAGAGATCAAATACTTATTTATTGACAAGTAAATATTTTCTCTTATCAAAGAAGTTAATAAGCTTAGACACTACATCCTTTAGAATAAGACTATCACCATTATACTAGATCCTACTATGAAGCTTATTCTAGGAAAAAATGAATTGGGAAAGCACAGGGGAAAATGGATGGAAAAATTAAAAGAGTTTGATATACTATTATTGATATTAAAGACATTATTTAGTTGATGACTAAACCAGACCCATACATCACTATTAAAAAAGTGAAACAAACACAATTTTCCAAATAAAATTGGTATTTAGGAATTATTCAATTCTTACTCACTGGAACATGTCCCCAAGAAGTTAAAGATAAAAAAAGAGAGCCTTGAGGCTCAAAACTAATCATTGTATGATCATAAATGGAATCCTCTATAAGAATAACTACAAAGGCATCTATTTAAGATGTGTTTTATGTGAAGAAGCCCATGATATTTTGGAAAAGCTAGATTAGAGGATTGGCAATGGCCATTCATTTGGTAATACCATATCCCATAAAATACTCAAAATGGATTATTACTAACCAACAATATTTAAGTATGCTCACTTTTACATAAGGGCATGCTATGAATGTCAAGTCTTAAAAAAAGGAGAGGTGCATATAACAATGTCCCTACATCTCATGATTGAAGGTAAATCATTTTCCTAATTGATCTTAGATTTAATTATTATCATTAACCTAAATTCTTTAGCTCAACATAAGTTTGTGCTCACTACTACAAATTATTACACTAGATGGACTGAGGTAACAACCACCAAGATAGTAATAGACTAAGATGCGATCAATTTTCTTGAAGAACATATCAAAACTAGGTTTGACACAACTATTTATTTTATGACAATGGGCCAGCATTTCAATTAGCTAAGTTTAAATCATGGGATCATGATAATTATATCACAATTATAGTATACTCTAATCACTACCCACAAGGGAATAGATTGGCTGAATTGACCCAAAAAAATTCATTTATGTTATCAACAAGTCTAATGTAGATAATCCCAGAGAGTGGAATATCTTGAAAAAATACACACTTTGGGCCAATTGAATTTGTAATAAGCAGGACCTTAAATTATCACTATATTTTCTAGTTTATGATAAATAAATAGAGATCCCAATCATGTTGAAGATTCCAACTTATCAATTTATGTAGGAATACATGGAGCCCAATGAGAATATAGAGTCTTGGTTATTATACATTATTTAGATGGAATATTTTAGGAATTAAACATTGTAAAACTTTAGTAAACATCAAGATGTAGTCAAAATATAGTTCGATAAGAGAGCAAAATCTAAAGCATTCAAATTTTTTGACTTGGTGCTTTTATGGGACAAAGCCCATGAAAAGAAAGGAATGCATAACAAGTTCACCCTATTAGGAATAGGTCCTTATCAGATCCCTAAGATATTATGTAACAATGCTTTCCATTTGAAGGACCTCAAAGGTAATGGATTGACATATATAGTCAAAAGATAGTTTTTGAAGCATTACTTCATGGATGATCCATCTGGAGAGGTATATGAGTAAAAATAGATGTCTAGTATAGGTAGGAGTAGGTTATATTTTCTTTATTAGTTAACTTCCTAATTTTAGTCATTTACTTTCATTAGAGTAGTTCATGCTTTCTAGATTAGATATTTTTATTTTTATAGTTTACTTTACTCAGTCTAGTGGTTTGTTTGAGGTAGTTTCCTACTTTATAGAATAGTTTCCCCTTGATTTTGTGGTAATCTAATTGATCACTCTTGGTATAATCAAACAATAGTCTATGTGATTTAAATCTATCTCAAATTGGTGGGTGTTTTTATTAGTGTGTTGTTTTCATTGATGTCAAAAGGTTACATCATGTAAAATCATAATGGTCATTGATGTCAAAGGTTTGTCAAGTGCTTGAGCATGGTAATAACATAAAGAGAGTGATGATAAGTGAGTGAGTATTATGGATTTGAATAAATTGTTGAAAATGTGTTCTCAATTGGTAGCATATGTTGTCAAAGGTGATTAGTGATAAAGGTTGATGTTCTCATTAATGTTGCATCTTGTGAGGTTTGGTGTCAAAGATGTTCAAGTGCATGAAAGAAAGATGTTAAGTCATATGAAGCTTTATCATGTGGTTTTAGGTCTGTATGAGGTTGTGGAAGATTATTAACATTCGAAAGAGAATGGTGTAGTGATATGAGTATGTTTTGATGTATTATGTCTAATTATTTGATGTTTTTTGAGGTCATGACATGGAAGGAATAGGTTAAGGTATCAAGTGCATTAGAAACTTGAACCTAGTCATGGAATGGTGAAGTTATGCACTAGTGACATGATGAGATAAGTGAAATTAGGCATGTGAGAGTTTTTGAAGGTTTTGTGAGCATGAGAATAAGGTGTGGTTGCACTTAGAAGTGTTTTAAAGTGAGTCTTTTCCCTCTTTAGTCTTGGTCTACAGCTAGACCATTCTTTATCCCTACTTAGTCTAATGAGATACGAGGATAAGATTTCAAGGTAAATTTGTGAAGGAAAGCATGGATATAGCTAAGTCAAGTTTTTCCAATAATGATCATGAAGTATGAGGTCTTGGTTTACAATAAAAATTCATGGAAAGTTATTTTGAGGTCTTTAGAGTAAATAGAATGAAGCTATGCAAAATTGAGGACTTTCAAGTGTTCCTTCACATGTGTAACCTATGCATGGGAACCTAAGCTATTAAGGAGAGATGGGAAAAGGTCCTAGATAAGATCTCCAAGAATTGGTTTTGGACTTAAGAGGTAGTCCTTTCTGAATAATTATTAATTCCAAAACCTATGTTAAACCTCCATACAACCCTAGTAAGGACCCAATGTGGAAGATATTATTCAAAATAACCTAGTATGATCTCAAATAGCTATAAAAATTATTGGAGCATATAAAAAACTCTCCCAAGTACCTCTAGGTAGTAATTGTTAGTCAAATGAGAAATAAAATGTAAAAATACGACCTTATTTGTTAATAAGTTGATGTAACTCTCAAAAATTACACTGGTCAAGGAAATAAAATGAATAAAATAAGAAGATAGAGACTCATACTTCATTCCCATTATGGTTTATGTATAGTTTGCACCCTTCAAATATTCTAAATTGATCTTCTACATTAGCCAGTCATAAACAGACCTAATGGTGTAAACATTATAATTGGTGCTTGAAGAATTGGTCTTGGTTGAGTTGGTGCTTGGTCAAGAGGGATTTGGATCTACATTTTAGCTTTGTGCTTTTATAAGTGCCCTCTAACTAAGTTTGTGATTTGTAATAAGGAGTTGTAGCCTCTTAGTAAGTGGGTGATTTCTAAATTGAAGTGGGTGCTTGATAAATTTGGGGTTAGTGTTCTATGTTGGGTTGATGCTCAACTAAATTTGATACGTTATATTATAGTATAGTTTGTATAATATTTGTTTCAGTGGATTTTGTCCCTCATGAGGATTTCCCACGTATGTGATGTGTTATCTTTTTTCATGCTCATGTGATTAGTTCTTAATGCATTGTTAGATCACTGTGTTGCTATGATATTTCATAGATGAGTGGATGAAATTGATTGAAAGTTTTTTAACACTAATTCAACCACCACGCCGCCACCCCCCAGTCTTTGTGATTCAAATAGTTGCATATTTTACTACAAAACTCTTTATCTAGGTAATCAATGAGAGATTTAGCCATGACTATGTTACAAAACTAATGATTTTATCAGGTATGTAAAAGTTATTCCCACATTTCTATGAAAATTTAGAAATCTATCCTTGTCCCTTTGGGTCAAATTCACATTAAATTATAGTACTTTTTTGAGGTAATGACCATTGACATGGGTAAAGTTGACAAGGACATTCTGGTTAACCAAAGCTTGCTAAAATTAACTCATGTTGGTCACCTTCTTCCCTCTTTTTTTAGAGAATAAAAGAAAAGAGAAAGGCATAATCCAAAAGTCCAAAAGAAAATTAAAGAGGATTAGAAGGCCTACATGATGAAATAATGTCAGTGTATCACACATCATGGGAAAATATGGAGGAAGAGATAAAAGGTGATCAAAGGCATCTCTGTTAGGGCTATGGACACCTGAGTAGTAATAGAGCAATGCATGAGCTCCCTAAATTTCTATGCACTTAATTCCTAATCAGAATGAAACCTATATCTCACCCCCATGCATTTTCATAAAACCCTTTGTCAAAGAATAAAGAATATAACTTTCACCAAATAGGTTCAAGGTATGAGTGAAGGTAGTATCTTGCACGAAATTATTAAGTCTTTTTTATGTTTCTAATTTAATCATTTGTTTTGGTATGGTTCATGATTGATATTGGGATTGAAAAACTAGAGATTTTGGGCTCTTAAAAACCTAGGAGTATTCACCCTTGTGATTTTCCATTTATTGTATTAAACACACCCCACCTTGGATGTTTTCCTCGAAAATTGGGACCCCATTTGTTTTTAGAGTACTTATTTATTATTTGGGTTATGTGTATGTGTTTCAATTGGTTTTATTGTTATCTATAAAAACTTGATGTTTTAGAGATTGATTTAGTTTTGGTGCACCTATTTTATATTGGAAGAACTTATTGAAACTAATCTATTATTGGAAATTTGGAATGTTTTCTATGTGTGATAGGTATTTAGGTTTGCTTATTAGGGCTCTTTTATTTGGAGTTACTGATTCAGTTTCTTCTCTTCAACATTTCATACATTTTGGTATTCAAAATTTTGGTCTTCAAAAAAATTTAATTAGAAACTATTTAGTCAAGAACTTTATTTCAAAGTTTGTTTCAATCAACATATTTTTGGTTGAAAACTTTTCTTCAGATCATTTTGTTTGACACTTATTATGTGATAACATTACTTTGGAAACTTTGTTCTTCAAAAGTTTTTGGTATTTGATAAATTTCTCTTCTGGGGTATTTTTATTTATAAGGTTTTTGTTGGGAACTCTCTCCTTGGAAACATATTCCTAAAAAAAATCTCCTTGAAAAACACTTGGTTTTCAGGATCTTTGAAAACTTTCATTTAGAAGGTTTCATTTAAGAACTCTTTCTTTAGTGAATTTTAGACAAATATTCTTGAACAAATCTCTCTAAATAACATTTGAGTCTTCAATGTATTTAATTCAAAACCCTAGGATCACCATATCACATTTTTTATTATGAATATAAAGGTTAATCCCCCAATTAAACCATCCAATGGCAAGCATCAAAAGAAGAAATAACACCGTGACAACTAGAATGAGTAAGCATCCTATGTGGCATGACTAGTAGGCCTATGTGGTAAACTTTGAATTTAATATATATGACAAGCTCATATATTTTGGTTATTTATGGTGAACAAACTAGAATTAATGTAGAAAGATATAACATCGAGCTCTTAACTGAGTTCACCTTATTTGATTTTCAAGAACTCGAGTGCACATAGCCTTCTATGATTTCAAAATCCCTAGATGTATCTAAAGTAAATTAGAATTTTTGTAACAAATTTTTATACCACCATTTTAAATATTTTGAATCATACCAACATTGACCCAAAATTATGGCATCTCCATTCAGGGTATACAAGGGAGCTCCACCACCATCTAGGTTCTCTATTAAGGACTCCACTAATTACCTAGATAGTTTTTGATGTAATAGTGTTAGATGGTCTCCATGAAAATTTATCAAATTTATGGGATCTTATAGAGAATTTTGATTCATTCACATGCAATGAGGATATCTCACTATAAGAGAAATAAGTTACACCTATCTTGTTTCCATTCAAATACCAGACACTCCTTCATGTAGCTTCCAAGTCAAAAGTCATATCATGCATTGACTTGCTATGATATTTATTTTTTGAAGGGATAATTATAGATGGTGGCTATATATACTATGTCACCAACAACATAATCATTTCATACATCTTAGGTGACATGTTCATTACATATTTATGTTTTCCCACTCTAGACACTACATTTGACTTACACAGTCTAGTTACTCAGAATAAAAATAATAATTTGGAACAAGTAGTAGGGAAATGGATTCTCCAAAGCTATAATTTCATAATAAAGGAAAATACCAATAACCCCATACACATCACCCAATTTAGGATGGTAATTTGTATTAGCATGGAATTTTTAAATTGACTATTTGGCCACATAAGCATTCATTTCCTTCATCTAGAATGGGTTACAATACTTGACCTTCTCATTAATTTAGAGTGAACCTATAAATTAGGAGATTTTATTAGTGCCTACTTGCAAGAGAAAATATTTTACATAGACAAGAAGCCCCAAGGGGGAAAAATCTACATGATGTCATATCTTCTAGATGGAGTCATGGGGATTATTTATAGACATGATGGGACTTTATAAAATCTCAACCCTGACTATATTAAGAATGAAATATATGACTTATATTATTTTGTTCACATATTTTCATATATTATGAATATTTTTAGAATTTTAGAGGACCTATTTCCTTAAATTTGGATGGAAATTCATGGATAGCCTGTACCCAATATTGCAGATAGCATTGACAATATACTCATATATTTGAGTGATTATTGGATATATCTAGATTATATAATTATCATGATTATTGTACATAAGTTAGACCCAATGGAATATATGACTTCTATTATTTTTTTCACATATTTTCATATATTGGGAATATTTTAAGAATTGTAGAGGACTTATATCCTTAAGTTTGGATGGAAATTCATGGATGGCCCCTACCCAAGATTTTAGAGAGCATTGACAATATACTCATATATTTGAGTGATTATTGGATATACCTAGATTATATAATTATCATGATTTTTGTACATAATGTAAACCCACTTTGGCTCCCAAAATGTTTTCCAGACAAAGTTGTCAAGCAAGAGATTACTTTATAAATATAGAATGGTATAAATGAGGACTTGACAAAGTGTAAGAAAAGCACTTTCCATGGATCCCATCTCATCATTGGGAGGATGTAATATACATATAAAAGACATTTTATAGAGGATGGTAATGCAAGGAAGGCTTATGCCTTGGATACTCTACCCTAGAAGGATTAGGACCCCCATGAGAGAGTGTAGTAAAAGGTTCACAATCTCATCATCCCATTAAATCATGAACCTTTTCACCATGACTTATTTTTACTTAATGAAATTTATGATGGAGTAAAGGAAAGGGATAATATTATTGGCTTAAGTAAATATTTGTTGAGGGTAATACAATTAGATACCTCTCTTACACTTGGTCAAGCCAAATTTAGGATCCCATGACTAGGGGGATGGAGATCAGCAAAATTATGGAGTGGTAGACGTTTCTAATAGTCACAGAACCAAATCCAAGACCTCCAACAACAACCTTATATGATGACAACTCAAAAACATCAAGGGTAAGTGGTAGGGGTAACATCAACTACTAGAGGGCATGCAAAAGATCAATAAGTATGAGAAACATTAGCTGCTCTTTAGAAAGAGGAAGAAGAAACTCCTCAATTTAAAACATCTATTATTGAACTAAGGAAGGTCAAATAATAACTAGTAGAATAACTAATGAAATAAAAAGATAACACTATTTGGGAAGAAGTGGAAATCAAACTACTATACTCCTCTAATGAGGAATAAATGGCACCTCTTTTGGAATCAACTTTAGTAGCCATAACCTCAAGTATGAATCTTCCCTCTCCTACCCAATAAGTGACTACTCCTCAAGCTGAGAGTATGAAAATTTATTATCAAACAAAATTTATGGCAGTCACTCCATAAAATCCATCCACAGGAGTAATAAGTAGAGAGGCACAAACCTCAGTTGAAGGTGATTCAAGCCATAAAGTGGATGAAGAGGAGATACACAAAGCCAATGTACTAAGCTTGTAAGTAGTGGAATTAAAGGCAATAGTTATTTGTGACCAATCAAGTAAAGTTTATTTATTCACTAATTCTATAAGACTTTATACTCTTATGTCATTACCAATTGTTTCTTATATATCATTACCAATTTTTTCTACTTTTACTCTTGTTTCAAAATTACCTAATATGCCTATTTTCATTATGGCAACCACTTATCAAACCTTTTCTCTTTAAATCTCTAGGTCTGCTTCCAAATCCACTAGCCAACCCATCACCCAAGTGGAATCATCTTCTACTCAACTGGGTTGAACACTACCTTCATCAAGAGTAGTAAAAACCACATCAATAGTGGAAACAAAGAGATCCCTCAAGAATAAATGTTTCTATGTTTTTCATCCCATGCCACACTTAGGTAATTTAGATTGGTCTAAGATAATTTGGCCCTCAATGCCTAAGCCACCAACTGAGCCTGAAACCATGCCTAAAAAGGATACACAAATAGAAGCTTAGCCATTATACTTATCAAAGATGACTCTTCTAGATTGGACTAAGGATTTAGGAGCCTAATCTTCTAAGATTCCAAATTTTAAGACCACCGAGATAACCAATGTGAGATCTCTCTTTTAAAAATCAACAACCTCAGTGTAAAGGGTAAGGAAGATGAAGATAGAAGATAGCAGTTGGAGAAGCCTAATTATATAAGAAAGAGAAGAGTTTTACTCTCTTTGGAAAAGGTAAGATAGAAACAAGGGTTAGTCCCCTACATTTAGGAGCTTAAGTCTTACATGGAGACCCATATTAAAGTAGTACTACCCTTCATGAAGGAACAAAGGAGGCAAAAAAATTAGAAGAAGAGATGGAGACCCTTATAGAATAATAATAGGTAATATGTGTTTCCTTCAACATAGAGAAAGATGTAAAGAGTTTGGAATTAAGGTTATAAAAATTTGTGGAAACCATTTATTATTTGAGATTTCAATTAGATCCACATGTAACTAAAATAACTAAATTGTTTAATATTCTCAAACAAGATGAGAACATATTGAATTTCATAGTTTTGTATACTACTAATAAGTCATTTAGGCACTTATATATGATGAAACCTTTATAGGTAGCCAATACATTGAATTTATTTTCATAAAAACTCAATAAGCTTGGGATTGGGTGAGTGTTACTAATGCTTTAATTTCCAATATTTTAGAATAAGAAAAAAATGCATTACAAATTTTGGATAAGATAGAATTAATAGGATCTTGATATAACACTAGGAAGCTAGTATTTGGTGTTGTTTTTAAAAAGATGATACATCAAACTTAAAATAAATTAAATTAAAGTATAAAAGGACTGATGTTAGAGGATATTAAAGCAAATTTTAATATATTGAGGAAGAAGGCAACTGAAGTGGAGGTCTTTTAGGTAATCTTCTGAACTACCAAGATAAAGCATGCAAGGATATTAAAATAAATAGATAGGGTAACCAAAGTCATCTACTTGATATTAGGTTAATAAATGCACAAAATTCCAAATCATACAAACATTATCAAGAGTTGAATGCTAAGAAGAAAACAACCTTAACACCACCTACTAATTCCTCCACTTAAACTCCACCTAATGTGCTAAATACAACACCACCATCAACTTCAGTCCCTCCCAACTTAGTAAGTGCCTCAACTCTACCTATAAATTTATATCTATTTATAACTCTAGTTCAAGCTATTATTTCATCTATAACTATAACTTCAATTATAATTCTAGTTACCAACACAAGTTTTATTACAATTGTAGTTTCAATAATAACCTTAAAAAGTGTCAAGTAGGAGCCAAGTCAACCTTAGTTGAAAGCTATTTTTATATGATTTTGAATTTAATGGTTATTCATGGATAGATAAGTCTCTTTACATCCATTTTTTAATTAAACAAATTGTTCTGCTAGCATGCATATGTTGCATATCTGGTGTAATCTATAAGTTATAACATGTAGTTTTGTATCGAACTTGAACATATGCTCTAGTTATTTTGATGTAAATAAATTTTATTACATACTTATAGGATGAATCAACCCCTTCCAAATGTCATTTAAATACATGTAAAACCCTCTTTTTTAAGGGTTGAAGTTTTTTATCAGTATACAAAAGAGATAAAGATATTGATTATCATGAAACTATGTTTATTCTATCTTCTTACCTTTTTGTGTTAATGAATTTTAAGTTTATATTTTATATATATATATATATATATATATATCATTTCAATAATTCTAAAGTGTGATAATTCTATGAATAAATATTATTTTTTCAATTAATTAATATTGATCTTAGATGTGCAATAAAAATTGATGATTGGTAAATTTCATTGATTCAAAGTAATCAATATAGATTGAATTGATAATATAAGGTGTGTAGGAGTATTTACTTTAGTATAGTCATCTAGGCATGATTTATAGCCACCCTAGACAAATTTCTAGTTTGAGATATAACTTATTTAATAATGGTATGAAACAAAAACCCTAAGGATAATAATCTTCAATTGAGATTAATAAAATCCCTATACTTTTTTCCTAGATTACTAACCATGCTTGTTCATGAGTGTGCAATAGATTCAAGTGGTAAACATTGGTATTGGGGATTCCTTTCCACAAAATAAATAGTCTTAAAAGTGACCTTTTAGGAACATAGATCCTTCTTTTATACCTTACCCTTCCATTCCCTTTTGAGTTTCTTTGAGATCTACCCACCATAGACTAATTATATATCCATCCAACTCACTTAGTGATTAATTTCTATCAGATTTCACACCTCCATCTATAAACATGGTTAAAAAATCCATAATCTCAACCTATTATTCCATCACTTGGTTGTTTTAACCACATACCTACATCTTGTGCCCTAGATTAGAACCTCATTCCATAGAGATCCCAAAATGTTAGAGGTTACCTTTTTTATCCTTTTGTGTTTTGTATAAAACACACATCAATAGATTTGACATAATGGAAATTAAGAGACACTTTTTAAATAATTTCCAATGGAATATTAGCCCTCCACATATGTACAAGTGATTGAACTACCCTCTCAAGGGTGATATGCTCCTTTGGGCATTGAAAATGTCTTGTAACTGCCTTTTTATGATCTAAAACTATCATATTATGAAATATTCATACTAAATTCATGTTATAAACCTTCTAACAAGTTGTTTCCAAGTGATATTCTACGTGATTTTTAATTATTGGGCTTCAAAATATCCTTTGACAAGTTTACACATGTTAGTTATGTATAAAGAAGGTTTAAAATGACTCATTAGACTTGTATATAACATGAGACTTATAAGACATCAAAGGACCCTCTAAACATGTTAAAACCTCATAATAGACCCCTATTCATATTTATAATAATCACTTGTGCAATGAACAGACATTACAAGTCTTAAACACTAAACAAACATCATTACCTTAGCTTTTCCTAAAGAACCTTAAACTTTATTCATCACAAAAAGGGAGATCATCCTAAATATATTATGTTTCTCACCCTATATGGATATAAAAAATATTAAAATGAGATAAATATCAATTTTTTTATTAGACTCACTTATGGTAGCCAAAATTAGGTATCATCTTTGGTGACCTCCTAGGATTGCATGCATGTTATGCACCGTAGACTGGTTGCCTAGTCCATCCATTGGGCATGGAGTCATCTTTCACACAATACCTGACCTAAATTGACCTTGAATAAAAATTCCTTGAAAAAAATGATACAATTGACCACCTTTACCAAAAAAATATAATAAGAAGTAAACACATAAAATCAATACATACAAAATAAAATAACAAGACAAAACACTATGCTACAAGAGACTTAGAGGAAAGGCAAGACTGAAAGTACTAAAAAAACTAATGTTAAGACATTTTCCTCTTGGATAAAAAGGAAAATTTATGCAAACTCTTTCTCCATGAGTTACACAATTCTCTAGAGAAAACATCCCCTTAGACATGATGCTTGGTGGAGTAGTATTCTTGTTTCCTATCTCATTTAGCATACTCTCAAGTTAATTTTCAATAACAAGAACATTTCAAATGAATACATATTCATTATGTTACTCAAGATAATTCTCATGATTTTTATTGATGTTTGAACTCACCTCAAACATGATTACATCTTGGCTCATAGGGGCAACATCAATTTTAGCTTCTTGTTGTTCCATGAGATAGTGTAACTTGTCTTTATTACCTTCTTGGTATCTCTTTCATTACTCGTCAAGGAAGAGAGAAACTTCACAAGCATCCTCAATTTTCTTAATAAAAGTTATAGACGCTTCAAGAGTCTCAAACTCATTTAAAATGTATAAATATTGCTTTCACATAGAATTTATAACCTTTTCATGTTGACTTGAGAAGGCATCATGAATATTAATGTCCTCTTGAAGACCTATCTCCATCACCTTCCTAGCTACTACCATGTGATAATGCGATTTATGGTGGTTACCTGGAAGGTCATCAACCATTGTTGTAATGGTACTTTGATCTTCAAAGGTGATTATCTCATGCTCATTAGAGTCAATTGATTCAAGATCATTAGATGTGATTGATTCATGCTCATTAGAGGCCATTTCAATCCTAAAAAAGACCTCATCTTGTTTACTTAGGAGATCTTAGACATAAAGATCAATTGTATCTTCTTCATGACAAATATTTATGCAAATGTTTCCTTGAGATACCTGTATTGTTAAATCAACCAATTATTATTTGAAACAAGAAGGGATACTAAAAATTTTAGTCTAAAGAGAGAGTATAAAACAAACTTTTACCTCTTTTAGGATACTAGAGGCATCTTATAAAGTATCCAAATGTAAATCACAATTGCATCCAATTGTCCAATTCATCAAGAGGCTAAAAGAACTATTCTTATTCATCTTCTATAGTCTTAATAAGATGGCTAACAAGCTAGGCAAGCATTGAAATTATTTCAATTAGGCTTTGCTCATATTCAATAGTGTTGTCTCCATCAAATTCTTCTACCATATGATGAATATCACCTTCCCATTCATTAACAAAAAATTATTTATTCTTTTATTCACTAAGGAAAATAAAAATTATGATTTATTACTCATGTTCACTTGAAGATTCTATTTCATAACCTTCATTTTTTTCACTTATAGTTATAGCTTTAACTTCATTCACCTCTAATAAAACATGTTATTCTTCAATTATGGGTTATTCAAACTAACATACAAGATTTGGTCTCTTGTGATCAATGATCTTATCCCTCTTCTCCCTCAATTCACTAGATAATCCATCAAACCTTGATATGATCTTGTCTTCATCTTTCTCCATAAGGACTTCCTTATCCATTTGAAAGATATATAGAATTAACCTGCACGATGGGAAAGTTTTAGGTTCTTGAAGACGGAGGGGTGGTATTTCAATAGGTTTATGAATTAGATTTAATCTTGGGACTTATCTCTTATTTTGGATACCCTCTTGGATATACTTCCGTGATGGGAAGGATTAGAACTCTTGAGGAGGAATGGGTAGTGCTTGAATTGACACAAATTTATTTTTGGCCTCAACTTCTTGATCTAGGAATAGATCATCTTTCTTTCCCCATAGCTCTACCACTTTCTTCTAGCATGTAAAATTATACTAAGGAGCCTCCTCTTGATGATGTGTTGTAACTTTAGGGGTGAATTAAGGATTTGAGAAGCTCACAAGATGCCTTAGAGACTCATTAATTTTTTTATTTTGAATTAGCATATGAGAAGGTTCATGAGGGACATTAGGTTGAGCTTCAGAGATAATGAATGAGGACATCATAATATCAATCCATTTTTATGGCCTATTGTGAGTTGGAGAAATTTAGGAACACAATAGAATTCACTTGGCATTAGATAGGGTGACTAAGGTTAAAGATATTTCAATTCTTGCACCTATATTACTATTCTCTCCTCCATGCACTAGCTAAAATATCTTATTTATATCCTTTGATTGGTTAGGACATGATGGTTTCCCCTCTTAAAGCCTTCTTACTAAATATTTTCAAATAATAATGAGTCTATTAGATTTTGAATGAGATGACTAGGGACAAGTCAACCAAATTATAAACTTCCATCTAAATTTATCATTACCATTTCATTATTAAACATATTCATGAGTAGTTGAGAGTCTTTATATTTATTATCTTGGGTTTACTTATCTATATAATTCTCCTTATCCCTTAACTCTTTATGATGGCAATATTGATATCAAGACTGACAAGCTTGGTAAGGTCAATGAGTAAACATAGGAGGATAAGGCTCTTGATAGCAAAGCTGATCAAATTTATAACTAGGGCCATATGTAGTGTAAGTAGAGTCATTATAGGGATGGTATGGATCAACATAGGACTAACATGTTTCATTAGGCTATTGATAAGGATGAATATACCACTGATAGGGATCACTAACTTGATTAAAACATAAGTTTGCTTGATATTCAACCATGAAACCTCATGATAAATAAAATAAAATGATTAATTTCTTGAAAGAACACCTAGGGTAATAATCTAGTTTATTACACTTAGAGTTACCATTAATGCATTGAAGATTGCACGAATCAAAATTCAATGGATGAAGTATCTTATTCCAATGTGCATACTAGAACTATTATCATAAAATTTTGTAAATTTGAATATATTTTTCAAGCCTCGTCACTTAGGTGATATCATGGAGACACCTCTAGGATGTGGGTGGAATAATCAATGAGGTGAATCTCTATATAGGGATATCTCCCTTGATTCTATCACACTAAACTACTACTAGGCCTAATTTTTCAAATAAAAGGGTAAAAAAATTAAATGCAAACTAATATGGGGAGGTAATGTACCAGATTAACACCCTCCATTTGAATATCATGCATCAAGAACATGAATTAGTCATAAATCTTATTACACTAATCAATACGGACTTTCAATCATGAGTATTTCAACATGGAGGTCATTGATAATGTATTAAATGAGAGGGCTAATCAAGAGGTTTAAGAAAGACACTAATGATTGAAATCCACTTGTAAACTATACAAAGCTACCTCAAACTCACCATGTGACCTAAAAGAAGACAATCCATTTATAAATAGGTAGGAGAGGACAAATGAGAGAGTGAAAACACTATTATTAATAGTCATCAACAATGAGACAAGTAAACTAATTGAAAGTATATGAGAAGGTAAGAATAAACTTTATTCAACATTATAAGTCATAGTAAATGGGTCTAATTGAGTAGTTATTCACCATAATCAGACAATGGATGCATAACTATCATTTAATATAGCATATATAGGACAAAGTGAGAAGGGGAGAGAGAGAGAGAGGTGGAGGAAGGCCAATGACAAGTGTCATCTCCTAAGAAAACAAGGTAAAATATTGAAAATTATTAAAGAGAAGTCATAAAAAATCCAACATGTGTGAAATATATTTTATCTTCCCACTCATTAAGGGTGGCATGGAATGACCCTTCACATTTTAGGATGACTCATCAACCTTGTTTGAAACTGTTCATTGTTGGTCAAGGAGGAGTTGTAGGCTTGTGTTTTTCCCTATGTCACTCTTGATCATCCTTCATTGAGATATTTTACTACATAATATTAAAATTACATGTATCTCTCATATTTATTTATCTTAGGATTAAGGTTCAAGTGTCTTCAATCTAGTATATCTTGAAATTTGATTTAGATACTTATTTGGTTCAAGTGAAGACCACCATAGTAAGTTTATTTTTTCAATTCTAAGAATAATTCTTGATTAAATATTATCACCATAAATTTAATACCTTAAAAATAATATGTAATTATCATTATACTTATTTTCCTACTCAAAAACATCTCCAATATTGAGGTATAGGTGCCTTAGGGTCTAGTCTCTTAGGGTTCTTGAAGGCATATGGATTTGTCCATTTATCTCTAAGACATTCTTATGAAATCAAATAAAAGAGGCATTTTTGTGTCTTGAAACCTATTCATGGTTATTTAAAAACCTCTCCCCTTTCCTTCTCCAAGTCATGTATAGTTTTATGATACCCCATTAGGTCTTACCTAATCAAATTTCATGAAAATCCCATAAAAACAACCTTTTTAAGCTTGCAATAGTCATTGTTAGGCCATAATTCATACTTTCTCACTCCACATGTGTGATAAATTAATTAATTATAGTTATATTAGGTTTTAATAGGTCATTAAAGTATTTTTTAGGAAATATAAACCCATTTGAGTCTCTTAGGAAGCCAAAATTTTGCATTGGGTCCTTTGTAGGGTTTAAGTAAGGTTTAAAGTGGCCTATCATCTTAATGATGATTCCTAAAGGTGATGGACCTTACATCTGAAACAATGATTTATTTATTTTATTAAATAGAGGTATTTAATTTTACCTAATATATTTTTTCACTATGGATCTTCTACTCATATTTCTGAGCAAGACTTTAGGCTTTCTTGAGTTCTTCACAAAATAACAAAAGGGTTTTAGGGTGGTCTCAACTCTTAGGCATTATTGATAAAGCATAGTGTATTGAATGGCATGAAATATAATTATTTTACATGCCCCTCTCTCCCCCCCCCCCCCCACAAACCTAAATCTTCCAATATCCATTTGTCACCATGCATATCCTCCATGAATTTCTAAGGTTAAAATAGTAGCCTTTCAGACTTACAGGAATGTGTATGAGAATGAAAGAGTTTTTTGGACCAAAACCTTAAAAGTGAATTTTTATTTTTTGGAATGAATCTAATTTATTGGTATAAATATATACTCTATTTATACATTACCTAAAATAGGCATTGACCTTCCCAAAGATTTTGTAACCTGATTTTCATGTTTTGAGGGTTTATGGGTAATTAGGCTAGTCTGACCCTAATAGCCTTGTTTGGGGTTTAATTTCACCATCATAGTGTTTTAACATTTGTCAAAAACATTTGATATGAAAATATATACCTTTAATGACCATTATAACCCCAATATCAAATCAAATTTTTATGCTTCACAATTTATACTCAAGCATGTAGGAGTTGATTAGGGTAATTTGAGAGTTAAGATTACTAACACGAGCTTTATTTAAATGGTATACCCTTATTGAGGGTGATATTAAGAGTGAAAATTTTATTAAATGCCTATATTATTCTTAAATATTCAACTTTAATTCAAGTATTGCATATTATTCTCACATTTTTGAAGATAAACATGTATGTCACAATTAGGCATGCAGCTGTTCTTTCTTAGCCTAAAACCTATTAGATCTCAAGACTAGGTATTCAACTCATTTTATATACTTATTATAAATTTAAAATATATTTTAAATTCTTTAATATGTATTCCAAAACCTATTTTATATTTTAATCTCATCATTCAATACATGACTCATTTCATTTACTTGAAAATGGAGACCTATAGGTCTACATACTTGTAGGTCTGCATTTTAATCACTCTAAACTCTTTATGATGTACTTCCTGGTAATTTAACCTTGAAAAAATTTCTTCATAAACTCATACAAATTATCATGATGATTTATACCTAACATTACTTCCATGGCAACACAATGTTGGTCTCTTTGGTTCATTTTTGTATGGGTAGATTTGTACACAATCTTCAAACTTAATATCCCTACAAGATTAATTTGGAGGAGTTAGTAATGAGATCACCCATCCTATTAAAGACTCATAAAATCCTAGTATACTATTTTAATTATATTAATCAAATTCCCCTCATTGTTTTTTTGAGGTTCATAACTCATTTCCATGTTGACCTCTATATCTGCAGGTTGTAGACAATCCCTAGATATGCATGAGAACATAACCTCTCTATCTTTTTTCACTCTAATAAATGATTTGAGAAATTTTTAATGACTTTATAAAATCAAAAATTTAACAATATTCTACTTATCACTCATTTCATTCATTTGAGTCTCTCATGCTCTAGGATTCTGCCTATAACCTTGATCTATGTTGAATACTTATGGAGCACTATAGGTCATGAACATGTTGGGAAGTTTTATGTTCATGTAGGCATTGAATTAATATTTTATTAAATTATATATCATCATGGAAGTGTGGAATAATTGTGATAGCTTCATCAACATGTCCTTCACTATTGAAAACCCCAAAATATCTATAACTCCATGGTCTCCAATCTGTAACCTATGCTAAAATGAAGGTTTATTGCCTATTTGAGATCACACATGCCAATTAAGATTGAAATTTCATATGAAATTATTTTATAGTCCCCATATATCCTTTTCAAATGTCCTCATTATTTTATTGAGTTTTGAAATTACAATTTAATGAGAAAATTAAGTTAGTAGGGGTTTTATAGGGTCTTAAACCACCCTACCTTCTTAGCTCGTATTTATAAAGCATGGACCATGAAACTCATAAATAATGCATGGAAATTTTAGGGCATTAATGGCCCCATATTTTTCTAAGAGTTTAGGTGCTTAATTTATCTCTCATGTCCATACCAATCATCTGAAATGGCCATTCTGAGCTTTCTAAGAACTTGATGGGAGAATGGAAGTGTTTTTCACTTTCTTTAGGCTCGTGCAGGCTTCTAGAACATGGATTTGAATCAATTTATATGAATATATTATTTTTAAATAATTTCCACCTAAATATTATCCCTTGAAATCCATACAAGTGATTGAACTATCCTCTTAAGGGTGATTATGCTCCTTTGGGCATTGAAAACCTTTTGTAACTACTTTTTTCTTACCTAAAACTATCATATTATGAAATGTGCCCACCAACATCACATTACAAACCTTCACACAAGTCATGTATAAGTGTTTTTTTAATGTTATTTTCACCTTCTGAGGATTTAAACTGATCTTTGATAAATTTACACATGTTAGTGATGTATAGAGAAGGCTCAAAATGACTCATTAGCCTTGGATATATCATGTAGATTATAAGACATCAAAATACCCTATAAAAATGTTAAAAACCTATGATATACCCCTATTCCTATTGATAATAATGACTTATGTAAGAAAAATACATTATAATGCTTAAACACTGAACAAACATATTTACCTTAACTCATCCAAAAGAGCCTTAAACTATGATAAACATAGAAAGGTAGACCATCCTAAACATACTATGTTGCTCACCCTAGATGGCTATCAATAAAGTTAAAATGAGATAAATAGAAAGTTTTTTCTTTGACTCATCTATGGTATCCAAAATTGGCTAAAAATAACATTGACATAAATGATTTCTATAGAAATGTATGCATTTAGTTGACAGAATCCAATTACTCATTTGATCTAGTGGTTTAAAATATTATTTTGAATTATGGAAATTGGTATGATAATGGTTGATCTGTGGATAATCTTCATTTTTTTCATTCAATTTTTTTAATTGATTCGATACAAAATGGGAAATTTTGAATGCTTGAAATTATTAAAAATATGTCTATTTTGGAACTATTTTAAGATGTTTGGAATTTCATAAAACTTATCTTTATCATTTTGAATAAGATGGAATTGAAACATAATGATCAAGTTGATTATTTCTTTCTGTATAATCATGTATTAATGATTATATTTGAAGATGATATTTATGATTGCAATAATTTTTGCCATTATGTTTTTATTTGAAATCATTTTAAATTTTGAAATATCATGGTAGATCCTGGATTCTCAGAGTTCTAAAAAAATGTTTGTGGAAGAGATAGTGCATTATAGGGAAATGATAATTCTCCATGGAGTAGTCATCATGAGAAACATTTTTGTGTCTACAAGAATGCCAACACTTTACCCAATCTATTTCACTATGGAAATCATATATCCATTCATATTTTCCTAATAACCTTAAAGTTTTGAATTTATTGGATAATATCCCATATTCATCATTTATTTTGTGTGGTTATGTCTCCCATAGAAGTCTAAGGTGATCCATTTGGAGATCTCATACTTTTGGATGATGTGATATTAGTCAATCTTATCAACATATGTATATTAATCTTGATTATATACCAATAAATATTCATGTATTTAATCATGTTTAATTATTTCCTAAGTTTAACCCAAAATTTACCAATCTGAATGCCTCTTTGGCTATTATTCCTCGACCCAATTCTCTTATACTTGATAAACCCATTTCTATTAGAAAGAATTATGTTGGAATTCCTATGAGTCATCTTATGGTAACACACATGATTAATAAGGTCAAACTTGTTATTTATGATTATTGTTGAGTTATAAACTTAGCTGAATTACTTATTGTACTTTCTAGAATACACATAAAACTAGATAAACAAGGAATCCCCTCCCATCTATCTTATTTTTGGTATTGATTCTGACTAAGTTACTTTTGGTTATTGTTTTTGTCTAAATTAGTTGTTCAAAGTTTGTTGAGTGAACAATTATATTATTGTTCATGTATGTTTTTAGTTTTGAACTTCCTTAGATGGATTTAATTTTGACATTAATCTATATTTGATGGTATGACAACTTTGACTTTGATTAGTTTTAGTTTGACAATACAATTTAGTATGTTCATGCATTTTTACTCATTTAGATGGTTTATATGCTTTGAATTTGATCATATGATGTTTTTGGACAAATGATATGTTTATGAATTATAATTGTAATCTTGTTTAAATCATTAACATTGGAATTTATTTATTAATTATTATATGTATATTTATATTATTGTCTAAATAATGTTTAACAAGTGAAAGGGACCACACCCATTAGAGATTGTGAAGTTGTTATACATTATTTGATTTAATCTTGAGGAGTTATTTTTAGGTTCAAAATATAAAGTTAAGTTATAGAATTTATAACTTATAAAGTAAACTAATTATAAATTAATTAAATTTTAAAAGTAAATTAACTTTATAACTATAACTATCTAAATTTAGTTATAAATTAATATTAATATCTCAAGGGTAATTGCAATAAAACTATATTTTAGACACATAAAAAAAGGAAAAAATGTAGACACTATATTAAGTATTATATAGCAGATCAGTATTGAAACTTGACAAACTTAGACCTTGATTGTTAGTCTTAGTTATGTACCTTTATTATTTTTTGAAGTCTTGCATTTTCTCTATATTTTTCCCCTTGACCTGTCTCCTAGTTTGAATAGTCTTATGTTGACCCAAACCTACTATATTGCCCAGAATGTTTAAAATATGCTTATATTCCACCTCTAAACATTCTAGGTCTATATCTACTTTATTATTCCTTGGATACTATTGTCCTTGAAATAAACCTAAATCAACGCAAGTGTCCTACTCTAACACAAGTGTCTACTGCCCTAAATTCATCTAATTTGGAAATAACATGTATCCCAATGGTTATCCTAAGTGCTTTAATTCAAGATACTTCTCCAAAGGGATTGATATAAATAAAAGATCAACCTTAATTCATTCCTAATTTAAAAGACCTATAACAAACCAAGGAAACTTATCAAAACATTAAATGAATCACTTAATAAATCAAACCTTCCCTATTTTATCCTATTTTCATATCAATCATAAGGACAACACATAAACAAATTTGATGTACTAAAGGAGTAGTCTAAGAGCTTGATTTGCCAAGTTATAAGTTAGGTCATTGTTGTAATTGATTTTCACATATTACATGTGTCACCCACATATCAACATGTAGGGGATATCTAAATTCTTTTGGATCCCTCTTCAAATTATTATCTATGTGGGTAGAACTGATTGATAGATGCACATCATGTGCCAACTAACTCATTTTACCCCAAGGTCACCTTGAATATGAAGATTTAGGGTTTTGAATTTTCATGATGAGTAACAGTCCATGAACCAAACTTTAATGCACCAAAGTGAAGGCATAAATAAACCTAGAAGCATCCAATTGGTCACATCCTTTTCCATTAGGTATTCCATATAGGACACCAGCATCAAGTTTAGGCAATATTATTGATACAATTGCCTCATGGTGATGCTATCATCTATAAATCCAAAGGCATTTAATCCAAAATCAGATGGATGTTCTAGAATAATATTATATTCTTATTCTCGCATGTTCTATATCTAGAACTATGCCATCAATAAAAGAAGCTAAGTACATTATTTCTTTGTCATTTCCATATCTAGCATAGTTTTACTTACTATTTTTAGATTATATCAATTTAATAAATTCAAAATTTATTATATTTTATTTTAACATCTAATTAGCCTTCTACAGAGATAATTTATCACCCTTGTACCTTAATTTGTCACTATAACCTTTAATCCTAGATAACCCCAATCTCTATATATTTAGGGTTAAAAATTTAGTGAAATCAGTTTATATGAATGTAAATTTTTATGATTCTTAGGTTTTTGGTTAGCTAGGGTTTCAAAATTTTGTACCTTTTTAATCCCTATTTATATTATTTTCCATGCTATCTAGGCATAGACATATATTGAGAGGTGTGCTTATTAAATGCATTGCATTTCTACTCCTATCATATGATATGTCTAAATCTATTGAGGGACATAATACTATGGATCATGATGATTCCAATGTTGAGAATTAAAAATATACTTATGAGGTTATCATAGAAGGTTCTGATAATGACAACTATGAGTCTAATGAAACCAATGAGCATGAGCAAATAGACCATGATAAACTACAATAAATTGAATTATTTCATCAACGTATTCATAAAAACCTTAAATTCCTTGATGAGATCCTAAAAACTATATTGGAAACAAAAAATCTGAAAGGTATAGTTGAAAAATCCCCACCCTTGAATACATTACCACTTAATAATTCTAATGGAGGCACAAGTTATGTGTTTAAACCTTTATTTATCTAAAAAACCAAAACACTAATGTAACATATAGCATGTAATTACCATTTTTTTCAAATCAAATACTACTTTCAATGCCTATTACTACTCAAACCATGTTTACATACCCTTTGGTGACTACACAACCTGCTAATCTAAATCCCAATATGTCCATAATTAAAACACTTTTTAAAGTTATAAATACCTTGGAGGAAAAGGTTAGAAACATTAAACAAAATGCTTTAAAATATCCTCATGCTATTGATTCATAGGATGTGTTGCATAACCCTCTTCTAATTGATATAACTTTTCACCCTTTCCCAACTTGTTTTTTTGCACCTAAGTTCACATTTTATGATAAAAAGGGTGATCATGAACAACATCCTCTAACCTTTTATATGGCATTCCTTGGTTATGACTCTAATGATAAAATTTTGACCAAATTATTCCCAAAAAACCTTGTTGACTATATTTTGAGGTTGTTATATGATTTAACTCTCTAATATATGAAAACCTTTAATCCTCATTTAGATGAATTTTTAGCACACTTTTCTAGTAATATTTCAAAAAGGGTTAATTAGACCCAAAATTTTGGCTAAGTCGTTTGCTAAAAGATTTAGGACACATAACAATCATGGCATAAAAGACACATAACTTATAAGAAGCATGTCATAGAAAAAGTACAACATATAAGAGTCATAGTGCAGAAGATCATGGCATGGGAGTACATGCAGTGTAAAAACCTATTCTAATAAATATGCATAATAATTGGAGAACTTGATAATTAAGGAATCAAAACACTATCATAAGACTCAGGGAGTATTTGGGAAGAGGGAGATGGTTATGGAGTAATTCATAAGGATGAAATAGACTAATTCATGCATGATGCTAGTACTGGCCCACAAGAAGATAGACACTTGATGATGAGGATCCAACAATAAAGCAATAATATAGGAGCACAAAGCCCTGAGTCCTTAAGAAAATAATGTAATTGGCCACCATAACTCTAAGTCAATTTATGATCATTAGATAATCACTATGAGTGTCATTATTATTATAACTACTTAGTTAGGGAAAACCAAGTATAAATGCCATGGGGTATAACCCTAGGATGTTATTGATTATTATTCCATTGATGTGATCATGGATCTATTAGTATATTATTTTCATTATACTTCATTATATAGTAGAGTTATATGATTGAGTTGCACCATGCATTTGTTTATGTAACTTGTGAATCTCTTTCAATATAATTAATGGAACCTGCATTACTTGAATGTTCTTGTTTTGATTATGGAAATAATGATGTTGGTCATATTATATGTATTTGTTAAATTAACTAAGTTGATGTCCATAATTATTGTATATTTATTTTTTTGGTTAATCATTGATTAAATTGTATGTGTTAGAGCATTGTTATATGTTAGTACACCTTCGATCAATAAAAACAACAAGATCTAGTCCCTCACTACATGCTTTAGATTAACACATGAGAATGATTTCTTGCATGAAGTGTTAGTATGTCAACATGTTGGGTTTTAAATATTTTATCATGCACCTAGGGAAGGTTAGGATTATATATTAAAAAAATGCTAGCATTTTGGTTCCGTTGCTAGGACCCATAGCACTTGCTTGCATGATGGTGGAAAATGCTCAAGTGATTATCACTTGAGAAAACTAATTGATGGATTAATAGAGTCAAAAATAATTTTTTATTAACATTTCTAAAAAAATTAATTTATATAATTGCATGGGTTGAACATAATCTATAAAATTCATTATATGAGACTTTTTTTGTGGAGGTACCTATTCATTTACATGCTTGGGTCACGACCTATGATCAAGACTAGTCAGCAAATCATGGACAAAAGATAACATATAAATTAGAGCATAAAATATATTTAACACACTTTGGAGTACCTTTAGACATGAGATATTTATGTTTGGTATAAAGGAGTTTTAAATAATTATGTATTAGAGTACATAGTCTCAACTTTTTCTTTTTCAAAAGAGGTTCAATTTCAATTTCTCTGAGAATCGCATGGTTGATACCTCAATCATTTTCCTATACAAGTGAAGAATATTTTTATAAAATCCATAATTTAGAATTTTCCCATAGAAGGATAAACTCTTCCTTGCATGAATATCATAGTTGGTGGGGGAATGTAGGGGTAATTATGAAAAAATGTTGGTTCAGTATGGTAGCTTGTAAACAAGAATTGTAGAATAAAAAATATGACAAATCTCAAAAAAGGGTTCTAAGTGTAATAAAATTAGGAATGGGATAGGAGGATTTAGGAATTTCTACAAGGATCTATAGGGAAGTTAATGAGCATAAGGAGGACTCTCTAACTTTCTGACCACAACTAATGCCAGCTTCAGTATGTAAATGAAAAGCATGCTAGGAAGTGGTGATTGAATAACTTGAGTTGAACAAACCTAGTTCCCCAATCATAATGAGAGATCATACATTTATGTTAGATTAAATAATTGGACATAACTAGGATAAAAATAACATAGATTTAGATACTGACCCAGTAAGATAAACCCTAGTTGAACAAGTTTTAGACACTAGTGTATTAACTCTTTATTTTCCTTTGTAAAGTAATTCTATGGACCAACTTGTAATGCCTAGTGGACCCAACATAAGTAGTGGTAAAATTACTAGTCTAACCATAGTGACTCCACTTACCTTAGAGCCCAACATCTTGGGTGTTTTTTCTACTATTGAAGGCACTAGATGTGCACTAGGTGGTGGTTCACCATTGGAATAAGAGGAGGTGTAAGAGTTAGTGATTGAATTGCCCCAAAAAAATAAGAGGGATTTATAGTGATCTTAGATATCCACTATTGAAAGTACCTAAACACCCATTTTATACCATGAAATGATGCTCCATTTGCTATAATATCAAGGTGTGGAATATTCCACAAAGCATGTTCACAATGTGAACTTATCTAAAGAGTGTGCACCATAACTTATTCTAGATAGAAAACCACTAAATTTTCAACCACCCTTATAGAACATGCACATATGTGGTACTAGAAATATGATCGTTAGTAATATATAGTATATTATGATTAGCTTAAGGAAACATTCCTTTGGGAATTTGACATTTTGGAGTTAAAGAAACATAGTATAATTGAGTTGAAAGATATCAAATAAGAACTAGTTGAGAGAATGTGAGAGTATGATGCACATTTTAAGACACTTATTTATAATATTTCATTTGATATAAATGTTTCTCAACACACTCAATGGTTCATGAGAGGTATATTTCTCCCATTTAGATGAACATTGTCTCATATAACTTTTACTAGCCCATGCATGGCCTTGGAAGCTACCCTTTGTAGCAAATCTATTTGCAGTAATGATATAGGAACAAGTCCTTTCATGGTGGATCAAATCATTAAAATGGAATCTCAACTATAAAATCTTATTAAACACAAGGATCATGATACTGGTAGTGGTTTATGGTGTGTCGATTATGAGTTTAAAGGCCATCACTAAAATAATTATCCAAGTAATAACATATGCATCATAATGTAGTAATCATGTGAAATATTCTAGGAAGAGCACAAAATCCAAGCCTATCCTCTATTACAACATGAAAATCAATCAAAGGTGTCAACTTATTATTAGATATTCTATGTGTATACTCATGATAACAATGATTTCCATCTTATTGGTGACATTCATTAGGTGCATGCACATGATATGCATCAAAAATTTATTTCAAATAAATAAGATAATGGATGTGGTTATCATGGGCTAGGTAGAGGTAAAGGATGTGGAGGTGGATATTTTCCAACATGAAATTGTTATCAATGTAGTTCCCTTGAGCACTACTAACATGATTTCTAAGTTTATCCTACATGTGCTTTTTATAAAAATGATCAACCTTTAGATGAGTTCCCTAACTTGTACATAAACATTACAAAGGACAAAAATGACAAGGGTTTCATCATGATACATAATTAAATACTATGATAGATATTATTCCCTATCACTTTGATAGGCCATAAATTCAATATTATAACACAATGGTGGATAGTCCTAATTTAGGTCCACTACACCTATTGAGAAAGTTTAGCACAAAAGGGTCTCATGCTACTTAGTATACCAATGATAAGAATTATAATGATGTTATCTAGGTCACTATGAACTTGGTAATAAAATTTAAAGGGTATATCCAATTTATTAAGGATCATGATGCCACTCAATTTGTCAATAAGAAGAAAGCCACAAACCATCATGAAATGACATGGGATGGATTTTAAGACCTCTGCAAGTGACTATTAGATGAGGACATTGTACCATTATTATGTTACTATATAAATCATCATAATTTAAGGCTAAATATCATTGGTTAAAACATACATGATGGCAAGATACTCCCATCAAACTTAATCTAAAGGGGATAAGGAAATATTGGTTAACATTTCCATAAATGGATGGGTTATCCAGAACATCTTGATTAACACTGGCACTAAAATTAATGTTTTCTCAAAGGATGCCTAATAGAGTATGGCTAGCCTAGACTTACAATATTTTCCCCATGTATTATTCATGGATAATAAAACATGTCTTTGTCTATCAATGTCCTTAATTATGCCAACTTGGATATCCCTAGAGTTACATTCAAAGAAAACTCAAAGTCATAGAATTGGCCAAGGCTGACAACTTCCCAACTTTGTTGGTTTGTCTATGGTGTTATGCCAACAATATTTATTTGAAATTTAAAAATAGGTACATCATATTTAAATATGATGAACAACATGTCATCATTCCATTGGATCATGATCATGGTCCTTCTTATGTTGAACTAGTCTATGCTAATGAAGACATCCACCATTTTTATAATGTAATAGCTTGAGGTAATGAAATAGAACTCACCATTTATATAATCACATGATGAATAAAATCATAATCATTATTTGACACCACTAATAATATCTATGATTATTAGGTACAGGGTAACTATAGCCTTATTAGGATAATATGTGGTAATATTGATAGTCATGATGATACTCAAAAAACGTATCAAAAATGCCATAAATTTGTTAATCTCATGCATTGAAAAATCATGGCTCCACCAACCACAAGGATCGATGAATCCCTAAGGTTCCATTTTAAAATAGAGGTTTATGAATTTGTCCAATAGATAAAATCCTTTTATGATTTTAACATTGATCAAGTGGGATCAATCATTAATATTTTTGATGGCATAATTGCTACATGATGGAGAAATCATCAGGAGAGTTTGCTTACTTGATATTGCATATGTTATATGTTACATCATATATTTCACCATGATAACTGTATATAAGGTTCTATTAGTTATAATGGTTTTCAAGATACAGAACCTCACTTTAAGGATTACAAGATAATATTGATAATAAATGAAACTTTTTAGCTAGAATACCTTTGGGTCCACATGTTTTATGTCATTGTACACACTTGGAATAGATCATGGTATATCCATGAATAATTCCATATTAATATAATTTATTGTCATCTACTTAAGAATAATATGATTTTGGCATTATCGTATTCATCACCATAGATGGATTTTTGACTTACACTATAAAATATGTGTCAAGCTATTATAGAGACCCAAACACTATTAAAGATCAAATTCAAAGTATATATAGCATACTAAAGGAAGGATTGAATATTTTTAATGACCCTGTTGAGTATGCATCTTCGTCCCCACTTAGATTTTATTGAATCATGCACTTAGAGAGGAAATTTAAAAAGGTAAGTAAGAAGTTGTAATTCATGTTGATGAAGGTGAATGATCTAATCCACTTGACTTATTGACTAATAATTTAGATGTACACATGGAGTGTGGCACTCAAAATTTTCATGACACCATTATAGATTCACACCAATACATGGAACCACTCCATAATGTTTATCAAAATATTGGCATAGAGGAAGCACCAAAGATAGCTATTGTGGGCAATTATTGGTCTGATACCAAAATCACAAAGGTATTTTAGTTATTGAAAGAGTATAAATATGTTTTACCACATATCTATATTGAGATGAAGGCTGTGTACTCTTCTTTGGGTAAAATGTACATGTATTTGGAAGAAGGCACTCAACCAGTTAGAAAGAGACCCTTATCATATGAATCCTAATTTGCATGCTCATGTCAAAGAATATAAGGATAGTATGTTACACATGAGATTAATTAATCTTATTGATAATTTTGGGTGGTGAGTACTATTCTAATAAATATTAAAAAGGATGGGCACATATGAATTTTTGTGGATTATATAATTCTTAATGATGATTTTGTTACTGACTCTTTTCCAACACCATTCACTAAATAGATCCTCAAAGGCATCATTGAATGTGAAATTTATACATTTAGAGATGGTGTCTATGATTACCATCAAGTTTATAATGTATAATATGATAATCCCAATACTACATTTGTCACTAAGTGTGGATATTTTTATTATAATGCAATGTCATTTGGATTGAATAATGCCCCTGCTATGTTCTCAAGGATCACAATTGAATATTTCAAGGACTTTAACCATAATTTAATTTAGTTATATACAGATGAATGGATGGTTTATAGAATAGTAAAATACCATTGTTTCAATCTTCATATCATGTTTGAGTATTGAAGGAATCTTCACATTTATCTCAAATTAAAGAAATGTATCTTTACCACTCCATTTAATGTTCTCCTTGGTCATGTCATTTGTTAAGATGGAATATTAGTGGACCCAACCAAGATCATCATCATCTTCTACCTACTATTGATTACCTCTCAATGAGAGGTTTGCACATTCCTAGGGCACAAAATATACTATAAAATTTTTATTCATGGATATACTAGGATTGGAACATCTCTAGAGGAGTTACTGAAACATAATGTTCACATTATTTAGACTAATTCCTACCAAGAATCCTTTGTTGCCTTAAAGGATAAGCTTCTCACTATATATATTTTATATTTTTTAGACTTGAATAAGCCGTTACAGATTTATATCAATGCTTTTATCGTGACATTCAATGATATACTTGCTCAACCTAGTGAGGGTCACTTGGAACACCCTATATACTTTACAAGTTGAAAGGTTATTTAAAATGAATGTTACAAATAAATATTCAGTGAGAGACATTATCTATAGTCTATTCCTTTTAAAAATTTTGATAACATTTGCTTTGTTTTATCATATACCATGAGGCACTAAAATATCTAGTCAACACAAAAATCATCCATGGTTGTATTTGATGATGGATAGTGTTGTTTCAAGAATTCTAGTTCACACATATGGTCAAGCCTAGTAAGGCCAATTACAATCCAAACCATCCTTTATGCATTAAATATGGTAAACCAACACATGATATAGAATATGAACTACTTGACATGCAGTTGTTTCATGTTTTACATGTTCATGAGGAATTAGATGATATATCTACCTTTTTGAATACTATATCAAAAATATCTCATTTAAACACTCTAAGGAAGAATTAGCTCACCATTTGTGCCACTTCATTCTAGCTTATCGAGGGTGACCTTTATAATCTTGGTTGGGATGATGTGTTTTAAGTCTACGTTATGAAACACAAATGTACTAAGGTAATCTTAAAATTACATGAAGGTATTGTTGGAGGACATTATGTCAGTGAAGCTACTGTGTGAAAAGTTATTTTGGCTAGGTTATGGTGGCCTAACTTATTTAATGATGTTAATCTTTATGCACACCGATGTGATATTTATTAGTGTGTAGGAAAGCTAAATAAGAGGGATGTAATTACCCTTCATCCTATTATATCTTAATATCCTTTTAAAACATTGGCCATTAACTTTATTGGACCCATCAACCCAATAAGAAATCATACTAGCTCTTGTTATGTTATCACTACTACTAACTATCTCACTCATTGGGTTGAAGAAGTGAAGACATGGGATTTTACAATTAATAATACTACATAATTTATCTAAGATCATATCATTAATAGGTTTAATTATCCATTGAGTCTCACTAATGATTGAGGTACTCACTTCCTCAACAAGACTAGTTATCTTATTCATAGAGTTCATGATCTCTCACCATAAGACAACACCATATCATCCCCAGGCCAATGGTATAATTTAGGAATTCAAAAATTTCTTCGACATTAATTTAATACAGATATGTAATATTGGATGCACTAAATGGGATGATGAAATATCTATAGTATTATGGGCTTATATGAACACTTAAAAGAGATTAAACAAGAATAAGCCAGTTAACCTTGTGTTCAATACCAAAGCAGTTCTTCTTGTAGACTTCCTTATTCCTTCTCTTTAAATTGTGCACGTTCAACACTTGGATGATGATGCATATTTTAAAATTTTCCTCAATGCTTTATTTTAGCTAGATGAAACTAACTTTTTCACACACTAGAGTTAGGGTGTGGAGAAATGAAAACAAAAGGAATGGTATGATCACCATATCAAGCACAAGACTTTTTCTCCTATAATATAATTTTTAATATATGACTCAAAGTTTGTACACTAATTAGGGAATATTATTATCTACTAATATGGTCATTTTATTATTTATAGTATCTATCCCATCGTGCATGTAGGTTAAATAATTTAGATGGCCAATTTATTTGTGATCATTACAATGGTAGTCTGTTATGACCATACTTTTTTGACTAAGTATTTCAATTTTTTACTAATAAGGTGTATTCCATTAGGTTAATTTAGGAATTTCTTTATTTTCAATTAAGCATTACACTATTTTTATGCCAATTTAATGGTTTTATAATCAACGCTTGCATTTTTATACTTTCTATGTTTATGTCAAGGATCATGAAGCACTATTTGTGTAGGGGAGGGGTGTTACATTTATGAAGTACAATAATATGGTTTATAGGAATACATGCAAGAGAAAATCCATGAAAGTGAAAGTGTATAAGGATAAAAGGGTATTAGGATGTGGTGCATAACTATAAGATTGTTGAGGTAAATAATGATTCTTACCTTTGGAATGGAAAACATTCAATATTCTTTACAATTTTCATGCACTTTGGGAAAAGTGTGAGAAGGGACATGTAATTAATACAAGGATAATAATGGTAATGGAAATTGTGCCAACATTACATCATGGTAATATCATTGGTCACATTTATTGTGTGAAGTGATGGTTGAGGAAGAGGGGTAGTAAATGCAAGTTATCACTTGACCCTATTAAAAAAATGGGTCATTTCACATTTTAATATTATTTTAGTTGTGAACTTACAAAGATGGAACAAAATTGATATTTTATTGAACAATTTTCAAAGCATCCAAATGAGTGTAGAATGACAAATTTTGAGTATTTTTTTATTTGGAAGTTTGTGTTATATGATAAGAACAAAAAGGGTTAGGAGAATTGTAAATATGGGTAGGATTTCTAGAGTTGTAGGTCATAGAGGTCGATGTTCACCACTGATAGGCATTGAAGTAGGAGATCCAAATAAATTACACAAGAAAACACATATAACTTTGGGAACATTGGATGGTCATACCTCAACCTTCAGGCTCCATGAAGGGTGATGAAACAAAATAAAAAGATACAATCAAGTGAGACATTACCTATAATTCTAGAGGAAGAAAAGTTGAGTGTTAATGTTGAGATTGTATTGATCATAGAAAAATCAACTAAAAAACTAGGCATACATGTGGGAGACATAGAGACATAAATGGTGTGCAAAATAAAGAAGAAATATATTGGGCCTCAACTACCGTATTTGATGATTGAAGAGATGTATTACCTAGAGATGATACTAAATGCTAAAAACAAGATGTCTAATGTGTGAACCTACACTATTTTTTACTACAACCATCACCTACATGGGAATGAAGTAGAGTTGTAGAATGACTACAGGGTTGAGCACTATAATTTAAAGAGTGAGCTAGTATATGAATTGATTATTTTCAACACTTTGGATACTTATGACCTGTTCCAACTCTTTAACCTTATGTTGGAATTCTAGTAGAAGTGGTAATGTTTTTGATCTCATGGGTACATGAGGATTACATCTATTTTGTTGGTCATTAGATGAAAATCATGGATAAAATAATTAGTAAAGTATTAGGGTTTTATATTTTAGGCATGAACCTTGCATATTATTCAGATCAATAATAGATATAAGATAAGATCGCCATGGTTATTAAGCATGGAAAACAAGGCCATGCCATACATTTTAAAAGTATTTAGGATCTCTCCTTTCAAGTGGCCATCTGAATAATTATGACAAAGGTTGGATGCAAAGATTAAGGGGACAATTACTAGTTGAAGTATAATTGGGTGCAATACTTTGCTACCAAGATCATAGAGGATGCAGAGAAAGCCCATCGGGTACCCACCCAAAGGTTTTCATGGGGTGCATTCCTATTATTGATGGTGTTTGATTCAATTGGTCTACCTGACTACACCTCTAGAGAACTAAAATGGGCATACCCTCTTGAGAATAAATCCCTTGTAGATAAGTACAAGGCATTCAATTTCCCTATCCCAATCAATCCATCCTATAAAATAAAGATGAAATGATGATATGATAGGCTAAAGGAAGCCTTTAGGAATGAATGACACATTCCAAATGACTTCCCCACATTCTTGGATACCAATACAAGTTTACTATAAATTAACACTAATCTCTTGTGCACATCAGGATGGCCCCATCCAAAGAATTATCTTCCAATGTAAGCCACCAAGTAATTTCATGACACGATACTTTATTAATGTTTTCAACCAGATATATGATATGCAACATGTGATGATTGTTACTAAACAAATTGATTTTGAGACTCACATCCTCCCCTAGTTACACATATATCCTAGGAAGAAATCTTATAGATAAAAAATTGATTAAGATGGAACTAACTTAAAAGTACAACAAACATTGGTAGGAAATTCTATTCATTCTTTATTGTATATATTAAATATCAAGAAATCTCCAAGGAGCATAGAACACAAAAAAGAGATACTCCCTTCAACACTGGCATAAGAAAAGAAGTAGAAGCACCTTGGGCATGATGTTAGTAAAAGCACTCATCTAGAACCTTTAAAAATGGAAATAACTACACATGCATCACCAAAGAAAGATCCACCATCTAGTCAACCTGAAGGCCTAAAGCTAATAAAACAAATTGTTCCCTTGGATTAGAAAATGGAGGTGACTAAGAATGGGAATGTGGAAGAGCTAGGAAAACTATCAAAAGGGACCCTAGAAAGAGTTAATATTGAAAAATAAGATAATTTTGAATTTAATAATACACCTTCATCAATGTGGCATCAAGATACCACCATTGAGGAAGCACAGATAGAGATTGAGGATCTAATTGATGAAGAGAGGGATGATTTTGAGGCAAGAATTAAGATTGATTAGCTTTGAATTTAGGAATACTTCCCAAGAGAAAGACATAGATGTTGAGATACTTGAGTGAGATAGCTTAAAGGGGAAATAACCAATTGATGACTCCATTCTAAGATTAAGTAATCCCAATGTAACCACAAAGCTCTACATTTAGTACAAAAAAGGACTACCTAATTAGCTACTCTATATGTATTATCATCTTTCTTAAGAGAATGAATATGAATATACCCAACACAAAATGTCATTATTACTTGACATGTATAATTAAGAATAAAAACTTAATATTTTCTATAATAGTATTGTACTAGATCCACAAGCAAGAATGTTACCCAATACTCTTCAATAGATCCCCACCAGCTTACCTCCATATAGGCTTGTGTGACACTCTTGAAAATGGCATCTGAGGTCACAAAGAATAATGTCTTCATAGATTCAGATGCATGGTGGTATGAAAATAAACATGCCTAGTTTAAGTTCTAGTTAGAGGTAGAAACATTGGCTAAGGTTAAAACATTAAACATTTGTAAGGAAATTTTAAGCCAAGACCTAGTGCTAGTGAATGGAGTCCCCTTATCTAGTGAGGCAATAGACAAACTAGAGACTTTAGTGGACATACTTAGAGTATTCTATCCCCCAAGATGAGAAAATATGGGCAACAAAGTAGTTTGTAGAAGCTATGGATGTGTTTTAGAAACCCTTGCATAGATTTGGAGATGTCATTCCAATTTTAGATGGGATTTCTGAGAAGCTAGCATGGCTAAACAATATTTTGGAAGCTTAGATTTAAGAGGAATATCTTCAATGATAATAGTTTTATAATATAAATTGTTAATAAAAGATCATCCAGAGTGTGTAAAATTATTTAATGATGTGGAGGACATGGATGAAAGAATAAGCACATATAGATAGGAAATAATTCTAACTTTATGGTGCTCTAAGGATAGGTTGTATACAAGGTCACCATGATTAGGGGTAGTCATAAGGATGATTCCACATCGATTGAATGTTTGGTCAAAAAAATAGGTGAGTGTTCCAACCAACTTAAGAAGACCAACAAGATAAAAGTGGAAATTGAATAAATGATGATGAATCTACTAAAAACCTTGTCACATTGATAAGGTGTCAAGAAGCAAATCAAGTAGGATGGCCTTGATTTTTTGTTAGAGATTGAAAATAGTTTTGAGTTTAGGGTGGAATAATGGTGTGATATGGGGTGATGTTGGACCCCAAATTTTGGACAAGTCTTTTTCTAAAAGATGAATAGTGCATAAGAAACATGGCATAGAAGACACAAGGTGTAGAAAAAACACTATGAAAAAGAGTCATGATGTATAATATCATGGCATATGAGTCTATGGTGTGAGAATATCTAGTCATAGTAAATATGCATAGTAAATGGAGAACCCAAGAATGAAGGACTTAAAACACTAGTAGAAGACTCAAAGTGTTCATGGTAAGTAGGAGATGGTTAGGGAGTGATTTATAAAGATGAAATAGACTAAGTCATGCATGAATCTAGTGTTGGCATGTTTTTTCATTGATGTCAAAAGTTTGGATCATGTAAAGGCATAATGGTCAATGATGTCAAAGGTCTATCAAGTGCTTGAGCATGGTATTGACATAAAGAGAGTGTTGATCAGTGAGTGTGTATTATGGATTTGAGTATCCTATTAAAAGTGTGTTCTTAGTTGGAAGCATGATTTTTTTAAATGTGATTAGTGATAAAGGTTAATGTTTACATTAATTTTTCATCTTGTGAGGTTTGGTGTCAAAGATGTTCAGATGCATAGAAAAGAGATGTCAAGTCATATGAAGCTTGGTCATGTGGTTTTAGGTCTGTATGAGGATGTGGAAGATTATTGACAGCATACATATAATGGTTAATTGATATTAGTGTTTTATAATGTATTATGTCATATTATTTGATGTTTTGTTGAGGCCATGACACAAAAGGAATAGGTCAAGGTGTCAAGTGCATTGGAAGCTTGAACTTAGTCATGGCATGTCAAAATTATGAGTTGGTGATAGGAATAGGTGAGTGAAATTAGGCATGTGATATGTTTTTAACGTTGTGTGATCATGAAAATAAATTTTATATGCACTTAGAAGTGTTTTAAAGTGAGTCTTTGAAGGTAGGTCCTTCAGTCTTGATTTGCACCTAGACCATTCTTTATTCCTACCTATGATGAGGCATGAGGATTATATTTCTAGGTAAATGTGTTAATGAGATCATGGATATAGATAATTCAATTTTTTAAAGATTTATCATGATGTATGTGGTCATGGTTTGTAGTAAAAGGCATGGAAAGTGGTTTTGAGGTCTATTGAGTGCATAAAATGAAGGTATGTAAACCAAAGAAGGACTTTAATGTGTTATTTATCACATGTAACATATACTTGGTAACTTTATATATTAAGGATAAATGGGTAAGGGTCCTATCTAATATATATATGCATTGGTTTTAGATTTAAGGGGCATTCCTTTATGAACAATTGTTAGCACCAAAACTTGTGCTAAACCTCTCTAAAACCATAACAAGTAATCAATGTGGAATATCTTGTTCAAACTAGGCTATAACAATATAAAATACATATAAAAAAAATTATGTTGTATTTAAATATTCCAGGTACCTCTAGGTGGTGGTGGTTAGTCAGATGAGAGAGAAGATGCATAAATCCAAGCTTATTTATTAATAATTTGTTGTAACTCTCAAAAGTTGCATGAGTTAGGGAAATAAAATGAATGAAATAAAAATATAGACTAATAATTAATTCCCATGATTATTTATTGATAGGTTCCACCATTAAAATATTCTAAATTGGTCTTCCAAGTTATCCAATCATAGACAAACCTAATGGTGTAAACATTATTAAACCTAGGAAAAAGTGAGAAGATGAATTTGAGAGTGTTTCCATGGTATAATGTTGAAACCAAATTCATTAAAATGTTTGTTTATTAATTTTAATTCATTTTCATGCTTGGAATAATTTTTTGAGGTCAGTGAATATGGTGAAAAAGCTACTCACAAACTGTTCTATTTGGTTTAGATAAGACTATGTGATATAAAGTCAAAAAATTGGTCTACAAGACTAATATTTTCCATTTGACCATATGATATTTATGTATAATAATTGTATAGAGATAAAATAGGATAATTTACATGCATAAAAATTCATTGAAAGTGTCTACATAGGTGTTGGATGTCTAAGTTACCATGACTATGTTTTTGAGTGTTCTTATAGTTCTAAGTGAGTATTGTGATGAGTTGATCTTTAAGTCTTAAGCTATGAGTGAAAGTGTATAATGCATTTGGTATTTATCCTTAGGTCATTTAAAAATATATATATATATATATATATATATATATATATATATATATATATATATATATATATATATATATATTTGAGTGTTCTTATAGTTCTAAGTGAGTATTGTGATGAGTTGATCTTTAAGTCTTAAGCTATGAGTGAAAGTGTATAATGCATTTGGTATTTATCCTTAGGTCATTTAAAATATATATATATATATATATATATATATATATATATATATATATATATATATATATATATGTTATTGTTTGATCATATTTAATTGGATTAAGTGTGTTTTAAGCCTCATTTAAACAGATAGACTTTTGAGGTACACATGCCTAATAGGAAAATTTATCCTAAAAGAGGTTTCATGGTATAAATGAAAGATATAGGTCTAACTAGGAATGGATGAGTTTATTATAAGTCATATTATATGTGATTTAATGTATTTTAATTATTTGATAAATCCATATAGGCCCAATAGGATCAATATTTGATGTTAAGAAGCTATACCTAATGCAATTAGGTCTCCATAAGACCTAAAAGTGAAATGAGGCCTAATAGAGTTATGACAAACCAAGAGGGACTCAAGTTAATTTGAATCATGTTTATTATATGTAATAATACTTAATATATGGCCTACCTAAGAGGTTAAGGGTGTGTTTCTATCCAAGTGATATTTGAATAAGAGATGATTATATATACAAGGTATTTTAGGCCTATTTGAATGAGCTTAGAGTAAAAGAATGGATTAATAAATTAATGAGCCTAAGGAGGATGGAAAAAATGTTATAAAACATCAAGAGAGAGAAGAGAATCATATTATGAAGATCATATAGACGTTATTTATTTAAATATCAAGGTCATATGACATATTCAGTGTTGAAGAGGGCTAGTTAAACCAGGAAACCTAGAGGCAGTTTTGAGAGAGATCAATTGTAGTAGAGCTAAAGGAGATATCATTTATCATTAACATGATATTAGATTTAAATCAGATATGTGTTCTTGATGTATAATAGTGGATAGAGTAGACATATATTTTTGTGGAATATTAGAAGAAATAAGGTTGATTGGCTAAGTTGGTGCTTGGTCAAAGAGAGAGTTGAAGCTTCCTTATAGGTTGGTGATTACAAAATTGGTCTTGGCTAAGTTGGTGCCTAGTCAAGAGGGAGTTGGATCTACCTTATAGTTTGGAATTTTTATAAGTATCCCCTAACTAATTTTTTTCTTAGTCATATGGGGTTGTATCCTTCTACCAAGTGGGTACTTGCTAAAGTCAAGTAGGTGCTTGATAAATCTAGGGTTTGTGCTCCATGTTGGGTTGGTGCTCAACTAAATTTGATATATTCTATTATATGATAGCTTGTCTAAGATTTTTTTTAGTTTGTTTTATTCCCCATGAGGGTTTCCCAAATGTGTGATGTGTTATCTTTTTTCATGCTCATATGATTCACTCTTAATGCATAGATAGATCAATGTGTTGCTTTCATAGATCATATATTAGTGATTGTAATTGATTGAAGTTTTTGATGATTTATTCACCCCCATAGGGGTCATTATGCTTCAATAATTTATCACTAGCTTGTAGGAAGATAGGTACTTAGCGATGAAGATCCAACATTGAAGTAAAATATAGGGGCACAAAGGCCCAAGTCCTTATGAAAATAATGTATTTGGATGTGGTGAATCTAAGTCCATTGATGCTCATTATCAATTCAATATGAGTTTGATTATTATTTTAACTACTTGGTAAGTAAAACCAAGTATAAATACCCATGGATATAACTATGTGATGGTTTTTATTATTATTCCATTGATGTGATCGAGGATACATTAAGATATTTTTATCATTGTCCTACATTAGATAATGGAGTTATATGACCAAGTTGTACCATAAATTTATGTATGTAACTTTTCAATCTCTTTCAATATGATGAACATAACCTATATTACATGAATGTTCTTATCTTGATTATGGAAACAATGTTATTGGTTATATTATACATGTTTCTTTAATTAACTAAATTGAGATCCATAATTAATGTATATTTATTTTTATGGTTAATCACTAAATAAAGTGGATTCATTCAATCATCATTATATGTTTGTACACATTTATGAAAAAATCCAATGGGAACCAATCCCTTTCTATGTACTTCAAGTTAGCATGTGATAACTATCTATTACATGAAATGCCAGTGTATCAACACATTGGGTTTAATTCTTTAAATACACACCTATGTAAAGTTAATCCCAAATATAGAAAATAATCCCAAAAAGGTTTCTTATACCGAAATTGACAAAATCAAAGAAGGAATAAATGAACCTATCAATGAATAATTATTAAGGTAAAAGACAATGATAGCTAAAATGACAAATCCTATGGTAGATAAAGAGTTGAAAGACATATTTAAGCAATGTTTTATTCATCCTTTATGTGAGTTCATTATTTTAAATAATTTCAAATCTTTTTATGACGTATGCCATGTATGGAACTATGAAATGAAGTGTATTTCATTGAATAAGCTCAAGTATGTTTCAAACACATGAGCTAAATATACTTCTAGTACCAAATTTACAATCAAACTAAGTTATAAAGTAAAACCCCCTGAGCCTAAAAATAAATCAACCACCATAGTTAACACCATTTCATAGTAACTTAATTGGCTTATCCTATCTAATGTTCCAAAGAGATAATTTCCATGCTTACCTAAGTATCACTCTTCATTACTCCCATGACTAGTATAATGCCATCTTATATTTCTCCCTTAACCTATATAGATTTATATAAATATACTTATACCCAAAAGATATGATGTGAATGATTATTTTGATTATCATTAGGGACCAAGGCATTCTAGAACTAAATTATTTACCATGAAGCATAATATCCAAGACCTTATTGATGACCAAAATACATCATTTTATGATCCTCCCAAGGAATCAAGTTCACAACCTGATGATAACCATAAACATAAAACATTTAATAATCATTTGTAAGAACATTCTAATAAGGAACAGGAAGTCTAAATGGTATATAATTCACATCCTCATTCATCAGATTATGGGCATACATTAAATGAGATTAATTGTACTTATGCACAACATATACTCCCTATAGTTTAGAGACCTTATATTAATTTTAATGATACTGAGATTAAATATGATGAATATGATCTTCATTCTTTATTTATTCGATCATTCTTTAATCAACAGTGTTCTTGCACATATGGTTACTACATTTTTAGTTGTACCTTCTAAGGGAATATTTGATATGTTATTGAGAAGACCTTATATCTATAAACATCAAACAATACCTTATATATTGTATGGGTTTGTTAAATACATTTATGCTAATCAAGTAGTTATAGTTTTTAGAATCCCATATGAGTGTCCTCTTGAACAATAGAAAGATTGTCATGTCCCCTTTTTCATGGACATTGACAGATTTGATGATTGGCCTATTATGCGACCTTCGTAGGCTAATAGGATGGATAGAGGGTCATAATGGAGCTTGGATTGACTTTGATTCGCATAATTTATACATTTGATTTTCATTCAAGTTATTTTGGACACATTTGGCATGAGCTCCTACTTTTTAGGGATATTTGATATGTAGCGGAGCTCCTTTATTTTGATATGGTTATGTGCGGAATCACTCCCTGATTCACCTGCTTCGATCAGTTCGGAGATCTGACATGTATTGAGGGAGATATTAATATTTGATTGATTTAATCAAATATTAATTATTTAGCCTATTTTTAATTAGAAACCCTAATTCTAATTTAAGAAACCCTAATTAGGGCAAGCATATCTTTTTGAGGGTATAAGGGTTTCTCATGGAGGCCATTGTTCATTATGTATGCTATTGATTATTGATATTGATTTTGGAGAATTTCTTCTGTGAAGACTGAGCCTAGGGTTCAAGGATTCCCTTTGCATTGGAGAGCGTTCCCTCTTCAGTGTGAGCAATTAAGAGGCTGTGGAATATCAGCTGATATATTGCCAAAGTGAGAGATAGCTTCATCCAGAGGTTATCATAGAATTTCAGGTTTGAGAGATAACTTCACACAGAAGTTATCACAGATATTCCAGGTATTTCTATATTCTTGTTTTGATTCAATAAATTATATAGCTAGAGATCGTCTGTGCTAGAAATGTATATTTCAGATCAGGGGTTGAAAATAGGGAAGTTGTGCTTAATTGGCGGCCGTACAAAGTCCGTACAGGTTTGTAGTGATTAGCTCAAGAACTAACCTCGACAGACAGAGGGTTTTTAGTGACCGACATCGGTCGACTGAAGATCGACGTTGGCAGAAAGCCGACTGAAAGAGACCGATGTTGGCGAGATATCAACCGATGACGGCGATTGTGTGTCGACACAGAAGGGCTGAGACCTTCCAGAATTCAATTTTCACTTCCAGTTTTGATAAGCCAGGGTTTTTAAGACTGTATTTCATATTTGTATGCATGAGAAAGGACTGCAATTGTAATAGTTTAAAAGGACAAGTGATAAGATTTGTAATTTTTTATCCAGAGACTATATTATTGTGATCATTCTGAATTTATTCAACCGAAGTTATATCTTGTTCAAAGTTTTTGTGTTGCTATATTTCCTGTTTAAAGGGGACATCACAGTGGTATCAGAGCATTTGTAGGAAAGAAAGAGCCCCTAAGTAAGGGACATCACAGTGGTATCAGAGCCAAATTCTTGCCATCTTGTTGGGCACATCAGAGCTAATGTCTTGCCATCCTGTTGGGTAGTTTGGGTATCAGCATGGCGCTAACAGGTGTCAAAGATTTGGAAGAAAGAGTGCACAATGCAAAGGAGAAGTTAGAAAATCCATTACAGCAAGTAGATGACCTTCTACAAACTCTGGAGGAGTTAGAAATTTATTTAAGCAAGGTTGAGTAGTCAAATTCTTATGAGATACAAACAGTGTTATCTCCAGCATTTGATTCTTTGGTGAAGCACCGATTATTGAGACATCATGATGAGGTGGTAAGACTTGCAACTCTCTCTTGTATTAGTGAAATCATGAGAATAATAGCTGGCTGTAATTTTTATGATGATCGGATTATGAGAGAGGTACTTCATGCCATGGTGAAAACCTTTAAAAAGTTGGATGACATTAGAGACTCTCATTTCTCAAAGAGGGCGAGATTACTTGACACTTTTGCAAGGTATGGATTTGAAAACATTATGATGCTAGTAGGTTGTATTGGTAGCATTCACACTATGTTTAAAATATTTTGGAATATTTTAGATGAGTTTCATTCCAGTGATGTATTAGCATCCATGCACTCTATCATGTTCACAATCTTGTTTGAGGAGGATAAAATCTCTAAACTTTTGGCAGAAGATTTATGGTATGTCTGGACAAAAGGGAAAAATGTCTCACCTAGAGCTTGTATGTGGTTAAAGATTTTAATTAATAGGCCTAAGGATCGTAGTGCTTTCCCTATGACATGCAGCCACTTGCATGATGAGTTTGACAGTTATGCTGATCCAGTACAGGGAGATATTAACACATCTTCAGGTAATGATTTATCTGCAGTATCTTCACAGGTAGGAGTAGTTGAGGATGTTGTGGATGAGCTTTGTCTTAAGGTGAGTTCAGCTCATGTGTTAGACAGTGAGGATGAGCTTGATGCTTGCATTCAGAGTGTGGAGGTATACTCAGAGGTTAGTACATTGAGTATTGGTGATGAGTATGTTTTTGTAGCTACTGATGAGGAGCATGTTGTTGAGGCTAACACATATATTCAAGACTTGGGAGTACCTGATTCTGAGGAGTTTAGGATACCAGTGGAGTTAAATCTCCATATTGATTATTCTCATGCAGATGATAGTGTGGTATAGTTGGTTGTGCCGCCTTTACAGAGAGATCAGTTATGGAATGGATTGGCACCATCTCTTCCAGATGGAATTGGCAGTTGGAATTGTCCATTCTACTTGGATTATGATGTTTTGAGAGTTTGTTTCTCATGTGCTCTTGACTATGGTGTTTGTAATCTTGGAGGTTGGAGTTTCATGCGCCAGTTTGATTATGAGTCTTTCATTGTTCTACTTCTATTGATGTTGCAGGTACTTGCATTGATTCACAGTAGTGCAGAGCATAACTACATTTGGGATCCAGGTGGATCGAGTAGTTCATTGTTCCGAGATTGCTTGGGGACAAGCAATTTTCAGAGGGGCAGATTGTCATGTCCCCTTTTTCATGGACATTGACAGATTTGATGATTGGCCTATTATACGACCTTCGTAGGCTAATAGGATGGATAGAGGGTCATAATGGAGCTTGGATTGACTTTGATTCACAGAATTTCTACATTTGATTTTCATTCAAGTTATTTTGGACACATTTGGCATGAGCTCCTACTTTTTAGGGATATTTGATATGTAGCGGAGCTCCTTTATTTTGATATGGTTATGTGCGGAATCACTCCCTGATTCACCTGCTTCGATCAGTTCGGAGATCTGACATGTATTGAGGGAGATATTAATATTTGATTGATTTAATCAAATATTAATTATTTAGCCTATTTTTAATTAGAAACCCTAATTAATTTAAGAAACCCTAATTAGGGCAAGCATATCTTTTTGAGGGTATAAGGGTTTCTCATGGAGGCCATTGTTCATTATGTATGCTATTGATTATTGATATTGATTTTGGAGAATTTCTTCTGTGAAGACTGAGCCTAGGGTTCAAGGATTCCATTTGCATTGGAGAACGTTCCCTCTTCAGTGTGAGCAATTAAGAGGCTGTGGAATATCAGCTGATATATTGCCAAAGTGAGAGATAGCTTCATCCAAAGGTTATCACAGAATTTTAGGTTTGAGAGATAACTTCACATAGAAGTTATCATAGATATTCCAGGTATTTCTTTATTCTTGTTTTGATTCAATAAATTATACAGCTAGAGATCGTCTGTGCTAGAAATGTATATTTCAGATTAGGGGTTGAAATCAGGGAAGTTGTGCTTAATTGGCGGCTGTACAAAGTCCGTACAGGTCCGTACTGATCAGCTCAAGAACCGACCTCGGCAGACAGAGGGTTTTCAGTGACCGACATCGGTCGACTGAAGACCGACGTCCGCAGAAAGCCGACTGACAGAGACTGACGTCGGTGAGATATCGACCGACGACGGCAACTGTGTGTCGACACAGAAGGGCCGAGACCTTTTAGAATTCAATTTTCACTTTTAGTTTTGATAAGCCAGGGTTTTTAAGACTATATTTCATATTTGTATGCATGAGAAAGGATTGCAATTGTAATAGTTTAAAAGGACAAGTGATAAGATTTGTAATTTTCTATCCAGAGACTATATTATTGTGATCATTCTGAATTTATTCAATCGAAGTTATATCTTGTTCAAAGTTTTTTGTGTTGCTATATTTCCTATTTTGGAGGGGATATTACAAAGATACACCTAGATAATTAATTAGTAATCCTATTAAGGCTAGTCCACTACAAAAGTTAAAGCAATAATCAATCACATTTAATTGATGGCTAACACTTGAGAGATCATTACATTAGATACATAAAGTGGATTCCATAGAATCCCCATTTACTATGAACTGTGTTCAAATATATAGAACAATTACACATGTTCATATTACTATTATTCTAAAGAAACCATAGAGCACTCAATGATGGGTTCAATGAACCCATACTCTGATTACTCTTATTATTTGTCTAAGACCATAGAGTCCTACCTTAAATATAAAAATCATCAAAAATACTATAGTGACAAATATTTCACCTATACATGTTACTTGGTAGTGTCACCAAATTATTACAACATGTTTAAAATGGGGAGATATCTATGATAACCCTTTGTATGGGATCATAGGATAGTCTTTCCATTTCATATTCCAAAAATACTAAAAATGTAAAAAAATATTAAAAAATCTAAAAACATTTTTAGCATAAAATATGTTTTATTGGGTCCTTGGCATTTATGTGTTAGTTACATGCTAATGGTTGGAATATTAGTTAATCCTACATATACATGTGGGTCATGATTCTATATTAGTGTGATATAAACATACACAAATACATGATCTATTCCTATTATGCATGTTGGGTTTTCCCTCTACTCATGTCATAAATAAATTTGAGGAATCCACATCTAGGACATTGATAGTTCCATGTTATATCATTTTATGGTCTTACATTATCACATTTGAGCTTATAAATACTTACACATGCCTTTATCCATGATTATATATTTCACAGGGTTAATGATATGCTATGTAATTGACATTTTTTCTTGGCACATTAGATTCATGGGATACTTTGATATGTTTATACTAGTTGTTTATGCTTTCTTTTATATACTTCATTGAGTGTCTTCCCTTATTATTATGTTGATTGTTTGAGCATTTGAATATGCTCATTTATTTGTGGCCCCTATGCCTATGTATGCTTTCTTTGAAATTTTAATATGCCATTTTTTTGTATGTAAATTATAATGTTTCATAATTGCTCTTGTGGAAATTTGAATAAGTCATTTCCCTTTGATTATGAGGTATTCAAACATGCCCCTTTTTTTCAATCTCCTTGGACAATTGGACTTAGACTTACTTTTGAGTGCTCTTATTTGTGTGGTTAATATTTTTGTTGAGCTTGTAGTGTTACTATCTAGACATTTTCATGAATTTTATCATGCATCTTAGGCCTTCATGGGATAAAAATGTTGTATATACTTAAATAATACATTTACCTAGACATGTCCTATTATATGATACATGGTTACATTCACATATTATATAGTAGTCTTATACTTTTGAGGTGAGGTAACTATCAGTTCATATTATTCCACCACCTCAAGGGGGGTGTCATATCATTGGGGCTATGTCATATAGGAATGTTCATCACATTTGGAACTTATATCAGTTTCTCATATTTAGTGGAGGCATGATTTATAAGCATATTCTCCACACATTCACAATTTTAGATTTAGTCGGGGCATGCTTTGTAAGCATGTTATCCATATTTATTCAATATTTCATACTTATATCAATTTTTATATTTAGTTAGGGTATGTCATATAGGCATGGATTCCAAACTTTCCTATTTTTAGATTCAGTAAGGGTATGCTTTGAAAGTATGTTCTCCACACTTATTTAGTAGTCAACATCTCAACATTACCATGGGTGCATGTTTTGTAAACATGTCCTCTACATTGGTACTTATTTCAGTTTTTTTATTTCTCTATATATATTGGGGGAAATATTTTGAATCATATTACATACACTTACATAGTTTTTAAATTGGCCAAATCATGCAGTTATATAATTCAGATTCATAGTTGTGATAAAATTCTATACATTGGTACTATTGTTACACATAATTTCAGCATGAGACATATCTAAGCTACATATGCTATGGAAAGTGTACCTAATAATTAAAAATAAAAATTAGATTTAGATTTAAAAACACTCTTAGCTACTATCATCACCCACTAATATGTACTTTTATGGGATGTATTGAGTCAATCTACTACAATAGTTGGTTCTATTTTGGTAAAATTAACATGATTAAATCACTCAATCTTTCCAAGTTTTTAGGTTAGAATTGATTGAATTATCTAGACTTATTAATTTTATAATATGATTTGAATTTTTTCACTCATGCTCACTAAGATATAAGTATGATTGGGTGGCATATTTGAGTTAATCACAAATTTTTGGTGGAAACTCACCTTTTTTTTGAGGTTGGAGGCATGTGCATTCTAATATCTCTGTCACTCTCTCCTTAGATATATGAACTTTACATAATTATATATATTTTTCCTAATCTCACTTTTATATCTTTATAATGATACATCTTTAAAATCAACTTGCCAATAGGTAAGAAGTTACATCGATACACAATTATACTCCTAAAACCTGCTATTTCAATTTTGATATTTTCAATACTTTTACTTCTATATTGTATGAAATGATAATGTATTGTAACATGTTCTTGGTTTTAGGTTAGTCACTAAAAAATAACTCACATTAGACTAAAACAAAGGCAAGGTATGTTATACATATCCAAGTACAGATTCATTTCCTTTAAACTAACAATTCCATTACTACATTAAAGTAGGGGGGAATGTAGACACTATTTTATGATTATATATCACATCAATCTTATACACTTGGAAAACTTATACCTTGGTTGTTCCTCTCAATTCTATAACTTTACCACTTTTTAAAGTCTTCCATCTACTCTATATTATGTCCTCTTGCCTATATTTTAGTCTAACTAGTCTTATGTTAATGATCCAAACCTATTATCTTTCCCATAATGCTTAAAACTTACTTATATTCCACCTTTGTAGGTTTTGATTATATACCTAATTTCCTACTATGTTAACACTAGTGTCTCAAGTAGAAACCTATGTTAATGTAGGTGTCCTAATATAATGCATGTGTTTAGTACCCTAAAGTCATCTAATTTTCAAATGAAATGTATCCTAATCGTCAACCTAAGTGATTTAATGTGATTCACTTCTCTAAATGTATTGATATAAATACAAAATCATCCTTCATTCATTTCTTACCTACAAGACATAACACAAACCAAGACAAATTACTAAAACATTCAATCAATCACTAAATAAAGAAAAGCTTCCCTATTTTATCATATTTTGATATCAGTTATAAGGACATGACATAGGTAGGTCTAAATTAGTAAAGGATTAACCTAAGATCCCAATTTTTTGAGTTACAATATAGGTCACTGTTATACTTACTTTCCACATATTACATGATTCACACACAAGCAACACATGCAAGAAAAAACTACATCAGTCTGAGGCCCTCTTGGGAGAAATAGTTATGTAGGTAGTGTTCATTGACAAAGGGGTATTTGGGTGTCATTGTGACACCATGTTCCCACTAAACTATTTTTCCATATGGTCACCATAAAGAAGAAGAACTAGGGTTTTGTAAATTCTTGAAGAGTGATAGTATATGACCCAAATTTAAATGCACGATAGTGAAGGTGAAGATAAACCTAGAAGCATCCAAGTGGTCTCATAATTTTTTAAAAGATATTATATAGGCATGGATTCCAAAATTTACTATTTTTAGATTTAGTAAGGGTATGCTTCGAAAGTATGTTCTCCACACTTATTTAGTATTCAAGATCTCCACATTACCATGGGCGCATGTTTTGTAAACATGTCCTCCACATTGGTACTATTTCAATTTTTTTATTTGTCTATATATATTAGGGGAAATATTTTGAATCATATTATATACACTTACATAGTTTTTAAATTGACCAAATCATGCAGTTATATAATTCAGATTCATAGTTGTGATAAAATTATATACATTGGTACTATTGCTACACATAATTTCAGCATGAGACATATCTAAGCTACATATGCTATGGAAAGTGTACCTAATAATTAAAAATAAAAATTAGATTTATATTTAAAAACACTCTTACCTACTATCATCACCCACTAATATGTACTTTTATGGAATGTATTGAGTCAATATACTACAATAGTTGGTTCTATTTTTGTAAAATTAACATGATTAAATCACTCAATCTTTCCAAGTTTTTAGGTTATAATTGATTGCATTATCTAGCCTTATTAATTTTATAGTATGATTTGACTTTGTTCACTCATGCTAACTAAGATATAAGTATGATTGGGTGGCATATTTGAGTTAATCTCAATTTTTGGGTGGAAACTCACCTTTTTTTTGAGGTTGGAGGCATGTGCATTCTAATATCTCTATCACTCTCTCCATAGATATATGCACTTTACATATTTATATATATATATGTCCTAATCTCACTTTTAGATCCTTATAATGATACATCTTTAAAATAAACTTGCCAATAGGTAAGGAAGTTACATTGATACACAATTATACTCCTAAAACCTGCTATTTCAATTTTGATATTTTCAATACTTCTAATTCTATATTGTATGAAATGATAATTTATTGTAACATGTTCTTGGTTTTAGGTTAATCACTTAAAAATCACTCACATTAGACTCAAACAAAGGCAAGGTATGTTATACACACCCAAGTACACATTCATTTCCTTTAAACTAGCAATTTCATTACTACATTAAAGTAGGGGGGAATGTAGACACTATTTTATGGATTATATATCACATCAATCTTGTACAGTTGGAAAAATTATACCTTGGTTGTTCCTCTCAATTCTATGACTTTACCACTTTTTAAAGACTTGCATCTACTCTATATTATGTCCTCTTGCCTATATTTTAGTCTAACTAGTCTTATGTTAATGATCCAATCCTATTATCTTTCCCATAATGCTTAAAACTTACTTATATTCCAACTTTGTAGGTTTTGATTATATACCTAATTTACTACTATATTAACACTAGTGTCTCAAATAGAAACCTATGTTAATGTAGGTGTCCTAATATAATGCATGTGTTTAGTACCCTAAAGTCGTCTAATTTTCAAATGAAATGTATCCTAATCGTCAACCTAAGTGATTTAATGTGATTCACTTCTCTAAATGTATTGATATAAATACAAAATCATCCTTCATTCATTTCTTACCTACAAGACATAACACAAACCAAGACAAATTACTAAAACATTCAATCAATCACTAAATAAAGAAAAGCTTCCCTATTTTATCCTATTTTCATATCAGTTATAAGGACATGACATACATAGGTCTAAATTAGTAAAGAATTAACCTAAGATCCCAATTTTTTGAGTTACAATATAGGTCACTGTTATACTTACTTCCCACATATTACATGATTCACACACAAGCAACACATGCAAGAAAAAACTACATCAGTCTAAGGGCCTCTTGGGAGAAATAGTTATGTAGGTAGTGTTCATTGACAAAGGGGTCTTTGGGTGTCATTGTGACACCATGTTCCCACTAAACTATTTTTCCATATGGTCATCATAAAGAAGAAGAACTAGGGTTTTGTAAATTCTTGAGGAGTGATAGTATATGACCCAAATTTAAATGCACGATAGTGAAGGTGAAGATAAACCTAGAAGCATCTAAGTGGTCTCATAATTTTTTAAAAGATATTATATAAATGACACATGTATCAAGTTCAGATGGTAGCATCGACGCAACCATCTTAGGATATTTTTAGTTTTTACATCTCCAAAGACAACTAATCTAGAATTGGATTACTATTCTAGAATCATCTTCCAATCTATTTACTCCTTGTCCCATATATATAATTGTTTCATCATCAAAACAAACTAAGTACATTATGCATCTGTCATTTTCATATTTAGCATAGTTTTAATTAGTATTTTTTTCCTATCTTAGTTTAATAAAGTTAACATTATTATATTTGAGTTTAACATCTATTTAGCTTACTATGGATATAGTTTATCACCATTGTAAATTTAGGCTATTTTTATCCCCTATAAACCTAGATAAATCCAATATACATATTTATAGGGTTAAACATTTTAGGGTTAAACAAAAACACACATATAAATTAAAAAATTACTTTCTTTGAAGGTGATGCAATATGTTTGAGTGACACATATATGAAGTCATATGCACAAAACTTCATTTACTTATTTGAATAATGATGGAAACCTTACCTTTTGTGATATATTGTTAATAGATCGATTGTATAATGATTTTATTTTGAGATTCTATTTGTAATCAAAATTATTCTATTATTTTTCAATGATGTTTTTTTTCATATCCATAAGGTGATTCTTTTTCAAAGTCTCACACTACTTTTAATTACATATTTAGTTTAGATTTATTTTATGTTTTTAATTATGTTTTAATTTAATTATTCATTTTTATATTTAATTACTTATTTTAATTAATTTTCTAAATTAATAATTTAGTATTACTTTCATATTGTTTTAAAATTTTCTATATGTATCAATGAATGTTCCTCCTAATAGATAATCTACTAGTAATTTATCATGAGCAAAGATGTCATAGTAAAAAAATATTATTTATTATATGAATGATTATAAAAGTATGAGGCATGAATAGAGCAGATGGAAGCAAGGAGTATTTCTACATGCAGAGGGAAGAGGTCATAGATCTTTGAAAGTAGTTAGTCATGCTCTGGAAGAAGATATTTGTGAGGCCAAGGAAGAGATAGGGTATTTGTCGGGTGAGGGTTTTGAGGAAGATATTGTTTCTAGTTAGGATGAGAAATGGGAGGAGGAAAAAGAAAATTGGTGGCATCTAGTCTAGGAAGGAAGGGGTGTTTTAAGAGTGGTTATGAAGCTCTTTGAGGATTAGAAAAAGGAGTAAGTAGAAGATTTATTCGGCTTTCCTAAAATAGATGTGGATCTTTCTATCTATAACAATGTTCAAGGATTTAGGATAGGTGGATAAAAAGAGTTTTTGTGGGAATCAGAGGAATTTTAAAAAGGTATCACTATTTTGGATGAGCATGACCTTATTAGAAAATTTGTTGGTAAATGGCCCACTATCGGTAAAATTGAATATTGAGTTGAGGATTCTTATGGTCAAGAAAGTTGAGGTGAATTTTATACCCAAGTGCCTTTTTATAGCAATCTTTACCAATTTTGAAGCCAAGGAGAAGTTGTTTAAGCATCCTATTTGGCCCCTAAGTGGAGTTGGTCTATGGCTCTAAAAGTGGAAACCTAATTTTTATCTAGCTTAGGATAAGCATGATTTCTATCTATTTTGGATTCATTTTTATGGTCTCCCATTTGAGTACTGGGATAAGGATTCTTTAATGGCCATGGGAAATTTTCTTAGAACCTGCTTGGAAATTGATCCAATTTAAAAAAAAGAGTTTTGACCACATGAAAGAATTAGGGTTTTTATCAATTTTTATTTAGAGATTCTTGAATTTATCTCCATCAAATCTTAGGGCCATATTTGGTCTCAAATGGTTGATATTAAGAATATTCCTTTTAGGTGTTATAGGTGCAAGCAGATTGGTCACACTCAAAAATAGTGCAAGTTAGAAAAAAATGACCCTATGTTATTTCATGGTGAGGTTAAGAGGGTTTAGAAACTGGTGATGCTTTCATCAAATGCCTTTATGGAGCATAATTAAGGTAACATTTGGTCCTTGAAAAGAGAGAGATAGAGGACTCTTGTAGTGAATACCAAATTAGAATGTCAACTGCTAATTAATGACAATCCAAAAGTTAACAACCTCCAACTTTTAATTTCAAAAGGCCAAGTGGAGATAATAGCACCAGAGTATTAAAATCTTCATCAATCAGAATTAATGAAATAAAAGAGTGGCTTCATAAATTTGATAAAGGGAAAGATATGTCTCTAAATTCAATGTTGAAAGGCTATGAATTAATCAAGGAATAATCTCAGGCTTTAAAATGATTAACTAAGAACACTCCTTAGTTATCTGAAAAGGTGCTTAAAGAGAAGAGCTTATTTCCCAAGATTTTTACAATAATTAAAGCTTTGCCTAGAGTGTAATTTGAGGTGGAAGAATAATAAGAAGTTTAAGAGGAAGAGATAAATTCTAGGATGGTTCTCTCTATTTATCAATCTTAGATTTCTCTAAAAAATGTGAATTATAGATATCCTAAGAAGTGCGACAAGAAATAAGCTAAGGAGAAAATAGATAGAGAAGTCTCATTTGGAAAATAAGGAACCTTGGAAAATTTTCTTGATGTTGGAAGGTGGGGGGTGGAAATCCCTTCTTCCATCTCATGAAGATATTTTCATGGAATGTTAGGGGCTTGAATGCCCCTAATAAAATATGCTTAGTTAAGCATCTTATGTTGGTCAAAGATCCAGATGTAACGTTGATTCGATAATCTAAATTAAGTCTTTCTAAAGCCTTTACATTGATCAAGATGAGTTGGAATAGGTGGATTAGTTCATTTGTGGAACCATCTAGAGATTCTGGTGGTTTTGCAATTTTATGGTCTCCTTCTAAGGTTTTAGTGGAGATTCTTGATAATGGTTTGAATTGGTAAACATGATGAATTTCAAGTTTTTCAATGGACATGAGTTTTGTTCTATGAAAAGTGTATGGGTCCTTTAAGTAGGATCAAAAGGATTAGCTTTGGAATGATCTCTCCAATGTTATTGAGTCTATATAGGGTTCAAATATAGTGTTGGGTCATGATTTCAATGTTGTGCTTTCTTTGGAAAATAAGCTTGGTAGTAAGGCACCACTAGCCAATGTTGTTTCATTTTTTAAAATATTTGTTATGCGTAATGAGTCGGTTGATGTCAGACCCAAGTAGGGTGTTTACATATGGAATAATAAAGGACTTAGGGATGAAAACCTTATGGAAAGATTAGATCATTTTTTGGTCTCATATCATTGGTTTTCTCAAAATTAGATATTAAAGAGTTCCATTCTCCCATATTTTATATCAAATCACTCTTTGGTTGATATAAATATATGTGGCTTTGAGATCCCTCTCTCTTTGATAACACTCATTTTTGGTGGAAAAATAACCCAATCAACTTGAGTTCACTAATGTTCAGGATAATCATAAGTTGAATTATATAAAAGGTTGTCTTCTCCAATGGAATTCAAATGTCTTTAAATTTATCTTTGAAGACAAAGTTTGGGTGGAAATGGAAATGAATTTCTTAAACAACTCTGTTATGTGAGAAGGTATGGACCAAACTACCTACTGGGTTGAAAAAAAGATTGTCAGTAAAATATGAAGAATTTATGTTGTGTGAAGAAATATTTTGGAAAAAAAATAAAGAATTGAATGGTTGATATAAGGTGATCATAATTCAACTTTCTTTCATAAATCAATGAAGATGAAAATAAAATTTTCCTGCATATCAAAAATTCATTCAAAGGAGGGAGATATACTAAAGTCTTAATCAAAACTAGAAGAGAGACTATTTCATTTTTTTAGAATTTGTTGAATGACACTTCCTCCTCAGATCTTTGGTCTTAAAATTCAATCCTAAGATTTACCCCTAGAATTGTCACTAATGATAAAAAATCAAAACTTCTTGTTCCTTTCTCATTGGAGGAAGTTATGTTAGTGGTATTTTCTATGGTCAAAGATAAATCTCCAAGACATGATGGGTTTCCTACATCCTTCTTTCAAGCCTTCTAGGAGATAATTAGTGAAGATGTGTTGACTATGGTGGAAGATTCGAGGTGGAGGAAAATAATTCCCAATTTCAACATCACTTTCATTTCCCTATTTCCTAAAAAGGAAACTAAAGACTCCTTTGATGAATTTCATCCCATTTCACTATGTAATATAACATATAAAATCATTACAAAAGTGATGGATACTAGGATGAGACCTATGTTGGATTCTTTGATATTAGAAGAACAAGAAGGATTTATGCCTAGTAGGAATATTCAAGAAGGTATAATTTTAGCTCATAAAATTGTCCACTCATTATATCAATGTCATCGTAAAGGCATGCTACTCAAGCTTAACATGAGTAAAGCTTATGGTCAAGTAAATTGGCATTTTGGATCAAAGTTATGGAAAGGTTTGGTTTTAGTAGAGATTGATGTGAGTGGGTGTTTAGTTGTATCTCAGGAGTAAAGTTTTATGTCCTTGTTAATGGTAGTCTAGAAGGTTTATTTGCATCCTCTAATGGTATTCATCAATGGGACCCATTATCTCTATTCCCTTTCATTTTTTAGCTAAAGTCCTAGGGAGGGAAATCATAAAGGCAAAGGTAGATTCACAGTTGTAGGGTCTCAAAGTGGCATAAGGTTTGGAGCATTTTACTTATTATAAATTTGTTGATGACACTTTTCTCTTTGGTCAAGCTCTGGTAAGAGAGGCATAGTCTTTCAAGGATATTATTTCAAGTTACGAGAAAGCTTCTATTTAATTTGTGAATTTGAGAAAATTAAAAATTTACTGCATCAACTATTCAAAGCAAGTCTAGTAGGTTATTTATTTGGTTTTCAGTTTTAAGATTAGGAAGCTTCCCTCAAAATATCTTGGTGTCCCACTTTTATCTAGTGCTTATAGGATAATTCATTGGGAAATTTTGGTATCTTCTTTCAAATCTCGATTGGTTTTTTGGAAAGGTAAATGGCTCACTTTGGTAGGAAGTTTAATTTTGATCAAATTTGTCCTAAGTGCTCTACTAGTTTATTATTTATCAGTGATGCAAATGCCAAGTTAGGTAATCAACTCTTTGAATAGAATCATGAAGGGGTTTTTGAGGCAAGGCACTAAAGATAAAAATAATATTCCATTAATTAAATGGGATAAGGTGTATCAAGTCAAAAATATGGGAGGTGTCGAGGTTAAAAGTCTCAATTTTCAAAATCAAGCTCTTGGAGCAAAATTGGTTTGGGGTATGCTCACCAAACTACATTATTTTTAGAGTAGACTGCTTGGAAGTAAATATTTGGAAAGGGCTAATCCATGGAGTGTGGTTTTAATTATAAATCACCCTAAAATCTCCCACACTTGGAATTTTATACTTAAATGTAGACCTTTGATACTGAAACATGGTTGTTAGACTATCAATAATGGTCATTGAGCTAAGTTTTGAGATGATTCTTATAATAGTCACAAACCATTGGTTGAGATACCAAAATATGTAGATGCTCTAACTATTGTCATTGAGGCTTGGGGAGAAAGTGTAATATAATATTTGGAATAATTTGAGGAGTTGGGTTTCTCTATTTGGTCTTGGAAAATTTTTCAATCCCTGGGGGTTCTAGAAGTTCAAATGGAGCGTCTTGGTGAGTTCTTGGTGTAGTCGAAGGTTTTTATAAATAATAAAGAGGATTCATTACATTAGATAGGGGCCAAATTTGGTTATTATATAGTAAAGCTACATTATCAAATGGTAGATACCACTAGTTCATTGATGAGTTGGGCTAAGTTTCTCTATTGGAGTAAAGAGGGCCTCCAAATAGCCAATTTTTTGCATGGTTGGCTATGAAAAATCATGTTATTACTAAAGATAGGCTATGTAGAGTTAGATTTTCAGCTTCTTCCATGTGTTTCATGTGTAAACAAGTGGAAGAATTAGTGGGGCACTTATTGTTTGAGTGTTATTTTGTAGTTTGGTGTTGGGCTTGGCTATGTAGCAAGTTAGAATGGTTCTAGGCCTGGCCTTCATCATTATATAATTCCTTTGATTCTTGGATAATTAGGGACATAAAATATGTTCTCTATGGTATTTGGAGAGTCTCCCTGGTGATCCTTCTGTGGTTTATTTTTAAGGAGATAAATCAAAAAATCTTTGAAGGGAAAGAAAAATAGCTCCAAGTTTTAATGAGTGAGATTGAAATAGCTATTTTAATGGTTATTTTGGATCAATGTAAACATAGAAAAGGAATTCCTTCATTTTTGGATATGAAAATGTGTGCCAAATGGACATTGATCTCAACCCCTCATGTTAACGAGTTAATAGTAATTTTTGAAAAAGAAAGCAGAAATAAAAAGGCAAAATGGCATCCTCCCTCCTGGTTGGTTCAAATTGAATTCTAATGGGGCCTTTAGGGGTAACCTTGGAGTCTCTAGGGTTAGTTTCATCATTAAATAATGTAGTGATTCCCTTATTAGGGTTATGTCTAATAAATTAAAGGATAGTAGAAATAATGAAGTAGAAGCTCAAGCCTTGGTGTTTGGATTGGATCTAGCTTCTTATTGTGGTATTGTAAAGCTTCCAGTGGGAGGGGATTTGTAAAAAATCACTTTAGTTTTAAAGAAGTCATTAGCCTCTTCATGGAACTTGGAAAACATTCTTTCTTAATCCTAGGAATGTCTTAAGGAGTTTGATGCATGGGAAGTTTCTCATTGTTTTAGGGTAACTAATGTCACAATAGATTTTCTTGCTAATTAAGGAGTCGATCAAAATGCATCAATCATTGTTCATAATAATAGAGGGGCATAGGAGGATTTTGAGGGTATATATAGTATAATTTTAGGCTCTTAATTTGTCATAATTTGGCTCCTTATTTTTGGCTCTCTCATGTGTGAATATAAGGTGATGATGATGAATGAGCATTAAAGAATGATAATCGTTAATGAAGTAATTTGTTTGAGAGACTTCTCTTGCTTCTTTTCAAAACATTGTTCTCCTTATCTATGTTAGTTATTTTATTTCATATTATTTTTCACTGAGGAGGTAGGAATGGATAAAAATATAGATTTAACCCTTGAGATACCACCTATTCATGGAGGCAATACTATCAGGGAGATAGAATTTTGTGGAAATGTAACCACATAGTGCCTCATGAACATTTTTGGGGCCCTAACAAAAGAAATATTATAGGTAATAATCTTTATTGTGGGTGAAGAGTATCTAGTGGAAGGTTTTATAAGTAGAGTGAAATTTGATATCATTGTTCTATTCATTTCAAACATCTTGGTTGTGCTTTAGGATAAGAATCTAGTTGCTAGGGTTTTGGATTTCTTCTTGGATCTACTGCATAGAGAATGATTGTTGGAGCATTTGGTAAATTTTAATGTAGGTCCATTCTAGGAGCTGTCTTTCTTAGGAAATAATGGATTTAGGTTTATTCTAAATTTTTAGGGACCTCTAAATTTGGTTTTTTTCTCTAATCGAGTATGTCAAAGGTTTGGATAACAAGCTACATCATCCTCCACTAGAAGGTGGGTAATTCATATCCTCTCCTTCCTAGGTGTAGGTTCAGTGTCCCATTAAGGGTTTTGAACTTTGGAAGGAAGCTCACCATTATAGAGAAAGAGTGGATGTGATGTCATTTTTATGTCAAATGGTGGACAAACCTTGGTGAGTTACTCCACCATGGATCATCTATGCCCCTAGTCATGCTACAACAATGACTATGCATGGCCATTTGGTGAGTAACCAAGCAACACTATCTATAGGTGGAAAGAAAGGTTAGTTTTGTTGGGTTGTGGTGAGTGAGGAATGTGTAGTGGTTCCTAAATTAAAGATGAAAGATGAGGTATATGTTTGAGTCTCACGGGTGTTTGGGTTATAATCATAAGGATATTATTTTGTTTTCTCTATGTTTTGTATATGGAGCATAGAAATGTATTTTTGTTTCCACTTGGTGGTTTTTTATCTCAAAGGACTTCAATTTATTTTTGAAATTTTTGATGGTCAAGTTTTATTCTATAAACTTATTATTTATACTATAGGGAAAGGGACCCATCAACCCTAGTACTTATCTAAATAAATTTCTATATTTAATTATTATTTCATTTAACTTTAATTTTTTTTCTTTCTTATTAATTATATTAGTTTCTAGTTATTTATAGTATTTTTATCTTAATTATTTTAATTTTAGTTCTTATTAATCTTAGATTTTTCACTATTTGTTGAGTTATGGAGCTAAAAGCTTCACCAAATGAGCAAATGCAGAGGTTATTGGAGTTACACAGTCATCAACATCAGTCAGGACCGATCGACGTCAGTTAGGGATCAGCTGACATCGGTCATATGCAAATAGATAGAGACTGACATCAGTCATCTGTGCATTCCCAAAATTCTAATTTTGAGGAGAATAGTCAACTTGCATGTAAAGACTAACTATTAGTCTTGAGTCTGCTTTTCTATTTTTGGTAGGACAGATTTGAACCTTTGATTAAGAGATGCATCTAACGATGGAGAATGCATGGCTCATGAATCCTAGTTATATATAATAGTGTTAGATCCTCATAGTTTGCAAGGTGGATCAATTCAAGTAGTTGAGTTGGTCGTAATTGAGAGAGAAAGAGAGAGAGAGAACTCTTGAGGGAAAGAAATCTATACATCTGAGAGGTGTGAGAAGAAAGACATTTCTTCATTATATTTCCTTCTGGAAGAGTTTAATACAAGATTGGTTGTTTCTTGTATCTCCTATTCTTTGCTATTTTTGATTTCTAGTTACTTATTATTTCTAGTTTAATTATGTGTTTAGTTGCTTATACAAAAGTAATCAATTATGTTGTAAGATCCTAACAAGTGGTATCAGAGCATGTTAGTGTTTGTTGATTACAGAATTCATTCACAGGGGTTTCTGATTGAGTGGGAGTAAAGTAATGGCAGAAGAAAGTAAACTAAGAATGGAGAAATTCAATGGTAAGAATTATCAATTATGGAGGATGCAGATAGAAGATTATCTATATCAAAAAGATCTGTACTTACCATTGGGTGGGGTTTCAAGAAAGCCCATAGATATGCAAGATGAAGAATGGAATGTTCTTGATAGAAAATCTATTGGATCTATAAGGTTGAGCCTGGCATCTTCTTTGATTTCTAACTTATCATAGGCAAAGACAATGGTAGAGTTAATGGATACTTTGGCAAATTTATATGAAAAACCCTCAGCTTCGAATAAGGTATATCTTATGAAGCAATTATTTAATTTGTAAATGCAAGAAGGTGGATTTGTATCTAGTCATCTAAATGATTTCTATGCAATATTAAATTAGTTAAATTTAGTCAAAAGATTTTTTGATGATGAAATTAAGGCTCTCTTAATCTTATGTTCTTTACTTGAAAGTTGGCATAGTTTGGTAATGGCAGTTAGTAATACCACATCTGCTTCAAATATCTTGAAAGTTGATGATGTTGTTAGTGTTATCTTGAATGAAGAAATTCGCAGAAAAAGCATAGAGGAAACATTAGGTAATGCTTTAAGTATTGAAAGTAGGGGAAGGCAAAGAGAGAAGGGCAAGCAAGGGAGATCAAGGTCAAAGATGAGAAGTAGATCCAAATCCAAAAATGGAAGAATAACCTGCTGGAATTGTGTAAAGAAAGGGCATGCAAAGAAAGATTGTTGGTTGAAAGATAAAGAAGAAAATTAGCATGAAGTTAATAAAGAAGCAAAAGTTACAGGTATTGTTGCACAGGATGCTCTTATATTTTCTTTAGATAATAAAATAGAATCTTGGGTTTTAGATTCTGGTGCCTCTTTCCATGCAACCCCAAATAGAGAATTTTTCAATGATTATGTCCATGGATATTTTGGAAAAGTTTATTTAGGGGATGATGAACCTTGTCAAATTATTGGCAAAGGAAAATTATAGCTAAAATTGTAGAATGGCAACACATGGGTGTTGAAGAATGTCATGCATGTACCCATCCTGAAGAGGAATTTGATTTTTACAGGAAAGTTGGGTGATGAGGGTTACACAGTAACTCTCACAGCTGAATCTTGGAAAGTTTCCAAGGGTGCACTTGTATTAGCTAGAGGTAAGAGAGTATGTACACTTTATCTATCTATTATATTATTGATCATTCTCCTTCTATTTTATCTACTTCAGATGTAGATGCAAAGTTGTGGCACTTTAGACTTGGTCACATGAGTGAGAAGGGAATAAATGTTCTTAAGTCAAAAGGTAAGCTTTCAGATTTGAAAAGCATAGATCTAGATTTCTGTGAGCATTGTATTTTTGAAAAATAGAAGAAAGTGAGGTTTCTCCAAACTAGGTCAACAAAGAAGAAGCACAAGTTGGAGCTTGTTCACACAAACGTGTGCGGACCAACTCAGGTAGCTTCTATTGGAGGAACATGGTATTATGTTTCTTTCATTGATGATGCTACAAGAAAGGTATGGGCTTATTGTATAAAGAAGAAATCTGATATTTTTGACACATTTAAGAAATGGAAAGCTTTGGTTGAGAATGAAATAGGTTTGAGATTGAAGTGCCTTAGATCTAACAATGGTGGTGAGTACTGCATTAATAAATTCAATAGTTAGTATTCTATGAATGGAATACACAGGGAAAGGATGGTTCCAAGAACACCTCAGCAAAATGGAGTTGCTGAAAGGATGAATAGAACAATTATAGAGCGTGCACAGAGTATGAGTTTGCATACTGGTTTGCCCTTACAGTTTTGGGTAGAAGCTGTAGATACTGTGGTTTACTTGATTAACAGAGGACCTACTACATTAGATGGTGGAATTCTAAAAGAGGTGTGGATAGGTAAAAAGGTAGATCTTTCACTTTTCAGAGTTTTTGGTTCTTAAGCTTTTGTGCACATTGATAAAGAAAATAGAAAGAAGCTGGATGCTAAATCTATGCGGTGCACTTTCATTGGTTATGGTTCTAGAGATTTTGAATTCCAGTTGTGGAATTTAGAAACTAAAAAAATTATTAGAAGCTATGATGTAGTTTTCAATGAGAAGGTGATGTACAGTGATCAGCTCAAGAGGCTGAATAATTTTGAGTAGGGCAATATTGATTTGGAAGAGGTTATGATCCAAAATGAGCTCATGGATTAAAATCATCACTCACAGGAAAACACAAATACCAATGTCGATCAGGCAAGAACTGACGTCAGTCAGATAGAAACTAACGTCAGTCAGGATTAAATTGATGTCGGTCAGGTGGAATCGATGTCGATTAGGTGCAGACCAACATCAACTAGAGATGATCGAGATCAATCACTGACAAAAAGAAATTTAGGCAGACATCAAGTTGTGAATGAGTCTCAAACACCCATAAGGAGGTCTGAAAGGGTAAGTAAACCTCCAATTCATTATTCCCCTTCTTTATACTACTTGTTGCTCACTGATGGTGGAGAACCAAAAAGTTTTGATGAGGTAATGTAGGTAAAATCCAAGAAATAGTGGGAGCATGGCATGAATGAGGAAATTAATTTCTTGGAAGAGAGCTAAATGTGGGATTTAGTTGAGTTGCCAGCCAGAAAGAAAGCACTGAAAAACAAATGGGTTTATAGGTTAAAGGAAGGAGAGAATGGACAAATGAGACATAAGGCTAGGTTGGTAGTAAAGGGATTTGCACAAAAACTAGGTATTGACTTTGGTGAAATTTTTTCTCCTGTAGTAAAAGTGACTTCTATTCAGACTGTATTGTCTTTAGTTGCTATTAAGGATTTGCACCTTGAGCAGCTTGATTTTAAGACAACATTTCTTCATGGGGATTTGGATGAAGATATATGTATGGATTAGCTGGAAGGTTTTGAGGTCAAAGGTAAGGAGAAACTTGTGTGCAAGTTGAAGAAAAGATTATATGGTCTTAAATAGGCTCCAAGACAATGGTATTTGAGGTTTGACAAGTTTATGATAGAGCATGGCTTTAGTAAATGTCAATCTAACCATTGTGTTTATTTTAACAGATTGGATAATGGTAGTTATATTATCCTGTTACTATATGTAGATGATATGCTTGTTGCAGGTTCACACATGCAGGATATTACTGAGCTTAAGGTAAAATTAGCTCACACATTTGCCATGAAGGATTTAGGATTAGCAAAGAAAATCTTTGGCATGAGTATTAAGAGAGATAGGAAAAGTCACAGTTTGATTTTGTCTTAAGAGGATTATGTGAATAAGGTGTTGGAGAGGTTCAATATACAGAATGCAAAACTAGTAAGCACACCTATGGCTGGACACTTCAAGTTGAGCAAAGAACAGTGTCCTAAATCACATGATGAGTTTGAGTACATGAATAGAGTTTTATATGCTTCAGTAGTTGGGAGCTTGATGTATGTAATGGTATGTCCTAGACCTGATATTGCCCAAGCAGTGGGAATTGTTAGCAAGTTTATGGTCAATCCATGAAAAGAACACTGGAAAGTAGTTTAGTGGATTCTCAGATATCTGAGAGGGACCAGCAGTAATAATTTATGCTATGGAGGGTCAAACACTTCTTTACATGGGTATGTAGATTTAGATATGGTAGGTGACTTGGATGGTAGGAGAAACACCACATGATATGTGTTCACTGTTGGTGGAACGGTGGTTAGCTGGATTTCAAAGTTGTAAAAGGTTGTTGCCTTGTCTACTACAGAGGTAGAATACATTGCAGTCACAGATGCTAGCAAGGAAATGATTTGGATGACTCGGTTCATGGAAGAGTTGGGAAAGGAGAAAGAGAGTTTTAGATTGTACAATGATAGTCAAAGTGCAATTCATTTGGCAAAGAATTCAGCCTTTCATTCAAGAACCAAACATATATAGTTTAGGTACCACTTCATTAGATAGGTATTAGAGGATGGTCAGTTAAAGCTGAAAAAGATCCATACAGATAAGAACCCTGCTGATATGTTAACAAAGCTGGTAACAAAGGAAAAGTTGAATCTTCATTCAAATTTTGTTGGTCTTCAAGATTGAAATTGAAGATGGAGAAACAAGCTAGAGGATGTTGTTATACAGGTACAAGTGTAGCTATTTATCTCCAAGTGGGATATTGTTGAGTTGTGGAGCTAAAAGTTTCACCAGATAAGCAAATGCAGAGGTTGCTAGAGTTACACAGTCACTGACATTGGTCAAGACTGACCGATGTCGGTTAAGGATCGGCTGACATCAGTCATATGCAAATAGACAGAGACCGACACGGTCATCTGTGCATTCCTAGAATTCTAATTTTGAGGATAACAGTCAGTTTGCATGTAAATACTAACTGTTAGTCTTGAGTCTGCTTTTCTATTTTTGGCAAGACAAATTTGAACCTTTGATTAAGAGGTGCATCTAATGGTGGAGAATGCATGACTCATGAATCTTAGTTTATATAATAGGGTTAGATCCTCATAGTTTTCAAGGTGGATCAATTCAAGTAGTTGAGTTGGTTGTAATTGAGAGAGAGAGAGAGAACTCTTGAGGGAAAGAGATATGTACATCTGAGAGGTGTGAGAAGAGAGAGATTTCTTCATTGTATTTCCTTCTGGAAGAGTTTAATACAAGATTGGTTGTTTCTTGTATCTCCTATTCTTTGTTGTTTCTGATTTCTAGTTACTTATTATTTCTGGTTTAATTCCGTGTTTAGTTGCTTATACAAAAGTAATCAATTGTGCTGTAAGATCCTAACACTATTAGTGTTTAGTTTATTATTTTCACATTATTTCTTTGTTGATTAGTTTTTCCTTTCATTTCTTTGTTGTTTTAATACTTTTCTATTTATTTAGTATCCTTTTTATATTTTCTTATATTTAGATTACATCTTAATTATATATTTTCTAGAATAGTAATTAGATATATTTCTATTCTTAGTTGTTACTTGTTTATTATGTTCATAATTATTTTTATCTCTTTATTTGGTCTTCGATTTTGTTTCTTTTTTTTATATTTAGGTTTCCTATGGTAATTCTATTTTTTTTATTATGGAGTTTAATTTGATATGAAAGATATTTATTGATATCAATGAATCAAAGATCTTTCTTTTAAGAGATTCTTTATCTCATAGCTTTATTTTGTTTAATAGATTAGATTATATCTGTTAGATCTGATTCTATATTTACATTGAAAGAAGTATTTTATTTAAGAAATATAATGATTTTTTTTTCACTTCATATTTTTTTTTACTTATTCCTATAACTATTAAAAAAATCCTATGCACATCTTAGTATCAACATTTTCTCCATAGATCCCCTACGATTAAATTGGTTTGATTCCATGTTGACCTTGTCAATAAATAAAAGGGTTTAGTTGATGTGAAAATTTTCATTATCCATATGGAAGGGGTTCAAATAATATCTGATTCAATATGAAATTGAACATACATATCATCCAATTTGTTTCGTAATTACTAGTTGGTAATCTAGTAGTGTTGTAAGTGTGTTTGACAATAAAAAAATACACTGAATAACTTCAAACCAAGAATATAAAGATTTCTGGTTTCCATATTTGAATACCTATAATAAAAATTAGAAAAAAAAATATATGAAAATATACTTTTCAATAATAACCATGGAAACACACTATTTCACCATTACTTATTATCAAACATGGCTAACATTAGCTAATTACAATAGAACTTGCATGATAAATGAATGTTAAATTAAGACGTAAATTAATAATTAAGTTATCACAAAATAAAATCATAAAAATAAACTCTAATAGAACTAAAATTATTTAACGTAACAATTTTGACTTATTGATAAGATATGATCCTCATGCAAGTTCCCTTTTCTAGTAAGAAAGCAACATGTGTATACTAGACAAGTTAGATGCCCGAAATCCCTATAAAGTAGTAAATTAACTAAAATAGTTTTAATTTAAATTGAATAATCTCTAAAAAAATATTAATCACATATTTGGGATGAATTTGTAAGGATTCAAGCACATTTAAGTACACATTTGATTAGCTACATTCTAAATGACACTTTTATCTATTTTTTTTTGAAAGTTCTTTAAAAGTGTTCAAATTTGAAAAGATAATTAATATAGGACATAAATAAAATAAATAAACTTCCTAAACTAATAAAATACTAATAAATATAATTCTACCATCAACTATCAATTTTAGACATTAGCATCATTGTAAAAATCCCCCCCTTTGATGCAAAGAGGAGAAATACCTATCATCTCCTTAAGTCTTCCATGAATAAGCTTATGTAAGCCCTTTTTGATGATATCATAAATTTTATCTTCAATCATCGCATATTAAATTAACATATATTTATCATTGACTAATTCTTTGACAAAATAATGTTTGATTTCAATATGCTTTGTTTTAACATAAAAAACTAGATTCTTGGAAAATTATATTAGCCCATTGTATTAAAAAAATCTATGTTAGCTCAAGTTGAGCCTCTCTCAAATAAACTAATAGTTTTCTCAACAATATTAATTTGATTTAAGATAATTTAATGGTTGTATATTTATCTTTAGTAGAGGATAATGCAACTGTAGCTTCCTTGTTTAAAGACCATGAAACCAACACACTTCCCAATATGAAGTAAAAAATTGAAGTTAAATTTCTATCATTAAGAGATCCTCCCAAATCTAAATATTTTTATAAAATTATATGTAATAAAATTTTGGGTTTGAAATTAATACCGTTATTATAGGTACCTGTTACATATCTAAAAATTATTTTCACTACTTACAATTGTTTGAGAGATGGATTGCCCATAAATATAGAAACTAATGAAACCCTATTAATATCAAGTTTTATCATAGTGAGATACATTAAAACTCACACCAAGATTCTAAAATTATTTTCATCATCTTAATTAGTAAAATCCTTTCTCATTATATATTCTCCACTTGAAATTGAAGTGTCCATAAGATTATAATCTTGAAGATTGTACTTATTTAACATGTCTTGAACATATTTAGTTTGAAAAATAAATACTTCTTTTTTCTTTTGGTGGACTTCCATTCCAATAAAGTAATCCATAATTCAAGTATTAGTGATATCAAATTATTATTTAATAGCTTCCTTTAATCCATTCAACATATGTTTTTTCAATCAAATGTAATGTGAGAATAAATTATGAAAATAATTTTTTGTTTATTTTTTCTTGTTTTTCAAATCACATGAAAAGTCACAAAGGTAGTTTCAACAAGTTAGATTATTCTTCAAAATCTAAGTGAAATTAGGACACAAAAATTCTAATGAAGTTGAAAGAAATAACATTATAAAAATAATGAAAAGTAAAGGTAAGGGTGAAATATAGTGTGTTTATTTTCATTCAAATATGGATCCTAAAATTATGGATCATAATTTCATAGGTTAAAGGATTAAAAAATTCATACAAGTTCTACAATCCTACTAGTAAATCCATAATTCTTTTAGGGATTGTAATTTTTTTGAAAATGAGATGTATGTTGTTTATAAATTTTCCTATTTTTTTGTAATAATGAAAATTAATGTCTATTTTTATTTTACATGTGAATAGATTCACATTTCCACTTTGAATTCTAGATTTTTGACCTCTCTTAAATCTTATTTTTATTTTTATCTTTGGTCATCGAGACTATTTCCTTAATTTCAAGTGCATGCTCATGATCTTTTGTATATAGTCTCATATTATCCTCATGGGAAAAGACAACCCACTAACTCATCAAAACTTATAGTTTTTATGTCCTTACATTTATAAATACTGATCATAATATACAAATATTTTTGAGTCAAATATCTCAAAAAAAATCTTGTTATGACTGTATCTTATATGGTTTCTCTAAAAACCCTCATTATATGCACTAAATCATTTACGCTTATGTGATATTATATAACTCCTTCATTATCAGACATTCTTAAATTCTTAAAATTAATTTTATGAGTTTATGGTTTTTCTTATGTTACCTTATTAGATCCTTGATATGAATTTTTCTAATGTAATCCATGGATTATGGGCATGTTTGCATTCAAACATTCTTGGAAATATTATTGGGTCTATGATGATCTAAAGATAAAATAATTCTTGAGAATCAACATTTTAAAAATACATTTTTGTTTTATTTTTATATTGCATCAAAATACTCAAATATACATGTGGTGTGTATCCATGGAAAACATTTTCCCAAACTCCCTTCTAAATAATTATTCTCTTCAACTAGTCTCTCTAATATTCAAAGTTGTCACCTTTGATAACAAGAATATTAATAGAATTAGAATTCACAAAAGCCATGATTATCTTGATAATGGATTAAACCCCTTCTCAACATTTATTTAACATGGATATGATTAAAAAATGAAAAATTTTAATGTGTGAAGGGAGTGGAAATATGATTTGATTTAATCTAAAAATGAAGCTATATATAATTTAATCTATCTTAGAATTACAAGTTAGTATATAGTACTATTGTAAGTGTGATTGACAATAAACTATGCATTGAATATCTTCAAATAAATATTTTAAATCTTGTTTTTTTATTTATAATTAATTATGATTAAAATTAGAGATAAAACTATGCAAAAATATTTTCCAATAATAATTATGGCATCGCATGGTTGCACCATTCTTTATTAACAAACAAGGCTAAAGTTAGCTAATTAAAATGGAACTTGCACAATAAGTGAATTATAAATAAATAACTTACTTAAAAAATAAGTTCATAAAAAATATAATACTAAAAATAAACATTAAAATAACTTTTAATATACTTAAGATAATAACTTTGACTTAATGATATGATATGTCGATCATGCAAGAAGCCTTTCACAACAAATAAGAAACACATGTACACTAGACAAGTTAGGCATCTAAAATATATATTTAGTAATAAATAAAATAAAATAAAATTAATTTTAGTTAAATAAACTCTAAAAAATGTGTCCCGCCTCTTAAGTATGAATGAATAAGGATTTGAGCTCAATTAAGTACACATTTAGTGAACTGCACTCTAACTGGCAATTCTAGTTATTTTTGAAGTTATTGAAAAGTGTCCAAATTTGATAAAAAAACTAATTTAAAATGTAAATAAATTAAATATACCTAATAAAATAATATAATACTAATAAATATAACTTTAACATCAAACAACAATTATTGACATTGACATCATACTCAACACCCTTGTAAAAAAGGTTAATGTGAAATTCCTCATTCAAAAAATATTTTAATCAAATTATAATTAAAGTTAAATTTAAAAAATTAATATAATATTTTTATAATATATGTATATTAAAAAAATTATAATATAAAATAAAATTGCTATATAAAAAGTAACAAAATATTATCGCTGTATGGGGTAATATATCGAACTGAGGAGAATTGTGATAGACAACATCGAGGATAAAAGTGATAGATGGAAAAAAGGACAAATGATTTTTGGATTGTTATCATAAATCTATGGCCAAAAATTGAATTTATTAAGAGGATAGCATAGGGATACATTACGTGTTGACAAATAGTTATGGAGAAGGTGGGCCAACAAGTTTGGCATGGCACGAAGGGGGGTTGGATAATCTGGTTGACCCATAAATAATTTTTTAAAATAAATGAAATAAAATAATTTAAATTTATATTAAATTTAAATTATAATTTTTAAATTTAAAAAATTAAATAAACCTAGTAAAATTTAGATTCTTCTACCTCATACTCCACTTATCCATTCCAAGAAAACTTGCAATCATTTTTTAATATTTCAACCATTCCAAATATGATGGTGTATTTTAATTGGATCCAATGTGTGTTAAAAACATTATGCATAATTGATAACTATTATAATATATACATGACTAAAAATAAGAAGATTATCTAATACCAATGATGTCATTCAGACTGACTAGTCAATTCATGTACCAAAATCTCAAGATCACATCTTTACTCATCATAATCCAATCCATTCAAAGAGATATAATCTCAATATATATGGTGTTGGTAACTAATTAAATGGAATATGTGTTAAGATATGATTAATTCACCATAATTAATATTCCCCTCTCCCTTATGACATTACCTCTTATAAGGGATACACACAAAAAAAAAGGAAGTAGCACAAAGATTTACACTACTTCGTGTGAAAACTTATCCTTTAGTAATTCACACTCCAAGATTCAATAACTAGACATAATAATTAAAAATATTTTATAGGAATTCATATGTCCTAGAATCAAATAAACCACCATCTAATCCTTACTTGTATTCCTAATAACTAAGATGTGATCCTTAATAAATAGGATGAACATATATAAAAAAGTGCAATCATAACCAACTACAAGAACACAAGTAATATTTGGTGAGAGTGAAAAAATTACTTCTCACTTATTACCATGTAATCATGGTGAAATAAAAATATAATATAAATTATATCTGAATTTTCCATATCACAACCTCAAAATATTGTATAAATATTTGTATATTTTTTATAAGACATCTTGTGTCCAACTATAATGATGTTTGTGCTCCTTTATGTCCCTAATTATAAGAGTAAACAATTATCATAATATGTTTATCCCCTAGTCCCTAAAAAAACATGAGGACAACACTCCAAATATGACCTTAATAATGGTGGGGATTTAATCCCTCTCAACTCCTAATAATATCACATGTTTCATGGTACCCACATTAGGTGCTTCTCCATCATCAAAGTATTCATCCCATCTTTGATACTTGGCCCTATCTATTTCATTCTTGAGTTTAAAATCTCTCATTGTCATGGGAATCAAATATAATGTATATGTCTTCAAAGGGTGATGGTACACTCACTCTGAACTTTTTAAAACTCAAATGAGTTTTGGTCCACATCCCAATAGGTGAATATATAGCATAATAACCTAGTCATTGGGTAACTAATCCCATATATGAAATCCTCTAAATATTAGCTCACTCTATCAGATAATTATCCTTTGGTATCAATAAGGTAATTACCTAGAGAAATAGATCATAATAACAAACATTGACCCATCTCAGATACACCCTCTACATCCAACATAAGAAGTTTAAATTAGTCTTAAAGATTAAAAATCAAGCATGACACCTGCTTTGGTAAAATTTTTGTTATATTCAATAGGTCATTATGAAATTATGATAGTAGTTGTGAAATTGTTAGTCTGAATAAATAAGTAGTTATTTAACATCTATTGGGGTTTCACAACCACCAATCTATGTAGACTAATGGTTGTACCATACACCTATGGTTTCATCCACAGTGCCCCTAAATCCTAAAAATGTGTAAAAATATCTAAGCATTTACTCTAAAAAATTAAATTTATACATTTTCCTAAGCTCATAACTAAGATAAAAAAATTCACAAAAAATATTTAAAATTTTCACCTATCCTATATGATTTTTTAAACAAATCTATCAAACCTATTTTTGAGGAAAAATGAGAAACAATTACTAATGCATATGCCCCCCTTGCCTACTACCATTGGTGCCAATGCCATACTCTTTTCATGCTCTCTCTATCACTGTCTCTACTCGTAATTTGGTCATTAACGAGCTAGAGATTCAAATTTAGATAGTGGGAGAGGAAACATGATTTTGAATTTTTTAATAAATTACTACTTATAATCACTTGATTAAATATTATTTTATTCCAAAATTACTTTTTTGGCATTTTTTTTTCATTTTCTTTATTTTTATTGTGCTTTGACACATTTGTGAGTTTTACAAGTATGGGTGGGCCAAATATCACCCTTCCCCTACATCAATGGTAAAAGAACCTTGTTTTGTGTTTCATGAAATAAATTATAATATTACTAATTTAAAATTTTGGTTTCATTTCATTTTTCTAGGTTGACATTTTTACTAAACGCTAAGTTCCACCCCATAACAGGACAAACTAAGTATGTTTTTCTTTCCCATAGTATAAAATAAGTTATATAGTATATTATTTTGATTAAATAGTACATTTTTTATTTCATTTAGAAATATTAGACATGATTCCTTCCTTCTTGGTCGCATGTGGAGGGGTGTCTTGGTTGGCTTGGCCAGCTTGGCTTTGTCATATAAGTAAGTGAGGTGAGTTTTTTAACCCTTTCACTTTTAGTGATGTGTGCCACTTCTCTACAAAAATCCCCTAATCAATTATTGACATGGTGATTCCCCGATGGGGACACACCTAAAAAAATTAAAGTGAAAAACTTAATAAAAATATAATGATCATGCAAGGACATCCCTTTCAGTGATGTTGTGCCACTTTTGTACAAAAATTACCTAATCAATTCATGACATGGTGATTTCCCAAGGGGGACACACCTAAAAAAATTATACTGAAAAATTTAATAAAAATACAATGATGATGCAAGGACCTCAAAATAAAAATAAGATAATCATACTCATTTTCCTATCCACTTTCCCATTTTGTTTTTTCTCAAATGTTGTGTAATTATCAAATTTTTAAAATATAAAATTTAATATTTATAAACTCAAATTTTCAATGTCTAGAACAAAACCACCATGGTGGTTTTTTGACTATGACCCAGGTTAAAGTAGCAATTTCATCCCATTTATTGTGACAATCCATGAAACTCAAAGAACATGTGTTTTAAATTATTTTGAATGTTTCCCCCCGAATTATGTTTCCACCATTTAGATCCCAATTAATCTTACCTAATTTTGAATCAATCTTATTTAACTCCTAATCAATCATAGAGAACTCTTAGTCAATCCCAATTGCCCCATTATTTATAAATAAGCTTTTGTACAATGAAATTTGGATAGTAAAAAGAAATGCATTGGAGAATCATAACTAAAAAAAATATTAGAAACATAAAAATATTGAGGAATCCATATTAAACACTTTATTATTTTATTGAGGATTAGTCATAGTCTTGTTACAATTTTATTTCACTATAATTATTGTAATTTGGCATGAAAATTCCATTAATGACAAACCTGCACTATGCCATTTGTGAGAACCAACCATAACACTATTGTATTTTCCAATAATTTTTTAATTTGAATTTCATCATCCTAAAGCCATTTAGATGGAGAGAATCCTTGGGTGAATATTAATCAATTTTAAGGAGGTGGTAGCTTGAGGATTCATATATTCACATTCAAAAATATACTTCCAATTTTCCATCCACATTTGATATGGTGCCGGGGGGGGAGAATTATTTGTTTCTTTTCTTTTCTTATATTTTTTATAGATTAAATTTAATTATTTTATAAAAATATCAAATCCAAAAGTGGACAAAAACCCCTTATTTTCATTATAATGTCATCATTCAAATCAATTCTTTATTTGCATCTATCAAAATCTAAAAAGATAAAAACACATTCTTAGTCCTTAGTTAAAATTCAATAACTTAAATCTCAAATCCATACTCAATTATGCATATCATTTATTATATTATTTTATTTATTCATATAAATATTTAAAAAAATTAAAATTTCATTTGTTTACATTTTTAAATCATTTATCCAGTTTTTAACTCTACATTTTCATCAATCTAGCTAGTATTTCAATTCTGCATTTTAAACATCCTTTTAATTTTAGCCTATGCATTATTTTAAAATTTAGAAAACTGTTAAAATATTTTAGTTTCATAGTCACTCCAAAATTTAAATATTTTTTAGCTTGTATATATCCACATCTCTAAAAATATAAAAAAACATAAAAAATAAGACAACACAAATAGTTTATTTTATGTTCTTGCATTTATTCATTCAAAAAAATAAAATAAGAGAAGACTAGATTAAGTGTTCATTTTCAGTCTATTTTCAACATGTATGTGTAATCATATAAAATGTGAAATTGGATGACTTAGACATGGATACTATCACCCAACCTATAGGTCCTCTTTATTTCTCACTCAACCCTTCTTAGCTAGAATTTCACTGATTCCCAGTCACCTATAGCTTCCCAGACATAGTTTTTAAGACCCAGGTAGCCCTCCCAGATCTAGATCCATCCCCTTAGGGATCATCCTTCTATGACAATAGTTCCCAATTTGGATAGGAATGCCAAAATTTAGGGGTGTCTTAATTCATACTATTATTTAAATTTATCTTTAGCTTTAACAATCATATTTTTTTGAATCCTTATCTTTTTACTTGTTAGCCTAATATAAGTTCATTTAACCCATGATCATTATTTACCTTATAAAAGGGCATTAAAATTCCATTTATAAGGTTTGACACTCATTATCAAGAGAGATGCAAGAATACAAGAAATTACACTCAATTGCTCCTTCCTATTCTTTGCATACAACATTCTAATATTATTTAAAGCCTATTCAAGTCATTACACTAGTCCCTAGCTAGTTGAAGCACATCCAATTTCACATTCTAGTTGCTTTGATCATACACAAATTACACTGAGCACTTTAATGGGAGAACTACATTAGCTTGATCCCTCTTCAGAGCATTGGTATGTAGGTAATGTGCCCACCAACAAGGTGTGATGTGTGCCCAATGTATCCTTTACACACTAACCCCTTTTCCCATTAGCTAAAGTTTTCTCAAATTGCATAAAAAAACAAAACCACACAAAGAAACAGCTCTAAAAGGAATTTTTTGGATAGGTAGGACCTATAATTTGGTACACAGGGTCATATTAAGCAAGTGAACAAAACCTATAAAACTTTTAACCTCAAGATAACAACATCAGATGTGGAAAATAGTGCCAAAAGTGGAAAATAGTGCCAAAAAGTGGACTACAACACCAAGTAGCAGGGTTTCTTGAGTTTGGTACTTTTATCCAATCTAGAAATAGAGTTTTGTGTCCTATTTATGATATTTTTCCATCCTTGCATATCAATTTATAGACCCTACCTCATTTGTTTCAGCCTAGAATAAGCTAAGTTTGATTTCTTTACATTTATTACTATTTTTAGAAAAGGTAAAATACATATCTATTTACACTAATTAGTAGGCTAATTAAGACACTTTAATTACTAATTTACATTTACTCAGACCTTTATTTACTTAGGAATTAAACTCCTAATTCTCAAAAAGAATTAAACATTTGGTGAACATGACTTACTTTGAATTTCTACACAAAAACCTTACAAACCCTAAGGCTAATTATTTCTATTTTTTTACAATTTTTTCTTGATTTTTCCTAAACTTAAAAATAAAAAAACTTCAAATTAATTGAAATATTTTCAATAATTTCATTCAAACCCTAGTTTGCGCATATTAGGTCCTATTTTCATATAAATACTTTCAAACCACTAAAAAAAGTATATTGCTAATTTTAGAAATATTTTCATAGTTTTCCTAAATTTTTCAAGCTAAACTCTACAAATTCATAACAAATTTTTAAAATTATTATACTAATTTTGAAAAATATTCTTTTCAAACCCTAGTTACATCAACTAGTTCCCAATTATTTTTCAAGCATATTCCAATAATTTTATACATTTTTAGTTGAATATATAAATTAAAAAATCAATTTCAAAGTAAAAAATTCTTAATATTTTGCAAAAATATTTTTGAAAAATCCCTGGTTGCATATACTAGCTCCTATTGGCTTCTTGAGGTATCACATTACATCCATAGTCAAATTGTAAAAATGATGCTCATTTATTAACAAACGTTTCTTACATTTCTTACAAATAACAAGGAAACCATAATGGGCTCTATCATGTACATGAATGATGAAGTTTATCATATGTTAGTACAAAGTTTCATCCTTTCCATTTCATGATTATGTTTCATAATATGGGATGGTATTACAAAATTCATTGTCAAACATGCACAACATTCCAAAATTATTTTTACATATTATCTTTCACTCATATGGAATAATTACTAACTACATTTGGCTAAATGGATTCAAAATGTCATGTTGCATATCAAAAGTTTATATGCCTTTATATAAAAATTCATGTTCTCTATCATTTGATTTCTATCTCTCATGTAATTTTTTTTTCAAGTTTATCATGTTAAACACATCAAAAATGTCATAGCACATGCCAAAATTTCATATACATTCATGCAAAAATTCATGATTTCTATCACTTACTCTTTATCTCTCATGTGGATTTTTTTTCAAGTTTATCATGCTAAACATATTATAAATGTCATGATACATATCAAAGTTCTAAATGCATTAATACATAATTCCATTCTCTCTATCCCTTCTTTGATATCTATCATGTGGAATGTTCTTTATAAGCATATTTCTATACATGGTTTCTTCTTAGATGTATCTAACTCTTTATCTACTTTTAAGTATCTCCCTATCACTACTAGACACAAGCCAACACCATTGGTTATATCTATCCCTCCTCTCTTCGAAATTGGTTCATCTAGCTTTTATCCTATATGTACTACCATCTTTATGCCTATAGTAGACTATGCAGTACATGTTATCACCCAAGTTAATGAAGATAGGTAGGTTGATTACACCCATGGTCATAGCTTTTTCACTTAGGTTAGCACCCCTTTTAGCCTAGTTTCAACTCCTCTACATGTTACAATTATTCCTCCACTCCAGACTCAGACATAGTTGAGACCTTCATTACCAACATAGAGAACTCATACATCTCTATAGAGGCCTCTTTTAAAGAAACCACAACTTCAATATTCTAGATAGGTTCTATCTATAGTGTTCACACCTAGAGTAGTTACATTGAGATCTCATATAGCTACATAGAGAGTACATTTTTAGCAACTACCTTCTCATAATTCTAGATGGGTCCCTAGGAGCCATAAAGTTGCATCTACTTCTCAGTGTTACAGGGGGACACCACATTCGGCTTCCACTTTAGATATTTTAGATCAGTTACAATGTACACACATTTTAGCTTTACAATCTCAATCATATACTTGTGCTTCATGATCATGAATGATCTTTCTTCTTGATACATGATAACATGATAGGGAGTCTCCCATTAGACTCATCATTTAGTATCATTTCTTATTATTTATTCTTATACATAGTTAAAATATATTTAAAAAAATACAAAAACATTCAAAAAATACAAAAAATATTTCAATTGTATGAATCAATCATGCTTTACATCACTACTACCATGCTAGGACTTACATTTGTTATTTCATGATATTGTATGTCAATTTTCTACATTACCATGCTTCAATTGATCTTCTTTGAGTGTGTGTAGTGACATCCAACTACTTGATTTCTTCATTCTACCTATAGAGGGGGCATTCCTACTTCTACATTTGAGACATACATTGTTATACACACACATTGGGGGAGTCTTCTACATGACTACACCATCCAGATTATGTCATTTCTACACCACACACTCTAAGTTATCATGCTGATGTATATTACTCTATAGCTTACACAGAATACTATATCGACATCTCACTAGTATCTAACACTTGTGTATTTCTTAGCATATACCTAGTCTTGTATTACACATGTTTTGCATACTTTCATATTTGCTTTTATCAGTTAGATGTGATTATCTCTTTCCAATTATTTCATGATTTATCTACTTGCTTATCATAACTTGTGTGATTGCATTTTCAATTCCATCTTGTCTCCTATTTGTGCCTTAGGACATTTTCCAATGTCCTTTGCTTATTTTTCATGTGTATGACTTAGGACATTTGCCAATGTTCTTTGTTTTTGCTCCTCTATGTTCCTATAGCCTGTGTACCAACTGTGCTTATTTTACTTGTATGTGTAAGAGGAATTTGAACATGCCTTTCATTCTTGTTTCTAATTTGAGTGACATGTGCCCATTTCCTTTATTTGAATGGTCCATTGGCCAATCTAGTATATTTCTTTATTTTTGCTTGAATATTTATTTGCTTCTCAATATGTGTAATTCCATGATCCATATCATGCATTTTCTTTGCTTTCTTGGATGCCATGATGGACATCATGTTCTGTCCCTCCAACTAAAAACTAACAAATAACAACTAACAATTAACACTTCTAATTCTAGTTTAGTACATTATACATGTTGTTACATTGTTATATCTATCTAGGCATACCCATATTGATCTAACAATATCTCTATACAAACATTGATATATATTAAAATATATGGTCAAACATAAAATGCTATATCATATATCTTTTTATAATTAACACACTTGCATGACTCTTTTATTCTAAGGCAGTCATTGTAAGTTCATTATTCTTACCCTTAAAAGAGGGGGCATCAAGTAGGGGCTTTCTTATAGAGATAAAACCTCCTAGAAATCAAAATGGCATCATTTAGAATAGTTAACATAGTTTTCTCATATACAAGGTGTTATCATGTGTGGCATGATGGTTCTCACTTTCAGTTCAGATTAGACAGTTGGCATAAATTCTAGATCAAAACCCATGTTCCAGACATCAGTGATTGGGGGCAATGTGCATAGCACATTGATTTTATTTTATTTATGAGTTTAGTTTATTCCAAGCATTCTCAGTAGTTACGTGCCTTACTCTATTTGTAGGTTGTTGGCATCACATTCGAGTTAAAATTTCATACAAGTTTAGCTTTATGAGTACTTGAGTTCCAAATTTGGCTTTCATATAAGCCTAATACATTAGTTTTGGAGTAGATTTCATACAATCCTAGTCTCTATCTTTCAAAATGGCCAAGAGTGTCCTAGTTTCCAGCACACATTTAGCTATCCATGACACATTGTCAAATTTCTAGCACATTCATGGGCTTCATGAGCCATCTCATATGACATCTATTCTATACTAGTCTCACTTCATATCTTCACTTCATGAGGCAATGATGGAGCCAAAGGGCCAGCCTTTGTATTCTTAAACCACCTATTCAAAGGGATTGGACATAAAGTCTAGACATTGATTAACACATGCATGATTCATTAACATCACTTAGTTGGTGATGATGGAGACAAAGGGATGACCTTTATATTGTTGAGCCACATTATAGGTAATTGGGTACTTAGCTCTATTTATGATATTATTCTTGATTTATCACATACTTATCACAATCTAGCATCATAAGTTTTGTATACTTGTTGAGGTGTATTCATTCCTCTCTCTTCCTTTACTCGATTTTTATACATTTTTATTTTATATATAGTGTATCTAGTAAGAACTAATCTAGTTCATGTTTTTATTTATACATTTACACATCACAACGTTCTCTCTCTATGTACATCCAACATCACATAGCTTTATGAGATTTTCCCTTATAGGTAAGTTCATGTATGCTTTCTATTTTTCCTTTATCCTAGTATTTCAATTTATTGCATCACTAGAATAAAGAGAGGAGAAATTTAATCATATAAAATGAAAACTTTTATCTCTTAGGAATGACTAATAACACCTAACCTATAGGTCCTCTTTCTTTCTCACTCAACCCTTCTCGGCTAGACATTCACTGATTTCCAGTCACATGTAGCTTCTTGGACTTAGATTTTTAGGACCCAGGTAGCCCTCCTAGACCTAGATCCATTCCCATAGGCATCATCTTCCTAGGACAATAACACCCAATTTTGACAATATCACCAAAAGTTAGGGGTGTCCCATTTCTAGTGCTATTGTCCAAGTTTATATTTACCTCTAACAGTCAAATTTTCTTGAATCCTTATCCTTTTCCCTGCCAACCTAATACAAGCTCATTTAACCCACAATCATTAGTTTCCTTATAAAAGGCCATTCAAATTATATTTATAATGTTTGACACTCATTTTAAAGAGAGACACAAGAATACAAGAAAATACACACAATCACTCCTTTTTATTCTTTGCATACAACCTTCCAATATTATTCAAATCCTATTCAAGTCATTGCACTAGTCTCTATCCAACTAAAGCACATAAAATTTCTCATTATAGTTTTATTGATCATACAAAAATTTCACCAATCACTTCAATAGGAGAACTACATTAGTTTTATCCCTCTTCAAAGTACCGGTATGTAGGTATTGTGTCCACATACGAGGTATGATGTGCATCTAATGTATCTTTTATGCACTGACCCCTTTCCCCATTTTCTAAAGTTTCCTAAAATTGCATATAAGACACAATCACATGAATAATAAACTTTATAGGGAGTTTTTTCAATAGTTACGACCTAAAATTTGGTACATAGGGTCATACAAAGTAGGAAAACAAAACCCAAAAACATTTAGCCTCAGGACAACAACATTAGAAGTGGAAAACAACACTGAAAGTTGACAACAGTGTTAGAAAGTGGACTATAGTACCAAGTAGTAGGGTGTCCTAAGTTTTTTACTCCTATCCAATTGATAAATAGAGTTTTAGGTCCTATTTACAATAGTCTAACATCCATGCACAACAATTTATAGGCCCTACCTCATTTGTTTCAGCTCAGAATAAGCTAGGTTTGATTTATTTACACTTCTTACTATTTTTATAAAAGGTAAAATACATATCTATTTACAAAAATTAGTAGGCTAATTAAGACACATTAATTACTAATTTACATTTAGTCATACCTTTATTTTCTTAAGAATTAAACACCTAATTCCCAAAAAGAATAAAACAATATGCATAATTGTAAAATAAAAAGATTTACAATCAATCATTTTATTTTCATTTTTTCCTATTATAACTTTAAAGCCCAAGAAAAAGAGAGTAATAAAAATATAAGTTTAGCTTTCATGTCAAACATTGCATTTTATTTATATCAATCAGTTATTTTGTAAGAAATTGGTTAATAAAACCACATAAATATTTATGAAAGTAAAAAATATGATTTAGGCCAATGATATCATTTTAAAAATCTCATTATAAAATCCTTGGATGACTCTCCTAATAAAATCACATTCATATAGGATAATATCATTCCCACATGTAACCACTCTTATCCAAACAATGAACATTCAATGTAACATACACATTGAGCTCTAGTTGTAAGTATTTTACTCAATGTCACTTCTAACTCAAATAATTAGTAATCTTGAGGATTTAGATGAACAAAAATACTATCTTAATCACAAGTAGCTAGGTATATCCATTGAATAGCCTTATAACAAGCCAAAATCTATATTTGAATTTAATTTTTGTACTTAGGTCTACTCTCATTGATTTTTTTCACTATGTAGATGACATTCCTTGAATGAGATCAACCTAATCAAATCCGTAAATTACCATGATTTTTTCAAACTTATTTTTTCCCATTAAAGGAGAACAATATTTATTAGGGACTATGTTATTTATTTATCTTAAAATTGGGCTATTCTAGAGCCCACATTTCTTGGTAATTATCTACCTTAATTTAATGGTTTGAATTTGTATAAAATACTAGATTAAACAATCTCAAAATTTGAAACACATATTTCATAAAATATCGATGGTAACTCAAACAAATCAACTATATCATTTTGTTGAATGAGCTTAGCTTAATCACCTAGATCACTAGTTTGCATCTACTGATATTTACTTCATGTCTCAAAATAACCCTAGAGAGTTGAGTATGTAAGGTTAGCCTATCACTTTTTCAAGTGTAAAATACAATAGGACTACCAATATATATTTTTTCATTCTATTGAATCTTTTAACAATATTTTTTTTATCCATAAATTTATTCTATGTATATCCATGACTAGTAAGGAGTGTCATGGTACAAACCAATTCACTTTAACTTCATTAAATATCTAAAAATATTGGTCCATAACATTCAATTTATAAAAAAAAATGGTCCATATCAATATTCACTATTAAAATAATGATGCCCTCATCTCCTGATTGTAATTTTGGTAACACATCAAAGGATTTGTGTTGACAAACCAAGCAATAAAATAATTATACTTTCTATTCTCATCTCCCATGATATTTTCCATCGTCACAATCTATAACTGATTTAAGAGATAAAAAATTAATGGAAATGTATATTCATTTCCCAACTTACCCATGGTTAAGTATATCAGATAGACATATAAATCTTTATCTAGAAATAAATCACAAATCAAATATAATATCTAATTTTAGGATCATTGTAGAAGAAAACATTAGATCACACAAATGATGTTTATAATCATTTTCCCATATATTGAAAAAATTAATTTTATTTTAAATCATTTTTATTTAATTACATCTCCCAAACTTTATTCTATTAAATCCTATGATAAATATGAAAATATTTTGTTTTTATATACATTTCAGAACCAAAAAAGCTCTAAATTAGATTTTTAAAAATTTGACATACTATCAAGGAAGGAATTTATAATTAAATCTCATATTTTTCTTATTTATGGAAGCTAATAGGCTACATGAGCTTACTAAACCATAAACAACAAAAAGAGCTAGAGAATATAAAATAAAAAGCAATGCCATAATTTTTATATATAAGTCTTGTGTTTATATCATTCAAATAATAAAATTATTATCAACATAATTTATATAAAATATTAATATATTTATGACAACAAATATTAAATATTGGTATCAAATGATTGAAATAAATATGGATACTCCATAAAGAAGAGTTTTATTTAAATAGTATTAATATTGAAACTCATTTTAACGCATGAGTTATATAAAAAAATGTTGTGATTTAAATAATATTTTTAAAATTCATATAATTATATCTTATTTAATGGTAAATTATTTACTATAATAAATTTGATAAAAAATAATTTTAGAAATAAACTATGAAAAAAATAAATTATTTAATTTGTTTACACTACAAATCCTAAAAATGGAATATTTTATCCTAAAATATAATGGACGTAATTTTTCTTCATACTACGGAAAAATCATGTTGAACTAGGACTTTCAAGAGTTTATGTTGTATAGCTTCAACCCTTCTAAACTCATCCTGATTTCTTCCTTACATGATTTCCATCCATATTTACAATTTAGTCATAATATGTTTTTTTTTTCAAAAAATAAAATATAAATATTATAGAATAATACATAAATTTATTTTCTTACTTTGATTTATAAACACTTAAATGTAATTCCACCTAAAATTTTATGATAAATTAAAAAGAAATCAAATATTAATAAAAAAATATTATTATATTATCAAAACATTATACACACACAGATTGATGATATATGCATAAAAAAATAACACAATATTAATTAATGTTTGAAGAATCCATGATCATAAAATAGTATGCATAAATTTTTATCATGATCACAATATTGTATAACTATTTTTTGTTGATGAAATAGAGATTATAATTTTGCAATAAATAAAGCATCTACAAAACTATTAAAAAAAAGGTGGTACATGGCATGTCACCAAAGTCACACTAGGTCATGCCTAGGATACAAAAGGTTGAAGGCCATAAAAGTAATGAAAAAAACTAGGCCATGCTTAGAGAAAGCTCTAGTTCATCAAAAAAGAGGGAAACTTAAGCAATAATAAAAAATAAACTAGATAGGGGTGGGTCATTATCAAGAGGACCACCTGACTCAGAGTCTAGAAGATATTTCCCATCATCCATTGGGTCCCATCCAACATCAGTGTCCACCTGGTCAGCATTATATTTTTATTTTATAAATTGTGCTTGAGAAATATATAAACTAAACCACAAGAAAATTTTATCAAAAGGCTAAATAGAACCATCATAGGAACTGCTAGATTGCAACCTCCCTTAGGGATGGGACATTCGAGGTAGAGATCCCCACCCCTGACTATGCCAAGGTGGAAGAGGTAGAGAGTCCAAAAAATGATTAATATGGGGGACACCATCCAACTTGCTACACCATTAGGGGAGAATGATGATGTTATGAGATACCAAAATCCCAAGAAAAGTGGCAAGGTCAATTGTAGTGAGAACCATGCCTAAGAAGATCACCCCTATTGGGAGGTGGGGAAGGTGGTATGCAAGAAATGGTACAAGGAAAATCACCCTATTGATGGAAGGAACACTATATGTAATCAAGTTCCATAACCACTTTTTTTGTTTGTACTTGTATGTATAGAATCACATTAGAAATAATGATTATTTTGTCATAAGTAACAAACAAAGACTCAACACAATTATTAGAAAATATCACTAAATTACATTCTTTCCATATCCAAAATAAATTTTCTATTTTGAAACCATGCAAAAATTAGGTGAACTAAAGAGGTAGACTTGGTTTATCCCCAAAGATAATATGGCACCAACTAAAGGGAATGGATCAAAGTGACTAAAAAAGTCATGAATCCATAACTAGGTATGATAGGCATTCAATAAGTGCCAAAAAAGGGGCATTATGATTTTAAGGTGGGAACAAAATACACATTTGGGAAGAGAAATACCTAATTGGACTAGCCTTTACAAGTAGGTAGGCCTTGATAAATGAAACACCAATTAAAGTGAGTAATTTTCGGCTCAAAACAAGTAGTCTATCTAAATCATTTCTTCCAGAAAGAAGTAGAGGAATGTATATTCCAAATATGGTTGAGTTTATCTACCATATGCACGTATGGAGATATCCATTCAAATCCTTTTTTGGTAGTATAATTTTGGAAAGGAGTCTCTTTGTACCATTTCTGATCCATCCACCAATGGCGAGTAGAGTTAACAAAGATATTATGAAGGAACTCCATTATCATTGCTACCATAATATCATCATAAGACTATCTTTCAGTTGAATAAATTTTATATTTAGCTTGTAATAAATTTCAAGGGATCCAAAATTGAGTTTATTTTCAAAAAAGGTCATACACATTGTGGATACCTCCTCAATAAAATCTAACTGTAGGAATCCAAGGCACTTCTACTAGAAGCACTACATGCATGTTTGTAATTGATGACCACCAAAGTGTTTTTTTGTTGAAGGATAAACCATCCATAAATCCTAAACCATTCCATAATAACCAAGGTTTTATTCTTTCTAAGGATTTATATATTCTATTAATAACAAAGGTTCCCACCACTTTGACAAGGGAAGCTAGAGTAAGGAGATTGGGAAATCCAAGGCCTTTTGAAGGGGTGTGGCCATATGGGGACACTTGAGCAATACAATTCTTGAAAATATTATTCCAGGCTTATTTTCACTCTACTACATAAATATTCCACATAACACACAATGTAGAGGTTGTCGAGAGATATAAATGAGGCCTATACCACCAGCCTCCCATGGGAGACAGTAATAACCCTAAGCAACTATGTTGAAACTCTTACCAAAATATGGATTATCTTAGATGAAATCCCTTAAAAACTTTTTGATCTTTTTAATAACATATTAAGTGGGAACTCAACATGAGGATTAATATATAGGGGTGGCAGTAAGCACTTTAGAGAAAATTTAGAAGTTTATAGCCAGGGAAAGCAACTTGATAATCTAATACAAGATTTTTTTCTCAACACGGTCGACCACATATTTCCAAATCCTAAAAATTATCTCATCTCAATAATTATACCTCTTAAATGTTTTCTTTTATTAAATATCTTGAAATATTCTTTTTATCTCTTATTATAGTTACTTATATTAATAGATTCATTCTTATTAGGACATACTCATTTTTAAATACTTTAGTATTTTTTCATTTTTTATCGATAATTAATTTTATTTAACTCAAAGGAGCCAATATAACGAAAAGGGTCAGGTCAACCTAAGGCACAAAAAGAGGAGACTACACCTTTTCAAGAGGATAGGTTATTTTATTACTACTAATTAGCTTACTATAAACAAGAAAAGAGAATTGATCCCCAACCTTACCATTATGTGATAATCTTCCTCTTCACTCTCAAATTCCTCTATTATATTATTAGCTAAAGCATTTCTATTTTTCATGTGATGCCAATGATGTAAATGGTCCATGTCTAACGTGTTCTCCACTATCTAGATTAGGGTGTTATAAATCCCTTTTATTTTATATGTTGATTCATACCATTCTCAAGATCTAGTTGTGTAATTTAATATCCTTCCCACTAGCTTTTAATATATTTTTAATATGTATCATGTTATCATTCATATCTTCCATCAAGTTTAAATGAGCAAAAATATTTCCCAAAATAATTTAATATAGATGTCGAACTCCTTTTAGTATCAATGTGCTCTCTATTTTTCTTGTGAACTATGTTATTTATACTTACTATGACTTACTTTAGCATGTGAATGTTGTTAATCATTTATTTAAAATGATCCAAAATTAGGTTATCCTAACTGATCCTAACACTAACTAGGTTAGATGATTCCCCATTTTCACATTCTCCATTGATTGGTGACTCTTTGATTTTAATGGATAACTAATTTTTCATTGGTCCTCCTTGATCCAAACTAGCTTTTATTTTATTAGTCTCCTTTTTTTCCCTTTATCTTGACTATTTTTCTGATGATTCTCTCTTATAATCCACCTTCTTCCCTTAGGGACCATAACATATAATCATCTACCCATATTATCCTTCTTTGTTACCCTTCATAATTTTTTTTCACGTCATTAGAATTTTATCTACTTTCCATGCCAACCTCCAAGTTCCATGATATTTCTTGAATTTTATTTCCTTAAATCCTTTTGTCATTGTCCAAGTTCTCTACTGACATAGTTTCATCCTTCTCCCTCCTCTCCTTTTACTCACTAGGTACATTGGGTAGGTTAGTACACTATATAAAATCATCATGCTTTTCCACTACCCTATTATTTGGCATCATTATTGCAATGTCTTCAACTACAGTTTAAAATGTATCCATCATGTAAAATTTAATGTCTAAAAATATGTTTTAATACTTGTATAAATTCTATTACAAGTGAGAGGATATAATCCAAGAGATTTACTAGGTTTGGAAACATACAATGGATAATTGGTGATGTAGGTGTTGTAGTTGAGATGATATAAACTTTTAATTCCTTCAAGTTTGGTGTAGTGTATATTTATAGTCTATATTTAATATCTTTATGGTAATTTTACCATGTTGCATGAATGCTGATTTTAATTTTAACTTTTTCTCTACCACATATAATGTCTTTAAATTTTTTAAAATATTACCTTTTCCATTTTATATGTGATGTTATTGATAAATTCTTCTGATCCAAAAATCAAAAAAAATATTTGTTTGAAAAATAATTCAATAAATAAGAACAACAAAAATTCAAATAATGCTATCTCTAAGAAGAGATGTTTTATTGATCAAATTCGCAAACCCAAACATATGCCTATCTCTGAGAAGAGATATATGATTTCCATTTCAAGTTACATCTTAATTTATACATGTTTTTAAGGTGTGAGGAGGATTTTGAAGGTCACCAATATCAAGGGAGATTAAGTGGTTCAACTTCCACAATTTACAACAATACAAAATTCGAGGAATTACTATTTTTAGAAACTTACTATTTTTAGACTACACTACTAAAATTAAAATTTGGGGCACTTCCATTGGGTTTTAGGGGGTCAAAATCCATTGAGAAAATATATATGCCATCTCACCGCATTATCCTCATTCTTATCTTTCTAATGGTTCAAACCGCGAGTCAATTAGAGCTACGGTGCAAAAGTTATGGCTCTCGAAAGTTCTATCATCAACTGGGGTGGGCTCGTCACCTGAATTGTCCCCTGAATTGTTTCCCAGGTCATCTTCCCTAGATAACCATACTTTTCTTTATTTACTTATTATTATTTTTAATAGTGGTTTTTTTAGGACAACATGTTGTTATTAGGATTTTAACAAGTTTTCTTTCCTTACCCCACCCTCATTCCTTTCCTGGTAACATCCCCCATATTGTCTTTTAAAGTTATGCATTCCTTTTTGATAATTTCCTTATATTCCTCCATCTCCCAGTTATATAAATCTCATTCATATTTCATATTCCATCTTTTGATTAGCTGTATCTTATAGTTTTCTAAACAATTTGCTACTTGGTTTCCTTGTGTTAGTGTGTGGTTCCATTTAACTTCCTCAAAATGATTTTACAAAATTCACCCTTCTTATGTGATCTTTTTTAATCTATAGTTTAATTTTTTGTTGTCCTCCATTACTTTAATGATTATAAGTGAATATCCCTTGATCATGGATTTATTTATATTTACTTTCAATGCAAATTTCATCCCTAGGATGAGTTCCTTAGCTTTCTATATACTATTGGAATTAATCCTGGTCAAGACCACATTGTAGGCTATCACCTACCTCTTATGATTTATTAATATGAGGTTTGTGGAAAAATTTATTAGGTTTTGTTTTGATGCTTTATTAAATCTGATCTCATACTATCCATTTTACATGGGGGAAATTTATTCATTTACTTAGTATCTCATTTTTCCACTTATTACTAGGTTTCATAGTATCAAAAAAATTCCTATTAGTTCCACATTTTTAAATAATATTTTTTCCTCTAGATTGACTTCCTTGTTATTAATTTTTTAATAGGATATGAAAATCTCATTGATACTAGCTTCTATTTCCATCAAAACTTTCTCATGAGACTTATGCCCTTTATGATTTTCAAATATTTTTGCATTCCACTCTATCCATACTTTACATGTAATTAGACTAGGCCCCATTTCCCATGTGTCATTAATAATATTTAATTTTTTATTAAACTTCCAAGAATTAATATGATATGTAATACTCTTATTCATAGTCCAGCTCACATTAAATTTATTATTAAAATGGTTTCATAACATCAAGGTAAAGTTGCAGTGAAGGGGGAGGTGCTTTATGTTTTCCTCATTATGGTAACACAAGACACATCTAGATGACCCCTATAAAGCATTCATTTTCATACTTTACCCTATTATAATCTTTCCATGTATAGCCAACAAAAAAAATGATTATGCCTCTTGCTATGATTTTGAGTTCCATAGTTTGTCCCATAATGGGCATGCACACCCCTTGAGAGGACCTTCCATCTAAGCTATGTATCCTTATTTAATTATGTACACCCCTATGTCTTTTGTATTCTAATTCAAGTATCCTTTTTCTGAATCCAATGAATTTCAAAGCCTTATAAGATGCCACTTAGATTCATTCATTCTATGTACCATATGTATTTTAGAAGATTTTATAAGAAAGGGTCTTGTGGCCTAGATCAACTCCTTTATCCCAATAAATTTTTTTGTTTTTCCCCAAAATACTAATGTTTTATTTTATAATATTATTAAATATAAATTAAATTTTTAGTGTTTTTTTAATAATCAATCTATCGTCCCAAAAGTCTATGTTTTTCCCATTTTTCACCTCCTAAAATAGGTCCTTGAGGAGAATTTATCTGACCTCTCTAATGTTGCTAGAAATTGATAAAACCATAGGAAGATACTTTGTGATATAAATTATTTCTATATCTATTTCATATAGATATTTTTATCTAATTAATTTGCTCCACCTTTCATAGGGATTAGCTTTGATTATCCAAACTAGTTTAGATACAAGGGTTTAATTTGCCTTGAAGAGGGTTTTTATGCTTTCCCCTCCCTGAGAGATCCTCTTACATACTTCATCCGAAGAGAAGAGGGGAAATTTTTACTTATCTTCCATAATTTTATTTAAAAAAATTATAAGGATTATGTTCATCTTAGAAAAAATATTTGAGGGAGCCTTTAGAAGACAAATCTATTATAAGGTTATATCGGAGTTGTTGCCAGGGTCCAAATAATGCAAATGCAATGGTCAAGTGATCATTTGAGATGAAGCTAGTGCACACCACAAAGAAGCTAAATCAAATTGAAATCACTGAAAGAGATAATTTTCAAAAGACAAATAGGAGCAAAACCCATATTCAATTAACTTAAGATGGCCAAAGTGAAGAATACATATAGGAGAACACGTAAGTAACTCCTCTACAAAAGGTGTTCAAAGCACCCCAAGAATAGACTGTAACTCCTCCATGAAAGGTGGTGACAAGGTGATAAGAATAGAGAAGTAACTCCCATAGCCAGAATAGCCGGTCAAAGGAGTTACTTATGACATTTTTATGACACCTATGACACATCTATGACACACATCTCCACATAAGCTAGCCTATCCCACGAATGTAGGAAAACTCCATTTATGCACAAATATATAATATTCCCTAATTAAATAATAAGGAAAAATAAAAACCTACACTAACACCCCCCATAAGCGTATCTTAGGTGGGCAGTGTGGAAATATAAAATGGGTCTCAGCAACTAGGCCTGATGAGGTACCCATGTACAAATGCAATCTCCCATAAGATAGATAAAAGGAGAAAACCCATAGGAAAAAAACTCCCCCCCCAAAAGAGAGACATAAAAGAAAAGAAGAGGCTAGTGGGCCCCTCCCAAAGATGATGTTACTTCAAATGTGGACTGCACCCTAAGAAGAGCTCATAGATGAATGAACTTGCTCTCGGTGAAAGGTTTGGTGAAGATGTTTGCAACCTGTTTTGAAGACTATAAAAATATCAAGTCAATGACCTGACTATGAATAAGCTCCTGAATGAAATTCATGTGAATCTCTATGTGCTTGGTTTGCTGGTGCTAAACTAGATTCCTACAAATGTGAATGGTACTCTAGTTGTCACAATAAATGATGGTGGGCTGCCTGATAGGAATGGCAAACTCAGAAAGTATCTCCTAAAGCCAAATAGCCTCAGTAGCTACATTAACAACTCTCCTATACTCTACCTATGTGGATGATATAGCAATAGCATTTTGCTTCTTGCTAGGCCAACTGATAGGACCAGAACCTAGAGAGAAATTGTAACCAAAAGTGGACTTGTGAGTCTGTGAATCACTAGCCCAGTCTGAATCTATATACTCAATCAAGTTAGCCTCTATGCCAAATCTGTAATGAATACCATATCTATGTGAACCCTGTATGTAATGTAAGACCCTATTAGCTGATTTTCAATGCAACTCATGAGGTTCTTGCATAAATCTGGAGACAAGTCCCATTGCATATGATATGTCGGGCTTGGTGTGACTCAAGTAGATGAGACTGCCAACAAGTTGTCAATATCAAGTAGCATCAACTAATGGTGGAGAAAAGTCAACCTCAAGCTTGACTCTTGATAGAAAGGGAGTCAGAGATGGCTTGCAATTAGCCATGTAAAACTGAGACAATAAATCAAGAGTATACTTAGGCTGTGCAAGAGAAATCCCTGAATCTAACTATGAGATTTCAATGCCAAAGAAGTAGTGCAAGAAACCCAAGTCTATCATGTCAAATCTACCCTGGAGAGATGCCTTCACCACTACAATAGCTGATGAAGAACTCTTGGTGATCAAAAGGTCATCAACATATAGAACCAAAATTAGGAGTGAATCATCCTACCACAAGAATTAGACATTGGGGTCAGAATGGCACCTAGTGAAACCCACTGTGAGAAGGAAGGAATCCATATTGGCATACCAAGCCCGAGGGGCCTATTTGAGGCAATATATAGATTTCCTAAGTTTTTATACTAAGGAAGAATCTTAAAAAAATATTTGCGGCTGCTCCATGTATGTCTCCTCCTCTAGGTCTCCATGAAGAAAGGCACTCTTCACATCCATTTGGTACACATCCCAACCATGTTCTGCAGTAATAGCCAAGGTGAGTCAAATAGAAGTCATCTTTTCAATGGGTGCAAAGGTCTCTAAGTAGTCAATGCCTACCACCTATGAGAAACCCTTGGCAACTGTTGTACCTTGTACTTATCAACTGACCCATCTGTTGCAAACTTGGTCTGATATATCCACCTACATCAAACCATCTTCCTTCCCTTAGGAAGTGAAGTCATGTCCAAAGTGTGATTTTTGATTAAGGAAGAATATTCTTCCTCCATAGCATTATCCCACTTAGGTACCCTCGATTCCTCTCGAAAAGTCTATGGATCTAAAAATGAAGCAAAGAAGGCATGTGGATCTCTCTGATAATCCCCCCTAGTGCATCTGTCATCTACAAGATCTCCTACCCAAGTGTCAGCACTCTCAAGTGTCTGTCTGGTCCAAAGTGGTCCAAAAGTGGGCAAGTTAGGTGCTAACTCCTCATGCTCTAACTGACTAGAAGTGGATGACTCTGCATCATTATCCTCACTGTCTAAACTTGAAGAAGAAGAAGAAAAATTTTCTGGCTCAGGAACTTGCTGTGGTTGATCTAAATCTGAGGAATCATCATGAAGAAGTAGATTTGACGAGGGAGAATAAGTGCCAAGTGTTGAGTCTCTAAGACTCTCCTGAAAGTGGACACTTCTCTCAATGAACAACTCATGAGTGGTCAGATCTAGAAGGCGATACCACTTAACACCATCAAGATATCCTAAAAAGATGCAAGGCTTTGACTGACATTCCATAGCTTTGTGTTTCTTCTTTGGTATACGGGCCATGGCTAGGGATCCAAAAACCCTAAGGTACTCAACATTAGGTTTCCTTTTATGCCAAGCTTCAAAGGGTGTTATCCCTTTTAAAGCTTCGTGAGGAACCCTATTTTGAATGTAGCAAGCACAATTGATGGCATTAGCCTAGTATTGTGGTACTAAGGATTTGGAGTGAATCATATAGCTACCTATCTCTTTCAAGAACTTATTTTTGTGTTCTGAAACCACATTTTGTGAAGGACTGTAAGTGATTGTGCACTGCAAATCAATCCCCTCTGTGGTGCAAAACTGCTCAAACCTGTTGCTGACATACTCCCCTCCATTATCAATTTGAAGAACCTTGATGGATTTCTCACTCTATTTCTCAATAAGAGCTTTGAAGTATAGAAAATTTTCAAACACTTCAGACTTTTGTTTGAGAAAATATATCCAAGTGTACCTAGAGAAATCATCAATGGAAGTGAGGATGTACTTGGCCCTTGTGAAAGATGGTTTGGGAAAGGGTCCCAATACATCACTATGGACTAACTCTAAAGGTTGTGAAGCCCTCCAAGCTTTGCCTTTTTCAAATTTTGCTTTGTGATGCTTCTCAAGGGAGCACCCCTCGCAAAGTCCTTTTGAGAATTGGACACGAGGCAAGCCAATGACCATGTCATGTTTTTAAAGTTGCTCAAAGTAGCGGTAGTTAAGGTGGCCAAACCACTCATGCCATAATTTGCTTACTCCATCTGAATGAGTTAGCAATGCTATTGGAGAAGAATCAAGTGAAAAATGTGAGAAGGTGTATAACCTTGCTTGGTGATCTGTGCTACCCACTGCCACTGTAGTATCACTATGCAACTCCCTGATAGCCACTAAATCTGGTAAATACTCAACTCTCATGCCCTAACTAATGTGAGTGATTTGGTACACTGATAGGAGATTGGTTGAAAGAGAAAGAACACTTATAACATTATTCAATTTTCCTCCTTCCATTTCAACTGACCCTTTTCTTGAAACAAAAATTGATGTGTCATCACCCAAACTAATTGAAGTCACACTACAAGGCTCTAAAGATGAAAACTCAACTAGTGAAGAGCCCATGTGGTGAGAAGCACCTGAATCAATGCCCCATGATGATGTAGAAGCTATAGTTGCTACAAGGGCCTTTCCCTTTTCTTTCTCCTTACTTTTGCTTTTTGCCTTGGTAGAATCTTGGGTAGATGAATTCTTCTTAATGGACTTAGGAACACCTATATTGTGCTTCTCTAGAAGATGAGTTAGGTGATCTATTAGTTTCTTCATGCATTTGTGTTCATCATGCCCTGTCTTCTTACAATAGGCACACTTAACCTTCTCCTTCTTAGGTTTAGCATTGGAGGAGGAAGACTCAGTGTTGTTTTTGGCAGAATTATTTTTTTCTTTCTTCTTCTCTTGGTCCTTATTCTTTTTCTTCTTCTCATTTGTTGAAGTCTTATCCTTACCATTTCTAGCTATCAAAGCTTGGGGTTGAGTAGACTTCATTTTTTCCATTTGAATTATCTTGTCTTGCTCCCTAGTCAAGTCAAAAATGAATGAATTCAAATAAGGCATTTTCCATGTAGTGCCAAGGGCACTTTTTGTGGCATGGAAAGTGGAGACAAAGATTGAATAGCTTGGACCTAACTGTTTCTATGCTAAATTGCTTTCTACATTCAAAGAAGAAATAAGAAACTAAAATAAATGGTCAAGGCTAGAAGATACCTGATAAAGTCACGCGCACCAAAATCAGACATTGGAAGATTCTCCTCTTTGGCTGTGGAGGAATGACACCTGCGAAGAAAAGAGACTGAAACACAGAAAAATGTTAGTCAAAGGATATGGTGGGCTGTCAGGCGAACGCCCGATCCCGGAAGTACGAAGACTTCCTAGAAGGATATCAACCCACTGATTAAAAAAACAAAATATTGGACTAAAGTAGATAAAATGGAAGATAAAATGATAGAAATAAAGGACAAAAAATAAAATGCATACTTGATAATGAAGTAAAATGTTCTGTGCAGTCGCCGATGTCGGTCTCTGTGTTGCCGGTGTCGATCAAAAAGGTGCCGACGTCGGTTAAGATACCGGCGTCGGTAGGGGTGGTAACCGGCATCGGTCGGGGCAAGTTCTGGACAGAGTCTGGATGAATTGCAGAAGGTCTAACAGAGGTGGGATAGGCTCTGGTCAAGGTCGAGATAGGGTCTGGACAGGGTCGGGACAGGGTCTGGACAGGGTCTGAACAAGGTCTAATCAAGGTAATGTCGAGTCTGGACGAAGTTATAGACTGGGATAGTGGGCAGAGATGTAAGGAAGGGACTCACAGCTCAGGTCTACAGTCTAAAGATCCGAGATGATAGAAATAGAAACAACAAACAAATAATAACCAGAAAGAAATAAAACAAATAGAGTAAATACTTACCTGCGAGAAGACATGATAAAATCCATGATTGAAGTTGTTGAAGCATTGCCGTAAGTTGATCGAAGTGAATGCAAATTGGTCGAATGCTGGAGTTGGTTGATCACCAGAGTTTTTTGAATGTTCGAGTTCGGGGGTCGATTGATTGATTGATTAGTTGATTAGCCTTCGGGATTGATCGGCAGACGCTGATGAAGGCAAGGGACGGTTCGAGAGACGGTTCAATAACCATTCAAGAAACTAATTAGGAACCAAATGATAACTAATAACAGATAACGGTAACGTGATCGACATCGGCAGGATTGCCGACGTCGGCCGATAAGTGACCGACGTCGGTGACTTCGGCCAGGTAACAACCGTCGTCGGCAGATGCACAATGGGGATAGAGTCTAGCTTTAGCGCTGCGCTCATTGTTACATGCTACCAAGGTCAAGGCTAATGGAAAAAGTGATCGACAAGGGTTAAATAGGCAAAGAAGAATAAGATGGGGGATGACCAGGGGAGTCAACACGATTTCGGTGTCTACATTTGCCCCTTTTTGTCTTGTTGGTTATTCTGGATGAACTGCAAGACAAAAATAGGAGTGATTATCCCAGGTCTGGGATAAGGTTGATTTCGTCTTGTTGGTTGTTCGAATGAACTGCAAGACAAAAATAGGTAGCGGATTGCCCCGATTATGGATAAGGTATTCCCCCTCAAAGCAGGAGTCGAGGGAAGGGAACTAGGAATCGGGTGTTGATTTGACAAAGAGTGGATGGAAAAGGGGTGAGGGTGAATGCTGCAAAAGTCATGATTGCATGCATACCACTGCACGAGATGGTCAGGTCAAAAGTGTCGCAGGTCAAGGGTCAAGGAGTGCTAAAATTGAAATAATCGAGCCCCAGCATTTAGTCATTTGCTGATCAGGTTATTCAATCTAAGCTGAAGCTCCAAATGGGTTGTCACGTTCTAGGTATCCCAGGCTCAGGAAGTGCTCCTAGAAACACAAAAAAGTCACAAGTAGTGTGGATCAACCGACTTGCGATCCTATACTTGTGAGGGTCAAAAAAGGTCTACGCACAATTCTGCTAACCAATCATGAGGTAGCATACATGCAAAAAACAACCAAGGCAACAGTGTCTTGGAAGTGGTCGAGGTCAGAGGAGATAGGCATGATCTCCAATGGTTGGTGGGCGAGGGGAGGAATGGACGAAAGGATGTGGCCGAGCTAACCCCAGAAGACAGTCGTGTCATCTGAGTGCTGCCTACATAGCCCCGGTCAGAGGGCTTTAGGCCAATGTAGTTCAGACAAAAAGGGTTCGAGTAATAGACAGGTGGTCAAAATGGTCGATAGATTGGTCGTGGTTATGATGAAATGATGAGGGGAAGAGATGTTGCAGCCTTTTCCAAATGGTGTATTCTGCAACATTGGTCGAGAGGTCTTTCATCCCAAGCAATATTCCATAGTCATGATGGATGTATGCTAAAAATGAATTGAGGTCTATTTATGCTTCAGCAAGTATTGGTTTATGCTGAACATAAATTGCGGTGGGTCGATAGTTTCCATGTGTATTGGTGTCCATAGAAACTAGGGTGAATAGGCTATAAGAGTGGTCTGAAAAGAGAGTTGAGGTGAGTTGATTGACAAGTGATGAAGGTGAATGTGACTAAAGTGCAGAAGAAGTGAAAAGCATATTGCTCTTTCATTGACAAGGACCAAAAAGATAGCATAGATAAGGGTTATGAGAACCAAGAGCCCCATTCATGCGTGATGTCATTGACCATAGTTATATTAGAACGGTAATCGAATCACTTCGACATTAAAGTGACCTCGAAGTCCCTTGAGCAGGTGATAGGAGGAGGAAAGAGGGTAACCCATTTTAAGAGCAGAAATAACTATGCCCCTTTTTATAAGAGACCCTGAGACAACTATAAGTCAAGTCCATGACTCATTCTTTTTTTTTTTTTTGAGGTGCAGACTGATCAATGCGAGAAGTCGACAAAAAGATGTTGTTTGCTTGGTGGTCAGTTGTGAAGCTGATCAATGCGGGAAGCTTCTAAAATAGTGTTGTTTATTGCCAGATTAGTCATAGACATCCTTCAAGGGAGTGGTCTAGATTTTTGTTTAATATAAGGGCTTTTGAATAGCTGTCCTTCGAGGGAGTAGTCTATTAATTACAGCAATGATAGTACAGCTGTCCTTCGAGGGAGCAGTCTGCTTTTTGATTTTGATATTGATATAGTGACCATGGATATTGTGACATCTTGATTTGTTTTTATAGAAATATGAGTCATGGACAAGATTATAAAAGGTCAAGGGTTCCCTTTTATTAGGACAAAGCATCCATACAACATAAAAGGGTTATAAGAATTGTTAAGAGGAATACGGTTGAAAGGAATTAGGATGAAGAGGACGAGGATTGCTCAAGGGACGAGCTCAAGTTAAGTGTCAAGTGGACGAGTACTCGACTAGCAGTAGAACGGTCGCAGATGCAATGCATAAAAGGGCTCAAGGTCTGATAAGTCCCTGGTCCATGCTTGTGCGTGTATGATAACGTCCAAGTCAATTAGGAGCAAACTTGCCCCATTTGGCTCTTTCCAGATTGGTCAGATGTTGATGGTGGATGTGGAGTTGGTTGACATGGTCGTTGATTGGTCGAGACTGGTCGAATGTTTGGATAAAATGGTTGGTTAAATGTTTGATTGCTAGTCTGGTTGAGGCTAAGTTGAAAGAGTGATTGATATGTGGTCGAGACTGTGTTGAAAAATTGGTCGAGGTTTGGATGAAGGATGAATTCCCTCAACGGCTAGGGAGAATGTTTGATGGATTGGTTAAGGTCAGTTGAGGTTTAGTGGTCAGATGGACGGTGTTGATGTTGAATAAGGGGGTCAAAGGCGGCAAAGGGACCATAGTCTAGCATGGAGATCCAGATTTAGGTGATGAGGTTGGAGAGGCATGGGTTGGTGTTGGTGATTTGGTAAAGAGGTGGTCAAGAGGATCCTTGATGAAAAGGGAATCCTTTCTCCATTGTTGACGAATGGCAGCTTTAAGAGTGCAACAACGCTCAGTGTCATGTCCCGGAGTATGATGATAATGACAGTACTTAGAGTTGTCGAACCAAGAGGGTCTTGATTCGAGAGTTGATGAGAGGGGCGGTGTTGAAGGCTTGATAACGTGGTCAAGAAGAGAGGTGTCATTCGCCAGACATTGGCGAATGGCAACATTGAGGGCACAACAATGCTCCCTGTCGTGTCCAGGTGTGTGATGATATGCGCAAATGCAAGTGTCGTCAAACCAGGGTGGTTTTGGTCTGAGAGATTGATATGGTCTGAGAAGCGGGAGATCGAGGCGAGAGGACTGCAACAATTGCCATAAAAGCAAGGTATAAGAACTTGCTAATGGGTCTAGATGTCTTATTGCAGTAGGGGTTGATGACTTTGGTTTAAGAGGCATAAGAGGCATTGGTCGATGGTTTGAGGGAGATATATGTCTGATGGGTTGAGGGAGTAATGGAGGCAACGTGCCTCTGTGAAGGATGGGAGTAGGCAGTACTCCTATTAAAGTGGACGGATGCGGGCCCAAGATTGAAGGCAATGATGAAGGTGGGGGAGAAATTCTCCGATGTGGTCTAGTGGCTTTCGTTAGTTTGGGTCGAGGGCCACTATTGTGTGAGGCAAGGTTAGATGTGGGTTTGGGTTTGGATGTGGACGAAGGTGAGTGAGATGTAACAATCTCAGGCAAAGGGCAAGAGGAAACCGTGACTAGGTCTTCCTCAATCGAAATGGGCAAAGAGACTGGTTCTTCTCTTGGTGGAGAAGAAATAGGAGAGTGTGGCTCCTCAAGTAGGTAGATGGCAGGGATGATCATGCCTTCTACGTGTGCTTGAGGAGTGGGCGAGGTAAGGTCTGCAGATGAAGATAGGGCTAATGGCATAGGTGTGGTCAAGGCATCCTCCAGTATGAGAGAGGTTGATGGAGGACTAATAGGAGAAGAGGGTCCTTCATCCTGTGAAGAAGGTTGGTCAGGGTCAAGAGGTAAGATAGTGTTGACTGTGTGTATATCATGGTCTTGAGGGTCATTGATCATGGTTTGGATGTTGTCTTGAGTAGGCGGGTGATTAGGAAAAGGTTGTTTGAAGATGTCGAGGTTTTGGTTGGGCGGTGCATTTGGGTTATCCAAGATAAGATCGCCCTTATCTAGCATGTCCTGGACGAGGTTTTTAAAAGTTTGACAGTGATCCGTATCATGGCCTTTGACACGGTGATAGTTACAAAAGTGGTTCTCCCTGTACCATGCAGGGATAGGTGTTGAGGGGTCGAATTGATGTGGTCAGATTGAAGGGAGATTGAGGACCCCCTGCTTGATGAGTTTATCCAAGACAGAGGCATATGACTCTCCAATTAGAGTGAATTGACGCTGTATGGATTGACGTTGAAAATGTTTATTGATGTAGTCTAATGTTGAAGATGCTGGTCAGTTAGTTATTGTTGAAGATGATGGTCTAAAGATGACAGTGTTTGCTGACTCCTTAGATTGAGAGTGGGTAGAAGAAGGTCTAGAAGAAGAATGGTCATTGGTTCTTGTGTCAGTGTTACACAATTTGACCTTATCTTCTTCAATAGCGCAGAGTTCAAGCTTTCGGGCCATGGTGAAGGCCTTGTCAAAAGTGTGGAATGTTTGAACCCACAAGGTGGATGAGATGTGACTGACACATGCTTGGGAAAAGAGCTCAATGAGCTCGGGTTGAGGCAAGGAGAAGGAGAGCTGGTTAATCAAGCCTCTCCAACGGGTGACAAAATCAACTACTGATTCATGGTCAAATTGCCTAATGGAGTAAAGGTCTGTGATCGAGACTTGTTTAGTGATATTGATTGAGAAATGGTCAATGAATAATTAAGCGAGTTGAATGAATAAAAAGATAGAATGTCTGGCAAGGGAGCTATACTAGTCAAGGGCAGGGCCAGAAAGAGACATAGGGAACATGCGTAAAAGTAACGCATCGTCGTGGGCAATAAGATAGCAGGCATGTCTGAATGCCCGTAGATGTTGTTGTGGGTCTTCCTTACTCTGAAAGTGAGTAAATTTAGGAAGCGTCCAATGGTTGGGGTATGGTCGGATAGGGACAGAAGGATGAATGGGCTCGTTGTAAATCTGGTCATATGAAGAGACATTATTTGAATCAGAGATAGAAGCTTCGAGACTGGACATTTTATCCATCAGCATCTTGATGACGTCTGCTGACGGATTAGTGGACGGAGCGCCCCCTAGGTTGTAAGGCGCTTGAAAGAGGCTAGAGGAGGTATACGACGTAGTCGGTTGTACCAGTAAGGGCGCAACGTATGGATGACTAGTCGCAGGGGTAGAAGTAGAGGCTAAGGGTGGTTGCGTCATGAAGGTCGAAGGTATAAGTTAACTAGGCACCACCAAAGGTGGTTGAATAGCGGGACTGGTAGAAGGATAGGTTGGCACTCCTACATTTGTGGGCGTAAGAGTGTAAGGGGTCGAGACAATCAAGTTCTAATATGATGTAGAACTTGGTTGAATTGCAGGTGATTGAGGGGGTAACGAAACCCCGATGGAGGTCGGTCTAAAAATAGACGAAGAGGCCAAACTTTCCGTATTGGTCATGGTTGAGTTAACGGTTGAGGCGAAAGGCTGAGTCATAAAAGGCTGGGTGGTGAATGGTGTCGATGTTGTCTCCATGTCACCTGAGAGGTCTCGCGTTGGGTTTCTTGCGAGATAGTTATGGAGGGCTGCGGTATTGAGGTCTAAGAATCTTTCAAAATCTTGGTCCCCTTCAGGGACGAGGGGGGATGGGGTCGGGGTCAGTCCTGTAAGAGTTCTTCCAGTCTCCGAGTGGAACTCCATGATAGGACGGGTTAGGGACAAGGTAGACGAAGTCGGTTGACGGCTAGAGTGGTCAAAAAGGGGCTTGGTTTGACTGCATGTCAAAACCATATAAGGCGAGAAAGGATGTCCTCACATGCTCAAACAAGTAGATAAGAACTAAAAAGATGAAGACACAAGCAGATCCTAAAACCCTAGAAGTAAATTTTAAGAATTATAGTGGCTTATGCCTTAGAATGTGTGTAGAGGAAGATTGGCTTTGAGTCGGGTCCTAGAAGAAGTCTATGAATGGTTTTGGGTTAGTTATGGTGCTCAAGAAGTCTATGTTAGGGTTTGTATGAGGCCTGGTGCTAAGGAGCAAGCTCCCCTCACTTCATGAGTCCAGTGGTAAGCTGGGCCTGCTTAGCCAAAATATACTTCGCCTAGAGATTATCCTCTGCTAGAGAACGGAGTGGGCTTTCCCCTTGGTGATGAAATCCAAGTGAGATTGCCAGGACGGGTAAGGTATTCGCTGGGGGATGAAATCCCAGTCGGGCCTTGTCTCAGGTAAGTTAAAATGTTTGTTTTGTGCAAGTGGTTTGGTCATGTAACATGAAGTGATCTAGATTAATTCAATATGAGTTCGTTAATTACTATGTGTGGTCTAAGAGATGCAGGCAAACAGAAATGAATGCAAAGTGTTTTAATGCCCAAGTCGAAATGTTTGTTCGTATGAAGATGAATGGAGAAAGAGTTGAAGAGTATGAATTTGGACTAGTCTAGAAATGCAAGAAAGAAAGAAATGTTCTTTTTAATCCTGCTTATAGTGTCATTAAGAAGAGACGAGGCGAAAAAGAAGGAACCTAATGCACCTATATGAACGAAGGAAAGAAAGAACCCAAGGAAGGCCTTAGGTCCCACCGGGCGTGCCAGAATGTTTCTATGCTAAATTGCTTTCTACATTCAAAGAAGAAATAAGAAACTAAAAGAAATGGTCAAGGCTAGAAGATACCTGATAAAGTCGTGTGCACTGAAATCAGACGTTGGAAGATTCTCCTCTTTGGCTGTGGAGGAATGTCACCTGCGAAGAAAAGAGATTGAAACACGGAAAAATGTTAGTCAAAGGATATGGTGGGCTGTCAGGTGAACGCCCGATCCTAGAAGTACGAAGACTTCCTAGAAGGATATCAACCCACTGATAAAAAAATAGAATATTGGACTAAAGTAGATAAAATGGAAGATAAAATGACAGAAATAAAGGACAAAAAATAAAACACGTACCTGATAATGAAGTAAAATGTTTTGTGCAGTCACCGATGTCGGTCTCTGTGTTGCTGGTGTCGGTCAGAAAGGTGCCGACGTTGATTAAGATACCGGCGTCGGTAGGGGTGATGACCGGCATCGGTCGGGGCAAGTTCTGGATAGAGTCTGGATGAATTGCAGAAGGTCTAACAGAGTTGGGATAGGCTCTGGTCAAGGTCGGGACAGGGTCTAGACAGGGTCGGGACAGGGTCTGGACAGGGTCTGAACAAGGTCTAATCAAGGTAATGTCGAGTCTGGACAGGGTCTGGGGGTTTTGGTCGAGTCTGGACGGAGTTATAAACTGGGATAGTGGGCAGAGATGTAAGGAAGGGACTCAGGGCTCAGGGCTACGGTCTGAAGATCCGAGATGATAGAAATAGAAACAACAAACAAATAATAACCAGAAAGAAATAAAACAAATAGAGTAAATACTTACCTGCTAGAAGACATGATAAAATCCATGATTGAAGTTGTTGAAGCGTTGCCATAAGTTGATCGAAGCGAATGCAGATTGGTTGAATGCTGGAGTTGGTTGATCGCCAGAGTTTTTTGAATGTTCGAGTTCGGGGGTCGATTGATTGATTGATTAGTTGATTAGCCTTCAGGATTGATCGGCGGACGCTGATGAAGGCAAGGGACGGTTCGAGAGACGGTTCAATAACCGTTTGAGAAACTGATTAGGAACCGAATGATAACTGATAACAGATAACGGTAAGGTGACCGACATCGGCAGGATTGCCGACGTCGGCCGATAAGTGACCGACGTCGGTGACTTCAGCCAGGTAACAACCGTCGTCGGCAGATGCACAATGGGGATAAAGTCTAGCTTTAGCTTTGCGCTCATTGTTACATGCTGCCAAGGTCAAGGCTAATGGAAAAAGTGATCGACAAGGGTTAAATAGGCGAAGAAGAATAAGACAGGGGATGACCAGGGGAGTCGACACGATTTCGGTGTCTACACTAACTTTATGAGAATAGAAAGGATGAGTTGATCATCTTTCTTCTCTATCCCACATTCTTTCAATTGAAATTTGAGGGCCTTAAACTTAGTGAAGAATTCTTGTAGGGTGTCAAAGTTGCTAGGACTTAGACTTATGAGTTTGTTTTCGAGCTCATGACCTCTCATCTCATCAATCTTCCCAAATAAGAATTCTAAGGTGTTCCATATGTCTTTGGGAGTCTTGGAAGTTTATAAATGGAATATAATTTCTAGAGACATGGACAAACTCAGTAATTCATAGGCTTCATCACTACAGTTGTACTACTTGACCTTTTCAACATCAGTGTTGGGTTCTACTTCAGTACCCATGGTGATCCTATACAACCCTTTGCTTCTAAGAATAATTGAAATTTTAACCTTCCATTCATGATATTTGAAGGGTGTTAGGGGTTTAAGTTTAATTTAGGTGAAGTTTTGTTGATTGCAAGTTTGTGAAAGTATGCAGAAAGGATAAAGATAACAAAAGTAAACAAAGTGCTGAAAGACAATCACACCCCCCCCCAAAAAATGCAAGTGCATGCTCACAAGATGTCAGACTTAGCTAAAAATATGACTTAGAGCAATCTATGCAAGTCAAGTTAATAACCCAAGAAAATAGGACTTCGGACCCAGTCGAAAATGCGTCCCGAGAGACCCAAATTTTTGGCACTTTATAAAGTAGCGTGTTTCTAACAATTATCTAGCCTAATTTATGTAAAATTGAAAACTAATCACTTTTTAAAAATATGGAACTCAAATCTGAGCTACCGTTTGCAAGATTTTAAAGTTTTAATTTCTCATAAACTAGTAATTTTGCAAAAAAATAGGACTAAAACATTTTTAAAATGCTTGTTTTGAGAGAGAAAGTGGCCTTCCAACCACTCACTAGACTTGGCACAGAGTGAAGAATCTAAAAGAGGTATTTGTGAGGGGGAATTGGCCTCCTGCCAACCCGGGCCTCACCCTTCATCTTCGACAGGTGAAAACTCAAACTTAAAATAAAATCCCCAAATTGCCCACAATGTAAAATACAGCCTTAAATCTTCATTTTTTAACCAAATTGACTGATTTAAGATTTGAAAAGTCAAATTTGACTAAGAATTTAAGAAATAAAGGCATATTTCACCAAATAAAGGTTCTGTGAGGGCCCACATGGAGCGCCAAAATGAAAAAGGGTGCCATTTTTGAGGGTTTGGTCTTTTTGTTTGTTGTTTTGACTGTGCAGATCTCCACACAGTAGCTTGATGAAGACAAAACAACTCCAACACCTCCTTTTTATATTGTCCAAAGCCAAACTGAAACACCAAACTAAAACGCCAAGGTGAGAGGTGAGTGCAAACTGTGCAAGTGTACAGACCGTATGGTCCACGTTGGCCTTTAAGGCTGATTTCAGCAAATAACTTCACACTTTAAGATTAGTTTCACAACATATCCAAATGCCTAGTTAAGGAGATAAGCACCAAATTAGAAGAGAGGGGTTTTTAGGATACACTAGGCCATATGGCTCATGCAGCTTTCAAGAAAGCTTAAGAGGCTCTCCACATGTCAAATGCCAACACACTAGTTTTTCAATAACATCAATGACGTTCCAAGAAAACTTGTAGATTATTTGCACATAGGTATGCTCATATAATTCACATGAAGAATGAGTCAAACCTATAGATCTGCATCAAGGCTTATATGCCAGTACAAATATAATGCATGCAAATAACAAAATAGAAGATCCTTTGCAAGCAAAAAACTCAAGATTTCAAAATAAACTAATAGCATAACCAGACACACAATTACCAGGGTCGCTCTGATACCATATCGTAGTTATTTCCAGGGTCCGAATAATGTGAATGTAATGATCAAGTGATCACATGAGATGAAGCTAGTGCACACCACAAAGAGGCTAAAGCAAAGTGAAATCAATGAAAGAGATAATTTGCAAAAGACAAATAGGAGGAAAACCCAATATTTGATTAACTTAAGATGGCCAAAGTGAAGAATACATATAGGAGAGCACGTAAGTAACTCCTCAACAAAAGGTGGTCAAAGCACCCCATGAATAGACTGTAACTCCTCCATTAAAGGTGGTGACAAGGTGCTAAGAATAGAGAAGTAACTCCCATACCCAGAATAGCCAGTCAAAGGAGTTACTTATGACATTCTTATGACACCTATGACACATCTATGACACACATCTCCACATAAGCTAACCTATCCCACTAATGTAGGAAAACTCCATGTATGCACAAATATATAATATTCCCTAATTAAATAATAGGGAGAAATAAAAACCTACACTAAAAGGTTATAAACTTTAGAACCATCTTAATCAACATTATCATTCCTGTGTGTTGGAAATATGACTGTCATTGATGTTAAAAGGGACAGTATGAGAATGTTATTGATGTTCAGGACTAAGTATGGTGATTAAAGGATATTAAAATGATCCCATTAGAGGTCAAGGATGATTAGAGTGCTTGTGTGCATGAGTGGAATTCATCTAGTTCTTCATATTGATCATCTAGACATTTTTTATTTTTGACATCAAAAGATGAGAAAGACTTTTACTGACATCACCATTGCCATGTGTGAATGAGTATGGGGAAATTGGTGACATGGTTGTGATCACACTAGTCCCTAGTTGTTATGCACCATATTTGAAGCCATGTAATGAAGTGCAGTTGAATATATGCTTGAGCAAAGTATGGCTGCAAAACATTTTGACAGTGTTTTCTAACACTTGGTCAAAATTGTAGGTTACAAGATAAAGATAAGTAGGCACTTTGATAATGAAATATCTTTCACCTATGAAGGATATAGGAATAAATGGATATATGGATGGAAACCCATATTTAAGAAGATTTTATGCACTAATTTATAGGTCATGCGATGAAGCATGATGAGAGTTATATAGGTGCAAAGTTAACCTTCTAGGCTACTGAAATGGTCCCCATACTTAGTCAAAATATGCACAAGGTCTTACAAAGTTGTCATTATTTTACAAAGATCATTTATGAAAATTTTCAAAGGAAACAAATAGCAGATCTATTATGGGTCTTTCATGAGAATTCTATACATATGGTACACAGGTTCAAATGAGGAGTGAGCTTAGAATTTAATTATCTTTGATCTCAGACAAGATAGGGTTTTTCAGTTAAACCCTAAGGGTTTAAGTCATGGTATTAATATGATTTTATATTTTGATGTTAACTGAATATAAATAGGACCTAGTATCTTAAATTATAACTTAAACCTTTGTTATCATTGTAAAATCAACACCTTCAACCTAACAATTCCCAATTCAAAGGACTTAAAATTTACATAGCCTTAGAATTTATATTTGTCCTATCTTGATCAATAGATATTGTTCAATCATAAAAATAAGATCCAACAAAGCACATCAAATTCAAATTATCAAAAGGACCTCTGAGTAAATGCACATGTGACAAGTGTCACAATCATAAAGCTTACATAGTAAATCTACAGTGTAGTTTAAAGTCAAATTATTAATGAGCAACATAAATATGCTAAGTGTATCAATAGCAGTAACATATAGCAATGTACATAAGGCATGTGCTTATGCCAATTGTCACATTATTTAAATCTAAGTAGAGTGAAAGATAGAACTTGTCCTTGTCAAAAGATATGATGGTGAACAAATGATCGTGCAAAGAATATCAAATGGAGTGAGTGGAATTAGATGGAATAAAGTGTTTAAGGTTTATTGACATAGTGGCAAGTTAAAGATATATCAAGATTTATGAAGTACAAGAATTCTAAAGACTCAAGAAGCATAAATATTGGATAAAGAGCTTGATGTTTAATATCAAGATAGAAGTAACATTCGTACAACTATGTAGATCCAACATCACACAAAATTTTGGATCAAGAAGATCAATGGATGCATTTTAAAGTTGATAAAGTTAAAGTTTAGAAGCATACAAATATTGGGTGAATAATGTGATCCTACTAGAATCTGATCAAACTATTACATTTTAAGGTTGAGATATTTGAATATGGACCATTATATCATGGTACCAAATGCAAGATCAATGATCGATATTTAAATATATGTCCAGTCTAATGGTTAGATGTAGAAACATGCAAGAACATGTGAGTAGGCCCTAAATAATGATACAGATAATGAGATTGATTGATGTAACTGATAAAATCTATGTAAATGTGTAAGTACATCAAAACTAGAGTCTAACAAATGTTATAAATAGTAAAAACACTAGAAATCATGATAGTGGAGCTGAGTTCAAGATGTGGGAAACTTACAGTTCAAGTTGTAATGAATTGAGTCCATAATAAAGTGTGATGTGTTATAATCTAAGTGTAAACACATAGTATATGCAAAGATAAGGAAACCTAGATTCATTACTTATATATGTGATATCCAAGATAGAAAAATGTAGCTGGAGCTATTGCTATTACTATGAAGTGAAGTCAAATAGAGAGATAGAGGTAAAAAGCAAGAAAGATGAAGTTTGTCAAATAAAGACACATCTAGATGTAGAGAAAGATGGGTAAAGAGAAGAAAGGCCTAAAGAAATTAATTATAGAGCATGATCAATTACATATTAGACTTATAATATAGAACATAAATATTTAATTCATTTATGCATCTATGCTATAATATGGAGTTGTAGGTCCATAGAAAAATATGATAGGTTAGTTCCATCAGACAAGATAAGTTGATGATAAGATTAGGAAGTGGGTGCTTCCTTATAGTTTAAGCTCTTGAATCAATAGATTGGTGTCTCCTTAGGGTTGGTTCCCTTCAATGTGTAACTAGTGAGGTTTGACTATGAGGTGAGATAAGAATAGTAGATTCTAGTAGCTATTCTCACCATGATTGGTGTCATGTGTATTTATTTGTGTGTGATCTCTGCATATTTGATGTGATTTTCATATATATTTCAATCTTATTTAAAATTAGTTAAAGGACTATTTTTAATTGATATACTAATTCACCCCCCTCTTAGTATCTAGTTGTGTTCCAACACTATGAACATTAGATGTTTGCATTTCAATATACAAAGTTTCCTCTTGATCTTATCCATAATTTTATTCCATTGATTCTTATTTCAATTTCCTTTAAATAAAGGTAAGCCGAGGTAATTATGAAGGAGAGAAGCCTTCTCAAAACCTATAAATATATAGATGAAGTCTTCAATACCAGGAAAGACATTGATGAAAAAGATCTTGGATTTTTTCCTATTTATCAATTATTCTAACATTTTTCATAATTCAATAGTAAATCACTTATCCCTATAATTTATTAAATCACATGTATAAT